>CM050889.1:132163554-133363554 GCA_027725995.1 Rhynchospora tenuis | reverse complement strand
CTCTCAAAATGGAGCAAGCTGTTGCGTAGCCAGTTACTGAAGAAATCTCCTAATGACACCCAGAAGGATCTCATTCGTAAACAGAGGTGCTTATTTCTGAATTTTTAGTTTGTGGCAATTTTCATGATACTATAGTAATTTTAGTACAATAAAATGGCTTCAAACTTGGTTTAAAACTTGGCTATTGTTTGCAAATAACCCCAAATATGTTGATTATTGAGGGCAACATGTTCCAAGTTGAGGTTTTTACGAAATAATTGTTTTTTTTTTCCTTTTTGTCCCTTCGCATTAGTTCCAACTTGCAGGTTGAGCTGTGAATTGTTATGTTACAAGATTTTCATGTAATGCTGGCATTTCTTTAACTTATATCGTTTAATGCTTATTCGCTACTGTTATTTTATTTTTATGTTTTTAGGATCAGTGAACTCCTTCGTGCTCAGTCAGGGGATTCTGAAGTAGGCTTTCCTGTAAGTACTTAGCAAGATAGCATTTACATATAAAAAAGGAGTGCTTGAAAACCCAAGCTATGCTGACTCTTTCTCTCTCTGTGGTTTCTATTCCTTCTCTTCTTATTCTAGGAGAACATTCTTTCCTTAACTGAAAATGGAGATGAGAAGAAACCAGAGCCCAAGATGTTAAGGCTTCTTGCAGCACCATTTAATGGTTCTAGTAAAAGAAATGGTGCTAGCCTTTCTTCACTCAGTATCCTTTTCTTTGAGTAAATTTTTTGAAATTATTTATTAAGTATAGCATATATAGTTAATCATGTCCTATGTTTCCTTTTGGAATGGCAACCTAGTACGGGGTGTATGCTGGTTGGGATTTACCTGTCAATGTCCAGGTTTTTTTCTTTTTCTTACTTCTTTTAGTTGGCTGTGTGAGTTGCATGATTATGGCCAATTATGACTAAATTGGCTGCTTTGAGTTTAATTTGTTTGAATACACTGTTAAGGTTTTGGTTAAGGCTCAGTAGGCTTCATTTGCGCAAACAAAACAGAGAGTAGTTTGTTTCCTTAACTTCAGTCCAGAAAACAAAGAAAAAAGGAAGGTTCTTCTTGTGGAGCATACTGATTGTAAAGCTCCACAAACTGCAACTCGAGTTGCGAGAACTGCAATCATCAGCAACAGCCGTCCACTGTCTGCAGATGACATACAGAAAGCAAAATTGCGAGCTAGTTATATGCAACAGAAGCATGGAAAAGTTGATGTACTGAAAACTGAGAATGAGCCAAAAATTCTGGCCAAACCAGATATCCGTAAACTTACACAAACGACAGTTCCAAAATCAGTAAATAAACCTGATATTGATCCCTTGAACATGATGGAGAGGTTGAAACGTGCTCAGGTTCGGTGGCGGACCCCGCCAGGTACTATAGAATTGAAAAATTACAAAACTTTCTTTTCAGGCTCTCTTTTCCCTCCTTTATGGATGGTTCAGTTGTTAAAAGAACCATATTACTGTTCTCCATGCTTAATAAATGGTTTTTTGTCATTTTGGCATGGTTACAACGAAAAATTAAGAAGTTATTGGAGGATAACTTGTTTCAAAATTTTGGAGGAAACTTATTATACTTTACAAAGTCTTGAACATCTGGGAAATAAGAACTCACAACAAGCATAAATTCTGTACTCCCACACAGCATGAGGAGTGACTAAAACCCTTGACAGTTCATGATATTCAAAAGTTCCTCTGATTACGCTACACCAATTCTCAATTTTAAGAGGTAAAAAGGAATCGTTGGGTCTTGTTTCAGTAAGAGGGTTGTTGGTATTAGGAAAAACATGAAAATCCCAGTGCACAAATGAATTTTTGATGGAGCTCCTTTAATGCAAGTTAACACAGAAATTGGGACCTGAATTGGGCAATTCTGGTTGGAGTTCCGAACCCTATAAAAAAGTCCTTACTCATTAGCTTGTGATGCAAATGGTTAACTTCAATCCGGCATTGATTCAGTAGTAGTTTTAAATGTGTAAGTATTTTCTTATGATATATAGTGGGAGGTACATTGAAAATTCTGTTGTCCATCAGCTGAAGTTATATAATAAAAAGACAGGAAGATGTACCAAGTATGAAGCGGTAACAACAAATATTGGAAAATTTAGGGTTGTGTTTGCAAAATGTACTCATTGGTTTACAATAGTTGGAAGAGATCCCACATTTCTCTCATCTTCTGCCTTTCAAAAGCTAAATCTTATTGGTTTTGACTTTTAATATAATTTTGGCTTAAGAATCTTACAACATGCGCATCTTGTTGGTTTGTTTCTAATAAGATTTTGACTTGAGAAGGAAGTGCTCATTCTTGATAGTGTAGATTGATACTAAACAACTTGTTATTATGATATCTTAATATATTTCACAATGTTAGTTACAAGTATCAAATGGCAGAATTTAAGGGTTGGATAGACATAAAAGTACGTCAGCAGATTTTATTCTTATTCTTTGTATGTGGGATCCCTAAGAATTCGAGTTTGGTACTGAGCAAGGATGCAGAAATGTTGTTGTATAAGCAATGTTTGAAGGGCTTGTTTCAATATTTTTCGAGATATCATTCGCAACTGTTGAAAAAATTTGATTTTATTCTGCAACATTGGATGCTATGACTATTGTATTTATTCCTGATGCGGACTGTTAATAGCGGACTCTCATATTTTGCTTTGTCGTCTTCCTCTTAAGTAGTTCTTATTTATACATAATTCTGCATACAAAATGCTTATGGATTTTGGTCATTCAAAATGATTTAAATTTTATTTTGTTTTCTTAAAAATAAAATCTAAAATCAGTTTGATAAAGGTATCTGCCTTCAGATGAGTGGACATATGTAAATAGTTGATGCGGAATGCGATTGATAGCTAAAAGTTTATCTCCAAACAATTCCTAGATATCTTCTTTTGATCCAGTATATGCTCATTTTACTCATGTATGCTATATTATGTAAAAGATTACCTTTTTGACCCAATGCATTATATGCTTTTCCTGAGTCATAATGCCTCCTTCCCTTTTGTTGCTTTACTGGAATTTCATTTTGATAAGTTTTCCGACCGCATGATCCCTAAAAATTCCTGTGATTCACAACCGTTCTTTTATTATTGAGAAGATTTAGCTGTTAAGCTTCCTGAGGTTTGCAAGTGTTTAGCAGGCAACTTGTGTTCGTCTATTGTAATGAGCTGGTTAATCGTCTAAAATCAAGTTTTTGTGGTGATTTGCAACCATCTTATGCTATATATACTATTTCCAGTGTCTAATTGAAACCTTGTTTTAATTAATGCAGAAGTTAGAATAGACACAGCATGGCAGGTGTGCACAGGTGACAACAGTAAGGAGCGTAGTTTCCAGGCACAAAGGATCCGGAGAGAGGCTGAGACATTCTACCCAGATCCACTAAAAATCCCGCCAAACCCGAAAGATCCATGGGATGTAGAAATGGATTTTGATGATAGTTTAACGCCTGAAATCCCAATCGACCAACCGCCAGATGTTGATTCTGGTCCAATGCAAGAGGATCACGTCCAATTGTCTGATCAACCCTCAGTGGCCTCTTCTACATCATTATCATCTGAAACTATTGTTGCGACTTCTACTGATTTGTCAGCTCCACCTGAACCGGATTTGGAATTGCTTGCAGTTTTGTTGAAAAACCCTCAAGTGGTTTTTGCACTGACGTCAGGTCAGGCAAGCGGGTTGTCTAGTGAACAAATGGTGGCCTTACTTGACATGCTAAAGAATAGTGGGGTTGCCTTGTCAGACTTGGCTAAGGGGTCGGTGAGTGGTAATAATATGACTGGATCTGCACTTCCTGAACCTGCGCCCACTTCTCTTCCCTCACCAACTCCTACATCAGAGAGGGTACTTTTTAATTTTCAAAATGATTACCTTTTGGATCAAGCTTACTTTCATTATTTCAGCTAAATTTTTATTTTCTTTTTCTCGCAGGCAACCTTTGCTACAAATCCCACTAAACCTGTGATACACGCTCATGTACCAATCCAGAATTCTATTTTAACTCCAGTTGCATCTTCAGTTGCGCCATCTCCAGTGGTGGCTGCTTCTAGCACTTACAATAATGCAGTATCTGGATTTAATAGCCAAAGTCTATCCGTCAACCTGCCATCTCAGCAATTTATGACCATTAATTCTGTACCAACTGGTACTCAAATTCACCATCCAGCGATGAACGCAGCATTAGTTAATCCGATTTTAAGTCAAAATGTTAGTTCCATTTCAAGTCAAAATATTGCAAATCACCAAATTATGACGCCTTTAAAAACAGAGCAGAGTGCATATATGGGTAGTGCTGACGCATGGGCCAGACAGGCTGGTAATTTACCAGAAGTTTCTGATCCAAGTGCTCGATTTTCACCTTACGGGAACAGATATAATACAGTTGGTGGTGGGTCTTTACTGGCCAGCCATGCAATGCCAGGTCCCACATGGGATGGAGATAGTAATTTGGGACGGCACACAACTGACAATTGGGGGCTGCAAAGCGGCCCTGGTAGAACAGGAGATTCTAGTGCAAGTTGGGGCTGCAATGAGCAAAGGAGAGATGGGACAAGTTATTCTGGTCAAAGGTGGCATGGCCGTGACCATGACAGGAGGAGATAGCAGTAATATTTAGTAGGGAAACGGGAGGGCATTTTATTTAATTGAGGCGAATTTTATGCCTGTAATGCGAATTTGGAAGAAAGGAAAAAGGAGATGCAACGTTCTTGCTCAATATATATTTTTTTAGTTAGCTAGACTAGATCTGCTAACTTAGTGTGGGCTTTGATGTGTGATATATATTTCTTAGGTGACACTGACAAGATGCTTTGTTGTGTAATTGAAGAAATTTTCAAATCATAAAATAGCGAATTATGGAAGAGCTCAAGATAATGAAATGACGGCAAGACGTCCGTTAATGTGACATATGTTTGTGGTTGAAAAATAAGCTCTCAAATTTCATTTTCAGTGGTTAGTATAATAGTCGGAGAAGTCTAAAAACCACGTAGTTCTCTTTTTAAATGTCGTTCGAATTAAGACCTCATAGTAAATAAAGAGATCTTCACTCTGCATCAGCGAGCATCCCTCCGTCCTTAAAAAGCCTATGCGCAATTTTGTGTTTCAGAGTTAATAGGCAGCGCAGCGTAGCAGCGCGTTAGAATAATCAAAATTGAAGAATCATACATATAGAATTAGGAAATATTTATTTGTAGTGTAAAATTTTTTATAGTGTAAATTCTTAAAAATATGAAATTAATAAAAATTTAGATATACATTCGTAAATTTTGTAAAATCCACAAATAATTTAGAACTATACATGTCACATCTCGCAGTCAAACATGACAGCTCCTGCCACGAAAGTACAGATAATGGTACTCTCGTAAGGCTTAACTTGAATACCAAACCTAAAATTGACAATAATTAATTTTTTTTTCTTTGATAATATAGTCAAATATTATCAAGCTAAGAGTATAAACAAAATAAATCACAAAACAAAATATATCGACATGCAATCGATCGCAAAATCGTACATGTCAATACATATATAATCTAACAGTAATTCCTATCACACCATACAAAATTTGACTACTAATTTCCTACGTAAAGGTATTCTCAGTCAAATCCATTAAGAACAATCTTCATGTACAAGCACTGCGTCCTCTGGAACCCCCATCCGCCGGGAAATATGCAAAACAACTACGGAGTGAGAATAAAATTCTCAGTGCGGGTTTTAGTTCCAGACGTGGATTTCTAGTTGAAATCTTAGCCCGAAAGTAAGACCCGTAATAATCAACATGAATATATAATTTATGAAGCAATTAAATAACTAGACTTAGCCAAGTAACCCATGCAATACAAATGTGAATTTCTAATCAATTTTATAACAAGCAACGAACCACTAATGATTCCTTTATAATCATTTTTTCCATGAACATGCATACCAACACGTCAAGATTTCAAGAAACTTTTTCCTTACCTAGCCAGCAAAAGGGACATATCCCTAGACCAGGGGGCAAAAGGGAGTATAAGCATATCATATAAGCATACCAATCCAAACATATCAGTCCATAACAGTATGGCACCAAAAACACACTTAGGTCTCCATTTCCAACCGGCTGGGCACAGTAAGAGACATTTCCCTTGCTATATGGGCACAGTAGGGACGCATCCCTTTTCCATGACACAGTAGGGAATTCCATATTCTAATAGCGCTATCAAACTGGCCGAAGCCGGTGGCCGACCGACTCCGGAGAGTGGCTTTGAATATCATTTCAGAATATCACACTGCCCTTCACACAGTCGTGATGTGAATCATTATCATATCATTCTCATTTACCACACAGTATCATTCATGCACGATCACAATTCCAAATTATCAGACAAGATTAATCGAGAGTTAATCGCAAATATTGTAAAATCCACAAATATGAATATTGTTTGAGAGTTAATCGAGAGCGCAGCGTAGCAGCACGTTAGAATAATCAAAATTGAACAATCATACATATATAATTTGGGACTATTTATTTGCAGTGTAAATTTTTCTATAGTGTAAATTCTAAAAAAAAATGAAATTAATAAAAATTTGGATATATCATTCGTAAATTTTGTAAAATCCACAAATAATATAGAACTATACAGCTATTATTTGGAAAAAAAATGTCAATAATTTAGAAGAGGTGTTGAAATTAATTAATTATAACGGATATAATTGGAAGCTGTTAGCAAACTGTGGAGCGGGAAATATACCACCATAACAGAACCCGTTCGCAAGTCGCCGGGGTCACCGATTGACACTGTGAACTGAGCAATTGGACCCGCTTGTCAGTGAATGAGTGAACTAGTAATGAGAATGAGAAGAGAAGCCAGAAAGCAATTCATTATCTCCACCAATCCAAAGTCCAAAGAGGCAAACACAACAAAAACATGGCCCGGATTCTCTCTCCTCGCCACTTGGCCTCTCCTTCCTCCCGCTCCCTCACTGTCGTACGCTCCTCAGCCGAGGGAGGCGGAAGTGGAGGCCCCACTTCAGAGCCAACTCCGGCGGACGAGTTCGGCCGGCTCGCGGCGACGTTCAGGCGGAGGCTGGTGGTTGGCACCGGGGCAGCCTCTCTGTTAGCAATCGGTGCCAATTTCGGTGGCCTCACCAGCTTTCTGCTAGGCATTTCGCCCAACACCGGGCGGGCGTTGCGGCTCGATGTGCTGTACCCTGTCAATGGCTTCACTCGCTGCTTCGACCTTGCCAATGCCTTTGGTCAGCTTCATAACTGCTTTCTACTTTGCTTTTATTTCTTTAATTCTCAACCAATATCCGTTTCACCAACTTTAACTAGTTCCCGACAGTTGTGGAATTGAGTTTTCTGTATAAGCCTTTCATGCCAAAAAATAAATTTTGTACTATTTTTTTTTTTATTTTTCATAATCAAACTTCATGACAGGTTTATTTATCAATAGGCAATATATCTTCAGGTGATTCTTCATCTTTTTTACTGCCCTTTTAATTGCATTTTATCCACCCTTACTTCTATGAAGTGATATCAGTGTAATTTTTTTTGTTGACTGCTTAAAGGCATTTTGTCTTCATTTCTGCTACCAGAAAATTTACATTACCCAGCTATCGATGATTATGTTTATTGAAAACTTAATGTTATCGTGTAGAATTCATATACCCAGCAAGCTGGGTAGGAGACCAGACTCTTCTATACAGAGAGGCTTTCAAGGCCGAGTCACAGAGATCACTCGACCCACCTCCTCTTTTTAACAGGTTGAAGCGCCCGACCCGCAATTTTAGTGAGCCCATTGCTGCTTTTGGCCCGCCAGGCTCGAATGGTGAACTCAATGTCAGTGTTATTGTCTCTCCTGTGCCTCTTGATTTCTCGTAAGCACACTCACAGGCATTTTTTCTCTTTTCTTTTCCCATTTATCTATTATTGAACCACTTTTTCATATTGTGCTTATGTTTTGGACGTTTATCTTCTATCTTGATGGTTTATAAAATTTAGAATTATAGCATTTTTACAGGATTGTTTTTACCACTACCAGTAGGCATATACCATATACCATATACCATTGTTTGCTCTAGTGTGACATATTTTACAGTCATACTAACTGGATCACTATATAAATTGTCTTTTTTCTGATCAATATGTTTCTTTTTATAGTTATGAATTTGTGATATTTATTTTAGCAACATAAAAAATGTAGATGTTGTGATACCAAGTGCTCTACCAGGAAATGAAACAAAATGTGGGAAAAATTCTGACTAAAAATTCTGTAAATTTTAGGATAGAGGCATTTGGGAGTCCAAAAGAGGTTGGGGAAGCAGTTCTCGGAAGAATTGCTAAATCAAGAAGAGGAACCGATATCAGAGCAACTCTCATTGATGCCACTTTGCGAGAAGACCCAAAAAACAAAGTCAATTACTATAAGCTTGAATTTAAAGTTGAAGGGCCGTCTTTCCGCAGACATAATGTTGCGGTATGTTGTGCAAGGGATGGGAAACTTTACACTTTAAATGCTCAAGCGCCAGAATCAGGTTGGAGTCAAGTTAAGAAAGATTTCTTTCAGATTGCTGATTCCTTTAACCTTATCAGTGCATAATTTGGAGAACTAATACACTAGATTCTTTTATTATTATTATTATTATTTTTGCAATTAACCATTAATTTTTGTAAATACAAGGTACATCAGTACATGTAGTACTATCGTTCATTAAATGAAAGACTAGCCTGATAAACATTGTCACCGTCCGATTAACATGTTCTTTAAAGGGTTGCCAAAATACAATACCAACGTTTAAAAAAAAATCTTGTATATTTAGTATATAATTTTACTTTATTATATTAAATCACGTGGGATGGAGCAGGCAGCCATTTATGAAGAATAGACTAATTAGTCTATATATCAGTCCAAATCACTATTCAAGTTGTTGCATCCTGTATTTGGTAGGTAAAGATCGATGTTGCTATAAAATCCTGTACTTGCGAGAATAGAATATCGCTATTATGAAAGGGATGAATAACCATAGCCTGTTCTGCAACTAAAAAAAAGCAACTTTTTGTTAAATTATTTGTGGATCATGACCAATGTTAGTCAATGAAGCCTTAAGTCACCCTCAGATGAGCCATAACTCTCGTCGAACAACTGCTAACAAAAAATTGTGAATACATAAATTATTTAACGCTTAGCCGTGAGTAAATAGTTTTGCTGTTTTACTATATTGTCGATCATTGCTAATGGAACTTAAAAAATAGTAGTCTGATTGCTGTTAGTATTCATGACAACATAATATTTTAAAGTTTATGGGATTATGCCTTTCTGCCCCACTGGCTCCGCCATTGGAATTGGGTCACGTCTTAATTGTTGTACCCCTAGAATGACTTCCTGTGCTTTCGGCTTTCATTTTTTTTTTTTTTTTGGTTTTTTTTTCTGATCCCTATCTATGGGTGCATGTTCTGTTTGCTAAGTGCATGGCGGCCCTTTTTCCAAAATCCACAAATCAAAATCCCTTGTACCGTGTTAGGTTTAATCTTACATTCTTACCTTAAAAAATGCCTAATTTGTTCAGCATGTTTGCAATGATCTCCAGATTTTGACCAGAATTTCTTTTGATTTGTGTGCTCAAATGCAGCACACAAAAGAAATTTCTCACAGGTGGCTGTGAACTCTTGAAGAGTCTTTGATTATCAATTTCATCTGCAAACCACAAACATCATCCTTGTCATGTTATAATAGTATGACATGCGCAACTATGTTTCTTCAACATTTATTTATTGGCTCTACGACCAACTTGAGGGCCTAATTATTGGCAGCTGACTTGGACAGAACCAACACCACATGAGGAGAAGGCCTAGTTACTTTTCACTTTTCAGAGAAGCCTTCTGCAACTATTAACTCAAAATTGCCTTTGAAAGGTTTAGATGCCTTCGTGCTTTTGAGGTTTTGATGTTGTTGTCTGAATTGCAGTTCATTGAATATTACTATCAATCTTCTAAGTTTGAAAATACACACATAAGTCTCAATTTCTGTTCTTTATAGCAAGCATGATTTAAATAAACTAGAATCTAAAGCATGATTTGATCATTTAGTCGAATATCGAGTCATTGTCTCTTAATAAATTCCATGTGCAGTCCCTGCATACATCATTGAATATAAATTATTTATTTAATTTTACTCTACAAAGGTCTCTTTCATGTTTACTTAGGTGACAATGACAAAAGCACAGGGAACTGAAGAAGACAAAATTACATCTAACAAGAAAAACTATATACCTTTTTATATGTAGTTAACTCACTGTTCCTCTCCTTTTTAATAGGTCCCGTCCCTATATAAAAGTACACAAAACCAACAAACTGAAATGAAAATTTGAAAGGAAAATGAAAATTCAAAACACGCTTTTCCACTGAAGAACTGAAATAGAGTACAACAACAGGGGACCAGATCAAAATCCTAATTTCCTTCTTTCCAGAATAGCCACAACATCAATTGCTACACATTTCATAACTGCGATCTCAAAATAAACACTCAACAACTCAACAACGTATGCATCTGCAAAACATAACCTTAACATGACACCCATTCAGGACTAGGACGAAAAATCACATAACAATCTCAGGCTTCAAAATGCTGGATTTGATCTCCTTATGAGGCAGCACCACACCTCCATTACTATAAACCTCGTCCCCAACATGCACATCTTCCCCTAGAATGGTCATATTTTCAATGCGGGCCCACTGACCCACTGTTGAGTGCCATCCAATGATACTGCTAGTAATACAAGCATGCTTCTTGATCCTCACACCCCTCATGACAGTGCACCTAGAAAGTCTCACTCCGGGGTCGACCACACAACCGGGTCCAACTGCCACATCTGGCCCGATAAGGCACCCTTCTCCAATAATCGCGCTCTCATGCACCAAGACATTACCGACTATATGAGCGCCCTTGGCAAGTTTAGATGGTGAATTTTTTCTGAGTGAATCTAGATAAAGTCTGAGTCCAGTGATGTAGTCTCTTGGCTGGCCTATATCCATCCAAAAACCAGGAAGAACCATTGCAAACAATTTCTGGTCACTTGCAATTTTGGGGAATATCTCCTTTTCAATAGAGGTGGGTTTCAGTTCGATTCGGTCGAGGATGGAGGGGTTTAACAGGTAAATCCCAGCATTAATTTTGTTTCCAACAAATATTTTTGGCTTCTCTACAAAACGCTCAACTTTTCCTGTTTCTTCTTCCATTACCACCACACCATACTTGGATGGTTCATCAACCTAGTACATGAAATTTTGAAGTTTTTAAGAAATTGACATGGTGACATTGGACAACATAAATATTTAACCAACTACTACTACAGAAAAACAGAATGAAAAAAAGAATAAGCAACTTGCATTTCGAGTTTTAGTTACCCTCATTTCTTTAAAGTCAATACCTACCTAAAACACTTATGGTGACTCAGATCAAGAGGACGTTAGGTCAAACAGACATAATATTCAAGGTTAAAATTGCATTCTCTGGAAGTGAGATATAGTCAAATAGGTGATTAAAATGTTTTACCTTGGTTACTGTAATTGTGGCCTCACCACCATGTGACTTGTGAAATTGTATCAATTGGGAAAAGGGGTATTCACTTATGACGTCACTGTTTAGCACAAAAAAGGGTTCCCCTGACCCGTCAATAAGCTTGTCTCTGGCCAGAGCGAGGGGCCCGGCGGTCCCCATGGGCTCAGTTTCTTGTGAGCATGTTATTTTGATACCCAGCTGATTCTCAAATTCCTTCAAGAAATTGAGCATCACCTATGAAAAATTGAAAAAAGTAATTTATCAGTAAATTACTATAAAATATTTCACTCACAACATCTATCTGAAGACTGAAGGAAAAGCAAACTTTTACTAACCTCAGGTCGGTAATTTATTGCAAGAATGACCTCTGTCACACCTACATCTTTCAATGCTTCAATCTGAAAAATTTAATCGAAGCAAGTTATGCATGCAGCAATTTCATTTCAGAACAATAAAACTATTTGTAAAAGCAATAGGAAGTACCTGGTGCAAAATCATTGGCTTATTTGCAAAATCGACTAGCGGCTTAGGCATGCTAAGTGTGAGAGGCCTAAGGCGCGTACCGAATCCACCGACAAGAATCAAAGCCTTCATGGTTAATTCTCAATTGCACTTTTGTCGCACAATCCAATTCAAGAGAGGACCCAGAATTTATAGCAGTGGTTAGGCACTGAATTTGAAGTCAATTTGAGGAGAAAGCAAAGGCGGGCAGAATTTAAGGAGAAAGCAAAGGTAAAGGTACATTAATGAGTGTATATTGAGAAAGAGATAACAACTGGAGTTCCTTACTGAAGAAGCAAGAAACTGCCGTTACAAATACAATACAATAGCGCTGCACTGGTCAATGGTCAACTGATGACAAAGTGTAATTTTCTTGTTTTTACTTTTTTTTTTTTTATTTAGAGTAATAATGCTTATTGAAAGGATTCATTATCATTTATTATTACATTAAGCACAGTGCAGTGTACCATTTGTAAGGATTGGTAAATGTTATGTTATCGAAGAAAAATAAATAAAAAAAAAAAATAGTCAACGACCGTAGTAGAAGGGCACATGTTATTGATTGCAAAGGAAAGCAAATTGAAAGCTTGGATCTTTACGAAACGAATCTATGGCCTAAAAGGATCTTTATTCTTGTTACGAAACCAAAATGACGAAAATTGACAGAGTCCTTAGTAATTAATCCATAAGACGCAGAGAGAGAGAGGAGGAGGGAGAGGAAGCGTAGTACCTGTGTCGAATTGAGCGAGAGAGAGAGAGAGAGAGAGGTTGCACGAGATAGGAGAAGACCCAACACCCAAGGAAGCAAGAGATTTGCTCTCTCAACTCTCAAGGCGCCAGAGAGAGAGAGAGATCTAACTAGTTATTAGTCAAGTAATGCGCGTTATGTTATGTGGAGAGGTTTTTCTCAATTTATTCTTTTCTTATACTTTTACTTTTACGGAGAGCTGGGAATCGGGATTGGGAGAGAAGAAGCAAGGACACGACGTTGACGGAGGTCGAATATTCTGTTTACATGTCTCCGTCAATCGCATCCCAAGCTTCATCTAGCGTCAATCTTCAACATTAATCCATCGGCCAGCTCTTCAGATCGCAGCACTTGATAAATTTTTTTTTTTTGGCAAAATTAGATATAACCCTCAAATCTTCTTCAATTGGATATAACCCCTCTAATCTTCGAAATCGGAAATACCCCTCAAATCATATTCATTACGGATATAAGCCCCTTTGACTAATTTTAATCATTTTATAATTTTTAATAATTTATTTCTATAATTTCTGACCAAATTAACCTCAGCCAAAAGGACCTTTCGTCTTCCCCTCTAACAAAAAAGCAAAATTTTTGCTCTCTGACGCATCGGAAGCCACGATACCTGTTTAACAATAACATAATATTTTTTTTTTCCATTATAGTACCATATATCTCTCACTTATTTTGTAGAACTTTCTCTTTTCGCATTTTAAGGATGGTATTTTTTATTTTTTATTTTTTTCATTAATGAACTTGTGGTTTCGGACTTCACTGGCAAACAAAAAAAAAAAAATGTGAAGAGAGGACTTTGGATTGGACACAATTAATTTGCGTGAAAATGTCTAAGCTCATTTGTACATCTGGAATAAGTTTCATGTACATAGTTTTCTACCGTTCTCTAATGCTTTTGACGAGGACAAATGCTTAATGGATAATCAAACCTCCTAGACGATAAGAAGGCATGGAAATGACAATTATGAGCAATGGCTAAAGGGTAGTTTAGTCAGAAATTTTAAAAAATTATTTTCTAAATTAAAAAATGATTAAAATTGGTTAAAGGGGTTTATATCCTTAATGAATATGATTTGAGGGGGTTATATCCAATTTTGAATATTAGAGGGGTTATATCCAATTGAAGAAGATTTAAGTGGGTTATATCCAATTTTGCCTTATTTTTTTTACTAAAAATCATTGAAAGTAAAGCAGTATAGAAGTTCCAAGATATAAAATAAAAAGCCAAATTGCCAAACCGACTTAAGGTTAGAAAAGCAATAGACTATCTAACCCTGACAAAAGCTAATACCAAACAAACTAAGCTCAAACATCAAAGCTAAAGATAGCTGAGATGATTTGAAGTGCTGACTGAGTCTCTAAAGAGATCCAACATCATCTGACACATGTCCCTCGTTAGTTTCATTACTTTGCTGCCAATTCTCTGGAGCTAGCTTCCATTTGAGTGCTAAAAAACTTGTCCAAAATTGAAAAGTGTTAAAATAGATAACAAAGTCCCGTTTGTTTGTGACTTAAAAAAGTGCATAACTTAAGTTATGCATCTTTAAGTTACCAAACACCCGTTACATAAGACACCTTAAGGGTCCATAACTTATGCAATCTAAATAGGTTGCATAAGTTATGCACTATTGATCAGAGGGTTTCATGCATGCATTTCAATCCCATTTAGGCCCCAATTCCAATCGAAAAGTTATGTTTTTAGTTTGTTTTATGCTTTTTTATGTTAGAATAGAGGTACTGCTATTGCGCTTGTCATGTTGTAGATATTTGGAAGATTTGACACTATTTTGGACTTGAAGCAGGCACTAAAGACGAAGAAAACTAGTGCTGACAGGTTTCTGGCAGACCCGTCGGGATTCGAACGGACCCGCCAGAATCGAGCCAAAACTGAAGACGAAGAAAATTGTTACTGCCAGGTTTCAGGCGGACCCGTCAGGATTCGGACGGACTCGCCAGAATCGGTCCAGCAAGCAAATATGGAAGCCAGCTTCTTGTTCAGCAAGTCAGGCCAGCTTTCGAAACGTCCTGGCTGGCGCCCAACACGCGTTCCCAGGTTGATTGAGCCCCCAAGAGGGCTATAAAGGCGAGTTTAGAGAGAGAAAAAGATATCTTTCAATTTTTATTCTCTCCCGACGAAACATGGAGAAGGGGCACAACAGCAGCCGTCGCTGCGTTCTAGCGGGTCCGATTTTAGGGTTTTTATTTCTTTTTTATTTGATTTATTTCTCTTTTCACGTTGTCTGGGTTCTTTTGTTTTGTAGGAGTACACACTGGCCGGGTAGAAGACTTTATAAGGAGCCAAGGGAAGTGCTACAAGACGCCACAACCTTCTGCTTCTTTTGTTATCATACTTCTTACTGGAGAAGCAAGTAGAAGTTAAGGAGGTCACTCGTTGAGTACACATTGACCGGGTAGAAGACCTTACAAAGAGTCAAGAGAAGTGCTACAAGACGCCACGACCTTCTGCTTCTTTTGTTATCCTACTTCTTACTGGAGAAGCAAGTAGAAGTTAAGGAGGTCACTCGTTGAGTACACACTGACCGGGAAGAAGACCTTACAAAGAGCCAAGGAAAGTGCTACAAGACCCCACGACTTTCTGCTTCTTTTGTTATCCTACTTCTTACTGGACAAGCAAGTAGAAGTTAAGGAGGCCACTCGTTGAGTGCACACTGGCCGAAAAAATGAATACGACGCAACCCGCTAGCGAGTTCGAATACTTTACAAGGAGCTTAGGCAAGTGCGAAAAGATCCCACCACCCTCCGTTTCGTTTACTTTCCAATCTGTTCCTTTTTACTACGAAGAGGAAAATAGACGCTACGGAGTTGTAAGTTTTCTTGAATTCCTCTCTTTTACTTCATTAAGTTTGATTTTGATATGTTCGTTGAGTGCAACTAAACAGGCTTGGGGAGGGAAATTAGGAAAAATCATGAAAATTTGTATGTATCTAGGTTTGCATCATTGCGTGTAGGAAAGTAAGCCTTTGGACCTGTTCAGACGGACCCGTCTGGTTTCAAGAGGATCCGCTAGAATGTGTCCAGCTCTCGGCCAAGTTTCTGACGACCCGTCTGATTTCAGTCGGACCCGTCCGAAATTTGGTCCTGAATTGCATTGCATGTAGGGAACTTGTTTGCATTATAATTTCATATAGGTTTGCATTTAGGAAAGTTTAGAGATTGATTTTGGTGATGGTCTAAGTTTGGTTTTTGAGAGAATTTGGATTTGGAAATTGCGAGCAATAATCTGTTTGGAAAATGAAATTGAGAAAATCCAAGTTTTGAACCACTTAGCAACAAAGAGCGAGTAATCCTTTAAGAACTGTTTTTCTAACTAATCGGATGGTTATTTTGAAAAGGGTTTGATTGAATTCGTTTGTTAAAGCCGGCAAAGGGCAACCTCTGTTTGTCTAAGATCATTGTTTCAACTCAAAGGTTTGTCTAACCGTAAGTTGTGTCTTGCAAGTTTAGAATGGTCGAACCACCGTTGTAAGTTAAGTTAAGTAAAAAAAAAAAAAATTATTACACTTGTTGCGAATATGAGGGTGCGAAGGGACTTGAAATCCAAAGAAAAAAAATAAAAATTCCACAAATATTGGAGGGTGGTGGCGGTAAGGCGTAATATTTTCACAAGTGGACGTAGCGGTAAGGCGTAAAAATCGGTCTGACCTCCCCAGTGCGTCATGTGCTGGTAGCTCACTACAAGTCCCAATAGCGTAAAACCCTAAGCGATTAATCGCCGCAACTGTACATTTAAATTCTATTTTTCTTTTGTTTAAGGTGGTTCGAAATGTCTAAACATGTGGTTCACGACTTAGAGTTAGTTCAAATCATTTGAGTTGAGGGGGTTCGATCCCGTTTCTACCTGACTTGTAAATCGATTAAAACCCTTTGAAAATTAACCAACCTATCAGTTAGGCAAACAATTCATGGTCGATAACTCACGTTTGATTCTAGCTTTGTTCATAAAAGGATTGGCTCGGCTTGAAACGTTTTAAATTGCTTTGTTTTGAAGTTTCTTTGTCATTTCTAGTTCCAAAGACTCTCAAGGGCACGACTTTAACCTTCCCAAGACTTTCTCTTGACTTGCATTAAGTCAACCTTTCAATTGTAATTTGGTCCTAAATTCTCCTCTTTGGTTTTAACTGTTGCTTTAGGGACAAGCAAATTTTAATTTGGAGAGATTTGATTAAAGGGTTTCATGCATGTATTTCAACCCCATTTAGGCCCCAATTCCAATCGAAAAGTTGTGTTTTTAGTTTGTTTTATGCTCTTTTTATGTTAGAATAGAGGTACTGCTATTGCCCTTGTCATGTTGCACTATTTTGACTTGAAGCGGGCACTAAAGACGAAGAAAACTAGCGCTGACAGGTTTCTGGCGGACCCGTCGGGATTCGGACGGACTCGCCAGAATCGAGCCAGAACTGAAGACGAAGAAAACTGTTGCTGCCAGGTTTCAGGCGGACCCGCCAGAATCGGTCCAGCAAGCAAATATGGAAGCCAGCTTCTTGTTCAGCAAGTCAGGCCAGCTTTGGAAACGTCCTGGCTGGCGCCCAGCATGCGTCCCCAGGTTGATTGAGCACCCAAGAGGGCTATAAAGGCGAGTTTAGAGAGAGAAAAAGATATCTTTCAATTTTTATTCTCTCTCGACAAAACTTAGAGAAGGGGCACAATAGCAGCCGTCGCCGCGTTCCAGCGGGTCTGACCGGATCCCGACGGGTCCGCCCGGACACCAGCTGAGACCAGAAATGAGGGGTTTTGTTGTACTCTTTCTCTAATTTCTTTGTTGATGTATTGATACAATGAATTCCTTCGTTTTTTTGACAGTTTAGTTAATTATGGTTAATTTTAGGGACTAAGTACTTGGTTGTTGTGTGATGTTTATTTTAGTTGGTGTTTTGTTTGATTGGATTTATCTTGCTTTTTCAAAGGTTTATCTTATCAAATAGGATATTTATTTAAGTAAACTGATCGGACGTCGTTTTCATATCTATTTCAGTTGATGTTTTGTTTAATTTGATCTGTCTTGCTTCTTTAAAGGTTTATCTTGTTAAACAAAATATTTAACCAAGTAATTTGATCGGACGCCGTTTTCAGACGGACCCGACTGAATTCTGAATTCAGTCGGATCCGTCTGAAAACAGCCAGGTAAAGAAACCGAACGATTGACCCTGATTCCTGAACTTGTTTGTTCCCCGACTCTTTTCATTGAGTCAAATAAATTAGGATTAGATAAAATCCTAGAAGAGGAATAGTTCCATCCCTGTAGATTCAACCCTTAAGCTATCACTGCAAACGATTAGATCAGTAGTTTGAGGTATTTGTTTTGGTTAGGTTTAACCCCCCGATCAACCATCCCCTTTAATTTTTTTTTCCAACAATACCCTTAGAAATAATTAATAAATAATTAATAATTAATAATGTTTAATAAGTAACAATAATTATTACAAAAATCATAATTAATAATAATTAAAAATAATTAATCAATAATAAATTTTTATTATTAAATAATTAATAATATTTATAATATTTCCCTTAACATCAGAAAATAACTTTCTATTTCTCTTTCAATCCACATGTTCCAACAAAAAACACTAAGATTGTTTTAGCAAAAACTTTTTTGGATTTATCTAACCAATTAATGTTAATCCACAAAGTTTCTAAATTGTTGCAATTCAAGTGAAAACCCATATTATTAAACATACTAAAACTGGTCCAAAAACAGTCTGGAAGTATGACAGTTAATGATAAGGTGCTCTATTGACTCCTCATTTTCACAAAACTGACATTTGTTAGGACCAAAATGCCCTTGATAAGATTATCATTAGTCATAACCTTATTGTTTATAACTAGCTAAAGAAAATATTTATTCTTCAGAGGGATTTTTAAGTGCCACACTGAAGTTTTCAAGTTAGTAATTATACCACTATTGTTGAGCAAGACATAAAACGATTTAACAGTGTTTTCCAACTGCCACCAAACACTACCATAATCATTGTTTATACCACTATTAATAATTACAATTATGTTACTTAACATTTCTTTCTCTTTCCTATGCTCTCTCGAGACTCCTCTAGTGAGAAAGAAATTTATTGTACCGTTGTTCTAAACTTGAGCTAAGGTAAGATTATCTTTTTTCTTGGTTTTGTCAAAAATTAAAGGGAATTGTTTAGTCATATGAAGATTATCATACCAGATATCATTCCAGAAATTATTTAAAAAAGAGATTGAAGACTTCTCCAAAAGTGTGAAAAGCGTTCAAACCCATATTTTCTTAAAGTATTTAACCACTACGAGATCTTTCTAATAAATCCCTTTATGTTCTTTATACATATTGTTCCAAATCCAATTAGCTAGAAGGTAGCACTTGATAAATGATAATGATAATTGCCTCCGAAGGCTCAAGGCTTAAACCGAGGCGCCCGCATTGCAGGCTAGGTTTATTTTTATGCATGTTGAGAATAAATAATAAATCAAGGGTAGAAATGTAAATAAGAAAAAGTAGTTACCGTACAAGTATACGTTAGAGAGTATAACGGTAAAATTAGAAGAGAGGGTAACGGTTCTTTAGTGTGCCATTATAAATACCTTGTATAGGCTCTTTGTACATTTTTTTTCATACAATCAATACAAAACTCATAAAATAAAATACCAATACTGTTTTTTACATGGTATCAGAGCAGTAAAGAGTTCATCCCCTCAGAACTTCCAGAAATTAAATACCAGTAAACAATCATGCCAGATGAGGTTGACAACTCGACTGGTAGCACTGGTACCGGCACCGAGACCATTCCTCCTGCATGGAGTGGCCTTCAAAGTATCGATACCAGCACTGTCAAGCTTACCACCACTCTTCTAAATGGCCATAACTATCAACAGTGGGCACATGCCATCAATATCTCCCTTGAAGGGAGAGGCCTCCATGAGTTCATCACTGGGGAATTTCAAAAACCGAATCGAATAACAAATCCAACTGAATACAAACAATGGAGAAGGTTAGACTGTCAAGTCTTAAGCTTGCTTCAAAACTCAATAGAACCAAAAATTGGAGAGATTTTTTTCAATCACGAAACCTCAAAGGATCTGTGGGATGCAATTACTAAGCACTATGGCAAGAAGAGAAATCACTCACATATTTTCCACCTCAAGCAAAGAATCGAAAAGATCAGCCAAAACCAAAGACCCATCATTGATTACATTACTGACCTGAAGAGGGGGTGGGAAGAACTCAAATTGTACCAAATGCCAACCTCAGATCCAAACATGCTCAAAGAAAGAGAGCATGCACAGGTGTACCAGTTTCTCGGTGGCCTTGATGACAGTTATGATGCCGTTAGAGCACAAATTCTTCTGTCTGTTGAACTTCCCCACCTCGAGGATGTCATGGCCACGATTGAGGGGGAGGAGACCAGGCGCCTTCTCATGGCAGGCAGCTCGAGCAGTCAGGAGAGGGTGGAGGCTCAGGCCATGGTGGCGAAAAATCAAAATCCTAACCCTAGATCGGGAAAGGGAGAAAACTGGTGTGATAATTGCAAAAAGGAAGGTCATCTAAGAGATAAGTGTTGGTTTCTGCATCCCCATCTCCGGCCGAAGTGGTGGAAGGAGAAGGTTGACGAAAAATCTAAGGCGGCGGAGTATTCAAGGGGAGAGCGGAAGAGAGGTTTTGGGGCTGCGATGCGAAATGGGGAAGACGAAGGAGACAGGTGCGATCGAACCAGGTATGGAGCCGAGTCGTCCAGCGCTAGCGGGTCCGGTTCGAACAAAACTCGGGAAGAGTTGGGCTGTCTCCTGGCCCAATTAACTGAGCTCCTCAAACCCAATTCGAAAAAAGGCTCAGGTTCCTCTAATGGTAACAAATTTAATTTTTTTAATTGTGGTGAGACTGAACCAGAACCGAACCAGAACTCAATAAAATATGTGGCACCAAATAATAGGACTGGTGAATCAAATAAATTAATGTGTACCTTCCTTGGTTACCATGAAAATGAAAACCTTGATAATATTTGGATTTTAGACTCCGGTGCCACTAATCACATGAACGGAAATAAAAACTTGTTGTATAATTATCATAGTTTAAAAATTAAAGATTTTGTGATAGTAGCTAATGGAGAAAGAATGAGCATTTGTGGGCATGGATCAAATTTCAAATGTACTTTATGTAGAAAAGTGTACTTCGAATCTTTTATCCATTTCAAAACTGTCGCAAGAATTAGAGTGTGAAATTGTGTTTTCCTCAAAAAATGTTTTCTTTCAGGATTTGAAATCCAAGACGAGGATTGGTGAAGGGTTCGTACGTAATGGAATGTATGTTTTGGATAAACCAAGGTTTAATTTATATACAAAAGCTCAAGATTTTGGAAGACTTTGGCACAAGAGAATAGGGCATCCATCCGATAATGTCTTGAAGCATGTTTTTGATTTTCCTAAGTTAGATTGTAGTAATTGTGATGTATGCAAATTAGCAAAACAAACTAGATTACCTTTTCATGTTTCAAACTCTAGAAGTAAAAAGTGTTTTGAGCTTGTTCTTTCCGATGTTTGGGGACCCGCTCCCGTTGATTCTTTCAATGGCTTTAAATATTTTGTTACTTTTATTGATGATTTTTCACGTGTTACTTGGTTATATCTTTTGAAAAATAAGAGTGAGGTCTTTTCAAAATTTCAAGATTTTTCAAATATGGTTGAAAACCAATTTAGTACTAGAATTAAAATTCTTAGAACCGATAATGGAACCGAATATTTAAACCATAATTTCTCTAATTTTCTAAATGAAAAAGGAATTTTACATCAAACAACTTGTGTTTATACTCCTCAACAAAATGGAATTTCCGAAAGAAAAAATAGACACCTTCTTGAAGTAACTAGAGCCCTTCTTTTTCAAAGCAATGTGCCCAAGATTTTTTGGTCGGATGCCGTTCTCACAGCCACCTATTTAATAAATAGACTTCCTAGTGTCGTTCTAGATTTTAAAAGTCCTTTAGAAATTTTATACCAAAGGAAGTTCAATCTCAACCATTTACGGATTTTTGGTTGCACATGCTATGTTTATAAAAATAAATTAGATAAATTAGATCATACTTCTATTAAAACTATTTTTCTTGGATATTCTTCTCAAAAAAAGGGTTACAAATGTTTTGATCCAAAAGAGAAAAAATTTTATATTTCTAGAGATGTTGTTTTCTTTGAAAATGAACCTTTTTATAAAAAAATTGACAAGCTTGATGAATACATCTCCACAAATGACTTTGTTGTGCCTATAATTCCTAATCAAGGTTTTGAGGAAGAATTTGTAGGAAATGAACAAGGCGAGGAGCATAACCAAACCAATACCGGCAACAACACTCAAAGTGAAGCCGAAGAAGAAGATAGCTCAAGGGTGGAAGAAGAAAGAAGTGTAAGTGCGGGTCAAGAAGTTCCATTGTGAAGATCCACACGTTCTACTCAACCACCGACAAGGTTACAAGACTTTGTAACCTATGAGGTTCAATACCCTATTCAAGATTATATTTCATATGATAAGATAACCAATAATTATCGCACTTTTTTAAGTGCTATATCCCAAAATGAAGAACCAAAAAATTTTGAAGAAGCCATAAACCAACCGGTATGGTGCAAGGCTATGAAGGAAGAACTTCAAGCCTTAGAAAAAAATAATACTTGGACCATAGTACCATTACCCAAAAATAAAAAACCTGTTGGATGCAAATGGGTTTATAAAATCAAGTACCATAGTGATGGTACCATAGAACGGTATAAAGCTAGGTTGGTTGCCAAGGGTTATACTCAAACATATGGTATTGATTACCAAGAGACCTTTGCTCCCGTAGAAAAATTGAATACCGTTAGAATTTTGCTCTCAATAGCGGTTAATAATGGGTGGAAATTATACTAAATGGATGTGAAAAATACTTTTCTTCAAGGAACACTTGAAGAGGAGGTATACATGACTCTTCCACCGGGTCATGTAAAAGAAAAAATACTAACCTTGTTTGTAGGTTAAGAAAATCAATTTATGAACTTAAGCAATCTCCAAGGGCATGGTATGGAAAATTGTCTCATTTTCTAATTTCTTGTGGTTTTAAAGTAAGCAATTCCGATACATCATTATTTTCAAAACATGAAAATAATGACACTACCGTTGTCCTTGTGTATGTTGATGATATAATCGTTACCGGAAACAATTTAGAGAAAATTAATCGTGTAAAAAAACAATTGAGAGACAAATTTGAAATCAAAGACCTTGGCATACTTAAATATTTTTTAGGCATTGAGATAGCATATTCTACCAAAGGTTTGTTCATTTGCCAGAGAAAATATACATTAGATTTTTTGAAAGAAACTGGTAAATTAGGATCTAAGCCGGCCTCTACTCCAATTGATAGTAATACCAAATTAAATTCCGAAGATGGTGAACCGTTGGAAAACATTAACCAATTCCAACGACTTGTAGGAAAATTGATATATTTAACGGTAACTAGGCCGGACATATCCTATGCGGTAAGCCAAATTAGCAAGTTTATGCATGCACCTAGAAAACCACACTTGGACGCAATAGATAGGGTATTGAGATACCTTAAGAAAACTCCGGGAAAGGGTATATGGATGAAAAATAATAAATCTAACGATGTTTGTGGCTATTCCGATGCAGACTGGGCCGGGAGCTTCGATAGAAAATCGACCACCAGCTATTGCACGTTTGTAGGCGGGAATTTAGTCACATGGAAAATCAAGAAACAAAATGTTGTGGCGCGATCAAGTGCGGAAGCGGAATATCGTGCCATGGCATCCACCGCAAGTGAGCTCACTTGGATCAAACAAATACTCAAAGACTTGCATATTAAGATACATAGTCCAATGAAGATGTTTTGTGATAACAATTCGGCGCGACATATCGCTTCAAATCCGGTATTTCATGAAAGAACAAAACACATTGAAGTCGATTGTCACTATATAAGGGAGAAGGTTCAAGCAAAAGAGATCGAGACTCCATATGTGAAGAGTGAAGACCAATTGGCCGACATCTTCACGAAAGGACTCATTCCAAAATTATTTGAAGATATAGTTAGCAAGCTTGGATTAATAGATATCTATAATCCAAATTTGAGGGGGAGTGTTGAGAATAAATAATAAATCAAGGGTAGAAATGTAAATAAGAAAAAGTAGTTACCGTACAAGTATACGTTAGAGAGTATAACGGTAAAATTAGAAGAGAGGGTAACGGTTCTTTAGTGTGCCATTATAAATACCTTGTATAGACTCTTTGTACATTTTTTTTCATACAATCAATACAAAACTCATAAAATAAAATACCAATACTGTTTTTTACAATGCATCTGACGTGTATTCCTCCTACAATTTGATTTGTGTGGTTTTTTTGGAATTCTTGTAGCCTAAAAAGAATATAATTAATAAAAATGACGAAAGGTGGACGAAATAAATGCCTATTCATCCCAACTATAGTATTGTTATTATATTTTATAAGATAACTATAGTATGTCTACGTCAGCTTTTGTGAGCTAGGTACGGATTCAACAAAAATACTGAGATGATACTCGTATGTACCTATTGAACGGGCTTCTCGTTAATTAATATAGTCTCATGACTGATAAATACGATCACTGATGTGCATATATCCTCATCTGTGTCAAAGGCCTGGTCGGATTTCAAAGGACCAGACTTGACGGATTTGGCATAAGGACCGGACTGGACCGGGTTTGAGTAAGGACCTAAAAAGGATCGAATCAAACGGATTTTATTTTTAAATTGGTAACCCGACCCTTTGAAAACCCAGTCCTTCTAAGCCTTTGGTTTTTCAAAGGGGCAGACTTAAGGACCTAAAAGACTCAAAGCATTTCATATGATATATTTGATATTTTTCTCATGATTTCATAGTAAAATTTTTCTTTTATTTTGCGCAAATAATCATTGTAACATCCAATGGTTTGTTCCAGAAAAAAATAATTACTTTATTTGTAAAAATTCTATTGCAATTAATTTAATATTTTTAATTTTTCCCTCCTTCTTAGACTCTGGGCTTGGGACCGGTTATGTTATAACGACATAGGCGGAGTTAAAAAAGTGGTTTTTAGTTAGTATATTAATCAAATAATTAGGATAATTAAAAATTAGTTTTTACCATATCTAGGGTATTGTTATTTCAACAGTAGTTAATTGATTGTTTTTTCTTTACAAATAACGTATAATCTAATTAATCTTAGTGAAGATAGCAATATCTATGATTTAAATATTAATGCATTATTTATTAATGATATTTGTTAATTGGCGTGATTGTTTTCTTATAAATCAACATTAAGATTTTATTAGACAGTAATTTATGGCATATATTTTATGGGATCAAACACAAAATATTATTTTTATCTTTACCGCTTATGGCATATATTATACCAGCCGTTCTTATAAAACTTTGATAAATTATTTAAACTGCTATTAAATAACATACAAATATTGCCGCATAAGATTAGAAATATGCCTATACCATGCCATCACAAAATTCATATTAAGTTTATTTCATGCTTCACATCTGTAAGAATTGTCATTTAAGAGAAGATATCTAAAATCTAAAATATAAATAAAGATGTGTGGGTGTCGGTCCTTGTTTTAGTTAATATTAGTGCGACATACCATCAAGACTTTTGATTTTTCTACTCCGACTTAATCTCGTCCTTTCATTTAGATGTATGTTAATCTTTTATGTGTTAGTTATTGTGTTGTAATATGTGTTGCTTAGAGCTGTGTTCCTTTATTTTATACATGATTTTTTTTATAAACGCACAAAGTGATAGTATCGTACAACATTAGTGCATCTAAAATCAGAATACTAAATAAATATGTGTTGTAAAATCTAATCTGACACTCTAAGCATTGTTAAATAATATTTTTTTTTCAATTTCTGCAACGTGATACTCTATAACTGTTTGTGTACCGGTTATTATTGCTCATAAAAATATCCCGCTTCACCAATAGATGTTCATTTGACAGTACATTATTTTATTTTTAATTTTTGTGTCCCCTTTCTATTTTCACTTGAGGGACTTATCGAGGTTTGCTCGATATAAAATTTTCTACAAATTGTTGATTATCAATTGCTTGCAACAAATCGATTTTTGCTTCTCTAAATTTTAATAACTTATTTTCAAAATGATTATTGATATCTCATATTTATATATGTATTTTGATCGTACATAGCATCCAAATATTACTCAAACCATTATAATTGTCTCATGAATTGTTGTGTTTTCGTAGATTTTGGTACTGCCGTGACATTTGATTTGTTTTGTAGGAACTTGGCGGAATGGATATAATAATTGCATAAAAGGAGATTTTGGAGAAGAAAATGACTAATTGGAATCCATAGCATTGTAGAGCTCATTCTAAGCTTTCCAACGATCTTTGAATCACCTAAATCGAAGTCCGTATGAAGAAATTATGGTCCAAACACTATCGGTACGCAATGCTGGAATTTCGGTTCGAAATGCATTTCTGGAAAATGCAATTTTGGCAATCTTCGAAGAAGGAAAGAGCTAAACCGCCTTCCCTTGACCTAGCCGCCTCCCTAGTCTCTTCCACGAGTATTTATGCACGTTTTTTCGTACAAAAATGAGATCCAAGCCTCCATAAACGAAAATTTTCACCTTTCCACCGCCGTTCTCGCGCCGAAAGGCGTGGGATTCCACCATTCTCCATAGAGCACGACCTTGATAGCAACTTGGAGCGATTCTTAAAACGCAACACCGGTAGAACCAATCCAACCACGATTCCATAGCCTTGCAAACAAGAGTTTAGCGGGATTACTTGGTTGTATTTCTTCTTCTCTCTTTACTTGTATCGATGATGAAGTTTGTATCTTATTTTTCTTGCATGTTAGGCTAGTTTATTATGTCTTAGGGTTAGTTAGTAGATTAATTTAGTATTTTGTGATGACTTGATGGATTTATTATGATGCTATGTGATTTATTTAGTTGTGAATTATTGTCTATGCTTAGTTATATTATTTGTTTGTTTGATGTTTACCTATGGATGAATCGCGACGTCTTTAGGGCATTAAACTAGATCAAACCTTTAATTGATTAAGTAATTGAGGTAAGCCAATCGCTCGAAAGAGGATGTTAGTTTAACGACCGAAAGGTGTAGCTTTTATTGATCTGAAAAGACTTTAAATACCCCTAGAAGTCCAACTAAATAATCTTAAGTGATTAAGAACCTAAACGCGACAGCTGAGGCTTAGTCATTTACGTGGTAAAAGCCGGTTCCATACCAAACCAGAACTAAAACACGACGGTTGAGGTTAGGGTTTAGGTCTGGTCGTCAAATAACCTTCACATAGTGTCCTGTAAATATATCAAGTCAAAACAGAAGGTCTAAAGCTAGTTTTGGAACGAACAGTATGGATTTCAGTCCGAAATCCATGCATTTCGGTCCGAAATAGGCTTCTGTCCTGGTGAAAATCATGGACAGAGGTGCTTTAGAGCTAAACTGATCGAATACGAAACTTTAGGATATTCTTTGCATCTGTTTGAGTCCAGAAAACCTTAAAAACCAACCAAAAATATTTATTTTACTTGTACTTTATTTATTTGTCTTTTAAATCATAAAACCTAAAATCATTGTCTTGTCTAGCTTTTGTGAGGAAATGAAGTCTGGTAATCAATTGTACCGTCCATGTGGGTTCGACCCTAGAACTTTACCAGAACGACTAGTGAGGTAAGTCTTAGGAATAAATTTATTTGACCTATGATTAAATTCCTTCATCAATTATTACTATATAGTCTGATCATATGGTTTTGTGTTGTCATTCTTTTTTGTTATTTTTCTGTTATTGTATAATAATCGAACTTGACTCTTAATATGCCATGGGAATCGACCCAAGTTCAATTTTAATAAATTTGCATTTATCAGAATTTTTGTCGGTTTCAATGCATGTCCTTTTGATTTCTGACTTTATATTTTAATTCAGAAATAGAACGACGAACAGAGAATATGAAAATCAATGTTTAAGTATTAAAAAATAACTATCATCAATGTTTTTTAAAGAAGGAAGATGCAAGACCAAAAGGCAATACAAAAATAAAAATCAATGGTTGAACATAACCGCCATAATCAAAACTGACTATATGCAACTTTGTTCATTTATCACATTCATTTGGACATTTATCACATTCATTTGGAGTAATGGTGTTTCAATTAAACAAATTTAAAGAAATACTCTGGAATTAAGAAGAAGAAATGACGCTACAATAGTTGACATTTTCATTTGCTATGGAAATGTACGATCTCATCCAACCCTGCAAAAATAGCAACCATATAAATATTTAAGAGCTTTAGAGAGACGCACATATTAGAGAGAATGATGTAATTGTCACAGATAGCAATTTGAACAATCAAGAATCTACCACATTTTTAGCTTCAATCTAAATAAAAATAAAAGATATACAATGTACATTCAAGTGATTTCTTTTCATATTATTTTTCTCTATGCATTTTTCAATTACATATATTAACCTTTAAAAATGCAACAATATAACATATTTAATATTAATTTGTAACTCAAATATCGAGGGAAACTCGATTAACCCTTATAGTTACATATATAGAAATAATGGAACAAATAACAAAACATCCAAAATGATTCAAAACCCATCAGTTCAGATCGGACCGGACCGGACCGGACCTAGTCTTTCGAGATCCGACCCTTCAAAACCCGACTTGTCTAAAATATTAGGTCCGGCCCTTTCAAGTCCTAGTCCGTCGTAAATCCGTCTAAGGGCCAGTCCGGACCGGGTTTTGAAACGGTCTTTCGAAGAATGGGCCAAGGGTTAAGGACTTTTGGCATGTCACTACTCCAAGCGATGAAGGTTGGAGGAGAAAATTGTACATTTATTAATTTAGCGAGGTAACAAACTGGGCACAAAACTTTCAAAAAAAACAAACTGGGGACATAATTAGCTCCTTGATAGCCTCTGTCATATCTTATTATTATTTTTTTAAATAAAAAAATTAAACTCCCATTACCCATATTTTTCTCTGTTACTCCTCCGTTAATGCAGCCACGGAAACGTTGACTTGGTCATATGGCTGACGTTGCTTTCTTTTTTATTTTCTGTGTTGTTTAATAAATATTTAAATGAATGATCATGCAAACAACTTTAAATAAGAGAAAATGCAACACAGCAAAAGAGACACAACTTTAAATAATTGGAATTACAACCTTTAAAAATGTAACACAGCAAAAGTAACACAACTTTAAGTTTTATAATTACAAAACTTATGAGGATTAGCATCAAATAATTGATTTGTCGGTTCTAGGGTAAATTAAGTGGGATTCAAGTACACAGCATCTACTAAGCTTTTTGTCCCAAACAAGTTAGGTAGACTAGAAAAAAAGAAAAAAAGAAAAAACTAGCTAAAAAGGTCAATAGTAGTAGTAGTAATAATAATAATAATTTATAAAAAAAAGTTCTGATAATACTTTTTAAGTCGGATTCAGATAAATAAAGACAAAGAAAAACGGAATGCAATTGAGATTCCATTGCTTAGAATAACATTTCCTAATCAGAGTCGATTAATGTAAACCGCCGTATTACATAACTGAGATCATGACGATTCAAACAATTCAGATGATTCAATTTTTACGATACGGACAACTGCGTGCAGTTGGTGTGCAAATATTCAATATTTAATTAACTTTCGTCTTGACTCTTGAATAGTTTAATTAGGCAGCTGGATCAATAGTTTATGCTTTAATTAACTAATATTTTCTTTGAAGCTCACTAAATTATGAGCATATAAATATTTTTTATTTTTTATTTTTGTCTCGAGTATCGACGTTGATTTGATACTTCGGACTGTATACGTACAGGGTCTTAATTTTGATCCAAGCTGACTTGTAACTAATTCAACTAATTAAAGAAACTGTAGAGAAATATTTATGTTACATTCTCCATTAGAAGAAATTTTTTAAAAGAATCTTTGTTCAATGGTTCAAAAATAAGAAATTGTAGAGAAATAAGAAAATGCAATGAAATGATAATATAATCTACACCTATGTTCTTGTATAGCAAATTTAAAAGCATAAATAAGTGTTTCACTTTAAACGTCAACGTGAGAATTTTGAATTTTGGGAATAAGAGTGCACTCTACATTGAATATTTATGGGATTAATTAATACTCTACACCAATGGCCACAAGTTCGAAGCATAATACTTAATTCTTCCTATTCATTTTTCCCCTTTCGAATGACGTTAAAGAAATATTTAGTTTATTTTATTAGTTACTCAATCTCATTCATTAGACGTTAGCTAATTAAATTAAAAATCCTAGTAGGCAAGTGGCCTCGTATCTTAAGTCACGAGTTATTAAAAATAATTCATTAGTGATTGGATTAGTGAGGCATGTTAATACAATATTAAACTAAAATTAATAGTAATTATGATGTAAATTAAAAAAATAAAATTATATACGAAAAGTTGTAGTTGGACTTGGACACAATACACAATCTTAATCCTACAATATATAGCATATACATCATAACTAGACATGGCAGTCGCAGCTTCGCTGCGCTATGTAAAATATAAAAATTTCTAATGTAAAATTAAAAAAATCTGTCGTAAAAAATTTGTTAAAATTTATAGACAAGAATTTGTAAGTTCAAAATTAGTAATTTTTTTCCATAGAAAGTCGTTATATAAACTTGACATAAATTTTCTAAAAAAAAATCTTGCTAATATTAATATTAATTGGTACGAGTATTTTTAATTCATTTTAAACAAACTATAAAAAAAATAATATAATTTAAAAAAAAAACTATTTGTGACCGCAGTCCATAGCGGCCACAGTATTAATGCTTTATAGATTACAAGAAGTAGAATGCATAGCACTGCTTCCTTTTTGTCAAAGTGGTTGCAGGCCAGGCACAATAAAGAACGCGAAGCAACTAATTCGGAGTGCTCTCCGCCACATCAGTCTACCATCATAGCAAAATCATCTTCACTTTGCAAAATATCGGCTCATCTCAGTTACTTTCTGGTTTAACTTGAAAACAAGGCCCCAACTGTGTCGAACCAGTTTGTTGTACCTATCATGAGCTGTATACCTGTTTGAGATTTCAAAGTGAACATTAATACTAAAAGATGCATCAGGATTTGAATGATGTATTTGTATTCTCTTTTCTATCATCTCCTGACCTATGACCTATCCTGTGGATCCACATGGAGACTGTTCAAAGCAGAGCCGTCGATCTCTATATAGGATGGTACACCTAGTCACCTAACTTAAACCTTGATTTAGATAAGCATCAGCAACAGAACTGATATGGTAAATAATGTACTGTTATTCTGGTAATAGGACCATAAACCCTGAAAAAGGATAAATGAGCCCCCAGCCAAGTTTCGAACCTACGCCCTTTGATTTAAGGTGTATTATCTTTTGCCACTAAACTAAGAGCTAGTTCTTATAACTAATTTTAATAAAAGAGAAATAAATAACATTTTACAAAATCTCAAAGAAGCACACCCCCTCAGAAAAGTAATGAAATATAGTGAGAACTTCCATCGATCATTCACCATTTTCTTTCAAACTCTGATCAACTTTTCTAAACGAGATCTCTTTTTCCTCCTTCGGGCTCTCATCTTCTTATTGTGAAAATTTCTCTTTAAAAAAAGGTATTCTACAACTGTAGCCAAGGGAGGTCATAAGTGTCTAATTTTAAAAAGATAAGTACTGTCTAGTCTTTTAATTATGATCAAACGATGGATACAATATTTTATAATCTACTTGGGGGGGGTGGAGACCTAAACAACTCAGCCATCAGTTTAGGAAAAACAAAAAAAATCCCCTATAATCTGTTGGCATTTTTTTTTTCTTTTGGAAATAAGTGGGTTTAGACCCACCACTTTTCATTAAGAAAAGTAAAAAAACTACAAACGCAAAAACAGTCTCCCCACTGTCTAGATCTCAACAGAAGACTCAACCCTTCCTTTCTACTAACTGTACTACCCCTTCGTACCAGTTTCCAACGTTGGTACCAACACTCTTTAACATCTATTTTCCTACAGTTCAACTCACAACCAAACATCTAATCCCCTACAAACTTTGCACCTTTTATTACACCATAAACTTTCAAAGAGATCAAAATAATAAGAGCCGAAAAGAATGCAAAACATCTGTTGGCATTTTAAAACCACCTGTTTTATAATTAAAGAAAATCAATTTTTAGTTCTGGATTAACCTTCTAAAATAACATCACGGTTGCTTACAATTCGGACAAAGTCCAAAATTGATGAATATTGATATTGGGAAGGGGGCAAAAAAGGAAAAAAAAATGCTAATATTAAAGATCCATTAAGCATATACTTCATAAAGTACAGCGGCTATAGGGATAGGGAAAAAATATAAATTTGCAAACTCACAGGGGCTTGGCCTAATTTTTCCTTGATCCTTCGGGAACTGGTCTAATGAAGCAAATGTTATTCAATTATCACTAACCTTTGTGAAGGGGAAGGATCACATAACAGTGTCTAAGGTTTTATCTCGATGATATATGTGTGATTTTATGAAGGATTTGCATTTTTGTAAGTATCTGCATTTTTGAAAATATGGAGGGTATTAATCAAAAGGAAAAATACTTTTATGGAAAAATTAACTCTTGAGACTTATTTTAGGAAAATAGGAGGGGTGAAATGTAAATATTACCAAGCAAGTAGACAAACCAGTTGAGGACTAGGAAAGTAGCAAACATGAGCAATATTATAGTTAAGATGTACAAAAATACTTACAAGCATAGTTGTATAGTCAGCTAGATCTCTGCCGATGGAACATGATAATGTACCTCCTGGCTGATGGTGCAATAGTAATTCCAAAATAAAATAGTTCGCTAGGAAGCCCAAGAAGTTCCCAGAAGTTGAACGGTTGTGAATGGGTTGTTAACTTGTTATAAAAATGTAATGGCCATCCCTTACATGCACTGAGCTAATCCTCTACATTACTTGCCTTATGAAACACTCATAATTCCTTGCCTTATGAAACACTAATTTTCTTACTCATAATTGCATCTGAGCCTTATGAAACACTCATATGATATTTCACTATTTAAATTTGATTTTTTAATTTACGATAATATTTATAGAAATAATTCTTTCAATCTCCAACAATTAATTTTCTGAATAGGCGTGTATATATGTTCATTTGGAGAGCTACTTGTATCGTCCAACAAAGCATTTGGTATTCGGAGACTAGCGTGACAGAATTCAATCCGGTGTAGCGCTACACAGTGTAGTGCGGCAATTCGGACCTTCAAAATCAATTTCTTCAACGTGACAACGCTCTAGGCAACTAGTGTGCAGGATTACCGTACGTGTCCGTGATATAAGTTGCTAGGATGGTACTATTTAACTAATTATTGAAATGGAACTGACATTAACTTGCTCACCCTTATAAATTAAACTTTATATTGCATAACGTGATAATATATATAGCATATGGTAAAAATAATAAATTTGTTGTTTAAATTAATTTTATTCTTGCTGTGCATGTGAATATGGATTTGCACATTTTACACAACAGACTTCGTCCCATACCATTACATTTTGATAAGCCTTAATTCATTTAGAGAATTTCAATCAAAAATAAAAATCTACTACAAAAATAGTAGTATAATTTTAGATTTATTAAATATATAATAAGATGTTAATATGTCTAACCTGATAAAATTTTGGAAACAAATTTTAATTAAAAGAGAAATATTAATAAAGCACTATGCACCGTAACTAATTTAATTAAAAGAGAAATAAATAACATTCTGCAAAACCTCAAAGAAGTACACACCCTCAGAAAAGTAATGAAATATAGTGAAAACTTCCATCGATCATTCACCATTTGTCTTTCAAACTCTGATCAACTTTTCTAAACGAGATCTCTTTTTCCCTTTTGGGCTCTCATCTTCTTATTGTGAAAATTTCTCTTAAAAAAAGGCATTCTACAACTGTAATGCAGCCAAGGGAGGTCATAAGTTTCTAATTTTAAAAAGACAACTACTCTTTAGTCTTTGAATTATGATCAAACGATGGATAGAATATTTTATAATCTACATGGCTTTGGCGCTCCGTGCTCTCTACCAGCATTTGTAGTTTTTTAGTTTTTGTGTGTGTGTCAGTGTGTGTGTGTGTGTGTGTGGGGTGGGGGGGGGGGGGGGGGGGGGGGGGGGGCGGGGGGTGGCAATAAGGAAACCTAAACAACTCCGGCGGTGCTATCAGTTTTAGGATAATTAAATAGATTAATTAAATGGCTCTGGCAGCCTACATATACCTGCTTACAGCTCCCAATATTTTCGCATCAAATTACCCTCCCTTCAAATCAAATGGCTTGGCCATCCCTTACAGGCACTGAGCTAATCCTCTACATTCCTTGCCTCCTCCTATTCTTCTATTATTTGTACAACACATACTTCGTTTTCCCACTGTCACCAAACTGGCCATTAGTTGGTATGCTGCCTTCATTGCTAGCCAATGCTGACAGAGTACACGATTGGATGGCGGAAATCCTCAAGTTGAAAAATGGCAACTTCTACCTTAGGGGTCCGTGGCTCTCTGATATGACACTTTTTTTCACCGCTGACCCTGCTAATGTTCATCACATATTTACGCAAAACTTTCAGAACTACCCCAAAGGGGAAGAGTTTGCTGAGATCTTTGAGGTTCTTGGCCATGGTGTCTTCAACACTGATGGTCAATTATGGAGGTTTCAGCGTGAAAAGCTTCAGGTGACTATGTCGCAAAAATGTTTCTGCACATTCATTGGCAAGACAACCCAAGAAAAGATCGAGAATTCTCTCCTCCCATTCCTTTCTGAAACAGTTGACCAACGTCTAGTGATAGACTTGCAAGACATGTTCTCTCGTCTGTCTTTTGACATGACTTGTATCCTCACATTCGGAGCCGATTTAGGCAGCCTGTCCACAGATTTTCCTGCAGTTCCATTTGCGCAAGCTGTAGATGATGCAACTGCCACAATATTCTTCCGCATAACCAGGCCATCGGCATGGTGGAAGCTTTTGAAATTTTTAGAATCTGGGCAAGAAAAAAGAATGGCCAAATCAAGAGTTGTGGGAGAGCGGTTCATAGCAGAAGTGATTGAAAAGAGGAAACAGGAAATGATTGAGGGGAGTCATGTATTCCCGGATTTGCTGGGTTCATATTTGCGTGATGAAAATATACCAAATTCAAATAAATTCTTGAGGGACAGTGCTGTAAATTTTCTGGTAGCTGGACGTGATGCCAATAGCTCAGGCCTCAGTTGGTTCTTCTGGGTTTTATCTCAGAACCAGCAAACCGAAGAAAAAATCCTGCATGAATTGAGCTCTGTCCGTCATAGCACTACACCAGAAGGTATGGCAATTTTCGATCCTGAAGAATTAGAAAATTTGGTATACTTCAGGGCCGCATTTCTGGAAACTCTTAGACTCTTTCCACCTGTTCCTTTCAATGTCAAATCAGTGTTGAAGCCTGACATACTCCCGAGTGGCTCCAGAGTTACTCCTGGTATGAAGATAATACCGTCAGCCTATGCAATGGGGAGGATGGAAATGATATGGGGAAAGGATTGCATGGAATTCAAACCAGAGAGGTGGATTTCTGAAACGGGCACACTGCGTCATGTGCCTTCGCACAAATTTCTGGCCTTCAATGCTGGCCCAAGGACATGTTTGGGAAGGAGTATGGCCTTAACACAACTGAATATGGTGGCAGCGGCGATGGTCTACAATTTTTGTTTCGATGTTGTGGAAGGGCAGATCGTTGCACCTGCATTGTCTATTGTGCTCCACATGAAGAATGGCCTCATGGTGCGTGTTAGAAGGAGAACCTGCATTTGAATTTCACTGTTGGGCTTAATTTATACTAATAAAATGATCTTATCACAATTCATTTACTTCATTTGGAGTACTTTGTCCTTTCAAAATCTTCCTGTGCTGCCGATATATATTGTATTTAATTCACTGTGTGATGTAATTTTATATTATCTTCCATATTTTTCATTATGTACTAACAAGTAATTGTTAGCCCATTATAATTGTTTGGTTTTTGGTCCCATTTTTTGGGATAAATTTGGTCTTTGGTCATAATTAGTGAATAGGTTCATGGACTTGAGACGAACCAAACGACATGAAGCCTTACACATCAAAATCTCTCTTACATTCCGTGTGATTTCTAATTTTAGTTCCATAGGGTTCCATTTTTCTTAGTTACAAACTTTGCTGTGGTGGGTTTCTTCAGCCAAAAATACAGAGAAACTAGAAAATAACAGAATAAAGTTATGAGAGTAGATCTATAGGTAGATTTAATAATACGCATGGAAGTTATCTTCCATTTTTCTTTTTTCAAAGACTCTTGAGCATATGATCCTTTTTTTTTATATAAACTAGCAGCAGTGCCCACCCAATGTGTGGGCGGACTTTCATACATGAAAATATTATTTGACGCAGATATGTTGGACGTTTTCAATATTTTAGATCAACATTATCTTGATCAGTGCTGAAGGTAGCATTAGTATTCACCGGTTTAAACAAATAGAATCAATTAAAGTGGACATGTGAACTACTCAATTAACAGTTTCACATAAAATATATTTTCTCAAACAAAAAAGAAGTAATTTTACAAAAAATCAAACATAAAATAAATATGAAAACAAAAAGAAGTAATTGGATGAAAATGAACATATGGCAGCATCTAGCTGGCGACCTGGGCTTTGGTGACGCGCCTAATTTCATGACAGTTTCTAAAATGGAGTCTCAAACTTTCAATTCAAGCGTTATTAGAGATTCATATGATGTACAAAATATATGTGTCAATGCAAGTCTCACCAACACAATTAAAGAAAAAAAAGCAAATAATGTAAATCAAATGGCTTTCTCTATCTAAATACATGTTATAAAAATGGTCTTAAATAAAATGGAAGAAGAGATGAATCGAGAAAATTATACAAATGGTATATATAGGGCGCCATTCAATCAGAGAAGACAAAAAACGAATGACAGTGCAAAGAGAAAAAAAAAAGAGCTAATTAGATGGTGTGCTTGAAGAAAAAGAGAGGGACTAATAATACGATAATATCAGCTTGTATAAATATACAATGAGTACATTACAGTACACGTTTAGCCCCACCTAAACTTACTCCATATTGCAGCATATTACAACCATATAAGCTCAAGTACGATATTATGCACATCCAACATATAAATCAATAAATAATTATGCATTAATAGCCATCATTTGTGTTGTAGTTGCAATGTAATTTCTTTGAAGCACTCTTCTTGATGTATTATATATGCTGGAACACCAACCTAGTGTATCAGATATTGAAACTCAAGAGCACTCCCACTAAAAGAAAGGAAAAAAAATGGATCAAAAATTGGAACTCAATATCCTACTGATAGAAAAATATATATTTTTTTCATTTCTATGTACCAGTATATTTAGCTAAGTATAAAACAAAGGAACAAACAACAGTAATATCTGAGACTTGTAGAATGCAAGTTACTTGAGACTCAAGATGCTGAGTTTAACAAGTTAATGGAGTTCTCAGTGCATGAAATTATATAATTTCCTTCCTGTGTTCCTGCGTATATGATGCAGATACATAGTTTCCATGGCTTTTCAACCCTAGACAAGCAAATTTGTAAATATACAAAAGAATTGAGGGCATTGTCTAATATTTTGGTTTGGGTTTTATGTAATATATAAGTCTTTAGCAGAAGAAGAACTATTGCAGAACAAAAAGAATGCGTCCATAGTCTGACATGATTAAACTTTAAGATAAATGGTACAGTGTCTACTTTATTTATTTATTTATTAATTTGAAAACTGCTTTACTTACTTTATAGCCATGCATTTTGTTTACCTCGGTAGTTTGACTAAAAAAAATATCAATGAGGGCAACAAGGCCATTCTGAGCTTAATTGCATAAAAAAATGATTATGGGAGGCTAACATAAGCTTCAAGTGCAAAAATTTCATATAAATTACTCAATTGGTGATATATAGACATAACTCCTTTTGGGCCTTGATGAGTCTTTTTAATGCATACATATCTATTGCCCCTCTAAGGGAAACCAGATCCAGAGAAGAAGAGTTACCTGAGAGTTGTAAAATTTTAGAGGTCCTTTAGATTTGTTGGAGACCTCGTCCTCGTCTTTGTTAAACACGGGATGCTGGAAATCAACCACAGGGCCCTCAGTTTATCGCAACATGAACCCAATAATGCCACTAAGGCACTAACAAATTAACATTAAATTAACTTAGCATCATATCAGTAAAATGAAACAAGCCTACATGGTTTTACCACACGTCTGGTACCAAACTTATCTTCTGTACTTATTTTTGTCTTTTCTCCTATTAATTTGTTATTGGTAAAGATTAACGTAGGTGACTTTTTCGATCTCAATAATGTTTAACTATGGATGCAATAAATTAAAAAACAAAAAAAAAGACACACACATATTGTTGAGGTGTTGAAAGTTGTAACAGCATGTATGGCAATACTGGAGCCCACAAATCACAGCAGTGCCATTACTTAGTTGTTTTTAGTAGAATTAACAAATTCAATGTGCAATAAGCAGGTTCATAATCTAAATTGTACCTAGGGAAAGTGGGGACAGTGGTCTAAGCATAGTTGACAGATCCTTTAAATGTCTGGCAGCAGTTAGAGACAGCGTCTTCAATATAATATGCATGTGTAGCCAAATCCTCTCAGATTGTGTACATACCACCACACCTAGCCTGAGAGCCCTCACCACCAACTCAAAAAATGGCTTCTCAGATAGCTCTTGTGGTGGACCTATACATGAAATAGAAATCAAAGAATTAATAAAATAACCAGTCCAAGTTTATGATCTAAAGACTTACTGATCAATTGTGAAACGATAGACAACCAAAACAAATATCGATTTTTTAAACTTCCATTTCGCAGCATTATAAACAAAAGGATAAATTAGGAAGAAATTGGGATCATTTACATATGGAGGAACTCAAGCCATGTGGTCTGATATCATATGAGATAACCACAAATTGTTAAACAGATCGATAAAGCTTCAATTTAGAGTAGCATATCCAGACACGGTTTCATGTTGTGCCAATTTTTAGTTTGAAATGCTAAATAAACTTTTTTTTTTGCCTCTGTGCAAGAAACAACATGCTCAAACCCAGGTTTAGGTTAGTGTGCACATGTAATTTCAATATAGTAATGCTTCTGAAGAAGATAAAATAATGAAGAGCTCACCAATAGGATCTAAGGAATCAACAATTATGGCATCATATGATCATAGGTACCCTCTGGAGCATTTTTCAAGAAGGAAACTCCTGTTTATTTGTGGACAAAAGTACATATATGTTTAGCCCAAAATAAAAGTTGTCCGACACAAATATATAGCCAACATTAACAGTACTGATACATCATTACATATATCTATCCAAAATCAAATAAACCACATACATCAAATTATTTAGGATGTGCAAAATTTAAAACTTTCAAGGGTTTTAAAACCCAAGCATCTCAAATAAGCAGATTTAAAGAATGTATAAGACAGTATACCACTCTGAAGAGCTTTCCCTGTGCGTGCGACATCCTTGCTTCAAAATTTGCAAATTCAGAAAGCTTGGTGATGTCAGCGCCTTCCACAGGAGCCTCTGGTATAGTCCGATATCTTACTGCTTCAGTCACTCAGTTTATATCATTGCAGATCCCCCGTTTGACCTGAAAATATTGAGGCAAGGAATTGCATATTGTTACAGTTTGGTCTCACAGAAATGCGATCAGTAACCTACTATCAAATTATCAATATCATTGTGCAACCACAGAAATTATAAAAAGCCATACTGTTACAGTTTGGTTGCTCAATATTGAGCCTTTTATGATATTCCTTGATAATTTCTGTGGCTTTTATAAAAGCCATATATCTGTTACTGTGCAACCACAGATATCAATATCATTGCATATTGCACAACCAACCATACTTAGATTAAAGCATTTCCCAATTGTACTTGATAATTAATTGCATATTGTTACAGCTTGGTTTCTTTCTGTCTAATGATAATTAGTAGGCTCTTCTGTGGGGATTTCTCACGCATAATTTAACTCCCAACTTCAAAGAGCTACTCTATAAATAAGAGAAGCAAACACGAAACAATAAAATGTAAAAATCCCTTGATAATACACCAAAATATTATAAAAGCCAAGGAATCATTGTGCGACCACAGAAATTATCAATATCAAACAATAAAGTCATTGGCAGAGGACAGCATGATTATGTAGTAAAATCAATGAATTAAATCAGAAAAACACATAATTTATCAATCGAGATATAGAGGGATAGGAAGAGAAGTACCTTGAGATAGTAAGATTTAAGCAATCGTCAGATCGAGAGAAAGATTGTGGGGTGGCTCAACCTGAGAAATATTGCATCCCATCGCAACTCTCACCGAGCATCGAGTCTAAATGGGCAAATCTAAAGTATTTAGATTTGTGTGGGCAAATATATGTGTGGGCAGATATCTGCGATATGTGTGGGCAGAAACTCAGAAATCAGACTTTTAGCACATTGCAGAACCAGGTGAATTATGCATAATTTGTCGCCTTGTGAGGGAGCTTAGAACAAAGAAGAAAAAAAATAAGAAAATTGGTACAGTTTACCGTCTTATCCTTCTTACAAGTAGAACGCCCTTCTGTCATTTAAAAAAAAAACCTTTACATAAATAAAAAAATTAAGTAAATTTGCTAATATGATAAAGGTTGTTTGTAACATGATTATCACTTCATAGGCTTTCTTTCCTTGGTTTTAAGTTCAACAGTAAGCATATTATATGATACCATATATAACGCCCAAAAAATAAAATAAAAAAATTGGTACCAAAGGAACTAAAGGAAAATGGGTGTCATACAGTTCTTGTCAAAAACCAGTTTCATGCTAAGCTGGTAAAATCAAATATTCCTTTCTAAAATGTACTAAATGTCTTATAGTAGAGTAGCTAACCAGGTCATAAAATTCCAAAATTTTGTTGATATCACCTCTTTAACCAGTACAAAATGTGAAGATTCTTCTTAACCTGTATCATTATGACACAAAAGAGCCTCCTTTCTTTCGGACAAATCCATAAGCAAATTTAATAATAGAAGATTTAGAAAAGTCATATAGCTCATATATGAAAAAATGACCAGACAATTTTATAATTAGACTTAAAGCTCAAATACTAACTACAGATTGATAACATGAGTCTTTCGACCTTTTTGCATCTCCTGCTCAAACCATCTTGGAAACTGAAAATCATTGGGTGGGACACAATACCATAAGAAATTGAAAATCATGACTTGAAAGTTGAAATCGATTTACTTAATTGACGGACTGTACAAAGTCCGATTAAAAAATTGAGACATAATACCACACAAAATTGAAAAATTGCAGACCGTGAATTTCATAATTGATATGAAATCTATCTATTGCAACTCATTCCAAACAAAATCCACGCACCTTGAAAATCGCAAACGGCAGGAGGTAGAAGCGATGATCGTTGGATCTGGTCGGAGGAGAGAAAGGAGGCTACGTGTAGCGGCGGTGGCAGTGCGGTGAAGATCTGCCCAAAAAAATATTATTTAATAGAGGTTCTCATCTTAATCGTTGACCAATATTTTGTGATTAAACTACTAAGGAAACTAAAACGAAATATGATTGCATACCAGTTAATTAATCTCACAAATTTTAGTTCTTGAAATCATAAATGCCATTGTGTTAATGTTGAGAATTCATGGAACAAGAGTCTTAGTGGATACAGGAAGTTTGGCAGATGTATTGTACTTTGATGCATTGAAGCAGTTAAATCTAGCCACATTCCCGCTTACCCCAATGCACACTCCACTTGTCGGCTTTGCAGGGACCGAGTAGTACCTTTGGGAACTATTGAGTTAGATGTTGTATTCGGGGAAGCTCCCCGAGATGTTTCAACAAAAATAAAGTTCATAGTGGTAAATGCTCCTTCCGCCTACAATGCAATATTGGGCAGAAAATCTCTCAACAACATCGGAGCAATCGCTTCAACAAAACGCCTGATGATTAAGTTCCCAACAAGGGAAGGAGTAGGAGTTTCTCGGGGAGAGCAACAACTGTCCAGGGATTGCTATTAAGTAGCTTTGGGAAGTCATGTGGCACAGATAGAAAAAGAAGCAGTGACAAAGAAAACGAAGCCACCTGGCTCAGGTGGACCTGTGGAGGAAGTAGAGGAGGTTGAACTGGGACCGGGAATAGTCACCAAAATAGGAACCACTTTAAATCCTGAAGACCGAGAATTGGTGAAAGCATATCTGAAGGAAAATGCTGATGTATTCGTTGAAGAAGGAGGCAAGATGCCTGGCATACACCGAAGTGTAGCGGAACATCGCATCAAGTTTTTCCCAAACCATAAACCTGTTCATTAGAGGAAAAGAAAATTTGGGAATGACAGGAAAAAGATTATTGAGGATGAGGTAAAAAAGTTGTTGGAAGCAGGGTTTATTCGAGAGGTGACATGTCCCGAATGGCTTGCGAATCCTGTGGTTGTACCAAAACCCAATAACAAGTGGCCCATGTGTATCGACTTCACAGACCTCAACAAAGCGTGCCCGAAAGATCCATTCCCTCTCCCGAGTATTGATGCAATGGTGGACTCAACAGCTGGATTCACATATCTCAGTATTGTTGATGCTAATGATGGCTATCACCAGATAAAGATGCACCCTGAAAGATGAAGAGAAAACCAGTTTCCTTACCGAGAAAGGTTTGTATTGCTATCAGGTAATGCCTTTTGATTTGAAGAATGCAGGTGCAGAGTATCAAAGAATGGTGAACAAGCTTTTCAAAGAAGAATTGGGCAACATCATGGAGGCATATATCGACGACATGGTGATCAAAAGCTGTTCGGGTCAGGTACATGTAGAATATCTCGACAAAGTGTTTACAAAAATGAAGGCAGTCGGAATGCGTCTCAACCCGAAGAAAAGTTTTTTCTGCTTGGCAAGTGGAAAATTCTTAGGCTTCATAGTGTCGGAAAGGGGAATTGAAGTACACCCGAGTAAATGCCAAGCAATCATGGATATGGAACCACCAAGTTCTATCAAAGCTGTTCAAGAACTCACAGGCCGCATAGCAGCTTTGGGAAGGTTCATTTCAAAGTCAGCCGAAATATGCCAACCTTTCTTCCAAACCTTCAAGAAAAACAAGAAATTTCAGTGGTACGAAGAGTGCCAACAAGCATTCACCAAAATAAAGGAATACCTAGCAACACCACCAGTCATCAGCCGACCGCTGAAAGGAGAGACATTATATCTCTATATAGCAGCATCAGACACCGCAGTAAGCGCTGCCTTGGTGAGAGAAGAAAAAGGCGTACAGAAACCGGTGTACTTCATATCGCGGGTTCTCTGAGATGCAGAAACCAGATACCCACATGTAGAGAAAGCAGCCTTTGCAGTCATGATAGCTTCACGAAAACTCAAACCTTATTTTCAAGCTCACCCAATCAAAGTACTCACAGAATTACCTCTAAGAAGAGCTTTGGGACAACTCGATGTGGCAGGAAGACTGTTGAAATGGGCAGTTGAGTTGTCGGAATATGATGTCACATTCATCCCGAGAACTGCATACAAGAGTCAAATTTTAGCTGACTTCGTGGTGGAATGTACAGCAAGATCTTCAGAACTCTCTTCCAAGGATGAAGTATGGCATGTATATGTAGATGGAGCTGCATCAGAAAGAGGTTCGGGAGTCGGAGTCGAGATCATTGGACCCAAAGGAGAAAAGTTTCATTATGCGATACATCTAACCTTCAATGTATCCAATAATGTGGCTGAATATGAAGCATTACTAGCAGGTCTACGACTTACTGAAGCTACTGGTGCCAAAAGAGTAAAAGTACACACAGACTCACAATTGGTGGTTAACCAGATCAGTGGTGAGTATTCAACAACAATGAAAAACTCATCTTATACCTGGAGAAGGTGAAGGCAATCATTGCAACTTTTGAGATGGCTTCAGTTGAATATGTCCCGAGAACACAGAATGAGACAGCTGATGCATTATCCAAGCTGGCAAAAGAGAGCGATTTAGATAGAGACAAACCAATAGTCATGTTGGAAATACCTTCCCCGAGTATAGATGTGTTGGAGTTGGGAGTATATGTGATAGAAGTCGGGGACGAATGGTATGCTCTGCTGTGGGATTTCCTCAACCATAACAAGTTGCCAGATGATGAAAAAGCTGCAAGAAAAGTGAAGAGATGGGCCTTAGAATTCACCATCATGGATGGAAACTTGTTCAAGAAAGGGTATGGAATTCCCTGGTTAACATGTGTAGGACGAGCCAAGGCAGATGAACTCATGAGCGAAATACATGAAGGAATATGCGGAAGTCATCAAGGAATAAACTCGCTCAGCAATAGAATAATAAGAGCTGAGTTTTATTGGCCGAAGTTGAGGAAAGATGTAGAAGAATTCATAAGGAGGTGCGAGAAATGCCAATTCCATTCCCGTATACCTCGACAACCACCTCATTCCATGCAATCAATAGCCAGTCCATGGCCGTTCGACATATGGGGTATAGATTTATTGGGACCTTTCCCACAAGGCCAAGGAAATGTGAAGTTTTTGGTAGTAGCGGTGGAATATTTCACAAAATGGATTGAAGCAAAACCTTTGGCAACTATCTCTTCTCAAAAAGTGGTTGATTTCGTCAGACATCAGATAGTTTACAGGTACGGACTTCCTCACACAATCATCTCAGACAATGGAACTCAGTTTTCGGGGGCACCTTTCCAAGATTTTTGTAAAGGCCTCGGGATAAGATCATGTACCTCCTCCGTCTGTCATCCTCAATCTAATGGATTGGCAGAAGTCTCTAACAGAACAATCTTGGAAGGGTCAAAAAAGAAGATTGAAGGAAGCAAGAACACTTGACCCGAATACCTTGATGAAATACTGTGGGCCTATAGAACAACACCTCGCACAGCCACTGATCGCTCTCCTTTTGCAATGGTGTATGGAATGGAATCAGTCACTCCCATGGAAATTGTACACCCATCTTTGCGTACAATTTCCTATGAATGGTCCTTAAATGGCATCAAACGTGAACAAGAGTTGACAACTATCCACGAGTTAAGAGAAGAAGCTAAAGCCAAGGCAGAAGACTATCAGAGGAAGATGAGGAAGAATTTTGATAAGAGAGTTGCCCCAAAATATTTTCAGCCTGGAGATTGGGTACTAAGGAAAGTTGAGGCAACTGGGAAACCTGTCGGAAAGTTAGATCCTGCTTGGGAAGGACCATTTGAGGTGACTAAGTCGATTGAAGGAAGAGCATATCACTTGCAAGACATGCAAGGAAAGAAGATACCAAATGCTTGGAATGCTACACATCTCAGGAAGTTATATGTGTAAATACTTGTTTATTTTTCTTATGTTTGAAATTTTTGAGAAAGTGTACTGTAGTTTAAAGTTTTCTCAGATTTTTCTTTTCAGTTTCATTTTACATTCTTGGATTCTGTAATTTGTAATGACTGGAATAAAGAAGTTGAAAACACCAAACTATTGTCGTCACCATAAGAATCAGTCGTGAATCTCCTGGAGACTAAATCTTGGAGTAAGCGCATCTTATGGACTTCTTGGATGGATTGTCACCATAAGAATCAGTCGTGGATCTCCTAGAGACTAAGTCTCGGAGTAAGCGCATCTTATGGACTTCTCGGATGGATCGTCACCATAAGAATCAGTCGTGAATCTCCTGGAGACTAAGTCTCGGAGTAAGCGCATCTTATGGACTTCTCGGATGGATCGTCACCATAAGAATCAGTCGTGAATCTCCTGGAGACTAAGTCTCGGAGTAAGCGCATCTTATGGATTTCTCGGAGAATCTGACACCCTACGTACATCATTTAAGCCTTTGTTGAAACATACATAAAAGACAAGGAAACTTTTATAAAATGTCAAGAAAAACAGGAAAAGTTACTGAAAACTGAACATAGATCACGTGAAGTGATCAGAACTCACCTAACTTTTCAAGTCATCGTCATTATAAATAGGGACACAAACCATGAGTCTCAACACACCTTTCCCTCTTGTTTTTCTCTCTTATCGTTTCCCTTCTCCCAAACAGTGAAACGATGAAAAAGAAGAAAAAATTGAAATACCTTAAACCTTTTTTATAGATAATCCAGTAGAATAGCTGAAGCCAAGTTGATAATCTAGTAGAATAGCTGACGAACTAAAGTTAGCTATTCCTCACATGAGTCAACTTGGCACATCCTTCAAGTGATGAAGGTCTGCCTCTGCGAGCAAACGAGCGCCAGAAGACACCCATCAAAGGGTTTCTCACCTACCAATGGGCTTTTGGTTATCTCGCCGTACTCAAAGAGTCCGGAGGTAGAAACTACATCACTAAGACAAGGCACACCTTTCAGTGTGGCCTTCGTCTAACAGTATCTTCAACAAGGAAGACCCGAAAAGGATAGGTCAATAGTTTAAAGATGTCGGGAAGATGTATCTTTTAAACATTAATTTTAGGATAGTCTGGGAAAGTATAAAAAATGTGATTGCTTCTCGGGAATGATAGAGTTCTTGGGATAATGTGCGAAATGTAATATGTCGTGAAAATGTTTTGACTTTAACATAATTCTCACAAATAGGAAAGTTCTCGGGAATGATAGAGTTCTCGAGATTGTGTTCAAAGTGTAACATTTCATGAATATATTTTAATGATTATAACTCCCTGTTATGACTTTATTTCGTGTTATGATAGTTCTGGGTGTTATGACTTTATTTCGTGTTATAACAGTTCTGGGAGAATGGTAGAGTTCTCGAGAACGTTTCGCAGAAGTGTGGGATACATTTATAACATCTCATAAGGGCATGTGCAATAAATATGCCAATTGTCATAAAAATAATAAAGTGACTAAACATTCAGAACACAAGAAAGGGATATCTAATTGTCACGATATGATAAATTCAGTTCACACAAACAAGATAAAACCCACTAACACAGTCAATATCATTACAACCCACAAAAAAAAAACCCAAAAGTTTCTCCACCAAAACCAACTAAACCCGAGTAATCTAACTACCCTCAGTCTTCCGGAACTGGAGGCTTGGGCACATCTGCAGGCCAAGGAACTTGATCTTCAGGCCATGGATAAGCGGAAATGTATCCCTCGTCCTTCATGAAGATCCTGCCTCCGAGAACATTCCCATGCTCATCAACCAAACGATCCTTGGGGCGATACCAGGTACACGTGGAAACATATGGCAATTCTTCCATCTTTGAGGCGTCCAGAATACCAAACTCCTCATCAGTGAAAGGGAAGTATGGTTGCAAGTCACGAGCGGCAGCAATCAAAGCTTGTCGAAGAGTAGGAGCTTGTTTGATGGCCGAAGCCCTATTAAAAGCACGAGAACTAAGAAAGTCGCTTAGAAATTCCTTACACACTTGTTCCTTCTCATCTTCCTTAAAAGAACTCGCAACTTCCTTGTCAATGGTAAGAGAGGGAACAAGAGATGATAAATCACTCACTTGAGCTTTTAAACTATCCATATCTTTTCCAAGAGCAACTCCTTTAGCCTTCTCGACAATCAACTCGGAGCGAACATCATGCAGCTGAGAGATAGCCAGATCTCTTTGTCGAAGAGTAGAATCGAACTTGAGCAAAATGACATGCCGAAAACTTTCAAAATTATCCAGCTTTCGAGTTTGCTCAGCGTTCACCAAAGACAAATCCTTGTTTTTGGCATCAAGCTCCTTAGCAGTGTCCATCATACTTTCTAACAAACTTTCCCATTCCTTATGCCTAAAGTCGAGTTGAGATTGCAGGTCATTTGCCTTCCGTTTCTCGTCAGCCAACTCCTTCTCCAAACGAACAAACTTGGCATCTTTGCCCTCAAAAGCTTCCACCAATTCGTTCAACAAGGAAGGCAACCGAGTGGAAGTCGGAGAACTAGCCCGCAAGGCAGATGTCACGACATGGACTCGGGCAGCTTCAGGAGGGAGAGTTGCATAGGAGGTAGAAGGATAGCTCTTAGGCATCATGTCGTCATCACTACCCAAAAACTGATCCCTGCACGGAGTGGCAGGACATTCTCGCTCAAAATTCTCTGGCATATTCAAAGGAATCAATTCCAGAGAATTAGGTATTGGGATCTCTGATCCGGATGTTGGGACAATAGGCTGGACAGAATTAGGCACTGGAATAGTAGGGGCATGTTTGCGAGATCTAGTCCGAATCTTCACCTCAAATAAGACATCCTCATCATCATCTGTTAACTCTATCAATAAAGGCCCCTCTTTATTGACTGAGGTTTCGGGGATGTTAAGTACTGTTTCCTGATCCAAAGGATTCACCTGAGAACCCGAAGCCTCTCCAGCTGTGTTAAATTCTTGGTTAAATGGAGGAGGATCCTCTACAGTCTTCTCGGAATCATTTCCGATAGACTCTTCATTTATCTCGGGAAGCACAGGGGCCTGAGGCTGGGCGGTACCCCTCTTTTTGCGAATAAGAGGTGGGTCGTCAGTGGATTTTTCGGAGTCATCACCTGCAGATTCCTCATTCTTCTCGGGTAATACAGGGTTCTGAGATTTGGCAATAGCTTTCTTCTTTCGACTTTCGCTAGCAGCGGTAGTCCCAGCTTTCCTCTTCTAGGCACGTGTAGGCACAGAGGCAGGGATACCTACTCGGGGATCTATCAAAGACATAATTTCATCTGTCTCAGATAACCCGGTGTAAGCCATACGAACAAGCCCTCGAGTTTCTAGCATGGCTTGAAGGTGAGTAGTAAAGGCATACTCGGGAACAGAAAGTTTCTCAAAAACCACTTTGTTGAAACTGTCACGATCCTTGTTCCATTTTGGAGCTATCTGGAAAATGTTCAAAAAAGGTTCTTGCAAGAAACAAAACCTATCCTCCCAGTTGTCTATCTTGAGTATTTTGTTGAAGAAAATAGGAGTATTCGGGCGAGCCCGGATAGAGCACATATCATGAGCTTTGTTAAAAGTGAAATAGTGCCCAAAAAGACGAAGAGAAGGAGTCACTGGAGGAAGGCCCAAGGCCGGAGCATACGCAGTGAGAAACTTTTCGAAAGAATAAACATTACACCAAGCGCTAGGGTGCAACTGCCCGGGAGGAATGTCGAGGAGAGTCAGAATACTTCGCGCGAAGTCGAAGAGAGGCAAACGAAAACCACACTTGGCTATTTTCCAGAAAAGCACGGCACCCCGAGTATCGTCATAGGGACGATCTTCAGGGTTAGCAATAACTAAAGCTTCAGGCTCTCCTAACCCGAGTGATTCCGAGAACTTAAGAACTTCATCCTCGTCATCCCAGGGAATAGATTGAAAAGTAGCCGCCTTGGTGAAAACATAATCCAATGGACGAGTAGCTCGGCGAAATACTTCTTTTTTCGGGGCAACCCGAGTAGATTTTTGCTTTTCCACAGCAACACCCGAACTGTTGCCAACAGCTTGAGCAGTCTCTTTGCCAACAGCAGAGTCATCCCAACTACTTCCAGCAACTTGATTAGAACTTTGGCCTTTAGAAGACATATCTGACGATCAAGTCGTGAGATGTTAATAAAAGAGGCAAAACATTGGTACCGTAAAAAAAAAAAAATTTTTTTTTTTGGGAAGTGCAGTAATTGGTAGCTAAAGGAACATACTGATACAGGCAAGAATATTAATACTTTTACTGATACCAACTTTGTAACATTCTGGTATCACCAGGAGTACCAGCATTACAACATGCTAGTATCATGACAAATGTCATTATTATGGTATATACAAGGATAAACCTCAGGCTATTCAAGAAACAACAAGAAGAAGGTTTCTACAACGTTTTCTGGTACCATAAAAAAAAGAAAGGTAAAAAAAAAAAAAAATAGTAGGTACAGTCCCAAAGGTACAGAAACAAAAATCGGTACCAAGTAACAAAGCAAAATTCTACAAGAAAATCAAGAAATTGCCTTAATAGTCGATATTATGGCAAGCGACAGAAGTTATGTATTCTTTCTGGCCATGGTAGAAGAAGAATCAGATACCAATTCTAACTAAGCTCAGCTAAGGAATAAATAATCAGAGATTTTGGTTTGATGAAGTATGGCTTGACTATACAGATGGTTACCAATGTTAGAATGGTAAGAAGACCATAGTGAAAACTCAAAACAAAACAAGGAAAGAAGGAGAGATTTACCTGTTTAATGGAGACGCCGGCGATCACCAGAGAAGAATCAAGAAAGCCAGAAGAAATGAAAAGCCTAGCCAAAGCTGCCTAATAGCCAACACTGTGAGCGGAGAAAGAAGAGCGAAAGAAGAAGAGCAAACAGCACAAGAAGGAAGAAGGAAGCGTTGGAATGAACAGAGGAGAGAGAGAGAGAGAGAAGTTGGAAGGGTGTAGAAGGCGAAAAGCACGAGGGAAAAGGCGGGAGCGCGGTAATCCCAAGAGAGACAGAAAGAGGTGCACAGTCTCTAAGGGAATGAGAAGAAGACACGTGTCCCCCCTCTTAAATGATGGCAGATGAAACGACAAAGGATCCAAGGGGTAAAGAGACTTAAAGGTTAAGTTTTCAGCAAAGTGAAACATCTCGGATCATCGAAAAGAGCCGAAACAGTGCAAAATTTCGACGATATATTTCGGAAGTTACTTTTGAGTTGACGCTCAAAAAGCTCAACGAAATATCTTGGAATAGTATCTTAAGCTAAGGCTCAAGGGCTCAAGGATACATCTTGGGCGCGACCTTGAATTAAGAGCCAAAAAACTCGGTAATACGTTTGAAAGAGATCTTTGAGCTAGGGCTCAAGGGCTTGGTAACATGCCTCGGGAGATTTCCTGAGTTAAAACTCAAGGGCTTAAGAACATGTCTAGGATATGATCTTATATTAAGGTTCCTGAACTCGGCAATACATCTAAGAGAGATTCTCGAGCTGAAGCTCAAGGGCTTGGCAATATATCTCAGAAGATGTCTTGAGCTGAGACTCAAGGGCTTGGCGATAAATCTCAATAGATGTCTTGAGCTGAGGGTCAAGGGCTTGATGATATATTTCGGACACGATCATGTGTTAGGATTTGAGAACTTGATGACATATTTAACAACTTCCGAAGAGTCAACTCTTCACAAGTTCAAGGGCTTATGATAGGATATGGCCCAAAAGGCCCAATCCAGAATAAGTTAACAATAAGGCATGGCCAAGGCCCAGCCCGAGAAAGGTCCACAAGCCGTTCGAAGAAGCACAAAGAGAAATTAGGCGGGAAACCAAAAAGAAGCGGGAGTAGAAAATACAAAGAGATCCTAGAGGGGACCAGACGGTTAGAGAGCCAAACTACCTAAGTGGGGCCCATGAGAGGGCCTTGATCCGAAATGTGAGAAGAGTACTTAGGTAGCTTCTCGGATTGGCGGGAAAGTTTCCCGACATGAATGTTGGAAGATCCCTAACATCTCGGAACGAGCTAGTGGCACAAGTGGTTATAACCGTTGTCGGGTGACGTCAGCAAGGCGGATCTCTATTTGGGGCCTATATATAGCTGGGATAGAACACTGTATAAGGGGTTGGACATTTACTTTACACACACTATTCACTGTAATCTCCAATTAATATCAATAAAGATCTACTTTCATCTTTCTAAAATCTTGATCTCTACCATTGTTGATCTCTCTACAAAGCTAGACGTATCAAAAAGATTACCAAAAGAAAAGTCAAAATCAATATCTATACTGAGAAATGAACAAAATTCGAGGCAATCTCGCTGAATTTTAGTTCCATGCCAAGATGAAAAACTTTTATTTGACTGAACATCATGTTTAAGACATCGAGATAAATGCTTGATCTTGGTTTTGATTCATTACTTAAAATTTTCTCTGAGTTTCTTAGATACTGTATATGAACCTAGCTATACCAGTGTTACCTTGCCCATCTTGTGTACTGGTACAAATATGATATTTGAAGAGCTTGCTTCTTAGAAGTTTCCAATCTCATACGAACCTAGCATTAAATTTGCCAAAATGACTGGTAATATTAAATAATTAATTCTCTCTAAAAAAGTTTCGGACGCTCAATGACATGTTTGTTCCGTTACGCTTGCGATGCGTTCAATGGAGGGAATTCCGTCAGTGCAGCGGCCCCACCTGCCAGTGGTGGCAGCGTAGTGGGAGCCATTGTCTCTATATTAGGATCGCTCATACCTGTTTTTTCTTGGATTTGAGAACACGCTGAGAGCAAGGGTTTATAAAAGGAGCGAGAGGGTTTTAGTGCTTCCAAGTGTTGGATTCTTGCGGAAGGAATTGCAGTTGCAGTGAGCCCACGGGCCAGGGAGGAGCGTAGAAAGTTTCTGGAGCCGTTTGCTGCTTGAAGGTTATATTGTGGTATTTACACATCAATTTTGGGGGGATCGGGGAACAGATGCGCAATTTTAATTGGAACAGTCGCAAATATTTAATTTGACTGACTTGAGAATGACAAGTATCTAAATCTAAATTTTGGGTGACAAAATTCTAATTTTTCTAACTTTGAGTGACATATATTTAATTTCTTAAAATAAAAAAAGAAAGTAACGACGACTTGATCCATTTATCCAAGTACAGATGTCCGCATGTTGATTTGGCAGATTTTTTTTTTTTTTTTTTTTTTTCTCTAGACTGAATTCGCAATAGCTGCTGCAATAGGTGCGGGTCTAATACAAAAGTTCGAATGCAAGAACTAAGAGGCCTGGTTTCTAATATGTCTTTGGGCGTAATTTCATAGAATATCACTGTTTATTTCTTTATTTATTATTATTTTTTTTTTTTGGTAGTGCCTTACTGTTAATTATTTAATTCCATCCATCTGACAGCACAGCATGAGCAATAAAATTTAAATATAAATTATTTCACTCAAAATTTCTATTCTTAAATTTATAGAATATATTTAAAAAAATATTTCGATAGGGATGACAGGATATCGTTGCTAAATGCTAAGTTCACACAAGACACAAATGTCATGAACACACCACTTCCTTTTCCCTTCTTTTTTTTTTTCAATTGGAAGTTGACCTAAATAAGGCGCACCAAATTTTCTAGATAAAGAATAACGTTTTATTAAATAATTACAAGGACCCTTGGGCCTTGGAAGTTAAGTCCTAATACTATTTTTCTTTTCCGAATTCACTTATATATTCGGAAAAGAATGAATGAATACACCGTTCATCCTGATGGAAATAAGGGACTTTTTTTATGAAATATTCTGATTATTATTAATCCTGATTATGGACGACTTTATTGGAATAACATATCTTTCTAAATGCTAATTGAAGAAAGAATGAATGCATACACCTTGTTACAGGGCCTATATGGTTGAAACAAAATATAGGAGCCTGCCACTACTCCAAAAATAACTACTGCATATAACAACTAATTAAATTTATGCTTGGGGCATTTCAAAAAAATTTAAAAGTTAGAATTTGAAAATTATAAATAACACCAGAGCTTATCATCAGCCATCGAAAAAAACACCAGAGCTTATCATCAAGATCGAATACAATGAAATAGTAAATAAAGAGCATCTAATATTTACAAAAATCAATGCCATTATTCTGGTTTATGAAATAATTGGAATCATGTAATGGATAATGACCAACATCAATGCATATTAAGTGAATTGTGTACCATTTTGAGTTCAGACATTAATTTATACTTTAAAAAAATATGAAGTAATAGTACAGTTACCTCAAACTAACTTCTGAGCTTCTCTCCTGAGATGTTCAATTTGACTTATTTGACCTCAAAGCACTTGGATGGCTGAATTGGTATTCAAAATTGTGTCTTGCAGCAAGTTAATTAAAACAAAAATTTAAGAAAATTTAAAAAATCAATAATAATCAGGAAATGATAAATAAGGATACAAAGAAAAACATCTCTGTCTTTCTCATCTATGTGATCACCTCATTTGGAGCGAAGGTCCTGTTGTAGAGTGTGTTGATTACTTATGCTAGAGCTTCCAGGTTCCCACATTGTTTGCACATTTTCACTTCCTAGTTCTTAATTAAATAATTTCAAACTACTAATTTGGTCTATAAAATTTCGTAGGGATAACAATATCAGGCATCTCATAAACCAAAAATTCATAAGCATGAGTTACACAATCTATACCAGTAAACATGACAGAGAGAAAAGAGTGCATAATTGAGATTGTGTGGCCATTGGTGTTCTCTGTCCAGAGACTCAACGGCTGGCATAGTCAGGTACATCCTGGCACTTGACATCCTTTAGATAGGCATAAGCATATCCCTAGATGTTGAATTGCGATATGTAATGTCACATAATTGTTTCGGTATACTGTCACATCTGTCACATCTAACCAAGTGTATCAAGATATTCTAAGAAGATTTAGCGTCAAGATTTACTTATGATTTGTTTCTATACGATTAGATGAATCTGTTCTTAAATTGTACAATATCGTAGGTTCATATTTAGCTTTATTTCCTTTTGTGTCATTTAACAGATTGTATATATTGATGTAACCTTTGATTAAGAAAAATAGAAAAATCTGAGCTGCTTCTTGCTCAAACCAACATTTCGCATTTTATAGTTTTTCTCATGGTATCAGAGCGATCTTTTTCAAACTAGAGTACTTCTCAATCACTTTATCAAATTAATTCATCATGCCGCCAAAGGAGGATAAAATAGTGAAGATAGGAGAGGTGATAGATGCGCAGAATCCATCATCACCCTATTTTCTTCATCATTCAGATTACCCAGGAATGATCTTGGTGCCACAATTACTAACAGAAAGCAACTACCCGGCTTAGAGTCGGGCTATGATTAATGCTCTCTCTGCTAAAAACAAACTAGGTTTTGTAGATGGAACCATCGGGACACCAAAGGGGGTAACAGAATTGCAAGCATGGAAGCGATGTGACACCATGATACTATCATGGATCTGGAACTCTGTCTCGAAAGAATTGACCAACAGTGTTATCTATATGAACACTGCCAAGGAGGTATGGGATGATCTGAAGGAAAGGTATGCTCCTAGCAACAACGTTCAGATCTATCAAATTAAAAAATCAATTGCTGGCCTTTCTCAAGGTGAATTGTCAATTACAGCATACTATACAAGTCTAAAGGGTCTTTGGGACGAGTTAAGCTCTATTTTACCTTTGCACGTGTGGAGTTTCAAAGCAATATGCTAATAATCAACAGCTAGAGAAAGTTGTTCAATTCTTAATGGGGTTAAATGATTGTTACTCAACAATCAAGAGTCAAATTCTAGCAATGGATCCATTACCAAATCTTGGAAAGACTTATTCTCTTGTGCTACAGGAAGAGAGGCAACGTGCTGCCTCCTTGCCAATCACACAACATGTTGAATCAACAGCACTAGCAGCAAACTCAGAAAGGCATTCAAGCAACTCCTATGGCCGAGGCAAAGGCCGTGGTAACAGTAAAGGAGGCCGGTCGCAAGAAAGACCGAAGTGTGACTATTGTGGCATGATAGGACACACCCAGGAGAAGTGCTACAAACTGCATAATTATCCAGACAAGCAAAGGGAAAAACCCACTACACACAACGCTGTGGCTCCAGCAGCGCCTTCTTCTTCTGCGCAAAGCTGTTCTCTTACTCCTGAGCAGTATCAACAGCTGATGTCGCTGCTTGGTAACAACAGTGTTCAAGCAACAGTAAATTTCGCAGGTATGATTCAAAACAACCAAAATATCCATGATGGTGTGTGAATAATTGATAGTGGGGCATCAGATCACATGACTCAAAGTGTCAAAAAGATAAGCTAGAAAGAACATACAAACCATTGTATTAACCTGCCAAATGGCGCCTCAGTGTGCGCCTCTCAATCTGGAAAGATAAAATTGGGACCCAATATAGACTTAACAAATGTGCTCTATGTCCCTTCCTTTTCACAGAATTTACTTTCAGTTAGCAAACTGACTAAAAATAACAACTGTGCTGCAATTTTCTTTCCACATTTCTGTGTATTTCAGGACCTCTCCACGAAGAAGATGATTGGGATGGGTGAGGAGAAAGATGGCTTGTATTACTACAGAGAGTTTGTGGAATCAGCTTGTCACCAATCAAACCATAACCAAACACTACCTTTGAGCACATGGCATCTTCGTTTAGGTCATACACCCGAAAATCGTTTAAAGAGTTTATTACATGATGTCTCTATTTCTTTTTCGGATAATAATAATGTTTGTTGTTATGTCTGTCCTTTGGCAAAACTTACTCGTAAACCTTTTTCTTTAAGCAACATTAAGAGTACTGTTCCTTTTGAGCTCATTCACTGTGACATTTGGGGGGTTTACTCAGTACCTACTCATAATGGTGCTCGTTATTTCTTGACTCTGATTGATGACTACACTAGATGCACTTGGGTTTATCTAATGAAAAACAAATCCGAAACACAGTCCTTGCTGAAAGCGTATCATGCCATTGTACAAAATCAATATTCCTCTAAGATCAAAATCATTAGATCAGATAATGCACCAAAACTTTTATCACAGGAAATGCAACATTTTTTTGTATCAATGGCATCAAACATGAAACTACTTGTGTAAACACACCCCAATAAAATGGAGTCGCTGAACAAAAACATAGGCACTTACTCGAAATTGCTCGATCCTTGAGATTTCAATCAGGATTGCCAAAAATTTTTTGGGGAGAATGCATTTTAACTGCCACCTATATAATAAACCGACTTCCAACAAAAATCCTAAAAGGAAAAACACCCTATGAGATGCTCTTTCAAAAGAAACCCACATATTTACACATGCGAGTCTTTGGGTGTCTCTGTTACATCCATACCTGTAGTCTAGATAAGTTTGAACCCCGCGCTAAAAAGTGCATTTTTGTTAGCTATCCACAAGGAAAAAAAGGTTACAAAGTTTTCAACATGACAACAACTAAATCTTTTGTCCCAAACAAGTTGGGGTAGGCTAGAAAAGAAACCCAACAAAGTCAACAAGTCATCGAAAAAAGAAGTATATGTCAAAAGTAGGGCTAATAATAGTAAAAAATATATATAGAGAAAACAAAGTAGTAGTAGTAATAATAATAATAATAATAACAATAATAATAATAATAATAAATAGCAGTAGTAGTGAAGCCTACACCTAAGCCGTAAGCTAATACTATAACCTACAAATCTAAGACAACACTTGACCCCTAAATTCGCATCTCATGGTTCCGGCACGTGAATTGCTAGCTTCCATGCGGTCCTATCCAAGGCCAACTCCTTGGAGACGTTCCATTCTTTGAAGTCCCTTTTTACTACTTCTTCCCATGTCAACCTTGGTCTACCTCTGGCTCTCCTTGTGTTTTCGAAGCGGTTGAGAATTCCGCTACGCACGGGTGCCTCCGGGGGTCTACGTTGGACATGCCCAAACCATCTCAAGCGATGTTGGACCAACTTCTCTATCGGTGCCACCCCGACTATATCCCGATGTCATCATTTCTAATCCGATCCCTCCTCGTATGCCCACACATCCACGGCAACATGCGCATCTATGCTACACTCATCTTTTGGACGTGTCGTCTTTTAGTAGCCCAACATTCAGCTCCATACAACATCGCAGGTCTAATTGCCATCCTATAAAACTTTCCTTTTAGCTTCTGTGGGACTTTCTTGTCACATAACACTCCTGATGCTTGTCGCCATTTCACCCACCCTGTTCTTATCCTATGACTAACATCTTCATCTATGTCGCCATCACTCTACAACATTGACCCTATATATCGAAAAGTGTCTTTCATAGGCATCGCCTGTCCATCTAAACGAACATCTCCATCTTCTGGTCCTGTCCCACTAAACTCACACCTCATATACTCCGTCTTAGTTCTACTAAGTCTAAACCCTTTCTACTCTAGAGTTTGTCTCCACAACTCTAATTTCCTATCGACACCTATCCTACTCTCATCGATTAGCACAACATCATCCGCAAAGAGCATACACCAAGGAATCTTTCCTTGTATGTCCCTCGTGGTCTCATCCATCACCAAGGCAAAAATGTAAGGGCTCAATGCTGATCCCTGATGTAATCCTATTTTAATAGGGAAGTCACTAGTCACGCTATCACATGTACTGATGCAAATGGCAACTCCATCGTACATGTAAACCCCCGTACCAAACCCAACAAAAAAAAAAAAAAAAAAAAAATTACGGGACTGTAAGTCCCTACCTGTGCCATTCCCCTCCCATCTCCCTTCTCTCCCGATCCCTCTGTCTCTCTCTCCCGATCACTCCACCTAAGCCCCCCTCCTCTACCCCTCCACCTCTCCCTCTCGGCGCCACCCTTCTCCACCGCGCCGGAGAACCGACCCCACCTCACTCTTTCTTCTCCACCCCGAAAATCGGCCTCCTCTCTTCTCTTCTCTTTTTCCTCTCGCCTAGGCCGCCCCATCACCGGCAATGCTCCGCCCTTCCTCCCATCCACCGAACTAAGCACTGCCGTGACCTCCCAAGACCAGATATGGACTTTTCCCTCTCATTTCTACAAACCCTAGCTTCGAAACTCCACCTCTCGTCGGAACCGAACCATATCCGCCGGAAACCACCACCAACCACTGCCTAGACCTCATTTGTACTGCATTATTCCTTCCTTTTTCACTTTCTTCCCTTTTATGTCACATACACCGCTAAAACCACCCAAACCCTAACCCGACCCGAAACCCTAAATCCACTTCGAACCTGATCCGTTAGCCTTCGGGCCAGCCGGCGGGTCTCGACTCGCTTCTTGATCTCTCTCAGTCACCGTCTTGTTGTCCGATCGTTCGATCTGTCGATGGAGCCATTTGGTCGGCGAGCCATTATTCTTTGAGTCCTTTCCTTGGTAAGTGTTTTCTAATCTCTTATGACTTAGTTGAGGATTTGTAATATGATTGATCTGAGTTATCTGTGTAATTGTGTAATTTGTGGAATTTGTAAAATCTGATTGATCTATGTATGCCTCTGATCTAAGTCTGTGTTTGACTGGATGTTGTGTGTGGATGCTTGATAATTAGGAATTTAATGCATGATTTTAAACTAAAGCATCATTTTGAGAGTTTCCCCAAATGTTCTTACTAATTTGAATTGGAAACCTTTGACACTTGATATCTGAATTGATTGAGTTATCTCTTTATCTGTACTAGTCGATATCAATGTTATCTTGGATTTGTTGGATATCAGCCTGTTAACATCTGTTGATTATTTTTGTCAACTTCTATTTAGTCCTTAAATCTAAGTTAGTCATATTGGATCTTTTCTAAACTTGATTAGATACTTTTGTGGTGTGATCAATTGGAGTTCCTCTCTATGTCGCACGATCTCATCAAAAATCATGATGTCTTTCTTTCTTTCTGGATCGCTTAATCAGGTAACCGGACTTCTCTATAACTCAATTCCGATTTGATTATATTGGTAAATACTAGCACTTGGATATTTGATAGACTTGAGATATATGTTATTTGTTAGATTACGAATTGTGGAAAATGCATGATATAGTATATTAATTTTTCTTGAATTGTTACATGAGTATTTGATAACTCCTTTAATTGAAAAATATATTTATTGATTGGAAAATGTATTTATTTAATAAATTGTTGTCTAATTTCTTATATTATTAAATGTGTATGCTTTAGATCTTGATTAATCTTTAGGTTAAGATTTTGATCATTTATTTACTGTAAACACTGCATGAACAATAAATGCATGTCATTAACTTAATAGAAGTTTATATATATTTGGGACTGCATTCATATTAATAAAAGTGATTAATAAACTTAAAAGTGCCCTTAATCAACACTTGCATCCGGTGCGGATCAGGATAGCGAGACCGAGTGTGATAAGTTCGTTTTGTCTGGGATTTCCATTATCGGGAGATTGCACCCAAGCTAATGCCGGTGGTCTCCTTATGATAGAGATCGTGGGCAACGCGTTTCTGATGATCACTCAGCAGACCGACCGTCAGGCGGTACTGCGGTCACTTGGTAGTTCATCATTATTATTGTTAGGATGTTGTTATATGTATATGCATTCCTCTTGTTTTGACTGGACTCTATGGGGTTGTTACTGCTTATCTGATAGACTACCTCTCGATCTCCCACGATTCAATACCGGTATTGACCTACTCCTCGACGGGGGCTGTAGGCTTGGAGCTAGGCCTTTGTTTTTATCGAGCTATGATTCTTTTTAGGTAGATCTACTTTAGGCAAAGTCCATGTCATATTGGGATATGTGAGGATTGATTCTGGATTATGATACGCTTATGATTGACTACTGAGTGTGGGTGCTTGACTCTCGTATTATATTTATTTATGTACCGTATTTTATTATGCTATTATCACTCTCAGCTTCTCCAGATATTTTTCTTATTTCTTGGCATGTCATATTAGGTAGAGCAGCATCTTTAATATCTTTAATCACATTTAGCATTAGTATGTTAGAATTATAAAAGTGTTCAACTTAAATATTATTTAGATTAATTTGATGTAAATTTTATTTGAGCAATTAAAGGATTTTGATGAAACCAGTTTTACGTGTACTATATTTATTTATTTTATGCATATCGTGGATTTAATTAAAACTTACTTTTAAACGAAAGTGTGCTGGAATAACTATATCTCTGGGTGCTACAAATTGTGCTGTTGGGTAAACATGCAGAAATCGATTGCTGCATCGATAAGTCCAACAAATTCGGAAATTTATCGCTAGATTTACCTTCCTTTTTGGATTTTGTTATAAATTGGTTATAGAGAAGCGCGTCGTTAAATAACCGGTTACTGAGCTTTGTAGCTAACTTTGTTTATTTCTTTGCGACGTAGGTTGGCAGGCTGTTGGATGGATGCGATATTGGTGCCCCACTTCATGCCCTGGTCCCGCGTTGGGACGGGGTGTGACAGTACATGTCCTTGATGAGGGTAATGTACTTGGTGGGGACTTTCTTCTTTTCAAGTGCCCACCACATGACTTTCCTTGCTACTTTGTCATATGCCTTCTCCAGATCAATGAAAACCATATGGAGATCTTTCTTCTGCTCCCGATATCTCTCCATAAGCTGCCTAACTAGGAAAATGGCCTCCATAGTGGACCTACCAGGCATAAAAACAAATTGATTTTTCGAGACATCTGTTGTCCGTCTCAAACGATGCTCGATCACTCTCTCCCAAAGCTTCATCGTATGGCTCATAAGCTTTATCCCTCTATAGTTTGTACAGCTTTGAGCATCTCCTTTTTTCTTGAAGATTGGTACTAGAGTGCTTCTCCTCCACTCATCCGGCATTTTAGTCGATCGGAAAATGCTATTGAACAGTTTGGTTAACCAAACTACCGCCACATTTTCGAGACAACGCCATACTTCAATTGGTATGTTATCGGGCCCCAAAGCCTTACCCACTTTCATTCTTTTTAAGGCTTCTTTCACCTCAGACTCTTAGATTCTCCTAACGAATAGTCTATTGGTATCATCAAAAGAGTCGTCTAGCTCAATCTCTAGGTCGTCATCTTCTCCATTGAATAGCTTATCGAAATATTCCCTCCACCTGGTCTTGATCTCCTCGTCCTTCACTAGAAGCCTAACAGTCTCGTCCTTGATACACTTCACTTGGTTTAAATCTCTCGTTTTTCTATCTCTAATCCTAGCTATCTTATAGACGTCCTTCTCGTCTTCTTTCGTATTTAGCTTCTGGTATAAGTCTTCAAAAACCCGCCTCTTTGCTTCACTCACTGCTTTCTTCGCATGGCAGACAACAAATTTATTGTTAGTAGAGACATTATTTTCCATGAGAACATATTTCCTTTTGAAAAGCATGTGCCGCTAGGATATCAAGTTGATAACCCACAGGGTCAGCAGCTAGTATGTCGACTGAATAAGTCGTTATATGGACTCAAACAGGCCTCGAGAAACTGGTATTCAAAGTTCTCTCAAGCAATTGCAGTCATTCGGTTTCAAACAGTCAGTAAGTGATTACTCACTGTTCTCCTTGAAATCTGGTGAAAAGATTACTTTGGTACTAATATATGTGGATGAGATGATCGTCACGGGGAATGATGAGGCTAGCATCTCGGCAGTCAAAAAATTTATTCAATCTCAATTCAAAACCAAGGACCTAGGAAAACTCAAGTATTTCTTGGGTATCGAAGTTGCACGGTCACGGAAAGGGATTTTTCTCTCCCAGCGCAAATACACCCTTGACATTTTAAAAGAAACGGGTCTTCTTGGAGCTAAACCAGTTACCTTTCCCATGGATCAGAACCTTAAACTAAATTCAGATGATGGTAAGATTCTCAAGGATCCAAGTGTGTATCGCCGATTAGTTGGGAGGTTAATTTATTTAACCATCACACGACCTGAGATTACCTATGCAGTGAATGTGTTAAGCCAATTCATGCACAACCCTCGGCAACCACACATGGATGCTGCAACTCGAGTAATTCGGTATCTCAAATCATGTCCAGGGAAAGGCATTCTCATGAGTTCAGAGAATTCACTCCAATTAAGTGCATACTGTGACTTTGACTGGGCTTCATGTCCTACAACTCATCGGTCCATTACTGGTTATTGCACATTCCTTGGCAATAGTCCGATCTCATAGAGGACAAAGAAGCAAACCACTGTCGCTCGTTCTTCAGCAGAAGCTGAATATAGATCTATGGTTGTTGCTACATGTGAGTTGTTATGGTTAAAAGCTTTAATAGCAGACATGGGAATTCACCATCCACACTCGATGATCTTGTACTGTGACAATCAGTCAGCCATCCACATTGCGGCAAATCCTGTGTTCCACGAAAGGACGAAGCATATTGAAATCAACTGTCATGTGGTCCGCGAACATGTTCAATCTGGTGTGATATGCACACAATACATTCGCACGAACGAGCAATGTGCAGACATTTTCACCAAGGCACTTGGAAGTGCTCAATTCACCGAACTACAGCACAAGCTGGGTGTACTCGACCTGCACAGCCTAGCTTGAAGGGGGATGTTGAATTGCGATATGTACTGTCACATAATTGTGCCGGTATACTGTCACATCTAACCAAGTGTATCAAGATATTCTAAGAAGATTTAGCGCCAAGATTTACTTATGATTTGTTTCTATACGATTAGATGAATCCGTTCTTAGAGATGAGGGAGATCAACGGCGCATATCACATGCTCATGCTCTTCAAACCAAACAATGATTTAACCCCACCCCACCCCACCCCCCAACCTCTCCGGCTCTTCCAGAAACTTACTCAAACGGTCAAACCAAACCTTCTGCTGTGAATTTTGAATGTGTTTTATATTAATTGTTTCTATATTAGAAGTACAAATTATGGGCTTATTGAAAACTGTTGGAATGGCGAAATAACAAAAAATAATAATAATAAATAATAGGAAAAATTGGATATAAACCCCTATAAACTTTGAAAATTGGAGATAACCCCTGTAGACATTAAAATTGGACATAACCCCTACAATCTTCATGCTCATGGAAATAACTCCTTTTACTTAAATTTAATATTTTCTTAATTAAAATAAAATGTTTTTTACAGTAAAGGACAAAAATACCCTTGTTCTATCCGTCAATTCTCAGTCAATTTGTTTCCCTTGCCCCTTGGCAACTAACTAATGCTTCCATGCCTAAGGGCTTCAATCGGGGGAAAAAAAAACTGATGCTTCTAGAGTCATATTATAAAACTTTATTGGTCCTACATCTCAGTGATTTCTAGCCGCAAGTATTCTGAACTTTTTTTCTAAAGATATCAAATTTAGTAATTTAGAGCATTTGTTGCAGCGGTTCAGCCATTTAACACGATTCCCAATTTTCAAGCATCAACCTAATTTACTAGACCATGGCAAACAAGATAGCCTATTATTGATTTTTAATAGTTGTCCGTCATACCCTCAGACTTATCCTAAAAATATTTATCAAGAAAAAACATTCATTTGTGAAAGAAAAATAAGTTTCTTTGTTATTGTTTTGGGCCTTTAGCTGTCTTCACTGGTGTTAAAGCCTTTATATTCACTAGTTTGTTGTATCAATAGTTCAATACAAGAGAGAGAGAAGGGGGAATGTAACAGTAGTATAAAGTAGAATAAAATTGACTGTAATCTAATTAATGCTACAAAAATTGGGTTTCGTAACTATTTTTAATGGTAATACAATGGAGAGGGAGGAAGAGATTCATATTCTATTAAAAATGATTTTTTTTTAACGTAAAATGATGAAGTTCAAATAAAAGGGGTTATTTCCTTGTGTACAAAGATTGTAGGGGTTATTTCCAGTTTTGAAGTTTGTAGGGGTTATATCCAGTTGCTCAAGTTTGTAGGATTATATCCAATTTTGCAATAATAATAATAATAATAATAATAATACTTTTGTCGGACAATGCGTCCGGCTTTTGGAAATAGCAATATATAATATAGCTTCTGTAATTGGTGACAAATGAGTCGGAATGACAAGTACTTTCGGTCTGAGTGGAACATCGGGAAGGTAAGAGGCTTGAAGCACTAATTGTGCGATTTAAAACAATACTTTTTTTTTCAGTAGTTGCTTGCATAATTAGTTTCTTTCACATTTTGATGAATCAATCACCAAGACACTGCTTCTCATTTTCATCTGTTTCTTGTTATTTGTTTTATTTTGGTTTTTGTTGCATTATTTCATTTATATTAATTATCTTTACAAAATCTCTCTTTAAAAAAATTCCCTCTGATAAGGGATGTTCATTTATTTATATCATGTAAGGTCATGATGTCATTAGTCCATCCATCAAGTAAATAACATAAGTTTTCTCTAAATTTGTTATTGGGGTCCTGCGTGTGTAATGGGAATTACTTACGACAATCATATTCTTGTGTAATCACGCAATCAAGCGTCTGTTTCTCTCTCGCTCTCACCCTCATCCTCTCATGCAGCGCTCTCACCCTCACCCCTCATGCAATTTTAATTTCCACCCCTCGCGTGCGATCAACGTCGCGTCTCTCCTCCTTCCTTCCTCAGCAACAATCAACGCCTTCTCTCCCTTCGTCTGATTTTGCTCTCTCCCCCTCAATCTCGCTCCTCTCCTACTCGCCCCTCATTCTCCTCTATCTCCTCATCCCTCCTCTGATTTGCACACCTCTTCCTATCTCCCCATCCCTTCTCTCTTCCTCTTCATCTTTTCCTTCTCGCTATTCTTTTCTTCTTGATTCTATGTGCAGATTGAGAATAACTATAAAAAATAAATAATGAGCGCATAAGGGAGTATCTACACATATAAGGGAGCGAATAACATTCAGATCTGATTCTACTATTATTTGGGAGTAACTAAATAACTATAAGTGAGTATATATAAGGAATAAATAAGTACAAGAGATGGGAGTATGTATAAGTATAAATATGTATTTTCATTTAAAGGAGTAACTAATATTGAAAAAGGAGTAAATTATGCCTTTATGGGAGTAAATAAAATACATAAGCGAGTAAGTAATAGATTTAACTATGTAGTTCATTTGAACATGGAGTCCAGCACAGATGGTCAGTTACTTCACCGTAATCTTAAAGGTAACGGGTTCAATTCCCGCTAGACGCAGAATAGGTAGCTATTAATAAGTAGATAAATAAGTAGAAGATGGGTGAACTCTAATTCACATAGTGGGATAAAGCCTCTATAAATAAATAACCTCTTATTTCAAAAAAAAAAAAAAAAAACTATGTAGTTCATTTAGGGGAGTAACTAACATCAAAAAAGGAGTAAATAATATGTATAATGGAACAAGTAATAGATTTACCTATGTAGTTCATTTAATGGAGTAACTAATATCGAAATATGGAGTAAATTATGTTAATGAAGGGAGTAAATAATATGCATAATGGAGCAAGTAATAGATTTAACTATGCAATTCATTTAAGGGAGTAACTAATATAGAAAAATGGAGTAAATTATGTTTGTTTAAGAGAGTAAATATTATACATAAGGGAGCAAGTAATAGATTTAATTATGTAGTTAATTTCATGGAGTAACTAATATAGAAAAATAGAGTAAATTATGTAGTCTAAGAGAGTGAATAATATGCATAATGGACCAAGCAATAGATTTAACTATGTAGTTCATTTAAAGAATTAACTAAGTACTTTAAGGAAGTAATAGTATATATATAAGGGAGTATATTAAAAAACCAGTGTAGAAGAAAAGGTCTGGGAAAGAGAAAAGCGATAGAAAGAAAAAGGCGAGGAAGGAAAGAGGGGAGGGGATAGCGAAGGGAGGGGATCCAACTAAGATCTATGACGATATCACTTGATCTCACATGATGATGATCAAGAACTCATATATAGGAGTATATATGTATATAGAGGGTCAAACAAAATTGGATAGGTTCGCAAACACAGCGAACACTCTAACTTAACCTCTACCTTAAGCAGTATACGAGATGAAATTGTGCATCCATGCGTAATGGACGTATGAGTAACTTGCTTTAAGTGTATTATATATTTTGAGGTTCGAGACATGTATATATATGGATATATGACATTGTTCTTAATTCTTCACTGTCTAGAAGTCACTATTGATTGACTCTAGGCCAAGTGGGAGATTGTTGGAGTTATGTCCTAGAAGCCAATATTTAATGACTTATTTTCTTAGTTTATATTAATGATGATATTTAATCATTTGTTCCTAGAGTTTATTATTGACAGATCATTTAGGTTAATGATCTGAATTGTAGATCTCTGTGGATCATTCATTAGAATGACAATAATAAATCTAAATCATAAATCTAAATCATCCATAATCTTGATAATTATTAAGGAACATTAATTATCATAAAAGATTAGTATGCAAGTTAAGTGATGATTAAGTTCTACAAATCATAGGTAAAGAGTTACCAACTTAATTGCATATGTGTATGTTATTGAAACATAGTACAGGACTTCACCCAATGAAATAAACATATGGATTGTGTTATTTGTCATTGTTTATTTCATATGAGTTTGATTCTATGTTTGAGATGTTCAACTTTTCCACATGAGGATAAGTTCTATAAATATCGTCTAACGTTGATTCTTGATAAAGGCTGTTATACGGACTTTATTTATGCTCTCTTGAATTGTGCGGGGAAAAGTTGTTCATCAAGAAAACCGTATGTCCCTCATTAATACACTTAATGAGTGATGATATCTATTTGGGCCCCTTGATGGAGTTGGATCGTATGCATGCAAACTAGACGATCAACTCTAGATCAAGAAATGTATAATCTGCAAGAATGACACATTCCTATCTTGGATTATACAATGATATCATGTGACATAAGAATCGGACAAGGAAATATTTTTATTTCTTATGCAGGATTTAGATATTGTAGCACTACATTATTTATGCAAATTGGGAGTCATAACGTGTTGCTAGATACCGCTTATGATTATTAGAAATAAATAGTGATTTGTTCTCCATGGCCAACATAGCATAAATCCTCAAAGGATCACACAAATAGGACTTTGACCATACAAATGCATTATATATTTATTCCCAATAGTGAGTATTGCGGAAATATGATAAGTTGATTAATTAATTATATACCGTTATGAACCGTTATAATTAATTAAGTCAAAGGGATCATATAGAAATAAATTAATGCATTATCTAATCCCAAAATAATTATTAATGAGTTAATAATTAATTTTAGATCAACACATTTTAATATAAATAATTATATTGATTAATTGGACCGTTATTTGATAGAAAAATATATAGCCCAATTATAGAGCAAACTAATGGGACATTAATTATATGAATTAATGATCCAAATGAGTGTGAGAAGTGGCCCAACAAGGGCCCAATTCGTGGCTGCCCCTAGGGTGGCAAAAGGTGTAATTTTGTGGAAGTTTTTTTTAGGGTTTGAGCTCTATAAAAATGACCCCTTTGGAGGCTCCAAGAGCTAGCTTTCTCTCTTCTCTCTTTCTTCCCCTTGTGGTGACCACAAACTTCCTCTTTTCTCCCTCTTTTGCTCATGTGTCGAGCTTTTTTCTCCATTTAAATGAAAGATTTAATTGCTAGAAGAGATAAAGCTAATGGGATTAGGCTCGTTCTTGGGTGTACTAGCACATACCTTGAGAACGTGGTTAATTTCCTTGGTGGACTCTAGGCCGGCGGCGCAACCATAGTGGTGGTGGTGGAGAAGGCACGTCATCGACTCCCAAGCCATGGATTCGAGCCTCATGAATGCGATTTAATGAGAGGTATAATTTCTCCTACCAATTTCTCATGAATTGCATGTGAATGGCCTTAATCCTAGATTCTATGTGCTTAATTCAGTATTTTGTGCTAATTGTTAGTTCTAAAATAAAAATTGAGCACTTTTTAACAGTGGTATCAGAGCACAAGGTCGTGCTTAAGCTATTTTGCACATTAATTAGATGAGAAACGAGTAATTAGTGAATTAATTAAGTTGCTGCCATTGTTTGCTTGCTGGAACTCAGTTTTTCCGTAGTTTTCTGTGTTTTTCTTGTTGCAAATCTTTCGATTTGATTTTTTTTTTGGGTTGCGTTGATAGATGGACAAGTTGTGAGCATTTCTCCACTAGATTCACTTTAATTAGGTATTTACTCTCTTGATTTCCTAACATCTCAGTTCAAGTTCTTGTTCCGTAAGGGCATTTTGCGAAAAGGAATAATAAATAAAATCTCTAACACTGATGAGATTGACTGTTAATAGTGTAAACATGTACATAGGAAGGATTATGCAAATATCCCTAGCTTGTCTCATCATTTTAGCTCAAGTCAAGACTTATGTGTATTTTTATATCTCACTGTACTTCATTTTAGTTTCACTATATCTTTGAATTATGAGTACTTAGGATGGTTAATTGAAGAACTGACTTGATGATATATATATAGAACTATGGTTGAGCATATAGGATCATAATATGGAATAAGTTATCTGTTATGTAAAATCTATGTGCTTAGAAACTTACTGTTCTTATAGTTAAGTATGTATATGAGTACTTAGGCATTTACAGAAACTCTATACTCTAGGTTTAATTTGAATATCACTAGGTATCTTTCTTTTAGATCTTATTCATATTGAAACTATTCAGTTTTTAACTCTAGCCTTGGTATTGATATACTGATTCATTTCTCTATTTACTTTTTCATTCTTAATACAGTGCAGTTATGTCTCTATTCTATCTAAAGAAGATTGCTAGTGGTACATGCCAGCAAAGCAAAGTTTAATGGAAGCTTGGTGGTACATGCGGACATGCAAATATTGTGCTATTCTTGTATTAAAATTTCTTTTGATTAGATGTTTTGTAATGAAAGTTTTGAAGAAACTTTGTGATATGTAATGAAATTCTTGTATTAAAAATTCTTTTGATTATTTAATGTTTGTTTTGTTGTATTAATTGTACGGTTGATATTTACTGGTTTACATGTATATACCATTAAATTGAACAAACTTTGTGTTTCGTTAGAGTGATTAATGGAGCTTTTTTTTTATAAATACATTAACTTTTAGCGTGTATACACAATTTCAACAAAATTCTGGTGGAAAGTACGACTCAGTCAATTTAATTCATGCTTAGTTTTATTGGAAAGTATAATAACACAATTGAATCAATGCTTGCTTTTTTCGTTGAGACTTGAGATGTGCTTCCTTTCCCTATCCTCGGTGGTATGTAAAATTATCAACTTCCAAGGGCTTATAGGTAAGAAAAATAATAAAAAATAATTGTTCAATTGAGCTAATAACCTAATACACGGAGAGTGAGAAACGCTGTGCACTCGTTATTAAAGCAGGGCATTCTAGCGGGTAAACGGGCAGGTAGATGGGCGGGTAGATTGAAGCCTGCGGGCGGGCCAGGGTATTAAGATTATGCCTATTTGATTGGTCCAGGCAGGTAAAGCCTGTCCTGTTAGGAAGGGCAGGCTAGAACGGTTAGGGTCAGCAGGCAACAGGTACACACAGGGGCCACATATGTCCATCCCTACATGTGATTGATTGTAATGTGGCCTAAGGTGCCTTGATAATTAATAATTGATTAATTCTTGATGTAACTTGATTATGGCTTGCATGCCCCAAAGGCCTAGGAGGGTTTTAGGTTTTTTCACATGTATTTGTTTCCCTTAATTATTAGATAGGATCTTAGTAATTAGTGGGAGGGTTTGATTAGATTAGTTTCGTTACATGGAGATGCGACGAAAACTAATGCAAGCGGGAGCCATACAAACCCACGACAATGCTTGAGATGCTTATGTTATGTGATTGTTTGTGAATGCCTTGAATTGTCATAGGTAGGTATGGGTGCATGCTTACATGACCACCAAACAATAGTCACATAATGGTTTTGTCCCAAAATCGATTAAGTTAATTCGTCCTCCTTCTCTCTATCCCCTTCAAGACAATTGATTGTTTATTGATCCATTCCGCCGACGCAGACATCGTATTTCATCATTGTAGTCGGGGTGTAAATCAGATTTGCAAGGAGCAAATAGAGAGACGTTGCTTATCAATAGACCCTAATCAGATTGGACATTGGGACGAAGTTTGTGGATATACATATGATATCTCACAAACCAAGAGTCATATGGACAAGATATGATTGGTTGGAGAACCTACCTTATCTAGTTGTTTTAGATGTTATGTCCACGCTAGCCCCTATTTCAACGAAAATGAGGATCTTGGAAACCGATTACATTAGGGACATTAAATAAATGTAGTGGGAGTTTTGTTTATCATTATAAATAAAACATTGCATAAAGTAAATGACCTTAAATTGAAATTATTATAGATGTTAAATATGTTAATTTTGTTGCGATCAATCTTTGAAAACAACAAGCTCGTTTCTAAGGTATTTACTTGGAGAAAGTAATATCGATTTCTAAGACATGTTCTTGAAAAGGAGAAACTTGAGCATGTTTAATCCCAAAAATGTTCCTCGACTTTCCGAACATAGCTTCGCAATGATTGATTAGTTTCGACGAAAATTATTCAACAAAGCAAATGCCTATATCCTTTTAGAACTTCTAGACCTTTGAATTAGAGAATTCATAAGGACTAGACTAGACTTCTACACTCTCATCCACTTACTCAAGAAGACGTTCTTAGAGAAAGTAAATATAGACTCAATCATTTATGATCGAGTAATAGAGTGTGAGTTAACCAAGAGACTCTTCTTATAAGAAGATAAATGTTTCATTAGCTTGCGAACCGAAAGGTTTGAGTAGCTAATTGACAACTAGAGATATTGAGATCTCCAATATCAAGGATTATTGATATTGTCGTACGATCTCTTTCTAGGGATAAAGAATATATTGTTCGCACACTTGTTAGTGCTAAAAGTGATTGATTAAGTATTAAATGAATACTTCAGTAAGATATGAGTTGAAACTTCGAGACCTCACTTGTGACCGTATGTCGCGTGAGTTATTTCATTTGCCATTTATGAGAGACATTTGAAAGGTTGTCCGAAATATCATAATGTTCTAAACCTTAAGATATTTGTCGTTCAAATTATCTCATTATCTCTAATTTACGCTAGTAATTAGGTGCTAGTTCATGTGCTCGCATTTAACGAAATGTGTAGGCAATGAAGAATAAGAGAAAGTTCCAGACAAGTAAAGTAACTCCGTTTTGGAAATGGCTTGTTTGTCTAGCCACTACCATTGAATACGTAGAGTTATCTTTACTAAATAAATAGTTTGTTTAGGAATTGGAGGTTGTATATCTTATTCCAAACATCTCATAAAACCTTATCTCCATTTCATATTTGATGATGGATGATCATGTTTTGTAATAGAGAAATGTTGTTCTCTTATTGTTACGAATTTGTGTATATGATTTCATGCATCTTGATTGAATTTGCTTTAAATAAATAAACAAGTTTTGAATGACAAATGAGATATGTAAGACTTTACATGAAGTATTTGACTTTTATGCAGATAGCCGCTTAGTCGTATATAAACAAGAATTGCATCATGAGAGTCTACGTAACGTAGAGCTCATGACTCAATTTGATTGCAAATAAATTGAAATATGTGAATTATATTTGTTTAATGACAAAAGCGCCTTTGACCTACGAAGGTTTTAAAGGACAAGTAACTTGATTAAGACTTATACATGTTGATGTATATAGACCTATAGGTACTTGTGCAATTGAAAGGTTGTTGACACTTTATCACTTGACCAACGATCATTGTAGATATTAACGTATCTATTTGATATGGTATAAGTATGAATCTTTTGACAAGATCAAAAGGATTTCAAGAATAAAGTTGAAAAATCATTCAATAAGAGTAAAAGTCTTAAAATTGATCATGGTAAATAGTTAAGTTATATAGTTTGATATATTACCTAAAGAGTATGAAAGACGTTTCACAACTTGCTCCTGTGAGGAACATTAGAAGAATGTATCCAAGAATGGAGGTATCGAACATTGTTTGATATAGTTCGATCGGTAATAAATCAAATTGACTTATTCGTCTCATGTAAGGGATTTTTGTTTGAGGACAATATTGTTTACACTGAATAGAAATTTCATCGAAGTCTATTGAGAAAGATATCTTACGAGATTCGATCTCTAGATACATTGTTTCTCAAGATTTGGTGCTAAAAAGCTTATTTCAAAGTTTGATTGATTGATAAGCTTGAACCCAAATAAGACGCTTAATATTTTGTAGGATATCTTGAACTAACCGAAAGGTACTACTTCTACGAACATGATAAGAACAAGGTAGTTGTTGCTTATCATAACATAATCTTGAAGAATGATATTCTCAAGAAGAAGTAATGGGAGTAAAGTGAGCATTAAAGGAGTTTATGTGTCACTACAAGAAGTACCTTTATAGGGAACTTGTCACTCCATACATGGTGCTTAGTGGGAGTTGAGCGAAACTTCATTCACAAGCAGCTGTGAAAGGAAAAGTTTATAAGCACGCTCGCTTCTAGAGAGTACTCAAACATCTCGCGAATAGATGATGATCGAGAAACTCGTGGAATATATTAGGATCAAGAACTTATTCTACAAGTTGTTGTAGAAGTAGTTTATGGACCCCAAGCACCAATCCTACAAAATGTCAACGAGAGTAAATTGCCTAAACTGAAAAGTACATAGGCTTCACAGCATCCTCGTACTTGACATATGAGGATCCGTTGATAGATAAAGAAGCGATGGAAATACCGGATTCCACAAGTATGTTTTGAATCTATATGATCTTTAAGTGCAATCCATATATATAACAACAAGGTATAGACCTTGATTGATGTTCATGAAGGAGCGATCCATCAAGATCATTTAGATCTTTAAAGGAAAGATAGATATGGATAGCAAATCGACTATGTACAAAGCACAGTTTCACGCTTGTTGCTATGTCTAAGTCGATAGCAAGTCGACTATGTACAAAGCACAATTTCATGATTATTGCTATGTCTAAGTCAATAACAAGTTGACCATGTACAAAACACGGCTTCTCGCTTGTAGCTGTGTATAAGTCAATAAAGATCATTCTAGCAATAGTTATATTTCGTATATATAGATATATGGAAATATACATTAAAACCGCCTTCTTCGATTGAATGAAGGAAGTTGTCGTGTATACGACACAAATCGAGGATTTGTTTGTTATATTGCTAGAGACGTGTGTATGTTTCAAGAATCCATTAATGGATTGAAGCAAGTATTGTGGAAACTTAAATAAACATTTTGACAAGGAAGTCAAGGAGTTGAACTTCGTCAAAAGTATCTTATATAGACAAGAATTCAGTGTGAGGATAATTGTGTTACTTGTGTTGTACAAGATAACAAGACATTAATTGGGAATAAAATTAAAGAAATGAATATTGTCAAGATCTCATTGGAGAATGTTTTCTCAATAGAGAACTTGGGCAAGTCACCTAAATACAAGGAAACAAAATCTATGAAGATAGATTATGATAAATGTTAGGTTTGAGAAAATGTGCATATAATGACAAAGTGTTCTAGTAACACGAAAGATAGACTCCAAAAAAGGATGTCTAACCACATTGTATGTATGGCATACACTTGAGTTTGAATCGGCGTGTTGCAACTCAATTCGAGAAGAGTGCACGATAAAATTTGAGCATCCTTCTGTTATGAGTTTCATTAAGTACGCCATACTTATGCACATGCCCCAACGTGTTATGCCTAAGGAGTATGACAAGCAGTTGTCAACTGGATACAAAGAAAAACATATTTGGACAATAATAGAAAATGTCTTCGAGTATCTTATGAGAAAGAATGATATGTTTTTCCATCTGGTAAGATGTAAGAAAACTCATATAAATTGTTATATTGATGCTAGTTTTCGAAAGATTGATATAAATAGAATTGAGCTACATATTTTGTTTAAATGTGGTGTTGTAAATTTAGAAGGTGTTCTAAATGGGATATTACAACCGTTTCCGTCACCAAAATAAAATATAAAGAAACTTGTGAAGCAATGAAAGAATATAGTATGGATCAAGAAGTTTTCAGTCAAGCTAATATGGTTCTATGCATCTCGAACCATAGCTTAATCTTGAAGAACCAATATTAGGTTGGTGATCCAACTAAGATCTATGACGATATCACTTGATCTCACGTGATGATGATCAAGAACTCATATATAGGACTATATATGTATATAGAAGGTCAAACAAAATTGGATAGGTTCGCAAACACAGCGAACACTCTAACTTAACATCTACCTTAAGCAGTATACGAGATGCAATTATGCATCCATGCGTAATGGACGTATGAGTAACTTGCTTTAAGTGTATTATATCTTTTGAGGTTCGAGACATGTATATATATGGATATATGACATTGTTCTTAATTCTTCACGGGCTAAAAGTCACTATTGATTGACTCTAGGCCAAGTGAGAGATTGTTGGAGTTATGTCATAGAAGTCAATATTTAATAACTTATTTTCTTAGTTTATGTTAATGATGATATTTAATCATTTGTTCCTAGAGTTTATTATTGACAGATCATATCTAGGTTGATGATATGAATTGTAGATCTCTGTGGATCATTCATTAGAATGACAATAATAAATCTAAATCATCCATAATGTTGATAATTAACAAGGAACATTAATTATCATAAAATATTAGTATGCAAGTTATGTGATGATTAAGTTCTACAAATCATAGGTAAGGAGTTACCAACTTAATTGCATATGTGTATGTTATTGGAAATAGTACAGGACTTGACCCAATGAAATAAATATATGGATTGTGTTATGTGTCATTGTTTATTTCATATGAGTTTGATTCTATGTTTGAGATGTTCATCTTTTTCACATGAGGATAGGTTCCATAAATATCGTCTAACGTTGATTCATGATAAAGGCTGCTATACGGACTTTATTTATGCTCTCTTGAATTGTGCGGGGAAAAGCTGTTCATCAAGAAAACCGTATGTCCCTCATTAATACACTTAATGAGTGATGATATCTGTTTGGGCCCTTTGATGGAGTTGGATCGTATGCATACAAACTAGTTGATCAACTCTAGATCAAGAAATATATAATCTGCAAGAATGACACATTCCTATCTTGGATTATACAATGATATCATGTGACATAAGAATCGGACAAGGAAATACTTTAATTTCTTATGCAGGATTGAGATATTGTAGTAGTACATTATTTATGCGAATTGGGAATCATAACGTGTTGCTAGATACCGCTTATGATTATTAGAAATAAATAGGTATTTATTCTCCATGGCCAACATAGCATAAATCCTCAAAGGGTCACAGAAATAGGACTTTGACCACACAATGCATTATCTATTTATTCCCAATAGTGAGTATTGCGGAAATATGATAAGTTGATTAATTAATTACTAGCAGCAGTGCCCGCTCAATGTGCGGGCGGATTTTAAAATATGATATGTGAAAATAAAACTATCCAAAATTTAATGTCACTTTAAACTCAGCAACAAGTGCTAGTTCTTCACCACTTTGGTTGTAATCCAAGATTACACTGGTGTTCGCTATTTGAAGATTGTCGATTAGCATTGCACCTTTTTTCCTGGTATACGTTAGTTAATACTGTGATATCAAACCCAAAAGAAATGGTGCTGTAACAAATGAAATCACAATTTTGAAAGGCCTAAAGTTACAAAACTGATTTCTTTTGTGGGCACAATCTTTTCACTTCTATTTATTATTTTCTCTTCATTTAAGTTTTTCTTTTTAGTGCTTAATTATGGATTATGAGTAAAATAAGGCTGTTTTGGTTGAACTGAGGGCGAGCCAAGATTAATTGATGTTTGCTTTGTCAGTCATTATTTTAGGATTATCGCATTATGAATATGTGTTTCTATAAACATAAAATTAAGCAACAAATTAATATCAGGACTTATTGACTTAAATTAAAGGACAGAAAACAGACAACTTAGGCTCGAAAATATTATGAGAAAAAGATTGCAAAAACTTTAAATTCAACTCTCATGTTGTATAGACATCTACATGCTACTTTTTATGTCATACCTCATTAGATTGAAGTGCTGTTCAAATACTTTTGCTTGCACAGAATTCGTTGAAAAATTAAAGAAACCTTCCCTGAGAATTTCAAGTCTTTTGCCCCGCAACCCATCAAAATTTAGAAATCTTTTGTAGCCCTCCTTAGGAATATATTTTACTGCTTCTTTGGTTGCTGGGGAATCATAAACGTCATATCCTACAATGGCATCCAATACATACACTGCATCCCTCACTGTTCTGCAAATCGGGCTGTGTTCACAAAGAAAATATCAGTAACATTCATTATGCTGCACAAAAAAAAAAGAAAAATATAATAAGCAGGGAGAAAGAGTAAACCCAGCTTCATTATAAGATTGAGTGCCTGAATTTATGCAAAGGAATGTAACTACATAAGCTTAAAATTGAAATTTTTCCTGTAAAAATGTCTGAATATGTTGGAACATACCATTTTTTTTCTTGAACTAATGGAAGTTCTTTTTTCATGTATTGCTTTTAAAGTAAGGTAATACATCCGTATAACAAAGAGAGAGTGAGAGTGGGAACTAATAAGTCACCTGTCGTTGCTAATTTGCTATAATGCTATTCAAGATCTTTGTTTGCTTTAACTCAAACAAAATAGCACGACCAAATCTACCAAAATGGACAAGTTCAAATGGACCAGAATTAAAAATGTCTAATTCTGCATAAACCCCTTATTTAATTTGCCCAATAGCAATAATAATCATCATCATCCAGTGCCTACCCAATGGTGTCTTGTCTAGGAGAGATGGGAATGACCATGCTACGACTTGTGAGCCCCACAGTTGGCTTAATTCCAACCACAGAATTGGCAACTGCCGAACATATGATTGAACCATTAGTCTCTGTTCCTAGAGTCACTGTCACCAGATTAGCTGCTGCTGCAATGGCAGAGCCGCTGCTGGACCCGCAAGGGCTAGCTGACGCCACATATGGATTCTGCATGTAGACCAAAGTTACGACTAAACTACTGCAAATGCCAGTTGGCTAATCCTAGGCAATAGTAAGAGCAAGACCATTCCCCAAATAACAACCCATAAACTATGTTATTTATGATTGGCATTCAACATATATTTGTCTTATGTACAAGACTACAACTAATTTCCAACATTTCTTACATCATTTACAAATAATAAGCAATTAGACCATTGTGACTTAAAAAAGTAAATTTCAGAAGCACCTTTTCATTTGCATTTAAATGAATATATTATGAACTACGGACTATTTTTTTTTTTAAGTTCAATACTGTTTGCAAACAAGCCATTTTAAATTTTGGATAGGCAGTTGATTCAAATTAGAAGACAAATCAGCACATCATTCCATTCTTGCGATCAGTAAATTGTGAGGCACATTTAAAGTGGACCCGAGAAAGAGAGGTTAAAATCAGTCACAAATGACAGGCTTCGAAAAATAGTAAAATATTTTAAAACATATATAATTTGATTTTCAACAAAATTTGAATATGAAGATCAATTTGAGCGGTTCGGATCAGTCATTAGAAACTCAAAAATTGAGTTACCCGACTGATTTTATCCTAGCTCATATATAATTAATGTCTGAAAAGATTAAGTTTGTTTAGAGATGATTGAGATGGGTAAACTAACAATGCCTTTTCCAGACCGTGCACACCAACCACTCGGTGCAGTTTCTGATCGAAAGTATGCCCATTCACTCATACTGGCCTTGCCCAAAATCACAGCTCTAACTTTTCTCAGCCTTCTAATCACACTTGAGTCTCGACTTACAACCGAACCAAGTAATGCAAATGAACCAGCTGTCGTGTTAAGCTTGTAGGCAGTGCTAATGTTATCCTTCAGCAGAATTGGTATACCATGCAATCTGGTCATACAACATAAAAATGTTCACAACTTGGTTCACATATTTCAAGTACCCCATATACAGGCTACAAAAATTAGTTACCTGGTCAAGTACCATACATAAAAGGAAACATGTCGGTTCAGGTGCAAAAAGTCCTGTAGAATATATGCCACTACTTAGACAATAATTAATAATTATTGTTCCTCGCAGGGACCTTAAATTACCAATACCAATCAAATCATGTAATCTAAACATATGCATAGTATTTTCAATTGATACTTAGCGAAACCTACCTGTTTCGGTTATATGGGTACCTCTTGCGTTCCAAATCAGCCTTGGCAGCTTGAGTCAATGCAACAAGGTTGACTTCAATCACTACCCGAAGAAGTGGATTGAGATTTTGGATCATAGAAAGGTAATGTCGAACAAGTTGCACAGAGGTGAGAGAGCCGCTTTTGAATGCTGCTTGGATGGTGTCAACGGTGGCTTCAGTGAAGTCGAATGAGGAGTCTTGTGCATAAAAGGGAACATAAGGGAGAGGGAGAGAAGGGTAACAAGGGTGAAAGAGAAGGACAAGCGATGGAGGTAAAGGGAAGGCATTGCTCAGAGCCTCAGAGTTTGAGCGTAAGAGAATAGAAGAAGCCATGGGAGGAGAGACGATGTCAGAGAGATAACTATCGGCGGCGAGAGGGGGAGTTAGCTTTAGCGGAGGAGGCGAAGGCACCACACAACGTGACGGTGAATCATCGTGGCCATGGATCTTCTCAGATATCTTCTCTATCATCGACTCTACCACTGATTTTGATTTCTCCTTGTGCTCACCATCATCGCTAGATATAATTTTGAAATTTGATCAGGAGAGAGATTTGGAGGTAAGGGTACAATTTCCAGCGGAGGCTCTTAGGGTTGAAGAAGAGGGCAGTAACCCTAACATCTCCATCTTATCGTTTATTGGCTTCGATTTGGAGGCGGCAGCACAGTAAGGAATAGAAAACAAACCCTAGAGAGGAGAAGGAGCGGCGCCAGTTGAGGGAGAATTCAGAAGAGGGGAATTTGCGCAAAAGCTTTCCTCTAGATTTTGAGATGCGATTTGAGAAGGGAAGGTGAATTGGGGAGGGAGGCGCAGGAGGAAAAATAATAAAAAAGTGTTATACGAAGAATCGAACTCGCTCCATTTAGAATCGCAAATTTGATACCAACCATCCAGCGCCTTGACTCTTTGTTGTCAAAAAGTCTGACTCTTTGTCTTAAATATAAATCTAAACCATACATCATATCAAATTGCACAAATCAATGGTTTATAATTGATGTTAACAATTGTTTGAACCTCCTTTGATGATTTTTGTTATGACATTTCGCAACGTGCATTTATAAGTAGTAGAGATATATCGTTATGAACCGTTATAATTAATTAAGTCAAAGGGATCATATAAAAATCATTATCTAATCCCAAAATAATTATTAATGAGTTAATAATTAATTTTAGATCAACACATTTTAATATAAATAGTTATATTGATTAATTGGGTCGTTATTTGATAGAAAAATATATAGTCCAATTATAAAGCAAACTAATGGGATATTAATTATATGAATTAATGACCCAAATGAGTATGAGAAGTGGCCCAACAAGGGCCCAATTCGTGGCTGCCCCTAGGGTGGTAAGAGGTGTAATTTTGGAAAAGTTTTTCCTAGGGTTTGAGCTCTATAAAATGACCCCTTTGGAGGCTCCAAGAGCTAGCTTTCTCTCTCCTCTCTTTCTTCCTATTGTGGGCGCCACAAACCTCCTCTTTTCTCCCTCTTTTGCTCATGTGTTGAGCTCTCTTCTCCATTTAAATGAAAGATTTAATTGCTAGAAGAGATAAAGCTAATGAGATTAGGCTTGTTCTTGGGTGTGCTAGCACATACCTTGAGAACGTGGTTAATCTCCTTGGTGGACTCGAGGCCGGCAGCACAACCATAGTGGTGGTGGTGGAGAAGGCACGCCATCGACTCCCATGCCATGGATTCGAGCCTCATGAATGCGATTTCATGAGAGGTATAATTTCTCCTACCAGTTTCTCATTAATTGCGTATGAATGGCCTTAAGCCTAGATTCTATGTGCTTAATTAAGTGTTTTGTGCTAATTGTTAGTTCTAAAATAAAAATTGAGCACTTCCTAACAGGAACTCTAGCGTGTTTTCTATTTTTGGCAACAGGTTTCTTTTCATTTTTAGAATCTGATTGCCTGATTGCCTTAGACGCTGATTGCACTTATCAGCACTGTGTGTAATTAAGTTCATCACTAAAAAAAAGTGGAACAACATATAAGGACCCACATTTTTTTCGAACTAAAGAGGACAGAAGGCCAGTTAACTAGCCTAAGAAGAAGACATATGGGTTTGGAACCCAACAAGATAGATCTGAACCCACGCAGTTCAATTGGACCTGATTAAATATAAATCCGACCATATTATCAGTATATTTCATTTCGGCTCTCTTGACAAGAAAATTTACAAGTTTTAAATTTTAGCCCAACAATTATGTTGTCTGTTTGATCTTTCAACACGCAATGATAATGTTGTTTTTTCTCAGAGCTGGTAACCGTCATCCAGCGAAAAATCATCTGCATCATCTAGCAGATCAGACGTGCCAATATGGACCTGTCACGCGGATTTGGCGGGCCTGTCGCGCTGAAATTTCTGACACAAGCGATTTGGGCGGAAATTTTGCGCTCTCTCACTCAGGTTGAATTTGGCAACGTCATCAGATTGATTGATTTATATGTTCAGTTAGATGGCACCAAGTGTTCAGTTTATACGTTACAAATTTTAAGGTCTTAATAACCACAAGGGATGAGATATTATTGAGTTATATGTGTTCAATTTGTTATCACTTTACAAACTTTTTTGACTAATGGCAGAACAAATATGTTAACCATACAAACCAAATTGTTTTGTATGACAAACTATTCTATTTACAACAAAACAAATAAGCATAAAACTGTTGGAGTTATGTCCTAGAAGTCAATATTTAATGACTTATTTTCTTAGTTTATGTTAATGATGATATTTGATCATTTGTTCCTAGAGTTTATTATTGACAGATCATTCAGGTTGAGGATCTGAATTGTAGATCTCTGTGGATCATTCATTAGAATGACAATAATAAACCTAAATTGTCCATAATCTTGATAATTAACAAGGAACATTAATTATCATAAAAGATTAGTATGCAAGTTAAGCGATGATTAAGTTCTACAAATCATAGGTAAGGAGTTACCAACTTAATTGCATATGTATATGTTGTGGAACATAGTACAGGACTTGACTCAAATGAAATAAACATATGGATTGTGTTATGTGTCATTGTTTATTTCATATGTTGTTGATTCTAAGTTTGAGATGCTCAGCTTTTCCACATGAGGATAGGTTCAATAAATATCGTCTAACGTTGATTCCTGATAAAGGCTGCTATAAGGACTTTATTTATGTTCTCTTGAATTGTGCGGGGAAAAGTTGTTCATCAAGAAAACCGTATGTCCCTCATTAATATACTTAATGAGTGATGATATCTGTTTGGGCCCCTTGATGGAGTTGGATTGGTTGGCCAACATGTACAATCAACTCTAGATCAAGAAATGTATAATCTGCAAGAATGACACATTCCTATCTTGGATTATACAAAGATATCATGTGACATAAGAATCAGACAAAGAAATACTTTTATTTCTTATGCAGGATTGAGATATTGTAACGGTACATTATTTATACGAATTGGGAATCATAACGTGTTGCTAGATACCGCTTATGATTATTGGAAATACATAACGATTTATTTCCATGGCCAACATAGTATAAATCCTCAAATAGGGTCGCACAAATAGGATTCTAACCACTTGGTGCATTTATTGTTTATTCACAATAATGTGTATTGTGAAATGTGATAAGTTAATTAATTAATTATATACCGTTATGAACCGTTATAATTAATTAAATTAAAAGGATCATATGGAAACAATTTAATGCATTAGCTAATCATAGATTAATTATTAATGAGTTAATAATTAATTATGTTCAACTTACTTTAATTAGTTTGAGCTAATTGGGCTTCTATTTAATTGGTTAATTAAAGGCCCGATTTAAGGAAGAATAAAGAGAATTAAAGGGGATTCATTAATTGGTGAATTAATGAATAAAGGCCTTTTATTAAGATGGCCCAAGAAAGCCCATTAGGTGGCCTCTTAGGGTGGATGGCATACTTGTAAATAGTATGAAAGGTGGATGAGAGTTGTTGGCTATATAAAGGGGGTCTCCAAGAGGAAACCCTAGCCGTCATTCTCTCCCATCCCATGCGCCTCCTAGCTGCCCCTCTTTTCTCTCTTCCAAGCTCATGTGTTGAGCACCCCACCTCTCTTCCTCTCCATTAAATAGTTAAGTAGAGAAGCAAGGTGATTAGCAAGAGGTTCAAGAGAACTAGCATTCTCTTTGAGCTTGGTGGTGGGTCCTTGGTGGGCTAGAGGCGACTATTGGTGGTGGAGGAGGCGGTGCAAGCACGCCATCGACTCTCATGCCATGGAATCGAGCCTCATGAATGCGATTTCATGAGAGGTACAATTTCTCCTACCTTCTCTCTTGATTGGATGTGTGATTGCTTTAGCACTAGATCTTTTGATTTGCTTGTTGTTAATGGTGATTAATTAGTTGTAATTAATCTAAAATTAAAATATGAGCATTTCCTAACAGTGGTATCAGAGCTATGGTCGTGCTTAAAGTATTTCACACTTAATTAAGTGAGAATTCGTAATTAATTAAGTTAATTAGTGATGTGCATGCTTGCTGGCCCTGGAAAGGCTGTTTTCTGTCTTGTTGCTTGTTTTTCGTAGTGTAAAGCTCTCTGAAATTTTTTCCTTCTTATTGGAGGTTGTAGCCCTTTGAATTGTGGTTGTTTTCCCACTGGAATCATTGAAATTCGATGTAAAATGAATTTTTAGTGATTTAAACGGTAACGGTGCGCAGATCTGTTATTCTGCTGCACAGTTCTGTTGTTGTGGTTGGTAACAAATAAGTTTGTATACAAAGTACCTGTAACTTTTAGATAGGATTAATCTAAACTTGATGCTCTTTCTAGATATGTAAATTTTGTTGCATATTTCGGATTTTATGTGGGCGTTCAAGGATGAAAAGTGATGAAGTTGTCAGATCTGTTTTTTCAAACAAACCGATTGTTTTGAAAAACTGTACTTATTGAGAAACTTTTATGGAAAAGTGTTGAAATGGAAATGTTCTCCTTTAAGTCTGGAATCTGTGAAAATTAATTTTATAGATTTTCATTGAGATTTGATACCTCAACCGAGTGAAACCGTTTTGGTCGACGGTCTGTTCCAGAACAGGATACCTTGCTTAAATGCTTGTTATCTCGTTGATCTTGAATATAACTTGTGGATTTTCTTTTCATAGAATGATAGCCTATTGTATGTAGTATTTTTCTATGTAAATTGTTTGCTGGAAAAATATCAAGGGGATGATCATACAGATCAAAAGGTTGAGACCCATAACAGAATTTTCTCTAACGGTGCTTCGCGCACAATCTGAGGATTTGTCTTTTTTGGTTCTCCCTGATGGTAATTGATCTCTCCTTGAGATTTTTACAGGTAATCACAATCTTTGTAAGGAGTTCTCTGGATTTATTTCGGATTTTTTGGAGACCGAATTATTTTGAATTTTTTCGGGCCCCGAATTTCGTATTTTAATTAGTTAAAATAATTTCTAATTAATCAATTTGATGAAAGGTTAATTAGAAGACTCCTTAAATACCCTCCTTTCTGTTTTGATGGTTGGATTTAATTTAAAAGGGCTTAAACAATTAGTTGTTAAGGTTAAGCCTTCTTTGCATTCGAAAAACTTGAGCAACAAGTATGCACAAAGATTCTAATTAATGAAATTAATTAAGAGCAAGTGAATCATGTATATTGTATATGTGCTAACTTTGTTTTGTAGGAGGATGTGGGTTTGATATGGCTCAAGATGTCAATGCCTTGTGTGTTGTAAAATGTTGTGAATGCATGTGATTGCTTGTAAAGTGGCCTAAGGTGCCTTGATAATTAATTGGTTAATTTTGATGTAACTTGTGAGGCTTGCATGCCCCTAAGGCCTAGGCGGGGTTTTAGGAATTTTATCACATGTATTTATTTCCCTTAATTATTAGATAGGATCTTAGTAATTAGTGGGAGGGCTTGATTAGATTAGTTTCGTTACATGGAGATGCGACGAAGACTAATGCAAGCGGGAGCCATACAAACCCACGGCAATGCTTGAGATGCTTATTATTATATGATTGTTTGTGAATGCCTTGAATTGTCATAGGTAGGTATGGGTGTATGCTTACACGACCACCAAACAAAGTCACGTAATTGCTTATGTCCCAAATTAACTTGATTTAGCCAAATCGTCCTCCTTCTCTCTATCCCCTTCAATACAATTGATTGTCTATTGATGCATTCCTGCCGACGCGGACATCGTAGTCCATCATTGTAGTCGGGGTGTAAATCGGATTTACTAGGAGCAAATAGAGAGAAGTTGCTTTACAACGGACCCACTCGGATTGGACGTTGGGACGAAGTTTATGGATATACTTATGATATCTCGCAAACCAAGAATCATATGGACAAGATATGATTGGTTGGAGAACCTACCTTATCTAGTTGTTTTAGGTGTCATGCCGACGCTGTCCCCTATTTCAACGAAAATGAGGATCTTGGAAACCGACTACATTAGGGACTTTAAATAAATGTAGTGGGAGTTTTGTTTATCATTATAAACAAAATATTGCATAAACTAAATGACCTTAAATTGAAATTGTTATAGATATTAAATATGTTAATTTCGTTGCGATCAATCTTTGGAAAACAACAAGCTCGTTTCTAAGGTATTTACTTGGAGAAGTAACACCGATTTCTAAGACATGTTCTTGGAAAGGAGAAACTTGTACATGTTTAATCCCAAAACGTTCCTCGACTTCCCGAACATAGCTTCGTAATGATTGATTAGTTTTGACGAAAATTATTCAATAAAACGAATGCTTATATCCTTTTAGAAGTTCTAGACCTTTGAATTGGAGAATTCATAAGGACTAGACTAGACTTCTACACTCTCATCCATTTAAGAAGACGTTCTTAGAGAAAGTAAATATAGACTCAATCATTTATGATCGAGTAATGGAGTGTGAGTTAACCAAGAGACTCTTCTTATAAGAAGATAAATGTTTCGTTAGCTTGTGAACCGAAAAGTTTGAATAGCTAATTGATAACTAGAGATATTAAGATCTCCAATATCAAGGATTGTTGATATTGTCATACAATCTTTTCTATGGATAAAGGATATATTGTTCACACACTTGTTAGTGCTAAAAGTAATTGGTTAAGTATTAAAGGAATACTTCACCAAGATATGAGTTGAAACTTTGAGATCCTCACAAGTGACCGTGTGTCACATGAGATGTTTCATTTGCCATTTATGGGAGGCATTTGAAAGGTTGTTCGAAATACCATGATGTTCTAAACCTTAAGATATTTGTCGTTCAAATTATCTCACTATCTCTAATTCACACTAGTAATTAGGTGCTAGTTCATGTGCTCGCATTTAACGAAATGTGTAGGCAATGATGAATAAGAGAAAGTTCGAGATAAGTAAAGTAAACTCCGTTTTGGAAATGGCTTATACGTCTAAGCCGCTACCATTGAATACGTAGAGTTATCTTTATTAAATAAAGAGTTTGTTTAGGAATTTGAGGTTGTATACCTTATTCCAAACATCTCATAAAACCTTATCTCTGTTTCATATTTGATGATGGATGATCATGTTTTGTAATAGAGAAATGTTGTTCTCTTATTGTTATAAATTTGTGTATAAGATTTCATGCATCTTAATTGAATTTGCTTGAAATAGATAAACAAATTTTGAATGACAAATATGTAAGACTCCACATAAAGTATTTGACTTTTATGTAAAATAGTCGCTTAGTCGAACATAAACAAGAATCGCATTATGAGAGTCTACGTAACGTGGAGCTCGTAAATCAATTGGATTGCAAATCAATTGAAATTCATGCGAATCGTGTTTGTTAAATGACAAAAGCGCCTTTGAACTATGAAGGTTTAAAGGACAAGTAACTTTATTAAGACTTATACATATTGATGTATATAGACCTATGGGTACTTTTGCAATTGAAAGGTTGTTGACACTTTATCACTTGACCAACGATCATTGTAGATATGAACGTATCTATTTGATATGGTATAAGTATGAATCTTTTGACAAGATCAAAATGATTTCAAGAGTAAAGTTGAAAAACTATTCAATAAAAGCAAAAGTCTTAAGATGGATCATGGTAAATAGTTAAGTCATATAATTTGATATATTACCTAAAGAGTATGAAATACGTTTCACTACTCGCTCCATGAGGAACATTGAAAAATGTATCCAAGGATGGAGGTATCGAACATTGTTTGATATAGTTCGATCGGTAATAAATCAAATTGATTTGTTCGACTCATGTAAGGGATTTGTGTTTGAGGACAATATTGTTTACACTAAATAAAAATTCCATTGAAGTCTATTGAGAAAGACATCTTACGAGATCCGATCTCTAGGTATATTGTTTCTCAAGATTTGGTGTTGAGAAGCTTATTTCAAGGTTCGATTGATTGATAAGCTTGGACCCAAATAAGACGCTTATTATTTTGTAGGATATCTTGAATTAGCCAAAAGGTACTACTTCTATGAACATGATAAGAACAAGGTAGTTGTTGCTCATCATAACGTAATCTTAAAGAATGATATTCTCAAGAAGAAGTAGTGGGAGTAAAGTGAGCATTAAAGGAGTTTATGCGTCACTACAAGAAGTACCTTTATGGGAAACTTGTCACTCCATACATGGTGTTTAGTGGGAGTTGAGCGGAACTTAATTCACAAGTAGTTGTGAAAGGAAGAAGTTTATAAGCACGCTTGCTTCTAAAGAGTACTCAAACATCTCACAAATGGATGATGTTCGAGAAACTCGTGCAATATATTAGGATCAAGAACTTACTCTACAAGATGTTGTAGAAGTAGTTTGTTGACCTCAAGCACCAATCCTACAAAGATCAACGAGAGTGAACTGCCTAAACTGAAAAGTACATAGGCTTCACAACATCCTCGTACTTGACATATGAGGATCCGTTGATAAATACAGAAGCGATGGAAAGACCCGATTCCACAAGTATGATTTGAATCTGTATGATCTTTAAGTGCAATCCATATACATAACAACAAGGTATAGACCTTGATTGATGTTCATGAAGGAGCGATCCATCAAGAACATTTAGATCTTTAAAGGAAAGATAGATATGGATAGCAAGTCGACTATGTACAAAGCACAATTTCATGATTGATGCTATGTCTAAGTCGATAACCAGTTGACCATGTACAAAGCACGGCTTCTCGCTTGTAGCTGTGTATAAGTCAATAAAGATCATTCTAACAATAGTTATATTTCGTATATATAGATATATGGAAAGATACATAAAAAACCGTCTTCTTCGATTGAATGAAGGAAGTTGTTTGTGTATTTGACACAAACCGAGGATTTGTTGTATTGTTAGAAACATATATGCTTTAAGGATCCATTAATGGATTGAAGCAAGTATTGTGGAAATTGGAATAAACATTTCGAAAAGGAAGTCAAGGAGTTGAACTTCGTCAAAAAGGTATCTTGTACAGACAAGATAGTCAGTGGGAGCATGATTGTGTTACATGTATTGTACAAGATACAAGACATTAATTGGGAATAACATTAAGAAAATGAATATTGTCAAGATCTCATTGGAGAATGTTTTTCTCAATAGAGAACTTGGGCAAGTCACCTAAATCTAAGGAAACAAAATCTATGGAGATAGATTATGATGGATGTCAGGTTTGAGCAAAATGTGCATATAATGACAAAGTGTTCTAGTTACACGAAAAGATAGACTCCTGTAAAGGATGTCTAATCACGTTGTATGGCATACACTTGAGTTCGACTCGGTGTGTTGCAACTCAATTCGAGAAAAGTGCACGATACAATTCGAGCATCCTTCTGTTATGAGTTTCATTACGTACGCCATACTTATGCACATGCCCCTATGTGTTGTACCCAAGGAGTATGACAAGCAGTTGTCAACTGGATACAAAGAAAAACACATTTGGACAATAATCAAGAATATCCTCGAGTATCTTATGAGAAAGGGTGATATGTTTTTCATCTGACAAGATGAATGAAAGCTCATATAAATTGTTATATTGATGCTAGTTTTCGAAAGATTGATATAAATACAATTGAGCTACATATTTTGTTTAATGTGGTGTTGTAAATTTAGAAGGTGTTCTAAATGGGATATTACAACCGTTTCCGTCACCAAAACAAAAATATATAGCGACTTGTGAAGCAATGAAAGAATGTAGTATGGATCGTGAAGTTCTCAGTCAAGCTAATATGGTTTTATGCATCTCGAACCATAGCTTAAACTTGAAGAACCCAATATTAAATTGGTGATCCAACTAAGATCTATGACGATGTCACTTGATCTCACATGATGACGATCAAGAACACATATATAGGAGTATATATGTATATAGGGTCAAACAAAATTGGATAGGTTCGCGGACACAGCGAACACTCTAACTTAACCTCTACCTTAAGCGGTATACGAGATGCAGTTGTGCATCCATGCGTGATGGACGTATGAGTAACTTGCTTTAAGCGTATTATATTTTTTGAGGTTCGAGACATGTATATATATGGATATATGACATTGTTTTAAATTCTTCATTGGCTAGAGGTCACTATTGATTGACTCTAGGCCAAGTGGGAGATTGTTGGAGTTATGTCCTAGAAGTCAATATTTAATGACTTATTTTCTTAGTTTATGTTAATGATGATATTTGATCATTTGTTCCTAGAGTTTATTATTGACAGATCATTCAGGTTGAGGATCTGAATTGTAGATCTCTGTGGATCATTCATTAGAATGACAATAATAAACCTAAATTGTCCATAATCTTGATAATTAACAAGGAACATTAATTATCATAAAAGATTAGTATGCAAGTTAAGCGATGATTAAGTTCTACAAATCATAGGTAAGGAGTTACCAACTTAATTGCATATGTATATGTTGTGGAACATAGTACAGGACTTGACCCAAATGAAATAAACATATGGATTGTGTTATGTGTCATTGTTTATTTCATATGTTGTTGATTCTAAGTTTGAGATGCTCAGCTTTTCCACATGAGGATAGGTTCAATAAATATCGTCTAACGTTGATTCCTGATAAAGGCTGCTATAAGGACTTTATTTATGTTCTCTTGAATTGTGCGGGGAAAAGTTGTTCATCAAGAAAACCGTATGTCCCTCATTAATATACTTAATGAGTGATGATATCTGTTTGGGCCCCTTGATGGAGTTGGATTGGTTGGCCAACATGTACAATCAACTCTAGATCAAGAAATGTATAATCTGCAAGAATGACACATTCCTATCTTGGATTATACAAAGATATCATGTGACATAAGAATCAGACAAAGAAATACTTTTATTTCTTATGCAGGATTGAGATATTGTAACGGTACATTATTTATACGAATTGGGAATCATAACGTGTTGCTAGATACCGCTTATGATTATTGGAAATACATAACGATTTATTTCCATGGCCAACATAGTATAAATCCTCAAATAGGGTCGCACAAATAGGATTCTAACCACTTGGTGCATTTATTGTTTATTCACAATAATGTGTATTGTGAAATGTGATAAGTTAATTAATTAATTATATACCGTTATGAACCGTTATAATTAATTAAATTAAAAGGATCATATGGAAACAATTTAATGCATTAGCTAATCATAGATTAATTATTAATGAGTTAATAATTAATTATGTTCAACTTACTTTAATTAGTTTGAGCTAATTGGGCTTCTATTTAATTGGTTAATTAAAGGCCCGATTTAAGGAAGAATAAAGAGAATTAAAGGGGATTCATTAATTGGTGAATTAATGAATAAAGGCCTTTTATTAAGATGGCCCAAGAAAGCCCATTAGGTGGCCTCTTAGGGTGGATGGCATACTTGTAAATAGTATGAAAGGTGGATGAGAGTTGTTGGCTATATAAAGGGGGTCTCCAAGAGGAAACCCTAGCCGTCATTCTCTCCCATCCCATGCGCCTCCTAGCTGCCCCTCTTTTCTCTCTTCCAAGCTCATGTGTTGAGCACCCCACCTCTCTTCCTCTCCATTAAATAGTTAAGTAGAGAAGCAAGGTGATTAGCAAGAGGTTCAAGAGAACTAGCATTCTCTTTGAGCTTGGTGGTGGGTCCTTGGTGGGCTAGAGGCGACTATTGGTGGTGGAGGAGGCGGTGCAAGCACGCCATCGACTCTCATGCCATGGAATCGAGCCTCATGAATGCGATTTCATGAGAGGTACAATTTCTCCTACCTTCTCTCTTGATTGGATGTGTGATTGCTTTAGCACTAGATCTTTTGATTTGCTTGTTGTTAATGGTGATTAATTAGTTGTAATTAATCTAAAATTAAAATATGAGCATTTCCTAACAAAAACAAACATGTTCACAAACAATTAACCTAAAAGCAATATTTATTGATAACAACAATCACAAAACATATGCACAAACCACATCAAGAATTGAAAAGTTTTAACAACTAAAATATCAATCCAGGTTTCAAGCATTATACACAATAGACCATGTTGACGCTAACTAGACTCCATTCCAACACAAACCTATGAAAACATAATATAAACAAATAAATTATGTTAACAAAATGAACCCTTAAAGTAACTATATGTAACACATGAAGAATTAAGTTTAATAAAAAAAACGTAAGAGGCTTACAAATTGAACACTTATGGTTACATAATAGAATTCATAAAGTTTAAATTATATGATGTTTACTAATTGAACACTTATGTTAACTAAGGTAACACTTCTGATTACATAGCAAAACTCATACAGTTAAATTAAATAAAGTTTACTTAAATGTACACTTATGTTGCTTAATTGAACACTTAAGCATTAAGGTTAAACACTTATGGTAACAAATAGATCACGAACCTATTGAAAAACATAATATAGTAACAAATATAAATTGAACAGATATGTTACCTTAGATGCACACCTAGGTATTTACAACTGCACACATAATTATACACACTTTTGTTAATAACCACACCACCATTATCAAAAAAGTAAAAATAAATTGAACATATATAAATGTTAACTAAGATAACACTTCTGATTACGTAGCAAACTCGTATGGTTAAATTAAATAAAGTTTACCAAATGAACACTTATTGTGATTAATATAACACTTAATATATTAAACTGAACACTTATGGTAACAAATATATCACGAACCTATTGAAAAAACATAATATAGTAAGAAACATAAATTGAACAGATATGTTACCTTAGATGCACACCTAAATATTTTACAGCTGCACACATAATTATACACATCTTTGTTAATAACCAGACCACCAACATCAAAAAAAGTGAAAATAAATTGAACATATATGTACTGTATGCAACAATTAGCAATTATGAACGATAATTTCAACTTGAAAATAGATAGATCGCATTAGATAAAAGTACATCAGAGATAAAATTCAGTGTTCATTGTTTCAATCCAACATGTTCGTAAGCTGATCAATTAACGAAATAGATAATAAAGCAAACATTTACCTGATCCAGACATTTCAGAAGGATAATGGTACAATGTTTGAATCAGGAAAACCACGCAAGGATGTGAGAACCAATTGTCTATCGCTAGAGCACTAGACGGAGCGTGATCTAGTCAAACGAGAATAATATGACAATTGAGATCAGGTTTTGAGAATTATTGAGATACTTTCGACGGATCTCAACGGAGAAGAGAGTAGACAAGAGATTATAGCAAGAAATTCAGAGAAATTCGAATAATATGACAATTGAGATCAGGTTTTGAGTATTACCGAGTTACTTTGTGCGGATCTCGACGTAGAAGAGAGCAGACAAGAGATTAGAGCAAGAAATTGAGAGAAATTGCACCGAATTCAGCAAATCGCCACGGTTTCAACGAATCGCTATTGTCTCGCCGTAGCTTTGATCAAGAGAGAGAAAGAGGGAATGTTTTGTCGGGAGAGAAATGAAATAACCGTCTGCCTCACGTGATATCACGTGACAGTCTACATAAGCGCGCTGGGCTGCTTGACGATGGGCCCAAATGAAGGCGGGACAAGAGCAAGCCTGTTGGATGGCGCAGATGACAGTAATTTGGATGGTAAGTAGTAATTACCGTTTTTTATTACTTCATGTGCCTACTATCCGCAACTGCAAACATATATTTGAACTAAAATAAGGCATTTTGAAATTTGAAAATAAATAGGATAATATATATTTTGTTTTATTGAATTTCATTTTACTAATTCTATATATAGTTTCGTTCATTTTGAAAATAAAAATTCATTGCCCAAAGTATGGAATTATCTACGAAAAGTAGAAAGAACAAAATATTGTCTTTCGGTTTCATTTAAGTGTATTTTTTTTGGTGTGCTAGAGTTCATTCGTATGGTATGGGATAATTTAGGTAAGAAGCAACCTTACGATGATACAGAAACCGTCTTGTGAATATACCAGAAAGAATGTATAAAACTAGCTCATAGTGATAGCTTTTTCTAAGAATCAATATTCTTGAAACAGCCTCTTCTCGAAGTGTTTTTTTTTTTTTTTTTTATGAAAACAACAATCACAAATTATGTTGGGTTGTTCGATCTAGTAATTTGGCTATATTCCGCTAATCAAGTGAGCATTTATTTTCAAATTTCTTATAACAAAATCGTTGGTTTCAAACAAACCTTCAAAAAAAAAAAAAATCTCAAACTAAATAAAAATAATATAAGCAAAATTTGAATAGCCATACAATTTTGAACGGAGTAAGATGCTGGAGGATATAAAAAGGCATCATTTCTTCAAACATTAGCAACACTCTAAGCTAAGTTGATTATTAAGTATAATGTCGCGACATCTGTGGTATACAAAATGGAATCAATTAATTACAGAAACTTCAGACAACTAGCAAGCGTCAGATATTACATGGATTTCAATAGAAAGATAACTCTAGATGCGAACATATCATATATAATTGGACATTTGTATCATTAATTCAACCATAAGAATATGTCAGAAAATGCCCCTTGTATGTTCTTAGATAGTGCAATTGAAAAAAAATGAACAAAACAAACACGAGAAAGAGAGTTTCATGTTCATGACTTCTGGCTTGGGTGAAGCCGTCAACCGACCCTTAGCACTTGAGTACTTGACTCTGAAGATGTTGTGCGTCATGAGAATTTTATTTGCATAAACAGTGTTGTATTTTTTGGAGCATTCAAAAACGACATGTTTCTTTTAACTTTGTACTTGTAACTACATTAATGTATTACAACGATATCATTTGGCTCATATATATGAAGTTGGGAATATGTATGCAATTCTAACAAATGCATTATAACAAAACGTCGGGTAATTTTGAGCATTTCTCTAACTGAATTCGAAAGAATCAATTTGAATTTTCAAAGAGTCGAATCCGTAGTCTATAATGATCAAACACCAGTGCTCATGTGCCGTATGCATCTATTCATCGAAAATTGAAATTAATGGCGCAAAAAATCAATTCGTTTGTTGTGGCTTATGGACTTTATCAGCACAAAAAAAAAGGTTAACAATCCATTTTTAACAGGTAACAATGTTGGAGCGACTATAGCACACATTTCGTTTCGTAATTGAAAAGGAGATTTTTACAAACAAATCTAAAGGGTCTCTGCTTCTTAGTTTGTAACTTTGTATCAAGTTTTTTCAACTGTGGCTCAAATAGTTTATATCCATCTTTTTTTTTTTCCTTTTTATGTAATTCTTAGCTATGCTTGTGATATCACACTGTAAAGTCATATAGGGGGGCAGAGAAAAAAGAAATTTAATTTCAGGATCGGCGATGATTTTGGACCATATTAGCTCCGTCTAATTAATTGGTGATTGCTCCAAGCTGTCAGGTCCAATAAAAACCGTTTTGATCTACTAATGCCTTCAAATTGAAAAACGTAAGAGGAGCAACTATATTATATTATTTAGTCATGGGTCTTTTATATTTGTCCAATGAAAACAGTATTTTCCCTACATTATTTCCTCATAATAATAATAATAATAAATCAAAAAACAAAACAAACGATTTTGGAATACTATAGTATCTTTAGTTTAATCCAATCCAGCCTAGCTAGCTAACGAATTCAAACTTGAAGCCCAAATAAATTTTTGCATAGTTTCTTGCGCCATGCCTTATATGTACCCTGTCAAGGTCCAACAATTTGAATACCAGTCCGCTGTCCAGAGACAATAATACACAAAAGCATGCTGATTTTGGAATTATAGGCCATATTATCCTGGAATTGGAACATCTTCCTTCGTCTATATTATTTAGATAATTGGATCTACGACGTGGAAGTATTTATCTAATATAACGGATGTCTTGGTATATATATAATTAAGAGGGTACTAAAATTTTCTATTAAATGCGTTGGAGCATCTATCATTTAAGATGTTTGATTGAATATAATCTCACTTTTAGAAAACAATTCGAATGCAAATATGTAGTGATCTTTTAGTTAATTTTCTAGTTGCAAAGATTAGGCGGAACGATTTCCATTTTATAGGATGAAAGGTCTAAATGCTTATATGGATAAAGTACAATTCTTCTACCTAGTCAAGTCTAATTGTCTAAGCACTATAATCAGCCAATCAGGTATGCTGACTGACTGTTGGTATATGATTCATCTCAGCATGAAGATACAGGAAAGATTAGTGAAAAACTGAAAATGTTAACTTAATACTTCCTGATTACTAAATTGTAAGAAATTCAACCTCCAGTTACAGTTTTTTATGCATTAACTTGGTCTTGTACTATAACACTTGGTCAAAAATCAAAATGTTAAGGCGTTAAGAACTATAAAGATTATAACAGAATCATCTTGAAAAGTGTAACAAACTAACAACTTAAAGATGAACCTTTAAATCAGCATCAATTATATTGCACAAAGTACCAAATTTTATAGAAAATGATATATTATATTTTCGTGATACTGTAATTATATATGTTATAGATATTCAGGACCTTTCTATAGCAGGTATGTGTATTAATCGTTTCAGTGTAAATAGAGGATGGTAGGGATGATATACCCACCAAAATTCTTGATCAATGTAGTGCTGGATTATGTGCGCTGCCATCCGCCTTCACATATTTTTTTTTTTTCCATTCAACATTATTCTCTCGTTGAAATCTCATCTGAAGATGGACAAAAAGAGTCCAGCTATGTTATTTGACCGTACAAAAACACTTTTCCATTTATTATTTTTTATTACAGCATCTACCTTTTGTTTCTATTGCCGTTGATTCGATTATTTTATATTTTTAAGGAGGCCATGATGGCGGTAATGCTGATTTACCTAAACTTGCAATCCGCATGGTGATTCGAATAATGTCGTTCTCCTTGCAAAATGATTCTAACAATACATAGAAAAATAAAAGTGGCGCTTTGCGTGCGGATCTTTTCATAATTTTGCCATCTTGTTGTATTCAATTTTGTCGATGTGTGCTTCTATGCTGTTCCGTGCCGTTGAGTCCAATCCCTGATATCACTGCCCAATTTTCCACTTGATTGCTTGCAACTTTATATATTCCAACATATCATATCAGAGCATAATCAATAATGTAGCACAACTCGTCTGATAAAAAGCTCTTTAAAAAATGTTGTGCCACACAACAGTTCAGATTATAAATACTTAGAAACTAATGGTCCCCTCAAGCTTTATTTCTGGAAAGGGTAAAAAACCCTAATTAGCAAACCTATATTTTTAGTTGTTCGACCCGACATTCCGCTTTTGTGATTGGCATCTATATGTTGCATTGGTGGAAGGACTTATTGGAAATTGAGAAAGCACCTTATCTACTTCAAATCTGTGAGCAAGGCACATAAACTGGTAAGCACTCTGGCAGAAAATTTTCTTCTTTCTGTTAGCTGATGCAAGAAACTTCACATACTTTTTTGCGTACATTATAGAACTTAGTCATACACTTCTCTTGAATGCAAATAAACATAATTTTTGTGCACTATGTGGTAATTACACAAAAATTGTTAGCAATTTTGAACAATTCCCATTTAAAATATATTTTTTATACATATAGGTATACAATTTCAACCAATTTTGAACGCAATTACCAGAATATATAATTGGAAGTACCTAATTAATTGATGAGTGAATGATGTATGTCATATGATTCCTCTATAAATAAAGTGAGTTTTCATGGAACAATTTAAGAACAATCCTTAATTGATAATAAGTGTTACATAGGTAAGCTTCAATGCTTAAACCAATCAAAGGAACATTAATTGTCACTCTCTCTCTCTCGCGCACACACACACATACAGAGGAACATACAAACAAACAAGCTCACACATGCATGCACACTTATGGATATAACATCATGAAATAAAAGACAATATTGCAATTAGAAGAATTCTGTAGTTGTTGCAACATTTGGGCATGTCTGATCGTCTTCATGCAAACCACTCGCAAAGAGAGATAATTCAGCTCTTGGTGAATCCAATTGAGCATTTGTATTTACCTTCAGGGACATCATATGATTTTCGCATTCCCTATATCTTTCCACGTACCTCTTCATGGCTTCGGCATAGTGATCAAGGCCAAGAGCCTCAAAAGCATGGCAAATGTCATCACCATTTATTGTTTTGCGCTTCTCTTTTCTGCATCTATCTGCAGCTTCTCCTGTCACAAATCCTATGAACTCTGATGCACACTCTTGCATTGTCTCCTTCGCCTTTTTCGAAATCTTGCTGTTTGGTGGTACCACCTGCTTCATTATTCTTCCTACATTGGCTATAGGGAGTAGTTGATCCTCGTGTACACTTGTAGTTAGCATAACTCTAGGAAGTGCACAGTAATAGTTAGCGTCTTCCATCGAACTCGCAAAATTGACTGACGAGCTTTATGATTTTGCGCATTCTTATAAGCATGAGGTTCGGTCTTGATATGGACATAGATATTATCTCCTATTTTATTGCATTTTTTGATCAGAACTCCTCAAAAGTCAAGAAATAATGTTCCAATGCTGATGGCCTAACACTGTCCCGTACAAGGATAATGATCGTTGCTTCTACAATTGACAACCCACTTGTAAGGAATAACCAGTTTTCTTTGAATAAATAATTAGATCTTGGATGCTCCAACAATCATTCTGTCCAATTTGCACTTGACAAGTAGTCATCCATATTTGATCGATGCTGCCAAAGTCGAGATGCGTGTTACTACGAATCCTACATTATGCAATCCTTTCAATGCCAGTACTGAGAAGAGATTGCACCTCAAAATCAACAAAAAGTTTGGTAAAATTATATATTACACATTGATTTGCAGATAAAAAAATAAGTTTCTCTATGATTATTGATGTTTGATATAGAGCGTGTAATTTGTAAAATGTTAGCAAGGACAGATTCTGTTATGTAGTTATATATCACCAAGCTATGATTCTAATACTGTTGTCATTAGTGTACTTGACACATTTGTTTTTTTTTTCACTCGGGAACTAGGAACACAACATTAGGCACATATTGCATAATGTAATCACAATGAAAGTGCATGATGGTATTTTTCGGGGATGAGTTATATAAAAAAAAATAATAAAAAAAAAACATATTATTTCTTTGTCCAAATGTGCATGTAATCACAGTGAAAGTTAAATTTTCTGTCGGGCTCTTTCTGAACTTTCTAATAGAAAATTTTAATGTGTAAAATTTAGCTTTATCATTTTCCTTGTTCAGGCCAATGAGGTACTCTCGGATGATGGTACAACTTGCTGATTATTTTTTTATGTTTCTTTTAAATTATAATAAAGTAATGCATGACATATAAGATGCAAGAAGAACAAACTATGGCTTGGCTTAGTTCAGGATCAGGTTTTGTTGCACTCAGTTCTTCTGAAAGGAACTTTTTTTAAATTCTCATACCTATTTTTTTAATTAATGAAGATGATCAATAGGCTATAGACACATGCCGACAAGTCACACAATCTAAGCATGCGCTAGATTTTAGTTACAATTCCAATAACAGAGCACGTGGCATTGATCTTGAATCATTGTGAATATTGGTCTTTTTTCCCTCCTTGTTTATATGATTTATTGTAAAGAGAACTCCAGGCCTAGCAGAAAGGCTACACAATAGGCCCATACTAAAGTTGGCATTTCATCTTTTCATGTGTTTGTTGCTTCCTAGGTCTTGAACTACTCCTATTGGAAGGAACAAAACTTAGTTATAAAGTATAAACACTAAAGATGACCCTCTAAGCTAAACTAAATGGAACTAATGTTGTTCACTGTGGCAAGTTGCAAAACTCTGGTGGTAACTTTCACCATAAACAATGCAATTTAATTATTAATATTCAGTCAAATAAGGTAAAGTACAACTTCTCTACTCAATTTAAGGGAACATCAATTACATATATAGGAATATGACAATGCATCTCCTCATTCGTGCTTTTTCTTACAGATGGCAAAGATATACTTCACTATTTAGATTAACTTCTATGGTTGTTTCTTTTACGTATATTCTCAGTTGTTTCAATGTCAATGAGCTGAATATTTTTGTTTGGCAAAATAAGAAAATTATATATATTATTTGTAAATCAGAAGTTTTACAAAATAGTGTTAGCCAGGAAAGAAGCATAATGTATAGTTGTAAATATCCAAAGACAGAGTGTTAACTATTCTCTTTTATTTTTCCGTTTGTATTTTATGTTGTTATTAAAATACAAGTTGGAATTTGAAGGTTTTTTATTAATCCACCAAGCTAAAGTATACGATACAAATATCTATCATTATCCCTTCAACTTTACATAACTTTTTTTCAAAATAAAGAGGGAGGTTTTTGTCATCCAACTTTACACAGTTTTTTGATATAATTTTCGTCATTTCCATCTCATTCGATAGCAAACTAGGAAGATAAATGCACACAGGTTAATACAATAAGTTTTCTATTTAATCAACTAGCTAGTATATGAAAATAAAAGAAAGGGGCAAAAAGTTATTTGTTTTTGTCTCACTGATATTAATTATATTGTAAACTCTTGGAGCAATGGCAATAATATATGTTACAAAAAACTTAAGTATCTTAATTAGCTCGGAAGCAAATGGGAGGACAGCTTTTTACTGTTACGTTATAAATTTCTTGCGTCATGAAAGCTTATATATGTTCTGACAGGAAAATGCATTGTTATTTGTTGTTAATTTATGGGAGAAAGGCAAAATGGTAAAATCATAATAACTACAAATAAAGTCTGTTGATGCTAATTAAATCTTGTCAATGAATCAAACTGACTGCCTTACAACCTTGATAATCGCTTGAAATATCGCTTAGAAGAGAGTTTCAACAATTTTCCATGAGCTAAAATACATCAATATTTCTTTTCCGTTTACATATATGCTTGCTATTCTGAACCATCAAGTTTGCATGAGCAGTGAATATTTTTTAATCTTGTAAGAATTTTCATTTGTCATATTTTTTGTTATTACCTAATTAAACAAACTAAACCCAAGTATATATCTTACATAAAATTAATGTTAGACAAATGATTTTACAAGTGCTTTATCTCGTATAGAAGCTAAACTTAAAATATTTCTTGCAAATTAAGGAAATTAAGGAGTTGATAACTTAATATCATATAGCTACATACAGAGAGATTGTCTGATGTTATATGACATCTTCTTAATGCATAAGACGTCATATTTCATAGCAAACTCAGATTAAGCTCAAAATAAAAGAGAAAAGTAGCAGAGTTATAAATGAGCACAATGGTGTATTTTAACTTCGTTCAGGAGGTAAGGTGACATGTACATGCAACCAAATAATCATCATATATTCTTCAAGTAATGCTAGATAAAATAATTTTGTAGGTACATTCGGATATACCACATCAATGAATGGAAGTTTCTTAATGGATAAGTTTAAGCATTTTTTTAAGTTAATTAACTGTAATTATTCCGACCAATTAAATTTATGTCCTTAAATGTAAGCCCTTAACTTGAAAATAAAGAGCTCCTATATGGGCCCTAAAAGCTAGTTCAGTTCCCACTAACAGATATATATAACAACTAAAAGCATCTGAATAAAAGTAAATAATATATATATATATATATAGAGGATTGCTAACGCGCCATCGATGGCAATGCCATCGATTTTTCATTCACTCGTTTTTCAAGATCCAAAATTCAAACGGCCAATCCGAACCGTTCAAATTGATCATCATATTGAAATATCCTTGGAGACCAAATTTTACATTTTTTAGAATTTTTTTGCTATTTGTTATGATATTTTCAAATTGGAGGGCCTGAAATACTCCGATGATGATGTTTTTGAAAATATCATAATAAATAGCAAAAAAATTCGAAAAATGTAAAATTTGGTCTCCAAGAGTATTTCAATACGGTGATCAACTTGAACGGTTCGGATTGAACGTTTGAATTTTAGATCTCAAAAAACGACTCGATGGCACGGGACCCTCCGTGCCATCGATGGCGCGTTAGCCTATATATATATAGGACGTGTTACAGATTGTCATTAACTAACTAAATATGTTTGATTAATATACAGTTGCCTAAATAATTGAAGTCTTTGCCGTTGTTCAACCACCTTCATGGAAAAAGTCATTTGCTATAAGTCTCCTATAAAGTAGCAAAATGTTTGCAGCACACACCATATATATTTAAGAACAATTATACACGCATAATAATTCTTCTCAGATTTGTTTAGGGTTTAAATATTTTTGTGTGTATGTGTGGAATGAAAAGAGGGAGAGAGATCCTAGGAGATACAGGGAAATGGGGGGAATCTAATTCTATTACAAAAGATAAATTTGTCTTACAAAAATTCAACATTACAAAAGATAGTTTTTTAACTTATTAAGAATTGGCAATCGAAACGTTTGTAATAAGCAACATTAAAAAAAGTTATGGTTGAGTAGTCAGAGTTATAAAGAATAAACCAACAAACTAAGAGCGTCCAGTAATAAAGGAATTCTGCCAGAAAAGTTGAAGTCAAAGATTCTTAACAATGAAATTTAAAAAGAAATATCTAATTTATTAAACACAATTCGCTTATTTCAGGTGATCGATGTTATTGCTTGTTGGGAAGCTCTGAAGAACAAGAGATATATTTGAAAGCTATTCGAGCTGGTGACCTGGTCATTAATTGAATCAAACTTTACCTCATCTTACTAAAATTTGCAAAGAGAGAAATTAAGAAAAGCAGAATTATAAGTTGCTAATTTGAAGAGTCCCCTAAGTTCACCAAAAGAATTTGGAGCTTCCTACTTCAAAATATATAGAAGAATTCTAAACCAATATGACCAACTGATGGAAGTTTTCTTACAGTAATAAACGATAAATAACTATAAATAAGTAGCCCATCAATTGTAAAAATTTCTAATTGAAACCTAGAATTGCCTTCTAGAGGATGATGAACTATTATTATGTTGCCTATCCATGGCATTGAACATAAAATGACCTTGCTCACCTCTAACATCATCCCTGATGTTCCCGCCTGAGGCTGCAGCCCGGTCTCCTTCTGTCTCACGGTACTTTTGCAAATACCGCCTCATCGGCTCAACATAATCATCAAATCCAAGTGTGCTGAGAGCCCAACAAACATCATCTCCATTAACCGTCTTTCGTTTCTCCTTTCGGCACTTATCGGACGCCTCCCCAGTAACAAAGCTGATAAACTCAGAGACACACTCTTGCATCGTCTCCTTTGCCTCCTTTGATATTTTCGCATTAGGAGGGAGGATTTGCTTCATTATCCGGCCAACGTTAGCGATCGGTAGGAGGCGATCTTGTTCCTTTATTGCGGAGTCATCAGAGCCTGAGGCAGCTGAGGGGCCGGCTCCCCCCATCATCTTGAGGCGGCCCTCCGAGTCTGGACTATCTGACATATCAACGCACAAGTGGTGCTTAATTCACTTGCTTACTAGGTAAAAACAACATTCCACAAATATGCTTCTATATATGTTGTTGTATTAAATGTTTGCTGTAGCTAGGTATATTTATAGGTATATATTTCAAGCTTCCGCAGCCGTAGGACTTGATGAATTATTAATTTTAGAGGATGTATTGGGAAAGAATTGGGTCATGGATGGAAGAATATTAGGATTGTTTGTGTGCTTATTTGTGCAGCGGAGAAGGTTTTAATTACTAGCTAATTGTAATTATGGGAGGCTTTTTTTTTTGGAACACTATATGAATGTATAGTTGTGTAATTGATGATAAATGTATACGAATTATTGTGCGTGAAGTTTTATTTAAAAATAAGTGCTTTTTTAGACAAACTTGATAGTGGCTGTCAAGTTAAGAAAATAATAAGTGTTAATATTACAAAAGATATATAAAATAAATATTCTAAAACTTTGTTGGGTTAAATTTACATACTTCCTCGAGGGGAAAAAGAAAAATTAGAAACACAGGGCTTGCTATTTTGAAACCATCACTTCATATCATCAATCCATGACATCCATTGTGCTTGGAATATTAATCTAGTATGAGATGCTTATATTTCAAAATTTGAAAACCATAATCAAGACTGTCATTCATTAATTCCAATTATTTTTGCTGAATTATCACAATATATATACTAAATAGTAGCCATGTGAGTATTGCCTGTGAAAAAAAAAAATCAATTTAAACTCGTCGTTGGATAAAAAATTTTATAAGGATTTCAGTTTTTATCACAATACAAACATATTTTGTATTTCCCGTAATAAAGGCCCACTAAAATTAGGTGAGCTATATTTTAAACTTTTTTTTAAAAAAAAAAAAAAAGGAAGAGCACATAGTGCCTGGTTGTATAAAATGGAAATAAAGGAAACTCTTTTGTGCTTTGTGCATGCACACATAAGTTTGGACCCGGATCTGGTGTAGCGCTACACGGCTTGTAGCGCACCCAGGAGCCGTTCGATTTTGATCGGGCGGTTCATTTTTTTCGGGCCAATAATTTTTTTCGGGAGTGGTGGAATGCACGGGGCTCCCTTATCCATTAGATCAAAATCGGACGGCCAGATCTCTTTCTCTCTCTGCGCTACAACTGGTGTCGCGCGACACCAGATCTGGATTCCATAAGTTTCGCTACAGCAAATCATGTAAATTTTAATATAATGCGTCTAACAAACGTACGTGACGCTACAATTGGTAGTAACGGCTTGACCAACCAGCAAGCCTCCACATGTCATGTATACAATTGAAGCATCAGTAGCCGACCCACAAGAGCCTCGAGATTCGCGTATTTCACTTGATGAGCGGTTGAAAACGCAGAGACTTTTCAACGCCAGGTAGAAGCAAATAGCAGGCCACAACATGCAGATTCTGAGAGCAACAGTGAAGCCTCCACCAATGAGCGTGCACTAAAGTATATATGGTCATGTGATGTTACCTCCTAATATTTTCTTTCACTCTCCACGGCTACAAAGGTTTTACTCATTTTTGTAGAGGATCTAGTGTGTAGCAGTGTGCAGTTGTCGAGTGGACTATGTAAACAAGCGTAGAAACTGCGAGTGGGAGAGAAAGGAGGAGGGTCCCTCGACAATTAACTTTTGGCTGGATGGGTTTAGAAATGGATGGTTTGAATTTGAGTGAAAGTAAATGCGAATTAAAACGAGGCATGCATCGATGATTGTACTGGGGCTTTCTCTTGGTTAAGTCACGTGTGCATGTGACGGTGTGGATCCCAACCCTTCTCTGTTTCTCTTCAGACCCTGCCTTTTGCTCCTCACACTCCATGAACTCACCACTTGGGTGCGCTACATTAACTCTTCACAACTCTTGCTTTTGATTTATTTTATTCTTTTCTTTTCATATCTTTCCTTTGATTTTTCAAATATCCAAATTTTGAAAATTCGAAAATAAAAAATTTTATTGTACTAAATTTTGAAAATTCAAACATTAAAATTTTGAAACTATGAAATTTTAAAAATATTTTAAATTTTTCAAAATTTCTATAACATAAGTGAAAATTTGGAAATTTGAAATTTGCGAAGTAAGGTGTATTTGATGAAATATAGTGTTGCAGACGATCGTACTCGGGATGGGATGCATGGGCATGGAATGACACGAGTTGTGCTACATAAAATTATATCTTGGACCATCTATGAAGCACTAACATAAAAGAAATAAATCTAGCATGATTTGAAGGTATCTAAGAGAAAAAGGAAATAATCCTTGGAGGTATCTCATGGTTTTGGATGGTAGGTCCTGAAGATTATTTCTATGTGTAAAAGATTTAAGTTTTATATGTTGGATTATTTCTAGATCATGTGCCAGAAATAGAAACAGTCTAGAAGGTGGGCTAATTATGGCTTAAGTGATTCTGCTAATTATGAATATTGTTAAGTATGGTAATAGGCTAAACGTGGCTGTATTAGAAAAGCATGGTTTTGTACAAAAGATGCGTTGCCTTTAATAGGTGGTTAACTTAGGAAAGTCATGTTTTATATTTGTGATGGATGAATATAGAAGATGAGTGCATGCCAAGTTACCTTGGCTTATATATATGGGATTGGTCTCCAAGGAACAAGACATCAACGAATTCTGCTACATACATGTGTTGATAACAGCAATTCTGCCTCTCTCCCTAATACTTCTATCAATTAGAGAGATATGGTGCTTTTGTTTAGGCTAAAGGCATCAAAGGGCAAGTCTTGAACTCTTGGAAGGCCTCCTCCCAACCTTGGTGGTTCTCTCACGACATCAAGGACCTCGGCAATCAAGCAAGACGTGCTCTACATCAAGATCCTGGCCATAGTAATGGATTGAGGTATGCTTCCGCTCTAAAGTTTAGTTTTTGGTGTTTTGGAATAATATGTTTCACTGCTGATTTCGCGAGTTCTTTAGTTATTTTCTAGTTTGCTATTTGATTTGTTTGAATTGTTAATCCTTTGGTTTTAAAGCATACCCAACATTATAATGTATGGAGGATCTGATGTGTATTAGAAGAGAAGGAAATTTAGGGATTAAAGGCAAAAATATTGCAATTGATTCAATTACCAAAAAGATTTGATAATGCCTCATGTAGTTTTTCCTATTTAATTTCTCCTTCTTCCTCAAACAATGTATCACTAAAAACTTATAGAAAAAAAAGTGTGTGTGTGTGGAAGACGTAAGCACCAAGTTGGTGCTGAACCTCGTTAAATTCTTGTGATCTCTTTGTATCTATTGTGTGATTATCTATTCTGAGATCCTCGTGCTGACTCACCCTAAAGAGCACGGTTCTTGTGCAATTGCACTTGGATCGTGTCTTCTCGAACCTAAAACTTTCGCTGCGTAGACACTCGAATTCTTAACAGTATTCTAGTTAATAAGAACAATTTGGTATGAAGATAAGTGCATAAGTGATACACTTTTAATTTAATCTAATTTGGATTAGAATTTTTCAAAGACACGATTTTAGAGTGGTATTTTTTTAATTTCAAAGAGTGGAACAGATTTAAAAATTTACCAGTTTGTCTAATATCACATTCAAAATGCAACAATAATGTGAATTAAGGTCAGTATAGGCTTCGCTTATTAGTGTGTGCTAAATAATTTGACACATTTATATAATATTTTTGGATTACCGTCAAATTTCGGCCGAAAATGATATATATTTCGATTTCTCGTTAATTTATTTTTTGTTACTTGTTTGCGTGTTAATTTGGTTTAGCAATAAATTTCACATTTAAGTATTTAACTTTTTTTTTTACTTGTTTTTCAGAATCTGATTGTTTCTAAAGTGCCTTTCTAAGTGAAAGCTCAAAAATATTTTGGGACACTCACTTCATGCATAAAGCATGTGTTGTTGATTTTTTGATAAATAATACAATAAATATTATGTTGGTAGATTAACATAAGGCAAGAAAATTAAATATAAAATATTGGCAAAAGAAAATATTAAAATGGCATATATAAAAATTATATATATATATATATATATTGAATGAAAGACCGTGTCCACCTACAATTTCTTTCGAAGTTTGTTTCTCTCCAAACTGGCACTTATTTTAATTTGGGCTCTTTTAGCTCCATTTTCCAAACTTCTGTTTTACTTTTACATCTGACAGATTCCACTCTTCTCCTGTCCGTCACCATTGTTATATGCAGTTTCTTAAGGCATCATTACAGCATCCAAATAGGTAAAAGTGATTAGCAGAAATCATGTATGATTTAGGATAAGGAAGACAAACATCATTATTTTGTACATTAGTGAAATTTTGCAACATAGTACCTGATTTAGTTACAATTTATGGTCACAAGCGCGGCTAGTAGATAAGCTCTAGAAAACTACTATAAGCTAGAAGATTTTATAACTATTTAGAAAAAATAGTCCAATTTTATTTTGCGCAAGAGATTTATTGTGCCTATGTTTATTGTTTCAAATTTATCAGTGAAAATATTGATATTTAAATGTCTTTTCTCGAAAACTACCGGTTATCCCTTTGCTCGAAAACTACCGGTTATCCCATTATTTGTTTTTTCTCTGTGTGTTCTTTTTATTTTTTTTTAAAGGCTAATATTTGTTCAACAACTAACGGTACGGCCAACATCTGGTACAAAAGTACCGACACATAGGGTGATGGTTCTTTACTAAATGAGATGAAAAGGCTGAACTACCTCAAATTTGTGCTCCTTATTGCTATATATAGAGCCCGTTAATAAACGATACTGTAGCAATCTAGCTACCTCCTGTTGTTGTTGTTGTTGTGCACCCACGTCTCACATTTGATTCAAATGTCTCCAGACATATCCGTTATTAAAGACAAATTTGCTAGTACCACGTACCGGCATTCTCATTTTTTTTTTTTCAATTAATCTCCTCTTACAACCAAGGACGATATTATTTTATTTATTTTTAATTGGATGTGCCTATGACAAGATCACTACATCTACTATCTTTGTACCGGATTTGACTCGGACCGAATTATCAAGAGTTGGCAAGTGTAATTAAGAACAAAATTAAGCAAATTATTAGCTCTAATCTTACACTAGCTAATAGAAGCGGTGCCTAAATATTTTTGCGGCAGATTAAAAGGGAGAAAAAAAATAAAGATAAGCAGACCATATCCAAGTTACACAATATCATTACCCTAACGACCGTTAGGTTGAGATGAGATCTGATGAATCAACATGCAACATATTTGCGTTCTAGAAGTAGACCTCATTGAACAGTACCGTTTTAATACTATAGTTATAAAATAATTAATTCATATATTATATTCTTATTCTGAGGGGTCATCGATCACTATCTACCATCCAACATTTTTATTAATATTTGATTGTTGAGCAATCTCATGAGTTATAACCATAGACCTAATAACAATTAAACCCATGCAAGTATATTGTTTTATTAAAATTATACACATGTATATATTCATATATTGTAAATGACAAGCTGATTAGTCACATGTAGACCTGTCAACGGCAGATGTTTACCGTTTTGCCGTAACGTTAAGAACAAACGAAACGGTTAACGATAGATTATTCGTTGCGTTTCGATAAACGGAACGGTAAACGAAACGATTTTTTTGCCGTTTCGGTAAACGGAACGGTAAACGAAATAATTTTTATACCGTTTTTCAAAATGAAACGGAAACGGTTTGACGGTATGCCGTGTTTTTTTAACACATTTGACACCCACATGACATGACTTGCACCATTCAAATAGGAGATTAAAACTTTTGGGAAAAGAACTGATGCTAATGCCAACTGTACATATGGTGATTTCTGTCTCCCGCGATTGTCAATTGGGACAATGCGCGCAGATACCATGAAGGGGGTTATACACAAGCTCTTCTGTTTCAGCTACGTACCATTCTGTTTCGCTTATTGTAATGGAACAGAATTATTTCAAAATTCTAAATCACTTCGTGACTTGCTAGCTAGGAAATGAAATTATGCAGTCATTTTCATTTCAAACGCCTGCGCGTTCGAAATTAATCATATTTTTATTACCAAATTTTAAAATGATTCAATTATGTCTGAAACGGCTCCATACTGACATAAAATAGTTGACCTTTTACCGGTTTTGCTGATTTTCGGACAAAATTTGCCGAATTGGCAACTCTGTGTTGTCCCAATTTTGTTCCGAAATGAAACGAATTTTTTTAAAAAACTTGAACGCCCGCAGGCAATTCATTACAAAACAAAAAATGAAACGAAATTGAGATTAGGAGAAACTGAATGAATTTGGCAGAATCCTGATTATTACCAAATTTATCCCCGTCATGGACTCATGGAGTCATGGTGCAGGAGAAGTGATGTGACCAATGCCCAATGGGGAGGCTGTCACTTTGACATGTAAAAATTGACAAGGGAGTGGGTCAATTCTATGTCTGAGATTGAAAGTGAGAGAAGACATGTCTCATAGAAAGGCGTTTTGCATTGTAGCGCACATAATGCAAACAAAGAGATCACAACAACAACACCTCGCCGATCAGAGTTCCTATACGGAGTTTCAAAAGCAGCGCCAGCATTACATGTCAGTGGCAGTAACAGAACCAATCAAATAAAAGAATTAAACCTTAAGGGCATGTTTGGTAGGAATAAGCTTTCTTAAACTTTTTTAAGGAGGAATAAGTAAACAAACAAGAGAGGAATAAGTTTCTTTTAGGAGGAAGAACTTATGCCATCAAAATTAGTGGAATAACTTCTTCCACGATGGGTCCCATGAGGATTAATCTAGATTTTCGAATAATCAATCATTAATTTTGATTATTAATGATAATCAATATATTATTTTAATATTATTATTTTATTATTGTAAGTATAATTATTATTAATATTATAATTACAACAAGAAATAATCAATAATATCTTAATTCATATGATAATAATAATAATAATTATAACAATAATAATAATAATAATAATAATATAAAAATTATTATTATTATCATGAGTGACAACCACTTAGCATAAAGAATAACATTTATAACAATAATTATATATTGTGAATTAAAAGAATTCATATAATAACAATTATTATTAGTATTATAATTAATAACAATAATAATAATAATAATAATTTATAATAGTAATTAATATATAATAATTATTATACATCTAATTTTATATTTTTATATTCTTATTTATTCACCTTATATATATAACCAAATAATCATGACATAACTTGATATAAGTTCTTCCTCCTTAACTTATTCCTCTTAAGTTAATCCTTTACCAAGCACCACCTAAAGGAAAACTAAAATGAAAAGAGAACGTGGCATATATTGTTGGAGTTATGTCCTAGAAGTCAATACTTAATGACTTATTTTCTTAGTTTATGTTAATGATGATATTTGATCATTTGTTCCTAGAGTTTATTATTGACAGATCATTCAGGTTGAGGATATGAATTGTGGATCTCTGTGGATCATTCATTAGAATGACAATAATAAATCTAAATCGTCCATAATCTTGATAATTAACAAGGAACATTAATTATCATAAAAGATTAGTATGCAAGTTAAGCGATGATTAAGTTCTACAAATCATAGGTAAGGAGTTACCAACTTAATTGCATATGTATATGTTGTGGAACATAGTACAGGACTTGACCCAAATGAAATAAACATATGGATTGTGTTATGTGTCATTGTTTATTTCATATGTTGTTGATTCTAAGTTTGAGATGCTCAGCTTTTCCACATGAGGATAGGTTCTATAAATATCGTCTAACGTTGATTCCTGATAAAGGCTGCTATACGGACTTTATTTATGTTCTCTTGAATTGTGCGGGGAAAAGTTGTTCATCAAGAAAATCGTATGTCCCTCATTAGTTTACCTAGTGAGTGATGATATCTGTTTGGGCCCCTTGATGGAGATGGATTGTTTGCTAGCAATTTGTACAATCATCTCTATATCAAGAAATGTATAATCTGCAAGAGTGACACATTCCTATCTTGGATTATACAAGGATATCATGTGACATAAGAATCAAACAAGGAAATACTTTTATTTCTTATGCAGGATTGAGATATTGTAGCTGTACACTATTTATGCGAATTGGGAATCATAACGTGTTGCTAGATACCGCTTATGATTAATGGAAATAAATAACGATTTATTCTCCATGGCCAACGTAGCATAAATCCTCAAAAAGGTCACACAAATAGAACCTGAACCACACGTGTATTAATTATTTGTATTGGAGAATACAAAACATGATGGGTTGATTAATTAATTATATACTGTTATGAACCGCTATAATTAATTATATCAAGAAGATCATGTTAGAATAAATTAATACATAAACCAACCTATTGTTAATTATCATCAATTTGATAATTAAATAGTCTCAACTATATTTAATATAATTGTTAGAATTATATTGAATATATAGGCTTTAAATTGCTAAGTCTAATTAAGCCCAAAATAACAAGCAATTAATAGGCCCATTACTTAATTGAATTAGTGAGCCTATAAGAGATGAATTCACCATTTGGTGAATTGGGCCTATAGCCCATATAGGTTTCGGCTAGGGTGAATGGCACCCTTGTAATTTGGTTGAAGTTTGGAAGAGGAATGAGAGCTCTATAAATAGACCCCAAGGGGTGGCCTCTCATCCAACTTTCTCTCTCCTCTTTTCCCTCTTACCCTAGCCGCCACATTCCTCCTCCTTGGAGATTTTTGAAATCTCCATTAGAGGAGCTCTCATCATTTGTTTGTTAGGGCCCATGTGTTGGGATTAGCCACATAATTAAGGTGTTAATTGCGATTAAGGTTTGGTTGCTCTAAAAGCTTGCTAGCACAAGTTTTTGAGAGGTGGAGAAGCTTCTTGGTGGATTAGAGGAAGGAGAAGAAGGCGCGGAGTGCACGCCATCGATTCCCACGCCTTGGACAACCTCACAAGAATGATTTATGAGAGGTATAACATCCTCCTCATTCTCTCTTGATTTTTGGTGCCGATTCGGTGTTTTGCACTAGGTCCTTTGCACGATTGTGTGTTTCTTTGTTCTAATGGTAGAATAAATGAATTTATGACACTTTCTAACAGTGGTATCAGAGCTCATGGCTGTGCTTACTGTTTTGGCACTTAATTAAGTGAGAAATTCGTAATTAATTAAGTTAATTAGTGATGTGCATGCTTGCTGGCCCTGGAAAGGCTGTTTTCTGTCTTGTTGCTTGTTTTTCGTGGTGTAAAACTCTCTGAAATTTTTTCCTTCTTATTGGAGGTTGTAGCCCTTTGAGTTGTGGTTGTTTTTCCACTGGAATCATTGAAATTCGATGTAAAATGAATTTTTAGTGATTTAAACGGTAACGGTGCGCATATCTGTTATTCTGCTGCACAGTTCTGTTGTTGTGGTTGGTAACAAATAAGTTTGTATACAAAGTACCTGCAACTTTTAGATAGGATTAATCTAAACTTGATGCTCTTTCTGGATATGTAAATTTTGTTGCATATTTCGGATCTTATGTGGGCGTTCAAGGATGAAAAGTGATGAAATTGTCAGATCTCTTTTTTCAAACAAACCGATTGTTTTGAAAAACTGTACTTATTGAGAAACTTTTATGGAACAGTGTTGAAATGGAAATGTTCTCCTTTAAGTCTGGAATCTGTGAAAATTAATTTCATAGATTTTCATTGAGATTTGATACCTCAACCGAGTGAAACCTTTTTGGTCGACGGTCTGTTCCAGAACAGGATACCTTGCTTAAATGCTTGTTATCTCATTGATCTTGAATGTAACTTGGGATTTTTCTTTTCATGGAATGATAGCCTATTGTATGTAGTATTTTTCTATGTAAATTGTTTACTGGAAAAATATCAAGGGGATGATCATACAGATCAAAAGGTTGAGACCCATAACATAATTTTCTCTCACGGTGCTTCGCGCACAATCTGAGGATTTGTCTTTTTTGGTTCTCCCTGATGGTAATTGATCTCTCCTTGAGATTTTTACAGGTAACCACAATCTTTGTAAGGAGTTCTCTGGATTTATTTCGGATTTTTTGGAGACCGAATTATTTTGAAATTTTTCGGGCCCCGAATTTCGTATTTTAATTAGTTAAAATAATTTCTAATTAATCAATTTGATGAAAGGTTAATTAGAAGACTCCTTAAATACCCTCCTTTCTGTTTTGATGGTTGGATTTAATTTAAAAGGGCTTAAACAATTAGTTGTTAAGGTTAAACATTCTTTGCATTCGAAAAACTTGAGCAACAAGTATGCACAAAGATTCTAATTAATGAAATTAATTTAAAGCAAGTGAATCATGTATATTGTATATGTGCTAACTTTGTTTTGTAGGAGGATGTGGGTTTGATATGGCTCAAGATGTCAATGCCTTGTGTGTTGTAAAATGTTGTGAATGCATGTGATTGCTTGTAAAGTGGCCTAAGGTGCCTTGATAATTAATTGGTTAATTTTGATGTAACTTGTGAGGCTTGCATGCCCCTAAGGCCTAGGCGGGGTTTTAGGAATTTTATCACATGTATTTATTTCCCTTAATTATTAGATAGGATCTTAGTAATTAGTGGGAGGGCTTGATTAGATTAGTCTCGTTACATGGAGATGCGACGAAGATTAATGCAAGCGGGAGCCATACAAACCCACGACAATGCTTGAGATGCTTATGTTATGTGATTGTTTGTGAATGCCTTGAATTGTCATAGGTAGGTATGGGTGTATGCTTACACGACCACCAAACAAAGTCACGTAATTGCTTATGTCCCAAATTAACTTGATTTAGCCAAATCGTCCTCCTTCTCTCTATCCCCTTCAATACAATTGTTTGTCTATTGATGCATTCCTGCCGACGCGGACATCGTAGTCCATCATTGTAGTCGGGGTGTAAATCGGATATACTAGGAGCAAATAGAGAGAGGTTGCTTTACAACGGACCCACTCGGATTGGACGTTGGGACGAAGTTTGTGGATATACTTATGATATCTCACAAACCAAGAATCATATGGACAAGATATGATTGGTTGGAGAACCTACCTTATCTAGTTGTTTTAGGTGTCATGCCGACGCTGTCCCCTATTTCAACGAAAATGAGGATCTTGGAAACCGACTACATTAGGGACTTTAAATAAATATAGTGGGAGTTTTGTTTATCATTATAAACAAAACATTGCATAAACTAAATGACCTTAAATTGAAATTGTTATAGATATTAAATATGTTAATTTCGTTGCGATCAATCTTTGGAAAACAACAAGCTCGTTTCTAAGGTATTTACTTGAAGAAGTAACACCGATTTCTAAGACATGTTCTTGGAAAGGAGAAACTTGTGCATGTTTAATCCCAAAACGTTCCTCGACTTCCCGAACATAGCTTCGCAATGATTGATTAGTTTCGACGAAAATTATTCAATAAAGCGAATGCTTATATCCTTTTAGAAGTTCTAGACCTTTGAATTGGAGAATTCATAAGGACTAGACTAGACTTCTACACTCTCATCCATTTACTCAAGAAGGTGTTCTTAGAGAAAGTAAATATAGACTCAATCATTTATGATAGAGTAATAGAGTGTGAATTAACCAAGAGACTCTTCTTATAAGAAGATAAACATTTCATTAGCTTGTGAACCGAAAGGTTTGAGTAGCTAATTGATAACTAGAGATATTAAGATCTCCAATATCAAGGATTGTTGATATTGTCATACAATCTCTTTCTATGGATAAAGGATATATTGTTCACATACTTGTTAGTGCTAAAAGTAATTGGTTAAGTATTAAAGGAATACTTCACCAAGATATGAGTTGAAACTTTGAGACCCTCACTAGTGACCGTGTGTCACATGAGATGTTTCATTTGCCATTTATGGGAGGCATTTGAAAGGTTGTCTGATATACCATGATGTTCTAAACCTTAAGATATTTGTCGTTCAAATTATCTCACTATCTCTAATTCACACTAGTAATTAGGTGCTAGTTCATGTGCTCGCATTTAACGAAATATGTAGGCAATGATGAATAAGAGAAAGTTCGAGATAAGTAAAGTAAACTCCGTTTTGGAAATGGCTTATACGTCTAAGCCACTACCATTGAATACGTAGAGTTATCTTTACTAACTAAAGAGTTTGTTTAGGAATTTGAGGTTATATACCTTATTCCAAACATCTCATAAAACTTTATCTCCGTTTCATATTTGATGATGGATGATCATGTTTTGTAATAGAGAAATGTTGTTATCTTATTGTTATAAATTTGTATATAAGATTTCATGCATCTTGATTGAATTTGCTTGAAATAGATAAACAAATTTTGAACGACAAATGTGTAAGACTTTACATAAAGTATTTGACTTTTATGTAAATTAGTCGCTTGGTCGAATATAAACAAGAATCGCATTATGAGAGTCTACGTAACGTGGAGCTCGTAAATCAATTCGATTGCAAATCAATTGAAATTCATGCGAATCGTGTTTGTTAAATGACAAAAGCATCTTTGAACTACGAAGGTTTAAAGGACAAGTAACTTTATTAAGACTTATACATATTGATGTATATAGACCTATAGGACTTGTGCAATTGAAAGGTTGTTGACACTTTACCACTTGACCAACGATCATTGTAGATATTAACATATCTATTTGATATGGTATAAGTATGAATCTTTTGACAAGATCAAAATGATTTCAAGTGTAAAGTTGAAAAACTATTCAATAAAAGCAAAAGTCTTAAGATGGATCATGGTAAATAGTTAAGTCATATAGTTTGATATATTACCTAAAGAGTATGAAATACGTTTCACTACTCGTTCCATGAGAAACATTGAAAAATGTATCCAAGGATGAAGGTATCGAACATTGTTTGATATAGTTCGATCGGTAATAAATCAAATTGAATTGTTCGACTCATGTAAGGGATTTGTGTTTGAGGACAATATTGTTTACACTGAATAAAAATTCCATCGAAGTCTATTGAGAAAGATATCTTACGAGATTCGATCTCTAGGTATATTATTTCTCAAGATTTGGTGTTGAAAAACTTATTTCAAGGTTCGATTGATTGATAAGCTTGAACCCGAATAAGACGTCTAATATTTTGTAGGATATCTTGAATTAACCGAAAGGTACTACTTCTACGAACGTGATAAGAACAAAGTAGTTGTTGCTAATCACAATCTTAAGGAATAACATTCTCAAGAAGAAGTAGTGGGAGTAAAGTGAGCATTAAAGGAGTTTATGCGTCACTACAAGAAGTACCTTTATGGGAAACTTGTCACTCCATACATGGTGTTTAGTGGGAGTTGAGCGGAACTTAATTCACAAGTAGTTGTGAAAGGAAGAAGTTTATAAGCACGCTTGCTTCTAAAGAGTACTCAAACATCTCACAAATGGATGATGTTAGAGAAACTCGTGCAATATATTAGGATCAAGAACTTACTCTACAAGATGTTGTAGAAGTAGTTTGTTGACCTCAAGCACCAATCCTACAAAGATCAACGAGAGTGAATTGCCTAAACTGAAAAGTACATAGGCTTCACAACATCCTCGTACTTGACATATAAGGATCCGTTGATAAATACAAAAGTGATGGCAAGACCCGATTCCACAAGTATGGTTTGAATCTGTATGATCTTTAAGTGCAATCCATATACATAACAACAAGGTATAGACCTTGATTGATGTTCAAGAAGGAGCGATCCATCTAGAACATTTGGATCTTTAAAGGAAAGATAGATATGGATAGCAAGTCGACTATGTACAAAGCACAATTTCATGATTGATGCCATGTCTAAGTCGATAACAAGTTGACCATGTACAAAGCACGGCTTCTCGCTTGTAGCTGTGTATAAGTCAATAAAGATCTTTCTAACAATAGTTATATTTCGTATATATAGGTATATGGAAAGATACATCAAAACCGTCTTCTTCGATTGAATGAAGGAAGTTGTTGTGTATTTGACACAAACCGAGGATGTGTTGTATTGTTAGAAACATATATATGCTTTAAGGATCCATTAATGGATTGAAGCAAGTATTGTGGAAATTGGAATAAACATTTCGAAAAGGAAGTGAAGGAGTTGAACTTCGTCAAAAAGGTATCTTGTACAGACAAGATAGTCAGTGGGAGCATGATTGTGTTACATGTATTGTACAAGATACAAGACATTAATTGGGAATAACATTAAGAAAATGAATATTGCCAAGATCTCATTGGAGAATGTTTTCTCAATAGAGAACTTGGGCAAGTCACCTAAATCCAAGGAAACAAAATCTATGGAGATAGATTATGATGGATGTCAGGTTTGAGCAAAATGTGCATATAATGACAAAGTGTTCTAGTTACACGAAAAGATAGACTCCTGTAAAGGATGTCTAACCACGTTGTATGGCATACACTTGAGTTCGACTCGGTGTGTTGCAACTCAATTCGAGAAGAGTGCACGATACAATTCGAGCATCCTTATGTTATGAGTTTCATTACGTACGCCATATTTATGCACATGCCCCTATGTGTTGTACCCAAGGAGTATGACAAGCAGTTGTCAACTGGATACAAAGAAAAACACATTTGGACAATAATCAAGAATATCCTCGAGTATCTTATGAGAAAGGGTGATATGTTTTTCATCTGACAAGATGAAAGAAAGCTCATATAAATTATTATATTGATGCTAGTTTTCGAAAGATTGATATAAATACAATTGAGCTACATATTTTGTTTAATGTGGTGTTGTAAATTTAGAAGGTGTTCTAAATGGGATATTACAACTGTTTCCGTCACCAAAACAAAAATATATAGCAACTTGTGAAGCAATGAAAGAATGTAGTATGGATCGTGAAGTTCTCTTTCAAGCTAATATGGTTCTATGCATCTCGAACCATAGCTTAAACTTGAAGAACCCAATATTAAATTGGTGATCCAACTAAGATCTATGACGATGTCACTTGATCTCACATGATGACGATCAAGAACACATATATAGGAGTATATATGTATATAGGGTCAAACAAAATTGGATAGGTTCGCGGACACAGCGAACATTCTAACTTAACCTCTACCTTAAGCGGTATACGAGATGCAGTTGTGCATCCATGCGTGATGGACGTATGAGTAACTTGCTTTAAGCGTATTATATCTTTTGAGATTCGAGACATGTATATATATGGATATATGACATTGTTCTAAATTCTTCACTGGCTAGAAGTCACTATTGATTGACTCTAGGCCAAGTGGGAGATTGTTGGAGTTATGTCCTAGAAGTCAATACTTAATGACTTATTTTCTTAGTTTATATTAATGATGATATTTGATCATTTGTTCCTAGAGTTTATTATTGACAGATCATTCAGGTTGAGGATATGAATTGTGGATCTCTATGGATCATTCATTAGAATGACAATAATAAATCTAAATTGTCCATAATCTTGATAATTAACAAGGAACATTAATTATCATAAAAGATTAGTATGCAAGTTAAGCGATGATTAAGTTCTACAAATCATAGGTAAGGAGTTACCAACTTAATTGCATATGTATATGTTGTGGAACATAGTACAGGACTTGACCCAAATGAAATAAACATATGGATTGTGTTATGTGTCATTGTTTATTTCATATGTTGTTGATTCTAAGTTTGAGATGCTCAGCTTTTCCACATGAGGATAGGTTCTATAAATATCGTCTAACGTTGATTCCTGATAAAGGCTGCTATACAGACTTTATTTATGTTCTCTTGAATTGTGTGGGGAAAAGTTGTTCATCAAGAAAATCGTATGTCCCTCATTAGTTTACCTAGTGAGTGATGATATCTGTTTGGGCCCCTTGATGGAGATGGATTGTTTGCTAGCAATTTGTACAATCATCTCTATATCAAGAAATGTATAATCTGCAAGAGTGACACATTCCTATCTTGGATTATACAAGGATATCATGTGACATAAGAATCAAACAAGGAAATACTTTTATTTCTTATGCAGGATTGAGATATTGTAGCTGTACACTATTTATGCGAATTGGGAATCATAACGTGTTGCTAGATACCGCTTATGATTAATGGAAATAAATAACGATTTATTCTCCATGGCCAACGTAGCATAAATCCTCAAAAAGGTCACACAAATAGAACCTGAACCACACGTGTATTAATTATTTGTATTGGAGAATACAAAACATGATGGGTTGATTAATTAATTATATACTGTTATGAACCGCTATAATTAATTATATCAAGAAGATCATGTTAGAATAAATTAATACATAAACCAACCTATTGTTAATTATCATCAATTTGATAATTAAATAGTCTCAACTATATTTAATATAATTGTTAGAATTATATTGAATATATAGGCTTTAAATTGCTAAGTCTAATTAAGCCCAAAATAACAAGCAATTAATAGGCCCATTACTTAATTGAATTAGTGAGCCTATAAGAGATGAATTCACCATTTGGTGAATTGGGCCTATAGCCCATATAGGTTTCGGCTAGGGTGAATGGCACCCTTGTAATTTGGTTGAAGTTTGGAAGAGGAATGAGAGCTCTATAAATAGACCCCAAGGGGTGGCCTCTCATCCAACTTTCTCTCTCCTCTTTTCCCTCTTACCCTAGCCGCCACCTTCCTCCTCCTTGAAGATTTTCGAAATCTCCATTAGAGGAGCTCTCATCCTTTGTTTGTTAGGGCCCATGTGTTGGGATTAGCCACATAATTAAGGTGTTAATTGCGATTAAGGTTTGGTTGCTCTAAAAGCTTGCTAGCACAAGTTTTTGAGAGGTGGAGAAGCTTCTTGGTGGATTAGAGGAAGGAGAAAAAGGCGCGGAGTGCACGCCATCGATTCCCACGCCTTGGACAACCTCACAAGAACGATTTGTGAGAGGTATAACATCCTCCTCTTTCTCTCTTGATTTTTGGTGCCGATTCGGTGTTTTGCACTAGGTCCTTTGCACGATTGTGTGTTTCTTTGTTCTAATGGTAGAATAAATGAATTTATGACACTTTCTAACATATATACATGCTCAATTCTATTTTGGTCGGTTAATAAACTTGGTTCCATATATACCTCGGCATGACAAAATGAACATGGTAAAAGGCGGGAACGAACCAGGATTGTAAGATAAATAGGCTGAGTTGTCCAAATCTCACTTCGGTTATATTTTAATAACTTAGATTTTCAATATTAAAATAAACCGAACACATCAGATAATGAAGTTAGCACGGTATCCTTAAGAGTTTACACTAATTTTTTTTTCTCGATGTAAGCAGGCCTATGCACGCCACTTCTAGATCCGCCCCTGGTAACATGTAAACTAAACTATATTTCTTGTCAATTTGGACGACTCAAATCACTTGAATTAAACATCTTTCTCATAGGATGCAGATTTTTAAAATTTAGAATCTTTCATTTATGATAAATCAGGAAATGAAAAATATGGTCTCAGTATCATATATACTAGTGCTAATCTAGCGCGTTGTGCGATTTATTCCTATACGAATATGTTATTAGATGGTTGCGCGATTTATTTTACACTGTATAAAAAATGCCATAAAAAATCGAAAATACTATTCAAATATTATATGAAAACTGCCACAGAAAATCCTGAATATAATTTTTGCCCCAAAAGATCACGCGCCACAGAAGATCCGGGGCACCGTGCTTACCACAGTGCCCCATGCGGAGCTCACGCGTGCCAAGATGAATGTATTTATAATGCAAACCTAATCATCCAAAGAAGTCTAGATTGAGAATATATAAATTATGATATATGGCGCAACTGTGTAAGAAAAATTGAGTAACTCATAATTAAATTATACCGTACTTAGCAGAAATTACCTTTCAAGTCTAAATTTCATAAATTTGCATGCTCCAGACCTTGTACAATGTCCTCTTCATCACAGAAGGCATCCAATTACTACTTTCTGCAGAAACCACACGAATTGCAATCCAAAAGTCAAATTCAAAATGCTCTTGGCTCAATTCTAAATCAAATTAAGGAAAACATTAAATCAATTATTACTTTACGAGAACTAGCTCTTGGTTCTATTGGCAAAAAGCAATGCATCTTGAATGAAAGATCGCAAGTTTGAAATCCAGCTGGGAGGTTTTTCATAGACATTTAATTTAAAAATAAGTTGGAAGGCTTGACCACCAATTTATCTTAAAAAAAAAAAAAAATTTTACGATACTTTTCTTAAGGGCCTGCAAAATGCTGACAATTTTCATTAAGGAAAAAAATATTACAGGCTATATTACAAGTGAAAAAGAAAACCCGCAACCCAAAACGTCAAATTGGCAAACTAAAAACTTTTTTTTCGAAGGCTCGGTACTTAAAAACTTTGGCTTGATTTCCTTCAAGCTTGATGTCCGAGCTCCGACACTATCCAAAAACTATTACATTATGTATTAATCCATATGATCAGTTTTTTTCCCACAACACATTGATGCAAGACTTGTGTAATTTTTTGAGAGTAAATATGGATAATTAATATTTAAGCAAAATCTCAAATGTGATTTTCTGATATATAACTAATTAATAAGGGATTTCAATTTTATGTATTTTATCATTGAATTTGCACGAGAATTAATTAATTGAAAGATAATTTCGACGAGTCTCTGTATTTCTCCCTACTTTCAAAACCTACTGATTGGTAAATATATATTGCATGCAATCTGGCTAAGGAATTCGTATAGGTTTGTTAATTAGGCACTGCATCAACCATTGAAATAATATTTGCATAATCTTAGGTCATGACAATTTGTTTTTTAAGGAAGCATGATCAGCAAAAATAGCATGCACTCGTTGATCGTAAGAAAAAAAATTAAGACTACAAGACTAAAATAACCAAGTATATGTTACATACCTAAGGCGACCTAGATCTTGACTGTTCAGTGGTCCATAACCCAAATTGAAATTTTCCAATACATTAGTTTAAAATATTAAAGAATATATATTTACTCTTTAGTTGACTAAATAGTAATAAACTCCATATTGGGTGTTTAGAGTGCTATACTAATCAACCAAATTCTCCGCACGTTTCAACATTAATTATTTTGCATTCACTCAACATTAACTACAATTAATTGTACATTAATTTGTAACATTTATTAGCATTAATTCTTAACGACTAATAAAACTTATAACTCCTCCATCATGCATTTTGACATCTTAATTAATTTATATAGCTTTTCCAAACCCTAAGAACAAATTACTCACCAAAACGTGGTAACCAGTTTTCCACCTCATACCTTTGTGGTAACCTGTACGTTTGCTTTTTCAATTCATCCGCATCTGGATGTCAATTATATGTAAATAATAATGTAATTATGTAATTTGTACGCCTGATATAATTATGGTGCCAGACTTCTCTCAGAAAATAGTAATGTACTCCAACATTTTGTTTTGCCTGCATAATATCCACTTTTTTTCTTTTTCTTTTTCCCTTTTTTTTTAAATAAGCATAATCTCCTCACAAGAGCATATATATGAGCGGGAAATAAAATGATACGTCAAAACCCTGAGACAAGGTGCATACAAATGCAACATATATATATGGTCACTGACTCACTGTATATTTTTTAAAGTCGTAAAAACTAAATAATGTAATTCAACCCCATGTTGAAACGTTGTTTATGCAATCTGTGCCTCTGTGGTGTTCATAAATAATATGGTAAGTAACATATATATTGTTACATTTGCTGCAGAAGACCTTATGGTAAGTTAATATGAACTCTAATTAAAAGAATTGATAATTATTTCCCCCTTAAAATACTGTGTGCATAGCTCCCAACGTACGTATAGTTGGAGCGCAAATTATGATGACGAGCCACAAACTTGTTGATCATATTTTTGCTCAAGTTTCTTTATGTCTGGGGCCACTAAAAATTATACCTATTAATTCACAAATAGAGGCGGAAGACATCCTAAACCTAAATTAACTTCCAAGTTCAGAAGATGTACCTTGAAAACCGTACATTTTTCTTTTGAAAACTTCATATATAAATAACATGCCTTTAGAGCATTAAAAAAAATAAAAAATGAAAATGAAAAGAAGAGGCTGCGAGGAATACCCGGTTTCCAATGCCTTGCTGAAGAGAACCAATCAGAATTCACAGAAGTCAGTGCTTTCTCTCTCTCTCTTTACTCTCTGAAAATGCAACATGTGTCAAACTCGCGTGCGGTCCAGTCATAAAAGTTGAAAATACTAAAAATGATTAACGATTCTTGCACCCATCATGTGTCCCACAATTGGTTAAATAAAACAATTGCTCAACTGTTTTCAGGGTATCGAGTAACAAAAGAAATTAAGGAGTTATATTATTCTAGCTGACATTACATTTTCTTTGGAGTTGAAATGAACAAAATCCAAACTTTTTTTTTAATATCAATATTGTATTATTTTTCGTTCAGTTGAAACCAAAGATTTAGATATTTTGAAAATATTTGCTCAGTGTTTCTTGTGAGTGCAACTTCCAAAGATGAATTGAGATTTAGGCCCAATTGTAATATGCTAGAGTGTACTAGAGTTTGATGGAAAATGTATTAATTTGAATAGTAATGAGATATTTAGTAACATGTAACAACATACGTTGTTAATTATTGAGTTACATAAATTTTTACGAACCACCAGATTTCACGAATTTGTGCACATCTAATTAGGTAATAGGTCCTATAATTTGTCTATATATTAGTCCAAAAATTTATTTTATCATTTTTAATATTTCTTACTTTCTCATGCCAACTCTTGTAGTTTTCAGGTGGGCTCGTTATTTGATTTTTTGCAAAGGACTTGTCACATTAATTGAACTTTTGACTCCGTATAATATGCTTCTACATATTTTGCTAAATGCTTAAATGAATCATGAGGAAGAAAATTTTGAGGCACAAATTGGAGCTTGCAAGTAGTGAAGAACAACTATATATATATATAAATCAATTCATAGATTTGATGCTGCTCTGTTGTTTATCATCAACGGAATAGCATCTCTCTAATTAATGTCAATTCGAACATCCTTATATAGCTTATAAAATTATTTTGAAACATAAATATTGCTTTCTCCCATTGACCACGATAGTATATATACATCAGGCAATAAGCAATTAACACATCCATTAGCTAGTGTTCGACTCCTAGCTACATGGAATCGGTCTACAAATGCCACTTGAATATATCTTAAAGAAATATTTGTTCGCTAATACAAATGACCTGTTAGCTGGCCTATGACATATAATGATGAGCTTGGTCTACCTATTAACTTAGGCTCTGTTAAATGCTTTTCATTAATGGCCTCAAGAAGTGGGAACTAGTGGCAGGAGCACCATGTTCATGAGAGTGACAAGATAGCCAATGGGAATGATCTACATTTATTTCAATTTTTGAGACATTTTTAAAGGTGCTGCGCCTTGTTTAAACAGCTTCCTCCTTTCTAAAGTGCATTGATAAGGAATAAACAAAAAAGAAACTTGGTTCCATACACAGTACTTTCTGGAAGACTCCAAACAATTGCAGAATATTAGTGCCATTCCATTTAATTGACCAAGGCCATTATATCAAGTAATGGCATACAACACTAAATGATATTGTTAACCTCCTTCGGCCACCTCTAAGTACTGTCTTAATTAAGGTTTGTTTTGCATTTTCCTTCCTTTCTTTTTAAAGTAAAAAAATGAAGTTAAAGTTATCACTTTAAAGAACTATAATGAATTATTGAGTATTGTAGAGTACTAGAGTAGGGTAAATTAAAAGAAAAAAATCGATCGGGGAATAGGGGAAAAAAAATTATTTAGAAAGTTCACAGCAATCTAAATTCTTAACATAAAATTTTCTCTTGCTATCTGACGTTGATTGCATATATGAAGGGGAAGAATCATCTGTGTACTTTGCTGACGTCAGAGTGAACATTTTAACATGTGTTAGTAAATTTTCAGGTTTCTTTTTAATACTATCTATAGAAGAATTTTTTTTGGGAGCGCATTATTATTTTTTTGAATTTACACATTTTGAGTTTTTAAAAAATGAACTACGTCTCTGGCTGGTCGTGTGGTGTACAAAAATACTGTTTATATGTTTGTCTTTCAAAATTTTTTTTATTTTATCTATTTTGAAACGGAACATATATATTAAAAAAAAATTTATTCTGATTGCCCTTCAGTAATATCCGTCTATATATCATGGAGCTTTCGGACTGCTTGATATTGATATAATGGTCGAAGAAATAAGGAATTCATCTAAGCTTTTTCCTTTTTTTTTTTTTTTTTTTTTTTTTCTTTTGAGGGATGTCCCACTTTGTCAATTTGCATCGACTGGACGGTTTACAAAGATAGGTTAGGGTATATTTGTTTTCTTTTACATTAAAAAAATTTATCTTCTAGCTATAACTGGGAAAAAATTGTTTGCCATTTCCAAATTATACTATACACGAAAGATAGAGTGCATGTGTATGTGTTAATTTTGTATTTCGTTCTTATTTAAAATGAAATTTTAAAATACATAAGAAAGCAAAAAAAAAAAAAATCGTAAAAAGATAACAGATAGGAGTTGAAGAGTTCGGCCTTGATCAATATGATTTTTATGTAAGATTTCATTTCATTGGAATATTGATTTCTCAAAAATTCCTTAAATCTAATAATATAGAAATTCTGACCAAATAATGTCAAATTCATCCATTTCGATCAAGATTTTTCTAATAAAATGAAGCGAAACCAAACGAAATCCCACGTTAAAAAAAAATGCCATTCTGATGAGGGTTTTCGTGTATAAACAATTTTCTAATGAAGTAAGTTTCAATGAGAATAGTCAACACCTGTAACAAATTCAAAGAAAACCTCAACAAACATGAAGATTTCTAATTTTCTAAACGATACTGTTCACCAAATTAATGAAATCTACATTCGTTCCATACGTGGGAATATTCTTTGTTTTTCTCAAGAAACGAAGCAACCAAAAAGGAAAAAAAAATTAGTAGACCTCCCTTCACTACAAATTTAAAAACTCTTGCCTTTTGAGAAAATTCTTAGGAAGCCAACTTCAACAAAAATATTTATTAAATAAGTAGATGCAAAATTTTAAAAAAATATTTTATAATCCGGCGCCACGTATCGACATCCATATATAGTTATATATATACACATGACTATTATCTACATCCATCATGAGTACATATTTTGGAAATTTCAACTGTCAGTTTTTTATCACTTTTTTATTTTTCTTCAGCTTTTTAAATGAGTTTGAAAGTGCAGAATGAAATTGGAGAATCCTTTTAACAAGAAGGGAAATGTTGATCATATTTTCCTTGCTTAATTGGTCTATTAATTTGAATATTTTATTTTCTGGCCTCCTGCAATTAATCATGTATGAAAGTTAGTAATAATTCGAAAATTAATTAGTCCATCGTGACCAATTTGATTATCAAACAGTTCAATATCATTGAATTATTTATGACCGCATAATTTCTTGATTACACTATCTATCTATATTTCTTATAAACACACGGATCCAAAAGGTGTTACACACTAAATCTAACGTGTAAATACATGTTTGTACCGTTTGATCGATTTGATCTATAGTTAGATATCAATTAATAGACGAAGAAACAATATAATTTGGTTTTCCATCTAATGAAGAAACAAATTGAATAATATATCTATCTGTATCGCTGATAGATTGAGCAACATATTTTTATTATGCAACATTATTTTGTTTCTTTATTTGCCCACATATGAGGAATCTTATGTTAGTGTATATAAGATCTATTAGAGTTGGTAAGTATGCTTGTAATTTTTTCTAGTATTTAATTTGACAAAATTGACATTACGTGTTATGTTTGTCAAAATGCATTTTTTTTTTTTTTTTTGAAAAAGCAGATCCCCAAATAGGATAGCCTATCGATGAAAAACAACTAAACAAACATTCAACCTAACAGTTTCAAGTCAAAATAACAAAACAAAATAAAAATCTCTCAAGTTACCAAAACCCAACATCCAAGCAAACAAAATCACCCAAAGCAAACAAAATTACCTACAAACAAAGCTCAAAACAACACAGCCAGAGTGTGTAAAAGAAGCTAAAAAAACTGAAAGAAAGAAGAAAAAGAAAAAACAAAAACTAATTTCCCAAGAGATCTTCATCTTTTTGAACACCAGACGCATCATTTGGGCTCGGATCAGCTGAAACAAATAGAGAAGTGCCCGCACCAGTTCCCGTACCAGTACCAATACCAACGCCCGTACCAACACCCGTACCAATGCTCGCACTAGTGCCGGTTGGTAACACTATCACTTGAGCATTGCGGAGTTGCTTTGCAAACGCTGTGTAGAAATAAAATGAACTTAAAGCTACAGTATAAACAGTTTTTTTGCATCTAGCATCACTGTCTTAAAAAAGAATCATATTTCTTTCTAAACAGATGGTCCATATTACAACAACCATCAAAGTTCTGTTAAGTAGTGAATTTGTAAAATGCCATAGAGAAGAAAAACTATTTAGACAGCTGATTATTTAGTAATCTGAGTGCATTAAGAGTTTGACAAAAAGGCATACTAAAGGGGCAATGAACAAAGATATGATCAATAGTTTCTTGTTGTCCACAAAACATACAATTTTGATTTCCTTTGCCAACCCCTTGCACTTAGATTATCTTTAGTTAAAATTTTATTATGCAAAGCTAACCAATAAAAAAAAATAGTTTTAAGAGAAATCTTAAGAGACCAAACAGTATCAATCTTCCTAACTAAAAATAAAATGAACTTCAAGTTACAATATAAATAGTATTTCCAGCATCTACCATCATTGTCTTGATAAAGAATCATACTTCTTTCTAACCATATGGTTCAAATTACATCAACCATCAAAGTTCTATCAAGTAGTAAATTTGTAGGATGCCATAGAGAAGAAAAACTATTTATTAGGATGCCATAGAGAAGAAAAACTATTTATACACAGTTGATTATTTAGAGATCTGAGTGCATTAAGAGTTTGCCAAAAAGGCATACTAAAGGTGCAATGAACAAAGATATGATCAATAGTTTCTTGCTGTCCACAAAACACACAATTTTGATTTCCTTGCCAACCCCTTTGCACTTAGATTATCTTTAGTTATAATTTTATTGTGCAAAGCTAACCAACAAAAAAATTTAGTTTTAAGACGAATCTTAAGAAGCCAAACAGTATCAATCTTCCTAACTAAAATATTTCTTCAATTTAAAAGATTATACATACAAGATACAGTGAAACCTAAATTACTTAAATGCCAATGAGCTCGGTCATTATTATTTTATAATAAAATTATAGGAACTCAAAATATAAATGATCTTAGCTTTGTCAACCCTAAAATCCCTAGATGCTCCTCTTTTAAAGGCCAATTTTAGTTGGCTATTTTTCCAAGTAGCAACAACAGTGATATGCTCATTTTTATTCATACATTTATCAAACAAGGTAGAAAATTCTCTTTGAAGAGGAATCTTACATATAATAAAGATGCGTGGATGACTCCAAATGGTGCGAATGAAAAGGTGCTATTTAAATATAGAGTTAATATAATGTAATTTATAGCATGCATTGTAAAAGGTTGCGATCAAATGAATACTTTAAAGGGTGTGATTGAAAAGATGCATATCTTGACATGAAAGCCAAAGGGTGCCATCTATTGATAGTCTCTGATGTGTAGCTTATAATACCCTAATTTGGTCCTAAAAATACTGCAAGCGTACGGTAAATCGTTGGATGTGGTTAGGGGTCGAATCCACCGGGACGGTAGATTGAGTATTAAACCTTACTTATTCACAAAATCTAGACAATTAAATGAAGGGATTTTGGCTTAAACTAACAATTAACAAGACAATAAACTAAATACAAACAAAGCAAAGTCAATAAAGGCAAAGTTTGGTGTTTTGGTGATAAAATATGCAATAAAAGTGTCATAGGGTTTCAGTTTCACTTTCAGTCCGGCTTCGGGTCGTCGGAACTGGCAGCTGTCGCGCCGCTACCGACCAGTGTTGGCCAAATTAAACCTGTGTACGCCGCACAGGTACAAATGTATCCCGCACAACCCTCAGTTAATGGTGTTTCGACTCAATAAGTTAGTTTTTGGCTTGTGTGGGGCAGATCTAGGCTGACTTGGACTCCCTAGACCTCAGCCGTCGCATGTTGGTCATGGTATCGGGACCGGAACCTAGTCTAACGCCCCCATTAGGTCAATTAACCCTCAACTTTCGTGTGTTGGCTTAATCTACCTAAGTCTACTTGTTGTTTTCAAATGCATCTACTAGACTTTCGCCTTAGCAGAAACTTTCACCTTTCGGGTACCAATTGGACTACCTTTCGGCCTATGTCCTACCTCAAGTCACTTTGTTCAACTCAATCAACTAACCTACACCTTTGACCTAGATTAGATGTGGCCATTCACCTAATAGGAGGTTCAATTAATCAATCAAGCACAAACAAGCATGCACAAATAATATCCAACAAGCAATACATATAAAATACCAAATATCAAGTGTCATACATCAATCCAAACATCAAGATCTAACCTAAGCCCTAAGACAATGCAATCTAACCTAACATATGCTCAAAACATAAAGAAAATGATGAAATGCAAGATACAAACTCCATAGTCAAGCAAATAAGAGGAAAATGAGAGATATAACCGTAACCCAGCTTATTCTCCCTATTTGCAAGCTTCTAGAGTCGAAATCGGGACTCGAATCACTGCTGTCGCATGAAAATCCAAGGTCCAGAGGCGTTGTGCGGAGTACGGAGGTGGCGGTGCGAGGTGAATCGGTGCGGCGGCGTGGATCGGCAAGGGGAGAGTGGAGTTGTGCGGGGTACAGTGTGGTGCTGTGCGGGGTACGGAGGAGGTGCTGTGCGGGGTACACCAGAGGTGAAAATGGTGGAAAGTGGCGACGGCGCCCCTGGCAGCCGCCAGGAGTCGAGAATGGAAGGAAGGATCCCTAAGTAGGGCATGGGAGACGCCTTATATAGGGGGTTAGGTAGGATTTGGTGAGTTGTGAGGGGTACAATCTGGGCTGTGCGGGCTACAGGAGGGTCCAGTTCGGTACACAGCGGAGTTCTGGGCCGGGAATGAGTCATCCGGCCAAAGTGTATCCCGCACAATGAGACCCGTAGGCCGCACAGGAGATGTCCAGTGCAGGCCAGAGGAGTTGTAAGCCGCACAATGACATTGTAGACCGACTGGAGGTGTCCAGGGCACGGTTGAGAGGTTGTAGGCCGCACAATCATGACCCGAGCCAGGCATGAGTCATCTGGCACGAGTCCATTCCGCACAGGATTTACTATAGGCCGCACAAGTCCATCTGTGGTGCCCGAAATGTGCTGATTCTCCCCGGCAACGGCGCCAAAAAGCTTGATGTGTAGCTAATAATACCCTAATTTGGTCCTAAAAATACCACAAGCGTACGGTAAATCGTTGGATGTGGTTAGGGGTCGAATCCACAGGGACGGTAGATTGAGTATTAAACCTTACTTATTCACAAAATCTAGACAATCAAATGAAGGGATTTTGGCTTAAACTAACAATTAACAAGACAATAAACTAAATACAAACAAAGCAAAGTCAATAAAGGCAAAGTTTGGTGTTTTGGTGATAAAATATGCAATAAAAGTGTCATAGGGTTTCAGTTTCACTTTCAGTCCGGCTTCGGATCGTCGGAACCGGCAGCTGTCGTGCCGCTACCGACCAGTGCTGGCCAAATTAAACATGTGTACGCCGCACAATTACAAATGTAGCCCGCACAACCCTCAGTTAATGGTGTTTCGACTCTAAGTTAGTTTTTGGCTTGTGTGGGGCAGATCTAGCCGGACTTGGACTCCCTAGACCTCAGCCGTCGCATGTTGGTCATGGTATCGGGACCGGAACCTAGTCTAACAACCCCATGAGGTCAATTAACCCTCAACTTTCGTGTGTTGGCTTAATCTACCTAAGTTTACTTGTTGTTTTCAAAGGCATCTACTAGACTTCGCCTTAGCAGAAACTTTCCCTTTTCGGGTACCAATTGGACTATCTTTCGGCCTATGTCCTACCTTAAGTCACTTTGTTCAACCCAATCAACTAACCTACACCTTTGACCTAGATTAGATGTGGCCATTCACCTAATATGAGGTTCAATTAATCAATCAAGCACAAACAATCATGCACAAATAATATCCAACAAGCAATACACATCAAATACCAAATATCAAGTGTCATACATCAATCCAAATATCAAGATCTAACCTAAGCCCTAAGACAATGCAATCTAGCCTAACATATGCTCAAAACATAAAGTAAATGATGAAATGCAAAATACAAACTCCATGGTCAAGCAAATAAGAGGAAATGAGAGATACAACCGTAACCCAGCTTATTCTCCCTATTTGCAAGCTTCTAGAGTCGAAATCGAGACTCGAATCACTGCTGTCGCATGAAAATCCAAGGACCAGAGGCATTGTGCGGAGTACGGAGGTGGCGGTGCGGGGTGAATCGGTGCAGCGGCGTGGATCGACAAGGGGAGAGTGGAGTTGTGCGGGATACAGTGTAGTGCTGTGCGGGGTACGACGGAGGTGCTGTGCGGGGTACAGTTCCTCTGGTGCGGGGTACACCAGAGGTGAAAATGGTGGAAAGTGGCGGCGGCGCTCCTGGCAGCCGCCAGGAGTCGAGAATGGAAGGAAGGATCCCTAATTAGGGCATGGGAGGCGCCTTATATAGGGGGTTAGGTAGGGTTTGGTGAGTTGTGCGGGGTACAATCTGGGCTGTGCGGCTACAGGAGGGTCCAATTCGGTACACAGCGGAGTTCTGGGCCGGGAATGAGTCATCCGGCCCAAGTGTATCCCGCACAATGAGACCCGTAGGCTGCACAGGAGATGTCCAGTGCAGGCCAAAGGAGTTGTAAGCCGCATAATGACATTGTAGACCGACTGGAGGTGTCCAGGGCACGGTTGAGAGGTTGTAGGCCGCACAATCATGACCCGAGCCAGGCATGAGTCATTTGGCACGAGTCCATTCTGCACAGGATCCATTGTAGGCCGCACAAGTCCATCTGTGGTGCCCGAAATGTGCCGATTCTCGTTGGTTTTGCTCCATATCCCTGAAATTCAAATAATAACCAAAAGCAGTACCAAATCCTACAAATAAAGACTGCAAACACACAATTTCATGTGTTTAGGTTATGATTTTGGGGCTAAGTCCGGCCAAATGCCATATATATAAATGTGACATCTGTCTCGCCAAAGGGTGCAAACGAAGGGATGCCTCCTCTACCAAAGGGTGTCAACATTTTATCTATAAATAGTGCTCCCTATTTCTAATTTCATCAAACATTTCACATGTCAAAAGAATGACAAACATAATAGATATTGCATCACTCAAGAATAGAAATCTAGGCATCATAAAAGCGTGAGTCATGAATATTTGGCCCACAACGGATTCGAAGACGGACAATACATGGGGCATGAATTTCGTTCCACTTGATAATAAGGTAATATTATATATATATATGAATTTCATGATTTTGTTATAATTTTTTTTTGATTTACACCATAAAATTCATATATCACTTTTTTATTTTTTATTTCAATAAATGCACAAAAATTGTCGCCACCATATTCTTTATCTAGGAAAAATTAATAAGAATTTATCGTCATTGTACATTTTTTGTCTACAACAAAAAATTATACTATTTAATATTTATATTGTTGAACATTATCCTACAAACAATTATCTTATTAATACAATAACATATATATTTTATCTTTGATTTTTAGAGTAAGATTGCTATAAGTTTAGTGGAATTGTTATTTGATATATTAATTAAATATAGAGACCATATGATGTTATTTATAGGATGCATTGTCAAAGAGTGCAATCAAATGAATAATTTAAATGGTGCGATTGAGAAAATACATATATGATATATATCTTGACATGAATACCAAAGGGTGCCATCTAATGATTATATTTATTATGATTGCATCCTTTTAACGACAACCAAATAATATATTTATATAGATCATATATTTATATTTCGTTGTCATTAAAAATAATATATTTTAATAATATATTATGATCTATTATTATAGTGGGAATGACAACAAAATAAATTATTAATTAACCATTTTCATTAGATAATAGATGATATAATTAAAAATATATTATGATCTCTTATTATGCCTCCGCTACTGACGATTGACATTGGGAATGACAACAAACCTTATAGGATACAACAAAGTCAAATAAAATCTAGAAACAACAATTTCTAAAAATTTTCCTTTAAAACTTCTATTAAAATTTTAGTTAAAAATAAGTAAGATAATTTGAAATTTTTTTAGATTTTCTCAAAGACTTAATCAGTCTTATACATATGTTTTCATTAAGCCCTTTCAATGAAATGCTCATGGCACCCTTTTATGGCATCTACACATGACATCTGCCCATAGCACCTTTTCATCGTATCCTCTCATGACACCCCTTTATGGCATCTGCACATGACATCTGCCCATAACACCTTTTCATCGCATCCGCTCATGGCACTTTTTCATCGCATCTTCTCAATGCAACTCTTCACAATCACATATTTATCAAGTCATTTTCAATAATTCCCTACTTAATTATAGACTACATATGTTTCCATCGAGTTATTCCAATGCATTTGCTCATGGCATCCTTTCATGGCACCCTTTCATGACATCTACATATGGCATCCACCCATAGCACTTTTTCATCGCATCCGCTCATGACACCTTTTAATCGCATCTTCTCAATACACCTCTTCACACATTTATCAAACTATTTTCAATAATCACCCACTTAATATAATAAATAATAATAAATCATATTTATGCATAATATCAGTGTAGCCAATGCCTTAAAGGATTTGAAGACAAACCAATTATAAATTAAGTAGCAAACTTTACTTTCCATTTCTATTACTCAGTAAAAATTATAATAGTTAATGTACATCTATGTATGATTTTAATAGCCTCCTTATATTGTTTTAAGCAGGGTTCTCCTAACATGAACTCCCTCGTAGGATATATTGTTTCAATTTATTATTGTTTTTATGTTTCTATTTACTTTTCAATTCAATTCAATTAGAATTTATAATTTTATAATTGTTGTTATTTTTCTTTTTGAATCAAATAATAGTTTATCAATTGTCATAGTATAGAAAATATAGTTTTATAATAGGATCATGTCCACTAAAATCATTTAATAAAAAACTTCTCACTTCAAAATCATCTATCGACTTGAAAAATTAAGAATACAAATGTTTCATATATTGTTTACAATAAAATCCAATATTGTCGAGCGAAGCTCGACGTACAAATCTAGTGGTATCTAACCATTGGTCATATCAAAGACTAGTAGTATGACCATTTTCAACAATTTTAGAAGAACCTAGTCTTAAAAAAGGCATGACTTTCATCATATGCACCAGTTTTTGTACTTAGAAGTAAATACTTGCTTCCAAATTCCACAATGCTCAGATGAAATTAGCTTGCAACACCGCTTACAAATAAGAGCTATATTCATCAGAATTCCCCATCCCCATGATCATTCTTGAGGGTTAAGAGTGTCCTAATTAACCAAGTGATATTTCTTAGTTGCATTATCACTACCTGACCATAAAAAGTGCTTCCTAATTCTATCAATTTCTTTAATTACCCAACTACCCAACTTGAGAATTTAAAAGTAGATAAAAGATACAAAGAGATGGCAGAGAGTGTAGAGTTTAGAAGAGTTAATCTTCATCCTAAAGAAAGAAGTTTACATTTCCAATGTGGTAACTTATCTCTTATTTTATCTATCAGCCCTTGCCAACTCCCTCTAGTTGGTCTTTTCCAATGCAATGGAAAATCCAAATACATTAGAGGAAGGGAACCGTGTTTACAATTTACTTTACTAGCTATATAAATTTCAAGGAATTAACTCAGACTTTGCATAATTGATTTTAAGACCAGATATACCCTTAAAAGCTTTTAAAAGCCATTGAACTTTATCTATAATTACAAGGTCTTCTTTAAGGAAAAGTAATGTGTCGTCAGCATACTGGATTGAAGTTAGCTGAAGAACAGTATCTAAAACAGGACCCAACCCAGCTAAATGACCTGTTCTAGTTCCTACAATTAGGAGTTTAGTGAGACCCTCAACTGCTATAAGAAACAGACAAGAAGATAGAGGGTCTCCCTATTTCAATCCTCTATAACATTGGAAGTAGTTCCCTCTATTACTATTAATAGTGACAGGGGTTTTCCCACTTTTAAAGTTTTGGCAATCAAAGAAATCGAGAGAGGAGAGACTCCTTTGTTGTAAAGTTGAAAAAAGATAATTCCAATCAACAAAGTCAAATGTTTTCTCAAAGTCTAACTTTAAAAGAACACCTTTTTCTTTACTTTGTTGAACAGAATGTAAGATTTCATGTGCACACCATCCAGGGACGGAGCTATGTGCATCAAAGGGGGTGCAATGTCACCACTATTTTTTCGATTCAATATTTGTGTGATGTATTTGTAGTTAAATGGACCATTTTCATGACAAATTATACATTTGAACCCCATAAAATGATGAATACAACTCTATTGTTGAACACCATAATTCAAATTTTATTCTTTTGATGCGATATTTCTATTTATATCATTAGAAAATTAATTAATTAATTTTAAATTATTTTAATGAACTCCATTGAAAAATTCTAGCTTCGTTACTGACACCATCCAAAATGCATTTTTTAATAGTGCATCCTTTCGATGAAAAGTAATTAGTCAACATATAACAATTTAAACGTTAAATGATTTCCTATTATTAATTAATTTTATTTGTGTCCGGAAATTTTTCTAATAACATCAATTTCGGTAAGTTAGTTAAATAAATTTATAATTTTATTTTTATTGAATTTGGCAACCTTGCTGGTTATATTATATTTTATCGATCGAAATAGTTTATTTTACCAAATATACATTTTTCACTATAGTAAATTACTCAAAATATGTTATTTAAAAAGGATGCTGCATATTTGTAGCTAATAATGATATGAATGTTTCCAAGGGTTTATATGAAAAAATGTTTGACAGGACAAACTTGCCGAGAATTGCGGGACAATCAAACTTGATTTCTTTTTATTTTTTGGATATCGGTTCCAATTTTCTTTTATATTCACGAACAGAGATTCTATTTTGACTAATAGGAATATTGCAGTAGAAGATTCCTTGTCCTCTTCAATAGCTTCGTGGAAAGCAACAAGCATCTGTTCATTCTCGAAAAAAAAAATAGCATCTGTTCAGGGAAAATTTATTGTTAAGCTTTCACTGTTGATTAAATGTTACGCGTAGCCCTATAAATTCTTTCGTTTTTTCTTTTCTTTTTTTTTTTGTTTTTTTGACCAGTTCTTTTCTTTTTTTTTTGTTGGTGCGAGGTGGGGGGCAGTCTGTTTATATTTTGATAATTGTAGAATTGAGGAGGAAAAAAAAAACAAAAAAAAGGATTCCATGTTACTGTAAATTCGTTAGTGGATTAAGATAGGATATCATGGTTGGTTATGGTCTATTTTCTTGTAAGCTTGATCTTATTTTCTAGAATCTTCTAATTCAGAAACTTTGTTGTTCTTTACATATCATTTGGAATAGTATTAATATTTTTTAATTCCAATGATAGAAATTATGCAAAGGCCGGCCATCTTGGCTGCCATAACTTGGACTCAATGGAAATAAATGAATTATAATTAAGATCTTTGACAATAGTAAGGGACAACGTTTTCTCAATCAATCTTTTTTTGTGCCCTCAATTTGTTTAACTTCTGGACAGGTCATACTACAAAACTAGCAAGAAGCATTCAGGTCTCTAGCAATTTTTTAAACAGCAGCAACAAGGAGAAACAACATGGAGAATGGACACACGAGGATACCTTCCCGACTCAACTAATTTTTTTTTCTCTTTTGGTGAATTGTTTATAATATGTGTGGTGATTTGTAAAGTTGCTTGCTGTTGAAGTTGGAGATAGCTTCCAATATATATCAAGCGATATCGGCATCTCAAATTTTTATTTTATTTTATTTTTTTTGTATTTTGTCTTTGTCGAGCTTAATTTTTTTTTGGAAGGTAGGGAGTTATCGAGCTTAACAAAAAATTATACATTCAGAAACTAATGCTAGGTACGTAACATTATAGTGTACAGATTTTGTGTTTTGATATCATACGACTTCATCACATTTGACACGTCAGTAAAAAACGTAAAATACTAGCAAATAGGGCATGAAGAGGATAATGCAGCTTTCAAGTAATTCTTCTCTCAGTATTCTCTCTCTCTTCAGAATCTTAGGAATGAATGTAGATATTTTTATTTTTGATATTAAAATAAAAGATTTTTTCTTTCTATATATAAGGCCAGATAAAGAAGCTTTGAGGTCAAATTGTGATGGATCACTCAATCCGTTACGATGCTCTAGACTTCGTGATATATAATTCATTGGAATGTCCATTTCATCCATGATTATATATATTCAATCTAAATCTTCAGGTATTAATCTAATTTGTTCAGAATTGATCAGTCGAAAATCCTAAAATAATTTCAATTATCTTTAGAAACGCCTCATCACATTGCCTCGACATCAAAATTGCAATTAATGTTAACAAAATTTTATGTGGATAGATAAATTTATCTTTTTTTTTTAACGTCCTAGTAAGCTACTAAAAAGAAAACTATATATAGATTACTGTGACAGTAGTGGGTACGTTGTTGTTGTTATATATTATCATATCATGTAATAACAATCAGGGGTTATTCATTGTTTATAAATGGAGTAATACAAGGTCTACTTTCAGCTCCTACACTCGATTTCTTTTTTCCACTTACATGACAATTCACGTTAAAAGAGAAAGAACAAACTAAACAAAGCAAAAGAAACCAAATTAGTGCTTTCTTAACCAAGTGGAATAAATTAAACTAGCTCAATAATTAAGCCAAGTTCATGGAAGTAGTGTGAATGTGTGATCCTAATATAACACGCTTTTAATTCGTCAGCATTTATAGAGGGGCACTATCCAAAAAAAAATACAGAGTTTGTCATGCGCCATAACTGACACACACTCGACACACACACACAAAAAGAAAAAAAAAATCAATAAAAAAGAATAATAAAAGAGTCTAGGCATTTGCACATTTGATTTTATATTTGTGTAGTGCCGTCCGAAATATTATTGCACGCCACATGCACAAATTGTTAGCAATAAAATCTAGGAACTACGAAATCTTTTAAACAACCTGAGGCCCAATGTTTCAACAGTCAAGTGCTCTTTTCCACCGCATTATTATTTATGTTATTATTTCAAACCGATTGGTGTTTTCATATGCAGCTCTGTCCCGGAGTAGTTGACTAATACTTGTTCTGTCTAAAACTACTAAACTAGGTTACTAGTGGTAATGAAGAACAATGGGACCCATATCTCTTTTTCTTTTGTGTTTCTTTCTCCCTTGAAGTGGTCAAAAAGGATTCCGAAATTTCTAGGACTTTTGTAACCCAAATTTAAAAAAGAAAATGATAGCCGCTGTCAAAATTTTCTAACAAAAAAACCTTTTGGGACTTCGAATTATCTGAGGAGTTCGAATTATACAATAAACATTTGATGTAATTATATAGTTTACATAATGAATCAGTAACAGCTGAGCAATTTATTTATTCAACACTGTATAAGGACAAAAACGAAATGAAGATATTGTTTCCTCAATCCTCATATACCTTTTTTTTGAACTAAATTTGTTCCGTCACCAAATATTTTTGCATTATTATTCTTTTGGTATCATTCTGATGTAGCATAATCCACACTTCATTCTGATATAAAAATTTCGTTTTTTTTTAAACTACTAATACTACTATTATTATCCAGAAAAAAGAAAAAGATCTTAAACACAAATGAAAATAAGAACAACCAAATTCTCCTCTTCGGTTTTCATTTCCTATTTTTCCAGTTGATCACTTGATCTCTCATGAATTGGAAATGAAAAGACCAATCTAGTTCCAACCTCGTTTAAAATACACATTGGGCTTAAAAAGGGAATCCAATCCATTATTGAATTCTCAAAACCCATTTAGTAATTATGTAGTAACACAGAGTTCTTTTTGAAAACAAAAATGGGCTTCTATTTGACACAGTTTAGGCCGAGAAGATAACATGACTCGGCCCAAGTTTAACATTATCATCCACGCTAAGATCACTAATTCACTGTACCTAACACATGATAAATTTGGGTAACTAGCATAAGATGTCCTTATATGCGGACAAATAAAGAAATAAAATAATGTTAGACAATAAAAATATGTTGCTTAATTTATCAACGGTTATTCAATTTGTTTCTATATTAGATGGAAAATCAAATAATAATGTTGCTTCGTCTAGCGATTCACATCCAACCACAAATCAAATCGATCCAACGACAAAAACATATGTTTACTAGTTAGACATAGAGTGTGACACCTTTTTTCCATCCGTGTATTTATAAGTAAGTAGAGATAGAGATAAATAATTTAATAATTCAAGAATCAAAATAATTATGAGCGTCATAAATGGATCATACCTATGTAATGTATATGAAGGTCGGGTACAACCCTTCAAGTAAATCAAGTCTGAAAATACAAAATAATGATCACAAATGAAATCCTGTACAAATTCGTTATGTCAAAGCGTTAATTTAGAAAAGGAAAAAAATGTATGGGGATTAAAGTTACATACCTGAAAAACTGAAAATTAAGTAGGTAACTGTTAGAAAGCCCCACTATTTGCTCCTTGATATTAAGTTATTACAACAAATAACAACTCATTACATTACATTGATTATAATATAATAATGCAGAATTTACCGTGAATTACTAATCATTTTTTAGCTCAGTTATTTATACCCAGCTATTTACTGGGCTAAGTATATATTTTAAGCTTAATTAATTGGATAAATAATGATCGAAAATAAGAAACTCTCCCCCGCAAGTTACCTGTATTTCTGTGGCGCCGACTTATGGTTATGAACTTATGATATCAACATTATCGGATTTAATTAAGATTATCGGACCCTGACGTGATCATTATTGAGTCACTGTGGCGCTGGGCCCAATGATTATAATCGGATTATATTGAGATTGACGGTTCAATGTAATTGGATCCGTTAATGAACCGACAAGCGGGGCCTAGTATCTTATAGATTGGAACTGTCGCAAAAAGAAAAGCCTCCGTCCCTCTATAGTCTCTTATAGTGACTCGGAAACAGAAACCCTAGCCAGCCGAATAGCCGAACAGCCGATCCGACGAACCTCTCGCCTCCTTTTGTCCGTCCGTCCGTCCGTCCGTCTAGCTGGTAATCATGGACAAAGAAGATGAGGTTCACGAGGTCAGTCTCCCATTCTTCTTCTTTCATTACTCTTTTCTTTTCTTTCTTTTCTTTGATCCCAACCGATTCGCTCATCAAACAACTTGCATATTATTATTATCTGATCAAATTGACGCAATACCTAGATACCAAGTGCTTGATTTGGCTTTATAGCATGATCAATCAGTGTACAAATTTCAGACCGACTCAACCAGACCTTAATGCATATATATATGATTATTTTAATTAAATTTGTTTTCCTTAGCATTAGCAAAGTTGATATGCTTGCACAAATAATTCAAGTTCTGGACTTTTGCCTTAATATACCTATAATTTTCTAGCTGAGGTTTTTAAGAATTTCAGGGTTGTACATGTTTTTACTTGTCATTTATCTCTAATTTTCTTTCTTTGTTTCTCTTATTATTGTTTGAAGCTTGCACCTTTTGATCCCACAAAGAAGAAGAAGAAGAAGAAGGTCGTTATCCAGGACCCAGCCGAAGAGCCTGACAAACCTGCTGACAAAACTGAAGAACCACCAGGTACCTCATTTTTTTCAAAACTTCTCTTTATGATGACAGCATTATTTTTCCTCCTCTCAAAATCTCAAATTTTCTCAGATGGACCTTTAGAATTGTTAAAATAAATCCTATTTTGTCCACTTGCTCAGTGGTGAGCAAGAAGTGAGAGGGATAGTTGTTGCAGTCTTTCTTGGATGATTTGTGTCATATCTGGTGATTTTATACTGAATGGAACAAGTTTTCCTTTAGCATAGCATGTACAATTTGTGAAGTGAATATCATCTTTTCCTATGATAATTTAATTGTTGTTACTATAACTTTTTTTTTTTTTCTTGGATCCATGCAGCAGCCACTGACGGACCTGAACTGAACTTTGCTGGGATGAAGAAAAAGAAAAAGAAACAGGTACAAAATAGTATTTATAATCTGTTGCGTAATAATGTTACTGACTTACTGTCTTATTTTCATACCATAGTAGTGCGTTTACGGTTCTGAGGCTTTGAGCTAGTACTGTCCTGTTCTCCTGTGTTTATATCTGGATATTTTGTTGTATAAATAACATGAAAGTAAAATTTCATGGCACCAATATGTACTGAAACTCTACTGCTGCATCCTTTCTTGCTTGGTATTGAATCTTGTACAACATTTTACCTTTTTCAATGGAAAGGATGAGCTAAATATGTTTATTTTGCAATCTTTCAGGTTGACACCACTTTCATTAATGATGAAGAAGAAAACAAGGAAACTGGAGAAGCTGGAGAAGGCAATCTTGGTAAATTCTATTTCTTTACTTTCTCAAACAATGGTTAATGAAATATATAGTAATTCTGTTGTGTTGATATCTTTACTAGCAAGTGGACTAAATTATGTTTTGATGGTTGGGTTCTTGACATTTAGAGTATTTCTTTCAGTATTATGTATGTCAATGTTTTTTTTTGGTCTCACATTATATTGTAGTAGCTTCCATACTAGTGGGCATTACATGAACTTGACCGAGTGGAGATGTATGAATATTCTCTGATAATATATTATATATGGCACAATGGCTAATTTTGTTACATTTTTCCATGTTTTGAAATGTATTTGGAAAAGATGATCAAATTGGGGAAGATGAGGAAGGAGAAGGAATTGACCTAGGAGCCCCACGTAATCCTTGGGAGGGAACTGACCGTGACTATACTTATGAGGAGGTATATGTACAACTGTGAATTTTTATTATATACAAATCTTCATAAGACCATTTTTAGAGACATTGTATTGTTATCTTGTATCTTGCATGTAAAGAGAAAACTCATATGAGATCTAAAAGATAAATTTATGAGAACTTGGAACGAATACATATAATATAAATGCAATTATAACTAGAAGAAGCACCACGATCATTAGACATTCATGGTTCCTTTCCATCACTGTAGTCAGGTACAGCATAGCACTAATATGAGCCAGATAGTGTTTACTAAATAAGTTGCTGTTATTCTTTCAACCACACCAAAGGTTGACTTTGTTTTGTTCTCTCTTTCTGATTTAAATTGAACAGCTCCTAGGTAGAGTTTTTAACATACTGAGAGAGAATAATCCAGATCTGGCTGGAGACCGGCGCAGGACTGTTATGAGGCCACCCCAGGTCCTCAGAGAGGGTACCAAAAAGACCGTTTTTGTGAATTTTATGGACCTGTGCAAGACGTATGTCCTTGCTTTCTCTTATGTTGACATGTTTTTTATTTGCATTCATTTCTTCAAAATGTCAAAAGATGACAATGTTATCCAAAAAAGGAAAAAATATTGTGAAAACTATGTGGCCAATAGAGTTTCTACTTTCTAATGATACCTGATTGGGAAATGAATTTTTTTCAGAATTGGAATGAAATTGTTTTTGGCACTGTCAATAGGAAATGAAATCCATTAATCTGTGTAAATGCAGGATGCATAGGCAACCAGAGCATGTGATGACGTTTTTGCTTGCTGAAATGGGAACAAGTGGCTCCCTTGATGGACAGCAGAGGCTTGTTGTCAAGGGTCGTTTTGCCCCGAAAAATTTTGAGGGTATTCTTCGCCGGTATATAAGTAAGTTTAGCTTCACTGAGTTCAGTCTGAGGTTTAATATAATATTTAATGCATTATTATTTTTTTTTTTTACTGTTTGCACTCTGATATACCAGTCAGTTATAACACTTTGCGATAATGTAAAGCGATGAAGGTACTTTTCAAAATTCATCTAATTAATTACAGCTTGTATTTTGAACATTTGTGGATTTGCAAGTGGGGAGGCCAGGTAAGAAGCCTAAGGCATAAAGCTGGACAAAAAGGATAAATTGCTCCTTGCACTTTGTTAATATCAGCTCATCCAAATTGATTAAGTGTTAATAATATTGGAATCCAACATAATCAGCTTTTGTGTTGTTAGTTTGATTTTATCTTAGAAAAACAAAGGAAAAGTTCTTGTTATTTTCAGGGTCAGCTTTTTCATAATGAATGGAAAATGCTCAATCACCTTAACATCCACCATATTCTAATGGTTCATTGTTATTGGTGAATATTTCACAATCAAATAAATTTGGGGGGTGTTAGTTCCTAGTTTAAATTTTGCAATGTTTTTAATTTTAAAGTTTTTAAGTTCTGGAAAAGACTGTTAAGTGCAGTCAGTGTTGTCTAACTGAGCTTTCAAAGGGATATAATTGTATACGCATTTTTTCTATTCACAACAACAAATTGTTAGCTGCTCGTTTGGTTGTTCTCTTGCACAATCGATTTTAGTTGGGAGGTCAATTGAGGCAACTATTAATTTAATTCTGCGGATCGTTTGTTATTGTATAATTATTTGTTCTTAATTTTTGCAGCTGAGTATGTTATATGCAATGGCTGCAAGAGCCCAGACACCATCCTTTCCAAGGAAAACCGTTTGTTCTTCCTGCGCTGTGAACAGGTAAATAATAGTAATAATTTTATTATTGAGTTAGACCATTCTGATTCTTTTCTTGAGTTCTATTTTTTATTTGAACATGGAAATATGTGGTTGGGCCGTTGGAGGCCTGTATTGAATTGGTAAAATAAAATAAACTGCCTACATTATTTGGTTTACATTACATTATTGATAATAGCTTAAAAATTTCTGATATAAATGACGCCTGAGCATAGGGGCTTGGTATATATTAACTTTTTCTATTGGAATAATTATTAAATGTTTTAACACATATATAATTGTGGAGATACAAAATTTTCACATATTTTGTTCACCTCCCTGGCTCCTCTAATATCATTCTGTGCTTAGACTAAGATTCTGGCTAACTTTTGTTAAGCTAAGTTGCACCCTCTCTTTTTGCATTGATAACAAAACCTTAAATACAAAATGATAATCCAAACTGTTCATCTTGTTGCTCTTGGCAAGGGATGCATACACACAGTTCTTAAATTTTTTTTTTTTTCAGTTTATTTTGTACGAAATCAAGAGATCAAAGATGAATGCATTTAAGATTTGTCCATCGATGATAATTTGATCCATTCATTATATGGACTCTTGATTTAAGTGCAAAATGAACACAATAATTATAAATTTTACTTCAAAAGATTCATGCTCATTTATTGCTCTCTCAAAATTTTACTTCTGTTTGCCTGTTTGTATATTGATTTATTTTTCTTTTGGTGTGGGCAGTGTGGTTCTTCTCGCACAGTTGTGCCTATCAAGGCTGGTTTTGTTGCACGCATTGGCCGCCGCAAAGATTAGAAACAGTTACTTATCCAACCCTTCAAACTTAATCAACCTTTAGATAAAGGCTTTTGTTTGGGATTGATTACAATTTTGATACTTGTAAGGATATTACTGCCTTGAACTCTTGGTTGTCTTTTGGAAGCTTGTCTTTGAATACTGTGGAGTGATAATGGTTTATCCTTTAAAGCTATTGTTCGTCATTTTCTTCTTAAAGTTATGGTTTCAATTTTTTTACTTGTATTGACATAAAGTGATTCCATGTTCATTCACGTAATGCATGTTTTTACCAGACAGTCTTCAATTGATCCCACATTAATTTAATTTTTATAGACGATGATGATTCGAGTCGTCTCGAGTCTTAATGGTTGAAAGAAATTGCTTGTATTGAAATAAAAATTCATTCTAATACATTTTTCATGTAATAAAGATGTCATCGGATCGGATGCATGGGTTTCATGATTACAATTTACTAGTTTTCGCAAATTTTTGCAGGAGGAATTCATTGCACGCTTATTAAGAGTACTACACTGTTGTCTATTTCATTTCCCCTCTAGCATCGTTAACGTTAGTCATAATATGTGATGCCATGAAAAGTTCAAATAATGAAATCATTTTTTAATTAGCATTTCATGGTAAAGTGTAATATAGATAAATCATAATGCTATAATGGCCGGGAATATCTCATCGAAACCAAAGAAAGAATCTTTAAATTCAGACAATCGTATTTCTGGGGAATGTACTTCCAGAAAATTTTAACATTTTACAGATCAAAAGATGAATGAAACAGCACCTTATAAGCCATCAATGATGAATAAATTACCTGCTTATATAAGTAGTAACTGACTTCTTTCTGCCTGTTAAATTTACCATGCTAAACTGTCTTGTAAGTAGTCTTTTAAATAAACTTTAGGTCTAATAACTATGGAGAGGACTAGAGAAATCGCCTCCTGTGAAACAAAATTAGCAATCCAGGATCGACTTTTTAGTTCGTTCCAACTACTATCTGTTTCTCTCTCTCTCACGCTGCGACTTAAGTCAGAGATATGCGATGTCCCTCAAACAATCAACAGGTTTCTTTTGTATATGTGTAATTTGTGCTAATTTGTACTTGAAGAGATGAAATGTACAAGGAAGAAAATAAGCAGAATAAAGGAAAACAAGAAAAAAAAATTGTAATAACTTTTGATTGTGATTTTCTGAATAATTTCACATATGATCTCTCTCTCTTATATAGCTAATTAGAAGATTTTATTACAATAACCAGATTCTATTACGGCTGTAAATGCGATAATCAAAAGGAAATAAAATCATCCACGTATCAAAAGCAGGTGGCGCTTTTATTCTTTAGTAGCCTATTATTCTTCAATACAGTTAGCAACTTAGGCCCATTCTCATTAACCAGCCTAACGAGAACTTAAATCTCATCTCCAGTTAAGTTCGTGACAAAGATTTCTCTAACGAATTTTCCGACCAACCCCATCTGAACTCTCCTTCCTACCTTCGTACCTCCTACGCTTTCTATTAATGAATGAGCAAATATATTTTGCATCGAATTTTGTATTAAGAAGAATTATTAAACAAAATAAAATAACAAGTAGCCGTAGGTAGTCGCAGTTGAACAAAATGGGAACCAGGATACATCAACATTCTCCTTTGATAAGGCTTGAAGTGAGCGCCTTAAGAGCCAAACTTCGCCAAAAGGCTTTTGAAATTGCAAACTTACTGGAACTGAAGTGGCATCACAGAGCTAGGATCGGGTGGCTGAGATTTGGGAATATGAACACTTCTTATTTCCATGCTATTGCCTCATCAAATCTTAGAAAGAAATTTGTTTCTGCTTTAAATATTGATGGCCGTGTAGAGTCTGACTCAGGTCAAATTTTAAATGCCTTCACATCTTTTTACTCGACCCTATTTGGAAACACACAGTGCACAATTCCTTTCTCTGGAACCTCATTGTACACTGCTGACATTAATCTTCAAGACCTGGGCAGACCTTTTTCAGAAAGAGAGATAACGCGAGCAGTTATGAAGATGGCAAACAACAAGGCGAGTGGCCCCGATGGACTGCCAAACGAATTTTTTAAGCAAAACTGGCCAGCAATTAAATTCGACATTTTGGGCATATTCCATAATCTCTTCCAAGGAACCCTATCTCTCAATGATTACAATGCAGCAAACCTAATTCTTATTCCTAAAAAAGAAGGAGCACAGTATGTGACGGATTTTAGGCCTATAAGCGTTATTAATTACATTCCAAAGCTAATCTCCAAGGTGCTTGCTATGAGACTGCAACCCTTCCTACCGAGCCTTATTTCCTCTTCTTAAACAGGGTTCATAAGAGGAAGAATGATCTCCGAAAACTTCATCATTGCAAGAGAACTCGTCAATCACTTACACTCAACCGGTGCGCCGTCCACTATGCTGAAGTTGGACTTTTACAAGGCCTTTGACACGGTAGATTGGGGTTTCCTTAACAACATTTTGACTTTACGAGGCTTCCCCAGTATCTTCTTGTCTTGGATTAACCTCCTTCTCTCCACGGCTGTCTCTTCAGTGCTCGTTAATGGCCTCCAGGGATTGCCGTTCAAACATAGGCGGGGACTCAGGCAAGGAGACCCTTTGTCCCCTTTTCTCTTCATCTTGGTTTCTGATGTCTTATCTCGCATGCTTCAAGCTGCTTCTACCTCTTTACATTGCCAAATTTCTCCTCGGTTAAATGAGCCTTTTTTAATTTTACAATTTGCCGACGATACTCTCATCTTCTCCACGGTAGCTGGCAATGCTTTGCATGTGCTGCAATTTGCTTTACACCTCTTTGAGAAAGCTTCAGGACTATCCATCAATGCTCAGAAATCAGCTTTTGTTCCTTTAAACCTTTCTCAGGACAGTATCACAGCTATTGAACAGTTATTGGTTTTAGCAGAGCACAACTACCAATTACTTACCTTGGATTGCCACTAACCTTGGGTAAACCAGACAGGACCTGCTACATGGCGCTGCTTGAGAAGATTGAACATTGCCTTCAAGGTTGGAAGAATCGCTTACTGTCTCGTGCTGGAAGGACCATCTTAGCCTCTACTGTGTTAACAGCTATTCCCTCCTATTTCATGTCGATATTCTTGATGCCTACTTGGCTAATCAATGAGATTGATAAGTTAAGAAGGCGGTTCATCTGGGGTACTAATCATGAGGGGAAGCAAAAAATACACCTAATTTCTTGGCAAAAAATTTTCTCGCCAAAATCGGTGGGAGGACTAGGCCTCAAGAACCTTAGAACACACAATCAAGCTTTCCTGCTGCGCTGGCTCTGGAGGCTATATGATAACAAAGAGTCCCTCTGGTACAAAATTACTTCCATGCTTTATTCTCCCATCAGAGGCGCGACGTCTCCTCTCTTATGGAATAAACATGGCTCGTTTTTTTGGAGAGATATTAGATCCTTACATTACCTGTTTCAAGTCTCCACTCGAATGATCATCAACTCAGGGCAAGATTCCTCTTTCTGGTATGAAAATTGGGCGGGCAAACCTTTAATTACCTCTCTGCCTATAGCCTGCAAACCTCCGAGAGCAAAAATTAACTACAAGGAAGCCATCAAGTCACTTCCTACACTGCTGCCACAGCCTTGGAATCAACACACTAGTTTGCTTCTTACTGATCATCAATTTCAGATCTCTTCAGTTCAAAACGATAAGCTGCTCTGGTATTGGAACAATGATGGAAGCTTCTCTGTCTCTTCTTTCTACAATGCTTTTTCCAAGGCAGGAAAGTTAACTTCTCCAAACATCAACGTCTGGAAGTTCAAAATTCCACCATCTCTGAAATTCTTCTTGTATGTACTTTGCGAGGGGAAACTACTGACACAACAGCAACTCTTCAGAAGGAAACTTCTGAACTTACAACCTCGATGTGTCCTATGCAGCCAACATATTCTTGAGGATTTCCTTCACATTTTCTTCTCTTGTCCATTCTCCAAGGATGTCTGGACCATGCTAAAAGCTGTGCAGCCTCTTCCTTCTCTACTTACTGCCTACTCTGTGCAGGAATCAATATTTTCCACCTTGAATCAGGATCTCAATAATAGCTCTTTTCATGTGTTCTTAGCAACCAACCTTTGGGCAGTTTGGGTGGAGAGAAACAACAGGATTTTCAGAGGACATTTCAGAGATGCACAGGCAATTTGCAACTAGATTGTTGCAGAGGCTAGGATGTACTTGCGTTACTGCTAAGTGCGGAGGTTCGAAGGGTATTTTTTTGTAGTTTCTTTCTTTGCTTTTTTCCGTTGACAGCCGCTGTCCACGTTTCTAAAAAACATTCTCCTTTGATAAAATAGAAATTGAAGGTATTGATTTGAATAGTGTTGAAATATATGAGGTCTACATGTGTGTGTTTGGACCGAATTATGTAGCGTGAGGTTCGTGTGAAGAAAACGGATCAACACAAAATGACAGTCATGTAATTCGGACCGAATTGTAAAAACAGAAAATTATTCCCATCTCAGTTCGGTCCGAACAAGGGTCAATTCGGACCGAACAGAGAAAGCTGCAACTGACCCATGATTGATTTCGGTGCGAAATGGTTGTATTTCGGTCCGAAATTGTATGCCGACCTAGCATATTTGGTAAGATATTTGTGCTATTCTGCCAAATCCTTCAAGATACGAAGGCTGCATATAGGTTTGGTGTATTTCCATATCAAGAGGATCTGATTCACGTCAGAAGAGAAGGAAATTATGGAGAATAAAGACAAGATTGTGTGAATTAATTTTATTACCAAAAAGGCTAGTTGCCTTATGTAATTTTTATGTCTATTTATTCTTCCCTTCTCCCTCAAACAATGTATTTCAGAATTATTACAGAAAAATAAATAAAAAGAGTGTGCGTGTGTGCGGAGGACGTAGGCACCAAGTTGGTGCTGAACCTCGTTAAATTCTCGTGTCACTTGTATTAAATTTGTGTGATTGTTTATTCTGAGATCCTCGTGCTAACTAGCCCTAAGGGGCACGGTTCATGTGCAGTTGCACTTGGATCGTGCCTCCTCGAACTCCAAAACTCAAATTCTTAACATGGTATCAGAGAGTGGTTTCGAGATGGGAAGACAAAACGAAGGCGATGGAAGGCAAACAACGACTCGAGGCAAGTGCAAGGCGGGTGTTTCTTCAACCAAAAGGTGTATGGAGATAGGCAACCGTTCGAGTAGCTTTCTACATCGACTTTGGAGCACGAGCAGGGGCATCGACTACATCAAGTTGGTGCTACCGAATTGCATGAAGTTGTCACGGAGGTATCGTTCGAGTCGAGTGATTGATGGCAAGTGCATGATCGAAGGTATTTGAAAAACTAAAAAAAAAAAGAGAAGAAAAATTTTCATGGTAAAAAAAAAATGGAAAGAAAAAAAAAATTTTGCGGTGAAAAAAAAGGGAAAGAAAAAAAAAGGAAAAAAAAAAGAAAAAAAACGTGTTTGTTTGTCACGTAAAAGAAAAAAAAAGAAAAAAAAAAGAGGAAAGAAAAATTGTTTCTGTTTTGACAAATAACGTGAATTGGCATTTTTTGATTTGTGCCGGTTTTTTATTTTTGGAAAAAAAAACCCGATGCATATTTTTGGAAATTTGTCATTTTGAAGAAAAAATTATTTCCATGTTATGATTGTGTATCATGCATGTATGAAAGAAAAAATAAAATAAAATAAATTTCGGGTGAAAAGAAAAAAATGGAGTGGCCCATCCATATTGTATGAAGTTGTCGCAGAGATGTTGCTTGGGTTTTGTGACTCGTGAGCGATGATTGGAGCCTAACCACAGCCATAAAGAAAGAGATGTCGAACCACAACAAAATAAGGTACATATTCTATGTTCTAGGAGATTAAAATCAACAAGAATTGATGTTGGTTGGTTGTGTGACCATAATCTGTCTAGAATATCAAAATAATTGTCTGTGAAGTTAGTATACGGGTCAAGCATCATCTGGAAATCAAATCATGTGAAAAATCATAAGAATTCAGTCTGAAATCAGGGTAATTCGGTCCGAACTGAAGGTAATTCGGTCCGAACTGAGGATGTTTCAGTCCGAAATTAAGGGAGTTTGGTCCGAATTGAAGGTAATTTAGTCCGAAATCATGGTTTGGAGACTGTTTTTTGTGCTGAAATAAAAAGAAAATGTGGTGATTCAGATAGGTGTATTGTAGTATAGCAGACAATTAATGGTGTGATGTTGTGGTGACTTGCTTAGAAATAATTTGGTTATGTGGTAAATTGTGGTTTTGGGTATGATAAATGTGACAATCAATGAACTTCAAATGGCCCAAGTCGGGTCATGAAGGTGACCTAAGTCGGGTTATGAAGGAGGCCCAAGTCGGGTCTAAGGAAATGATCCAAGTCGGGTCCAAGAAAAGGGCCCAAATCGGGTCCAACGAGAAGGCCTAAATCGAGTCTAAGGAGATGGCCTAAGACGGGTCATGAAGATGGTTCAAATGAGTCAGGTAGGAGGGTCCAAGTCGAGTCCGACTAATACCTGAGGTTCAATTCGGTCCGAACCAATGCCCATTCGGTCCGAACAGAGAGTCAAGAAGATGGGTACAAGCTAGATTTAGCAAGAGGCTCAAGTTGAGTCTGAATTGTTCTTCGAGTAGAGGAGCAAGATGTCTTCAAGTCGAGGGCATGTGAAGTCAAGAGTTGTAACCGAGTATGCAAGCCACCAAATATCCCTCTCAGGGGGAGAGTTGAAGTGAGAGAAATATTTGGTGTCCAAGATGGATATCAAGAGAATAAGCATGAGAGATTATGATAAATAGAGTCGAGAGGCTCTAGTCATGTCATATGGTCCAAGTTGGGTCAAGTGGTCAAGACGAGTCAAGACTTAGACCTTAATCCAAGAGTAGGACTCGGGTCAAGCACAAATGTGCTTGAGTCCAGTGGGTATCATGTCATGCAATTGATTCTACAAGACGGCTATGAAGGCAAAGATCAAGTCATGTGCGAGTCAAGCATAGTTTGCTCAAGTGTAGTGCATGTCAGGTCAAAGGATTCGAAGCCATTAAAAGTAGAAGTTGGAGATGTGATACGATAGAAGAAGAACTCGAGTAATCTACTTGGTATAAGGTTAGTAATTGAAATTATGTCTCTCATGTGATGTGTATGAATGAAGAAGGTGGCTTGAGGTAAATGATTACTTGACTTATGTGCACGGGGCGTGCCAAGAGGGCACGGACCGGGCAAAATGGAGTTGATGCAAGGCGCTAGGGTCTAGCACAAGAAGTGTGACTCGTGCCAAATGAAGAATTTTATCCATGTGGCGGTGTGTGCCGTCGTCGTGTGTGCGACTCATGGATGGTTTGAAACAAGAACTTGGTGGCATGTGTGTGCCAATAAAGACAAAAGGTGTGTGCCTTAGAAGACGTTGTGTACCGTGTGCAGCACTCCAAGCAAGTGAGACATGACAAGTCAATACATGTCCACTTGAGGGGGAGTGTGAGAAAGTGCTGCATAAGATCGTGCTCTAGATTGAATGCGTGGCACTAAACAAAAAAGAGCAATGTTGATCAAAGTTAGAAAATAAGGAAAAGAACCGATCACGGATACCAACCCCAACAAGTAATTTGGCAAGTTGACATTTTCAAGTGTGTACATGTCAACTTGAGGGGGAGTGTTGAAATATATGAGGTCTACATGTGTGTGTTTGGACCGAATTATGTAGCGTGAGGTTCGTGTGAAGAAAACGGATCAACACAAAATGACAGTCATGTAATTCGGACCGAATTGTAAAAACAGAAAATTATTCCCATCTCAGTTCGGTCCGAACAAGGGTCAATTCGGACCGAACAGAGAAAGCTGCAACTGACCCATGATTGATTTCAGTGCGAAATGGTTGTATTTCGGTCCGAAATTGTATGCCGACCTAGCATATTTGGTAAGATATTTGTGCTATTCTGCCAAATCCTTCAAGATACGAAGGCTGCATATAGGCTTGGTGTATTTCCATATCAAGAGGATCTGATTCACGTCAGAAGAGAAGGAGATTATGGAGAATAAAGACAAGATTGTGTAAATTAATTTTATTACCAAAAAGGCTAGTTGCCTTATGTAATTTTTATGTTTATTTATTTTTCCCTTCTCCCTCAAACAATGTATCTCAGAATTATTACAGAAAAATAAATAAAAAGAGTGTGCGTGTGTGTGTAGGACGTAGGCACCAAGTTGGTGCTGAACCTCGTTAAATTCTCGTGTCACTTGTATTAAATTTGTGTGATTGTTTATTCTGAGATCCTCGTGCTAACTAGCCCTAAGGGGCACGGTTCATGTGCAGTTGCACTTGGATCGTGCCTCCTCGAACTCCAAAACTCAAATTCTTAACAAATATGATTAATTTAGTAGTTGAGGCATAATATGTTCGTAGATTTAATTATTTTTTCTTACATATACGTTTTTACTTACTCCTAGCAATGAAATATCTGAGACATAAATGTTAAAAAGGATGTCAAATCCATAACAACTAAAAAATTGAAACAAAAGCAAAAAATAATGCAAAGAAAATAAATCCTATCAATTTTGCTGATTTGCATGGGTTCACGTCATACAATAATAGATGTTTCTTAAAAATAGAAAGCGAACAATGCAGGGGGAAAAAAAAAAAAAAAAAAGGAAATTGACATTTGCTGATTTGCATGGGGTTACGCCTGCCCCCAAATTTTCTGAAAAGAGAGTTTCAGACAGATCACAACCACATGAAATAAGATTGCAATATAATCAGAAAAATTAAAACAGCAATGATAAAATCTGAGTTTTTATGTATTAATCTAATTTGAAACCAGGCTGTTCGTTCTTGTAATATCTCTTTTCTAATATCAATTGAATTGTTGGACCGTTCTGAGAATCATCAATCCTTCTCTCCATATGACAAAACAAGTGGTAATCTCTGTTTTCTCCAGCATATCAGTTCCACAATATTTGTTAGTATTTGTGTGGCGCTGTATGAATAGCGCTGATTTAACCCCTCATTGCTTTAATCAATTTCCAATTTCTTGCATGTGAACCTTTTTAGTACAAGATAAATCGGAAAGAAGAAAACAGGATAGGCAACATAGTCTTTAATATCATAGATTAAGCAGCTTCCACTATAGTTTTAGTAATTATTTATAAGATAGTTAACTCTCACAGGTCAAAGAATAGCAGAGTAGCGCAAATAAAATTATAAAAGCTATCATACCATTTCCAGACTTTTTTCAAGGTTATCAGAAAAAAATATCGAAAAGAAAATAAAAAATTAATTAACTATAAGATGTTGGAAATATAAACTCAATTAAGTTTGCATGGTCAAAGAGTTTAATTATTTAGAATTACAAGAATAACTCTTAGGAAGATGTTGTTATTTATTGTCTAGAAGACTATGCCATTGATTAGGAGATTGAATGTTTATTTAATTAAGTAGTTGAGTTTTCATCTATATAAACAATGTAAGAGTGTTTAGAATTCAGAACTTAGAGAGAATTTAGAAGAAATAAAATATCAATTAGAGAGTTGTATCAAGTATATGTATGAAGAATTTCAGTTTCTAAGTATCTCATTTATCTCCACTATTATCCACTTAGCCTCATATTAAGAAGACGATCCTATCAGATTGGTATCAGAGCCGATGGCAAGTACCGGTGTTTCGACCGTTGGGCACATGCCGCTGCCCCGTCTTACGAAGAGTAACTACGACAACTGGTGTATACAAATGCGAGCTCTCCTTGGTGCGCAAGAAGTGTGGGAGGTAGTCGAGGATGGCTACCAAGAGCATGCCGAAACGACGGCGTTGACGGGTGCTAATACGAGGTTATTGAGAGAGAATCGCAAGAAGGACAAGACCGCTCTCTATATCATGTATCAAGCGGTGGATGAGTCGGGTTTTGAGAAGATAGCCGGTGCGACATCTTCGCATGAGGCGTGGAATACTCTTGAGAAGGCATACAAAGGCGCTGATCGAGTGAAGCAAGTGCGATTGCAAACACTTCGAGGCGAGTTCGAGGCCTTGAAAATGAAGGAGACCGAAGGTGTGTCCGAGTACATGACAAGAGTTGAAACCGTGGTGAATCAACTCAAGCGAAATGGCGAACCACTTTCTGAAGTTCGAGTTATTGAGAAGGTACTTCGCTCTTTGACAAGCGAGTTTGAGAATGTTGTGTGTGCAATAGAAGAGTCGAAAGACTTGAATGAAATGACTATTGATGAGCTCTCGGGTTCGCTGGAAGCCCATGAGCAAAGAAAGAAGAAGAAAAAACAAGAGGTACTCGATGAAGCACTTCAAGCGAAGTTAACATTGAAAGAAGAGAAACCGACCAGCAGTGAGCGAGGTCGTGGTCGAGGTCGAAGTCGAGGTCGTGGCCGTGGTCGAAGTGGTCGAGGTCGCGGACAGCAAGACAATCGAGATGAGAAGGAGCAACAAGGCTCGTTTGGCAATGGTCGAGGTCGAGGAAGAGGAGGTAACAAGTCTCATATTCAATGTTACAATTGCAATAAATATGGTCATTTTGCATATGAATGTCGTCATGAAAAAAAAGATAAGAATGACAAGAAAGAAGAAAAGTTTGGAGATGGCGTGGTGTTGCTTGCGAGCAAAGAAGCAACTCCTAATCAAGAGACCGTATGGTATTTGGATACCGGTGCGAGCAATCATATGTGCGGGTACAAGCACATGTTCGCCGAGATGCAAGAAGTTGTAGATGGTCATGTTTCATTTGGTGATGCATCGAAAGTGAAAGTTGAAGGTCAAGGTAAAGTTCTCATTCAGCTGAAAAATGGAAGTGAGACTTTTATCACCAATGTTTATTATGTACCCGATATGAAGAGTAATATTTTAAGTTTGGGTCAATTGTTGGAATTGGGTTATACGGTGGTTATGAAAGATCGAACCCTCTATTTGAGAGATAAGAATGATAGATTGATAGCCCAAGTTGAAATGACTAGAAACCGCATGTTTAAGTTGAATTTGATAAATGTGCAAGTGAAGTGTTTGAAGGCATGTGTAGTAGATAAAGCATGGTTGTGGCACTTGCGGTTTGGTCATCTAAATTTTGGCGGCTTGAAAGAGTTGTCAAAGAAAAGCATGGTGAAGGGGCTGCCACAAATTGACCATTGTGACAAGTTTTGCGAGGGGTGTGTGCTCGGGAAGCATCCAAGAAGTTCATTCCCCAAAGAAGCGAGCTATCGTGCCAAGAAGCCGCTGGAGCTGATACATACGGACATATGTGGTCCGATCACACCAAACTCATTGGGTAAGCACCGATATTTTATCACTTTTGTTGATGATTTTTCGAGGAGAACTTGGGTATATTTCTTGAAGGAAAAATCCGAGGCATTTGCTGTTTTTAAGAAGTTCAAGGTGCTAGTTGAAAAGTTGAATGGCAATTACATAAAAGCATTGAGGTCGGATCGAGGTGGCGAGTATATCTCTAAGGAGTTTGAATATTTCTGCGAGGAGCATGGCATTCGGAGGTTCCTAACAGCGCCATACTCACCTCAACAAAATGGCGTAGCCGAGAGAAAGAATCGGACCATACTCGACATGGTTCGTAGCATGCTGAAAAGTAAGAATATGCCAAAAGAATTTTGGGCTGAAGCAGTGCAATGCGCGGTTTACTTGCAAAACCGATGTCCAACAGCGAGCTTGGAAAATATGACTCCGCAAGAGGCTTGGTGCGGTGTGAAACCAGCGGTGTCACATTTGAAAGTGTTCGGAAGTGTGGCTTATGCGCACATTCCGGATCAGCGAAGGACTAAGCTCGATGACAAAAGCAAGAAGCTGATTTTTATTGGCTATGATGAAAGGTCGAAGGCATATAAGCTCATTGATCCAGCAACTAATAAAATACATATAAGTCGCGATGTGCAGGTTAATGAAGAAGGCGTATGGTGCTGGAATTCTATGGAGGAGAAGTCGCATGATGTCGAGAAAGAAGTGCAAGTCATAGCGAGCTCAACTTCGACAGACACAACAAACCGAGCGAGTTCAAGTGCGAGCTTAAGTGCGAGTTCAAGTGCGAGCTCAAGTGCGAGGTCAAGTAATGACGAGGCGAGAACACCTCGAACCAGAACTTTGCAAGACTTGTATGAGGCTACAAGCGAGCTGCACTTGGTGTGTCTTTTGGCGGATGCCGAGAATATCACATTTGAAGAAGCCGTTCAAGAGAAGAAATGGCAGCAAGCTATGAATGAAGAAATGAATGCTATTGTGAAGAATAATACTTGGGAACTTGCGACGTTACCCAAGAATCATAAGCCGATTGGCGTGAAATGGGTCTACAAGAAGAAGCAAAATGCTCAAGGCGAGGTTGAAAGATACAAAGCGAGGTTAGTAGCCAAAGGTTACAAACAAAAAGCGGGGATTGATTATGAAGAAGTGTTTGCCCCCGTTGCGAGAATGGAGACTATTCGCTTGTTGATATCGCTAGCTGCCCAAAACAAGTGGAATATCTATCAAATGGATGTGAAATCAGCATTCCTCAATGGTGTACTCGAAGAAGAAGTCTACATCGAGCAACCACCTGGTTACATTAAGGAAGGAGAAGAAAACAAGGTGCTGAAATTGAAGAAGGCGTTGTACGGGTTGAAGCAAGCTCCACGAGCTTGGAATACCCGAATTGATACATACTTCAAGGAGCACGGATTTGTGCAATGTCCGTATGAGCATGCTTTATATGTGAAGGTATGTGATGATGACATTATGTTTGTTGCTTTGTATGTTGATGATATGATATTCATGGGGAATAATAATGAAATGATTGAGAAGTTTAAACTCGAGATGTCAAAAGAATTTGAGATGACAGATTTGGGACTTATGTCATACTTTCTCGGGTTGGAAGTAAAGCAAGACAAATCTGGAATTTTTGTCTCGCAAGAAGCATATGCAAAAGATGTATTGAAAAGATTTAAGATGGATGATTGCAATCCGGTATGTACTCCGGTTGAGAGCGGAACAAAGTTGTCTCGCTATGATGAAGGCAAGGCCGTAGACGCAACTCAATACAGAAGTTTAGTTGGAAGTTTGCGCTATCTTATGTGCACAAGGCCAGATATTGCATATGGTGTCGGCTTGGTAAGCCGGTACATGGAGGAGCTAAAGACGTCACATTGGAAAGCCATAAAGCGAATTCTTCGCTATGTGAAAGGTACTTTATCTCATGGTTTGTTTTATTCTTATACTGACGAGTTTGATCTTGTTGGATATACGGACAGCGACTGGTGTGGCGATGTCGATGATAGAAAGAGCACAGCGGGTTTCGTGTTTTACATGGGAGATACAGCATTTACATGGGTGTCGAAGAAGCAACCCATTGTGACTTTGTCAACTTGCGAAGCGGAGTATGTGGCTGCATCTTCATGTGTATGTCACGCGATATGGTTGAGAAAATTGCTGAAGGATATGAACTTCGCTCGAGATCAACCAACGGAGATTCGAGTCGACAACAAGTCAGCAATCGAGTTGGCGAAGAACCCGGTGCATCATGAAAGGAGTAAGCATATTGATGTTCGCTTTCACTTCATACGCGAACATGTGAAGGATGGCGATGTCGAGTTGACTCACGTGGCGAGTCGAGATCAAGTAGCGGACATATTCACCAAACCGCTTGGAGCGGAATTGTTCAATCGATTCAAGAAGCTGCTCGGGATGCGAGCTGGAGCATAATTGAGTTTAAGGAAGGATGTTGGAAATATAAACTCAATTAAGTTTGCATGGTCAAAGAGTTTAATTATTTAGAATTACAAGAATAACTCTTAGGAAGATGTTGTTATTTATTGTCTAGAAGACTATGCCATTGATTAGGAGATTGAATGTTTATTTAATTAAGTAGTTGAGTTTTCATCTATATAAACAATGTAAGAGTGTTTAGAATTCAGAACTTAGAGAGAATTTAGAAGAAATAAAATATCAATTAGAGAGTTGTATCAAGTATATGTATGAAGAATTTCAGTTTCTAAGTATCTCATTTATCTCCACTATTATCCACTTAGTCTCATATTAAGAAGACGATCCTATCATAAGACGCAAATATAATTTCACAGAGCAAATAAATATAACAATGGATATCATGTATATCTATAGGTACCCCCTTTAAATTCTGCAGCTATAATATCACAATGTTGAGAAATAATAAATCTATTTACACCTTTTATTTTGTTAAAACCATAATACAAAGAATAAACCAAATTTCTTGCCAGATCAAAAAAGAAAACACCAACGCGAAAGAACTGTAAATTCAAAATTAGACTTGATCTGTCAGGTCTTCACTACATGCACATGGTGAAACATAAGCAGCTATTGACACTTGCTCATGGGACCCACTAATCATTGTCTCAACTGATTTGCGTGCTCGCCTTGTAGGTCTTTTTGGGCTGCTTCTAATTTCACTATCCTTCTTCTTTGTCGTGCCGAGGAAACCCAGAGCAAGTGATTCCAAAGCTTTAGCTGTAGGTGGTCGATTTCTTGTACCATGCCTCCGGCTATTGTTTGAATTAGCCCCGACTTTTTCATTGCTTTCATCACTAGGTGATGTTAGATCAGGCAGGTTTAGATCAATGGAAGGTTGAGAAGCTTGAGGTATATTTTTAGACTCTATCTCAGGAGCCATTCCTTTTGCATCTACCTCAGGTTCCGAAAAATGGCTCCTTAAACTGGGTTCATCAATACAAGGAGGGATATTTTGGTCATTTTCACAGGTTTCTGTTTTGAACTTGGACAAACCTAGCCTTCTCCTTTTGCTCAATGTTGTTGCATCATCTACATAAACCCTTTTCTTAGACTTCAATTTTGCATCCTCTATGGAATTTTTCTCAGCTAATTTTATCTCGAATGGTTCATCTTTTGCTACGTTAATAGAGTCGTTCAGGCTGTTACCCCGGTCTGATCCCTCAGGTGCTGATATATCAGCTTCTGGTTTGTCAAGAAGATCTTGTGTGGCAGTGAATGTGTCGAGAGGTAAACTCCTAAGAGCTCTAATCTTGCAAGGTACTTCCCCTTCAACTATACTAGTATCTATAACAGTGAACTTCATAAGACTCAGTTCGCTGTTTTGGAACTGCAACTTGGGACAGAGGCAGTTACTGCTATTTTCAGTATTATTTTCAACATTATTTGCACCATTGCTTGGGACAGAGATCATATTGGGGTCTGAGGCAACTTTGGATAATAAATCAGTTACAGAATCAAAATAGTGAATTCCCTTTACAAGGTCTTCACGGGGGAAACTGTCAATGCCTGGAATCAGAAATATTAAGGCATGATCTTTTGGTTGGACTGAGATCCAGCCTTTGACAAGTAAGCGAGGCCACACTGCCTCCCAAAACAAATCATTTGACCTGAAAGATGAACACAAAAAAAAAAAAAAAGAAAAAAAAAAATTTAAAGATTGAGATTTGAGAGGAAAAAGACAAGTGTCAATGCATACTAACATATGTAAACTGCTTGGTCTGTGGAAGTATTATAGCATAAGAGTTAACATCCAGTTAAATGGTTAAACCTAACTCTTAGTCATGCTATTACCAGGAACATACTAAATACCAGAAAACAAAGAAAATTATTTTTCACACCTTATCTAAGATCAAAATATATTCCAGACCCAGTAGTCAATTTTCTTTGTATAAAAAATGACTAAGGCTTCTCTCCATCATCCCACAAATGAAGATTCATGTGGACAACAGGTATTTTTGCAGAAAGGAGCTCATAGAATCTGAAATATTGTTCTCTTTGTTTTCTTTTGGGGGATGAAATTTTTTTGATGCTTGCAGGGGAACACTAGATATTTTACATTTTTCAAGAAAAATGAAAATTCATTCTGGAAACAAATAATGCGTAATGACCATGAAAAGATAAATGTTGAGTTCATTTTGAAAAATGATCAAATGTTGAGGGACCCAAATTTAAATTTATAATCCAACATTACCGGGATTTGCCAAGCCTAAAGCCGCCTGTCAGAAATCTGATAATCTCCTCCAAGGAAAGAGATGACCATTCCTTCCCCACCGGCATCTCCATATGGGCTTGGTTTTGGATTTTACCTTTAGATGGATCAGATCTTACTTTTGTCAGGTCATGCTTTCCTTTACCAATGCTGACAGCTTCGACGAGGTTGTGGGCCCCAGCAACCCCCTTGAGTGAAAAAATGAAATCTTCAAAAGAAGACCTCTCCTCATTATATGCCTTAAAAACCTGAAAACATAAAATAAAACACCAAGTTCATTAAAATAGAAGTTGAGAACCCGTAAGTTGAAAAGGAATGGTTTAAGCCGAAGGTAAATAGTATATCAGGCAAGGTACCAGTAATTCAAAACTGCCATAAAGGGCATGGCACAACAAATTTCAGCAGGGTAATCCATAACACTAACAACATGCCACTATCCTAGTTTGACCCAGTACCATCTTCTACTGGATTTGTCGGCAGCATCAGATTCAATAATATATACTCAAGTAAACAAAAGAAGTAATAAAAATAAAGAAAAATGGAGTTGAACATGACATTACTACCATCAGCAGTAATAATGATGAGAATAGTAATTATAATTAAGAATAGGCCATGTCACCAAATCCAATCCAAAATAGATAAAAAAAATTATACCTCTTGTAATGCATCATGAGACTCGTTGGATATCAATCCTATTAGGCGGGACAAAATCTGGTCCTGCCGCCAGCCTTGAAAAATGCGGGACCCAAGCACACCTCTTTTCATCTTATACTTTATATACCAATCTGTTTTGTAGAAAGTCCCATAGTAGTATGACAGAACATCCCCCATTGTCTTGTTTTCTCCCTCCAAAAATCGACGCAACAAATTCAGCCTCTTTCCAAATACATACATTCCCAGAAGAAACATTTCTTTCTCAGACTCGCTCCAAGGAGAAGAAGTAAGCATGCCGGGTAGAGGGATGTTCATTTCCTCACTTCCATGCGGGGCCCAGATGAAAGGAATATCTGGTGCCATTTTGATTTCGATGTCATACGTTGTTGCAGGATCTGGTACTTGTGCTTGGTATTCATCTCCTACACGGGGTAGTGCAGTTGGTTCACCAGTGATTCCTTTGTTAGAAGGAACATCTTGTGAAATGGGAAGTTGGTCAGCTTGTATCTCTTTTGTTGATTCCTCTTTGTGGTTTTCCAGTCCAAGCGGTTCCATCTGAAAAATAGGAAAAACTGATCATTTTTATTTGCCTTTTGTAATATGATAACATGCTGGAGCTATGAGTTCACACCATAATTTTCCTGCCATATAACTTGTGGCACACAAATTAGAACATCCATTCAGAATGTTGTATGACTCTCAAAGTGCCCACTAAACTAAAGAATCACATCACTTATGGTGTGTTTGCTCTGAATTGAACAGTAGGATCATGTGCCATATAATCTCTGCCATTGCAACTAAGGCAGCAGATCCAGACTCCTGGGGGTATATAAAATCAACTTGACTAGCATATGTTACAAAAATTCTTCCTAAGATGGCTAAGTCATAAGGTAGAGACAAAGGCAGCAATAAATCTGTACTGAGCTGTACCAATTGTTAACCCATTTTACTTGGCTTATTTGAATAAATTAGAACTGAAATGCTTTTTTAGTAAAAAAAAATCCTCAGTTCCAGTGACATTTGAACTAAATGAGTGATCCAAACAATCTCTACAACTTAAAGCCTCATACTCTTGCAAAATTTGCAAAGAGCCCTATATACTATCAACAAAAGGCCCCTTGATCTTTAACACAGAAATGATTACTTTTGCATATTTTAAGCACTGAGAAGATGACAGAAATAACCCTTGAAATTATTGGAGCCTAATTCAGATGCTCGTATCAGATTATTTTGGTACATTGGTAGTTTGATGCATGAGATTTTATTAATTTACAATATTTACTGCATATTCTCTTCTCCTATAATTAAGTGAAAACTAATTGTTCAAATGGTGGAAGACAGGCCTGAGTAAAGCTAAAGCAAGGACCCATTTAAAATGCTTCCCGAGAGATAGCTCAAAGAATTGATCATAGCTCTCAAAGTTTGCATGAATTCTATAACTGGAGAAGCAAGTCAGGATTCACCATTACAAAAAATAGAAATTGACACCTAATCAGATTGAAGCTCCCAGCTTTCAAATCCAATTCAGCACATCTGATCCCCCAAATTATACTTCCTAACTATCCAATTGAACTCTATACAACAACCGGTTGATGTCTCCTATCAAGTACTAATCAAGATCGGACACCCAACAAATCATGAAAATTAGAATAAAAAAGCGCAAGGATTTGTTTGACATGAGAGCGACAGAGAATTGTATTGGTGGTGTAGTTGGTTAAACAAAGATTCGTGGATCAAACACCACATTCCCATCAAAACCAAACACAAGTAAGACACGCATCCACCAATTGAACTAGCCGTGAAGGTTGAATAATCTCGCGCGATGGAGATGAATTGGCGCTAACACATAACAGGATTTGCGAATATATATATAGGAATGCAAATGAGTAAAGGGAAGGAGAAAGAGTGATGAATTGGTAGTTACCTCAACTCAAGTCATGCAGCAGAGGAAGGAAGCACGGAAGGAATTGTGGGAATGGAGAGTGGAGGCGATTCAATGGAGAGGAGTCGAATGGGGTGAAATGCCAAGTAAAGAGAAAAATGGAGTTAAATAAATATACGAAATCGAGCTTTTCTGCTTTTTTATTTTTATTTTTGCTTTTCGGGAGGGATACAGAGAATAAATAAAATAGCGGAGAAAATAAGAAACACAACGTTAAATAAAAGACCCATGTGGGTCAATGTAAAACCAGATCCGATTTGTTGTCGGATCGGGTACCAATCGCAAGATTTTCAGTGCCGCAAAAGTGTACCGTTGGATCATGATAAAGTGCGGATCGGATTTCCTACGGACAGTCTGTTAAAGAAGAGATACTGTTTTGGGAAATGGATAAAAAAGGAAATAAGGAATCGATATGTATTTTTGTGAGTGAGTAAACTGTAGATCACCGGCCAATTATTGAACGGTCCAAAGGAATTATAATGTATTCAATAATATAATAAGTTCATTTGGAAAAAATATATAGTTGAAGTAACATTCCCAAAAGAATAATGTACCCAACAACAAGGTTTCCTTGTTACGAAACACCGAAGTTGAATTGAACTTCTTGACAAGAAGATTTCAATAAAGGACTATGAATACATACATACAGAAAATGGACTAGAGCATTTAACAAAGTAAATTCCGATAATCAACCCAAACTATACTAGCTACGTTTTGCATATAAAAGTATCGTTAGCAACGTTTATATATTATTTTTTTAGACAAACATAATTGACATGGGATTGTCAAAGGTCTATAAGCATTTATGTTCTTTCGATGAAAATAAAAGTGAGAACCAAAATAAACTAAAAAAAAAAATGGATAGTTTATAAAGCGGCATATATATCTAGCACATAACAAAAAAAAAAAAAAAAAAAATCTTATGGTAATCCATTTTCAAAAAAAAAAAAAATTATATCTTATATATTTCTAAAGTGTCACAAAGTTCAAAATTTAATTTTTCAAATTACTTGATGGATGATCTATTTATTTTTTAAATTGCGCACATTTTTTTAATTGGACTAAAGTTGATACACAATCTATAAAAACTACAAAAAATATCTGTAATTTTAATTCTTAATTTTAATTGTTATTTATGATTATAGTAGTTTTTAAATAAGTTTGTGGTCGGAATAAGTTTAATCGTTTTACAAAAAATATACCTCTGTATTTTTTTTTTAAAAAAAAAAGTATTTTAAATATGCTTAGTTTCCAGATCTCTGGAGGTCATATGATCAAGATCTTGGTTTTAAAAAGTTGTTTAGTTCTCAAATTCTATTATAAGAATTTTATCTTTTGGGGCGATTGGTTGAACAACTTGAACTAGCGATTTGCATTGAGATCTGTATTGATGTGATACCAAAAAGATGACTCCGAACCTTTTTCAACAGTACATGAATGGAAAAGAACATGGAATTTTAATTAGAAACAACTCTCCCGTAGGTTTTAAATAATAAATACAAAAAAATATTATATTAATTTATAATTTGCGGTCAAATTTCCTTTCATTAAATTTCTTTTATATGATCTTGTGAATAACATTATTACTAGAGAGGGGAAGGATTATAATTTAAGGGATCGGAAATAAGTTTGTTATTTTATTTACGAGAGTTAATGGTTATTTTTTAGATTGAATAAAAATAGCTTTATACTTATATTCGTTAAGGATTGTTTTTATTTTTATTCTACTTATATCCGATAAAAATTGCCTACATCACATTATATTCTTCTTCAAAATTATTGTAAAATAATAATAATAATAATAAAATAAATAAAAACAGACAACGAATGAATAATAAAGAATTCTAATGTTGTAACTATTTTATTATTATCTCTATTTTTTTTTTAACGAGCACTCCGGGCTCCGGCCGAGATGCTAGCTTTCGTAAAACTTCCACCAAATAAAATTACCAGAGAGACAAATCACAGATGGGCTAATTCAGACTTAGAGTTGGTGATAAATGGTAAAAGAAGAAGTGAAAGAGCGAGGTAATTAGTAAAATTACTCGAGTAATAAGATCAAGAAATCAATAATTTCGGTGGTCTATGGGTTTCTCTATATTAAACGAAGTGAATGGAAAGTGGCAAAGATCAATCAAAATGATTATTCGGGAAGAGCATAAGAGTTAGTACGTCTACACTTTAAAAATTTTGTGAAGTGCATAATGTATATATACAGTTTTATTTGTTACTATACTATTAACGAAGCAAGTATAGACTTTTAGCCCTACTACTTATTTGATATGCTAATTAAAAATAATTATTTGTATATGTACTCCACAAACTAACGAAAAATTAAATTTGTCATTACATCTATTTTGTACGGATCGAGTAAGCGGCTTTGATCCATAACTTTTTTTCCCCTTTATTAAACAAGAAGAAAATTGCATCGCGATTGATATTCCATTTCAAATTTAACTTTTCCCTTATTGCTTTATTTGTATAAATATTTTATTTAAATAATATTAAACTAAACTTTTAGAAAAATCATAAGCAAATATTAGGACTTAGGAATCAATTTAATACTAATTTTTGATTGAGAAAAAAAAGAATCAAGTGTAATGATTTGAAATTTCAATTCTTTCTTCGGTTTACTTGCTTTGATTCCTCAAAAAGAAAAATCATTTAGTCTAATTAAAGGACACAAAACGAATATCAAAACCTATCAAGCTACCTAAACCTCACTATAACAACATGCATTAATTATTTCACACGTAAAACTACAATGTTGCGGGCATTAATATCACAAAATTTGAAAACTCGCGAACCTACTGTCAAAAAGTAACAGTAGGGAATACCGATTTTTATTATCTGATAAAATAGAAAATAATATGTCGACTGAACACTTGGAATACAGGGAATAGTACATCATAGTTGGACTGTTCGAGAGCACCTAGATGGACAGATAAGATCAGGTTTTTAAAATAAAAAAAAAAATAGGAAATTTCAAGGCGGAAAAGTTAACACTTTTATGACAAGTTGAGTTGCTCGTTATTCGTTAATATGTTATTTTGGGCTTATATCAGTAATGGGGCCCTTGCGAGTTGTCCATACTACTCAAAGCTTTTGTGGTTAGATGTGAAAACGGTGACTGTTTTAACCGTTTTTTCGTTTCGTTTCATCCAAAACGAAACAAAACAGTTAAAGATTTTAGTTGCATTTTAAAAATGAAATCGGTTAACGAAAGTTTGAAATGGTTTCGTCCCTATGTATTTTCGTGATATTTTCGTGATTTCAATCGTTTCGTCCAAAACGAAACGGTTAACGCAAATGGTAATCAATTTCGTTTTCAAAACGAAACGGTTAACGCAACTGACCATTTCCTTGGTCGTTTTAGACGTTATGCACCCTGTTTGTGGTAATTATTGAGAAATTTGGGCCTGCCTCTCTGTTAGCAATTTATTAGTGATGTTTTTGTAAAGTGTAAATATAACATATTAATTAGTGTTGTCACTAGATATTGTTGAAAGTTGATAAACATTCAACATTGCAGCATGTTGCTTGTTTATAAATTTAATTTGCATGCGATATATACAGGTTTAGGCATGCAAACGCAATGAAATGATCACGAAACAATTCATTTTCATTAACCATTTCATTAATGGTACGAAAATACAAATTAATTTACATTAACCATTTCATTTCAAAAGACAATTGAAATGATCTAATAACACACAATTAAATTTATACATGTTTTTCTATTTTGTAACGATCAAAACGTGTAACTGTGTTCGATTTGTTATTTTGACAATTAATTTTTATACATGTTTTTCTATTTCGTAACGATCAAAACATGTAACTGTGTTCAATTTGTTATTTTGACAATTAATTTTTATACATGTTTTCTTATTTTCGCATGCATAACTAATCGGTTTGATACTGCGATATTCATGTTCATCAAAATTTGTACATAAATACTTATTAACTAGGTAAAAATGATATAAAACGGTTAAAACAAAAGATGCCAGTTTCATTTAACAGACAAATCAAAAAAACAATTTCTTTAACTGTTCTGAAAGTATGAAACAAAACGATCAACGATTAAAACAGAGCTAAGTTTGCACCCTATGCATGTTCAAGACCTTTAAAATTAAAAAACACCGGAGTCCCAATCAATAAAGGAATTTATCTATGCAATCAACATTCTGTGCAATCAAGCAATTAGAGCGCTATCGCTCTCACCCTCATCGTCACCCTGTCGATTTTAATTCTCTTCCCTTTGCTCCCTTCGCACCTTCTCATTATATCAGATTCGCACCGAAGTCTCTATTCTAGCCTCAGATCCACTCTCACTTCAACCACCTCTACGACCGCCGCATCGCCTCGCGCCTCTTCGTGCTCGACGATTCTACGACCAATCATCTCAATCACCCTTTCTCTTTCCTCCTCTCGTGTCTCTCTCTCTCTGTCATTACGAGTAGAGAAAAAGAAGGAAGACGATCAGGACTGATATTGAAAGGAAAAAAGTGGAGATCGAGAATGGTGAGAAGAGAAAAGATTTTTTGATTTGGTTCTGCTACGATCTGGGGGTAAATAACTAGTCCAAGAGAGTGAGTAAAATAGTACGAGGGAGTAAGTAATAACTCTTTGTGTAATTTTATTAGAGAGTAATTAAACACTATGATGGGAGTAAATAACAATTATAAGGGGAGTAACTAAAATACCAGGAGAGAGTATATATCAAGGGGAGTATTTAAACACTATGATGGGAGTAAATAACGAGAACAGGGGAGTAAATGACATTCGGATTTGATTCTGCTATTGTTTGGGAGTAACTAAATAACTATTAATGAGTAAATAATAAATATAAGGGAGTATCTAATACATATAAGAGAGAAAATAGTATTCAGATTTGATTCTGCTATTGTTTTGGAGTAACTAAATAACTATAAGTGAGTAACTAATGAGTACAAGGGAGTATCTAATACAAGAAAAATAAGAGTATGAGGAATGAGACGTTAAAAGGAGAAATGAAAGAAGAAAGACGAGAGAAGGCGAGAGATGAGAGAAGAGTAGGAGAGATGAGGGAAGGGGGCGAGGAAGGGAGGGGAGAGGATGCGGGTGAGAGAGATGCGCGGATGAGAAGGGTCGCATAGGTAATAAGGGGCGCGCGGATGGGAGGGGTGAAGGGGTGCGACACGCTGGGAGGACGTGAGGGTGAGATTGGTGAGGCGCTGGGAGCTCTTTCGGTTTTTAGACACCTGATTTTTCTATTTATGATGCTTGATTGCTTGATTGTTTGAAATCTTAATTGCACTTAAGTTCATCAAAAATGAAAAAAAACTTCCAAGTAGCCTATAGTAAATACCTGAGTCGACCCATTTTAGGCCCAAAATTTTCCTGCTACCAGCCCATAATGACCAACTTTTAGTCCAATTAAAGCAGCCTTTAATGGATAAACGTGGGCTCATTTACGGCCTCATTAACAGTTCAATTTTGCAAATAACTTCAGACGGATCTTTGCCTCTTTGGGAAGGCGTACGGATTTTATTGGTCCGGACTCTGGTTGTATATTCGACTCTCTTTAGAATAGGATATCTATAGTTTTTCTCCAATAAGCAATAACTTATGTTATGATTTATGAATATATTTCTCTTAGAGAAAAAATATCTATCATATGTTGAGCTTGTTGCCGATGGCTGCAATCGCAAGTGTTTCTTTTTTCTTTTTCCATTTTATTATTATTATTATTTTGGGTTCTTTTTGTTTCTTTGTTACGTGGGGAGTATTTACTAGGGATGTAAGAGTATAGTATTGAAGGCATCAATTCCCTTCACTGGTGCATTGGATCCTCCTTCAAAATTTAGGCTACATGAAAGTCAGTACTACTTTTTCGATCAGTTATTTTCTAGTAGGCAGCCGCTGCCACTGTCCAAAAACAAACAGCCAAGAGACTCTAAAATTTCTTTTGTTGTGCGTTAAGGGTAAATTAAAGAGTATCTGATAGAGTTCTTGTAGAGTGGAGTGTGAACGCACTAGATGTCTAGACCTGTCATGCATATTGAAAACTTTTGAATGATTTTATTTGATATATCAGCCTTGATTTATTTTTTATTAATTTATCTTAGATTTAATTTATGAATGTTAATTGATGTGTTGGGAGGAATGAATCTGCACAAGAAAATAAATGACCCGGGGAAAGTGCTCTGGCATTTTTAGAGAGGTGTACGGACTATTTTATTTTTGTACAGAATGGTCGGAGTGGTGCATAAATTCATTCCAATTTCGAAACAAACATTCAACTGTTAAATAAGTGAAAATAAATTAAATTTTACAGGAGACTTTATGTCATCAATAAATTAATCATAGCATAGCATTTTTTTTTTCCGAAAACTTAACTCCATCTGGCCACTTAAAATATCTCTTATATAAAGTAAAACTTTTTATGTGGTTAGCTCTTAACAATAAGGGACAATTTAACCATAAGTTAGCAGGATTAGAGCTTAAAGTTAGTATATTTGAGATTAGTATTTGAGATGAAATTAATAAATATTAATTCTAATGTGACTACTAAACCCGTTGATCTCAAACTTGTTCGATAATTTTAAGTTAACAAGTTAGAATACTAACTTAAAAATTAGGCTAATCTCATGCGAGCCAAACGCCTGCTAAAATTTTAATCAAAGTTAATCTCTGCGCTAGACAATGGCATGGAGATATGCAGTGTCTTTTGTGGCCATAAGGAATCAGTGAATCGTCACTTCCTGTCCTGTCCTCTCTTATCATTTTAGGCATACTTTTCAAAGTTTCAATAGTCATAGAAATTGTAACTCTCAGCTTAATATCTCTAGTTTACTAGCTTTCTGGTCCTCCATTGGAGAAAAGTGATTAAAGACAATTGGTCCATTTTATTGGCTACTCTAATTTGGAATTTATGGTTAGAGAGAAACCGACTAGTTTTCCAAGATGAAACTAGGAGAGCTAGGAAAACCGAATATACTTCAACTTGGAGTCTTTTTCATACTTGGAAAGGTGAGCCTGCGGCCTTCGCATAGCAGCTCAAGAATGCAGGACTCATAACCATGCCTTCTGATACTCATTCCACAAGTGCTCCAGTTGCCAGTAGGTGCCGCAATAGAAGTTCGATGAGGATCTTTCGAGTTCAGACAGCGGCTAGTCTTTACACCATATATTCACGAGGATCTTCTGAGTTTAGAGAGTGTCTAGTTTCTATTGTGTACTTTTTGGTTGTTTGTTTTGTTTGTATGATGAATTGTATATTTTTTTTCTTTTCTCCGAATCTCTAGCTCTAACAAGTTGTATTCTTGTTTTAATACTTAATACATAGGCCACCAACTTTGGGATCTGCTTCTTCAAAAATGCCACTATATTTTAATTAGGGACTATAAAGATGTAGAGTAAATTTTCTCAGAAGTCACTAAAGTTTGTACATAGTTCAATTTTAGTCACTGAATTTACCACTAAATTTTAATTTTGTCCAGTTTTACTCACTCTTTACGATTTCATCCAACTCGGTTAAAACTGAATGACTTATGGTGAAAATTAGAGTCGCGAGTCAAAACTTTCATTCTATCTCCTAGGGGACCTAGCGCTTCTCTCTCTAATCTCTAACTTCGTCTCTTCTCTCTAGGCAGCACATCTCTCTCGTTTAATTCTCCTTTGTGTCTTTCTTTAGATTGGATAGAATATTTGAGTATTTGTTATTAAAGAGATTAAAAACCCACTTCCATTGTGCGAGCTGGATCCAAAATGAAATAAGGAAAAAGAAAGAAAGAAAAAAAAAGAATGACTCACTCTCACCACGAGCTCCGATCGGCTCTCGCCTCTGGACCTCGCATGTCAGCGAAGTCGACTTGTGTAACAGTGGCGAGAAGCCACTATATCTGCTGATGGACCCCACAACCAACTGAATTAACACAAAAAAAAGCTGTCAAGAACGAGGGTGTCAGAGTTCGTCTTCGACAGAACTTATTCCAATGATCGACTCCATAGCTGCCGAACTTCTTGGTATCGTCAAAAAATTGGAGTCGAGATGAATACAATGAAACCAATATAGACCCGTGATGTGCCCTAATTTATGCTAATTGGAAGGATAAACTAGTTCAAAGATGCATGAAATAGGCAGAATTGTATCCATAAGCAAATTGATTTTTCACACATCTTCACGATGATGATAGTGAGCTGAACTCATCAATTGGGGTTGAAGTAGAGTAATGATGGGAACACTAACTGATCCACGATTTATGTGTAAATCAGTCGTTAAACCAACATACTGATGGTTTGCACAAATTAATTTTGAGTCACGTTTAACAAATCAGTTGGATACTCTAATAATAGGAGACAATAATTTTGAGTCAAGTTTTTTAAGCAAGCAAACACAAGAAGACAATATACTCCCACCCAATCTTTTTACCCTGAATTTTATTTCGATGAAAAAAATAATACAGAAATCACGATGGGCTTTTCAATATACTCCCACCCAATCTTTGTATGAGGAATGCAAGAAATAGACCATTTTATGAAATTATATATTGGCACCATCATTTTTAGTTTTTAGTAATCAAATAACCAAATAGTTCATATCCTTATGTAGCCGATAAAAAGAATGGAAACAAGAATTGATTAAATACGCATAGGAGAATTGGGAAGCTCTACGAAATTTCCTATTGAGACATTGCTTCTAAGAGACTAAGCTACAGATTACAAAAAAAAATGAGCACTGGAATTAGAGAGACGAAGCGCTTGGTCTTAAGAGAAAAAAGAAGCTGCCTCGCGACTCCAACTTTCATCCTGTTTCAATTAATTTAACGTATTGTAACAGAATGACTAAAATTGAACAAAATTAAAGTTGTACTAATAAAAGAAATTTACTCAAAGTTGTACTAATAAAAGAGGAGTGAAAAAATTATAACCGACAAGTGCATGGGTTCATCAATTCGTCGAGCACACAGTTATTTTAGATGGATTGCTTTAGTTCTCCAATCGTAGCGCAAATTCAGTTTCACAAACTTATCCAAAGGTATTATTATTATATATTATATAAGAGGGATGAAAAATCTATTGCAAATTTACAATGAATATATTGTCGCATTACATTACATTATTATTATTAAATAAATAAGTGTTGAATATTATTTTTTCCAAAAGGTGAAACCTGCTTAGAAAATTACGCAAAAATGAGAAAATTCAGTTTGGACGAATAAAAAACTGCATAACCAAAATTACAATCAAGCAGAGAGAATGATATAAAATGTTGAGGCTGATTTATCTAACAAATTTAGTGCTGTGTTTTGACTCCAAACTCACAACAAATCAAGAGCAGAAGCTGATGACAGCACACAATTTCTGAGTTTTTCAGCCTCTAAACTAATATGAATTCAGCAAGAGGATAGTTAAAACTCAGACCAAAATCACAATCAGAAAAAAAAAATTACCGTCTCATTTCATTACTAATAATACTGAAATTGAAATTTTGAATGTCTCAGAAGTATCTGTTTTTGATGTCATTGTTAGCACTGCTTCACACAGGGGGTTCTCCCTTATTCAGGGTCCTGGATTCACAGTGCTTCCATTTTGCAGACTAGTCATCACTGGATTCAAAATCTCATCCCAACTTGTGAAAACCAAGATAAATAAATCATGTATGTTTATCCCTCAGTAATAGTCCGGAAATGTCATATGAGAATAAAAAGCTAACAGGGGGTTCTCCCTTATTCAGGGTCCTGCAGCTTTTTAAACCTCAATCAATGGACTAAATCATCATAAGGTAACAAGAAATGAAAAATATTAACCAATTAACCGATAAAACAAGGGAATTTGATGGATGTTATTAAACAAATAGGCTCAGACTAAATGGTAGCTTTTTCAATCACGCTTTTATCTGAAGCAGAACTGACATTTTAAGCTATATTTGGATCATCACAGCCAAAATAATTAAAATTTAAATTTAACTAAAATTAAAAGAATGAATTCTCAAATATCAGATCAGATCAAGAAATTCAACCATTTTTTATCCATACTTCATTGGTGAACTCAGAAGCGCGGATAAAATGTCATCCTCATCTCTGAATTGAGAATACAAAAGAATGCAACTAGATACACTTTAAAAAAATGTTGCCATCACTTGACGCAAATCATACATTTTATAAAATTCGTGATCTGTAACACTGAATGGCTGTTTGAATATAGCACAGGCATTGGGGCTTTATTCTTCAAATGATATATCAGATAAGCCCGGGGTTGGCACCGTGCATTGGACTTTCAGAATAAGTATACATGCACAAGAATTAAGTATAGAAGAGGGAAATGTGGTGAGAGATTTTAGAAGCAAAACCATAGAAAAGGAGGCATGCATCCACGTTAACTCACCAGAGTTGAATATATGCCTCCATGACTGGGCTGTATTGAGCAATTCATTTATGTTTCTCAATCAGCCAAAGGTGTGGTGAGGCATACTTCTTCATAAAATCATGAACTAGAATCATTTCTCATTTCAATTAAAAAAAGAGGAGGAACTGTGGGTCGAATCCAGGCCCGCAAGATCAAAGCCCGAAGGCGTCAAAGCAAGCAGACATAGAGACCCTTCATTGCGTCTTCAATCTCTGTGCACACTACCATGCTTCCTTCATTTCACTTTTATCCAGAGCATCGGCTTATTGTGCACAATATCACAACCCAACCCAACAAAATTTTCTTTCTTTTTACATTTAACTCAATAATAACAAAACTCAGAATAGAAAACTCAATCAATCAAGTAGACAAACAAGTTCGTTGATCAGATAATTGTAGTCTGAATTTTTTTGCTCGACACGTACTAATTTCCGTCAAAAATTATCATCCCCTCAACGAAACTAAACTCATGAAAAGAAACGCAAATAATATAAAATCATAAAAGTGGTGAACTGGTTTAAGAAAGGCTCAGAAGGATCCATTGGTATTTTATAATCACGGAGATCATAAAATAGGTAGTTTAATTTACCATCATAGCCCCCCTCAAATTTGATCATCGATCGAATCAACAAATATTACACATTAACATTACCACAACAAAAGAAGAGAGACTATAGATCGAAAAGAATATACCATTACAGATCTCCTCGCGGCTGCCACAAGTGCGACCAAGGCGCGGTTGGGAGAGATTAGAAGAACACAAGAGGGGCGGCGTGAGAAATTTATAGAGAGAGAAATTGGTGTTTTAGGGTTTATCATGCAGATGCTGTTAGGCCTCATTGGATTGACAAAAAAGGCTTCCTTCTTAACCTCAAATGAGACACAATCTATTACTAGGCCCATATCTGGATAGCCCGACAATAACGAATGGACTCTTGACAATTGAAACTTGCTAGGCCCATTAAAGGATGATGTCCTTTCGCTGGAGATTTTGCGTTTGTTCCACATGAAAATGATTGTCAACATGTTTTCTTTTCTTTTTCTTTTTTTTAAAAGAAAATTAGATGTAAATTACTTCCGTAACTTTTAATTGAATAAGTAAAAAAAAAATAGATGTTATTAAAAGAATTTGGGATTAATGATCTCTCATATATTTTGCAATTAGATAAGAAACGTTATAACTCTATTACCAACATAAGGTTCGTGTTTGTAACCAGCACAAGGACTCCATTACCAATGTTATTAGTCGATCCGTTATCAACGAAACCTTTAACAGCCACTGAACACAGCAGCTATTCTTACAATTGCCAGATCAACAGTAGGATATGGCCTTTTGGGAATTGGGATACTGACCCATTATGTTTTTTTATTAAGAAAAAAATGCTAATCCATTAATACCGGAGACATTCGTCGTTTAACTGAAAAGACACAAAGTGGGTTTCACAAATAACGAAACTAGTCAGACTAATTGCGTCAAACGGTTCATAAACTTCCATTATTAATGAAACTCAATGTTCTTCACATATGTCTTCCTTGCAAACTTGACATGTGATCATAGGGTCCTATGTTGAGAGCCTAAAGAAAGAATTCGATAATAAATAGTGTTTATGGACATTTTTTCTTCATATGTTTTTGTTTGGAAAACAACCGTACTTTGTAAATGCTTTTCTTCATGGAAAAGGTGATTAAGCACAAAATCAATACTTTTTAATTACAATTGCCACCTCAAGAATAAATCTTGTCATGCCCAATACATTTGTATTTCTTGGTGTTCCCACCTCCTTTGCATATATAGGTACCTTATATTTTGATAAAGTGCAAAATAATATCCTTTTTTTTTTTTTTTTCTTTTTGAAACTCTAGTAGGGGCTATCTAGGAAGCAAAATAATATCCTTAGGACCGCAATTTACGGTGGGTAACCAATGGTCTTCTTCATCATATTCATAATATAATTACGGGATCTGAAAGTCGTGTTTAACATGGTCATTTGTTATTCTTTTATTTTTTATTTTACTTGACAAAAAAGCAGGGGTAAGCCCCTGCGACTTTTAATTTTAAATTAAAGAGACTGTACCTTTTATTAGTAATTTTTGTTCTTAAAAAATATTAGTAATTATTAATACGCAGTATTATGAAAGTTTTCAATACTGAACATGGTTATTTTTGCAATTTTAGCAAATTACTAATAGAGTCACTGATCTAACTACAAATAGGCATGCACTTTTTTTGCTTCTATCAATAAGGGAAAGGGTAAAAAACCAAAATCAAATATTTTTGAACCTAGCTAGTGTAGGCAAGCTAGCGAACAGTTTTATTGGTATTGGTGGTGACCTACATTTGCCCTTTTGTTGACCCTAGATAAATAGTCGATCTTTTCTTTGTCATGCGCTTTTGCTTTCTTTGTTTATTTTGCATTCCCTTTTAAAGATCGCTTGGATCTCGTTTTGTTCTTAGGTTTCGCTATGGTTGATCCATTTTCATAATATTAGCTCAGATTTGAGATGAATGGACACTTGGACAGGCATTGATTACAATAACATTCAACTAACCAATGTCATGCATGCCTATTTTGATTGGTGATGCACACCACACTACAATGCAACTGGTGAACTAATAAAGAATCGTGCAGTAAATAAAATACGATCGACCTTAAAATTATAATTATGTTGCCGTCATATATATGGACTTTGTTCATGAGGAATTAAACGCTAATTTAAACAAACTAATACATCGTAATTAAAACAAAAAAAATTCTAGGCGCAATTGCATATTGACTAAAATGTTAATTTTTATAACGCGAGGAAATTCATTACTTTACAAGGACCGGACGTTACCGTCAACCTAAGTAAACAATATATCCCTAATTTTAATTAATAATAATATTATCTTCGACTTCGTATATAAAGAGTTAAATTTTAATCTATAATGAATAATTTATTAAAGATTATATTAGCTCCCACTAAATTCTTATTTTGTACTGAAAAAGATGAGCTTTCTAAGATTAAATTTTGGACATCCTAAGATGGTCCCCTCTGTGATTTCACTCATCCTCCGTGAATGCGTTCTACAGTATGCTTGTATAGCTTTTACGGCCATGACATAATGGTGGCTAGGAATATATACAGCTTAACAAAGGCCTGCAGAGAAATTCAGAAATTGGTAGGAAAAACAAAAAGCATTCATTTAACAAACTTCCAATTTAACAATGACATTTCCAACTACCCAAATGTCACTTTGTTTTCTTGTGAATTGATGATACAATTCATTTCACAGAATGAGATGTAATTATTGAAGTGAGAAAATTTTGACTAGTTGCATCCTCGAGCAAAGTTTTCGTCAGGTCGAACACCTTTCCCTCTTTAAATCTGGGTCAAACCACCAACCGAAGTTCTCTTCAGGTTGCTAACAAGTACGTACGTTAAAGCTTTTACCAAATAATAATTATAACAAAACAAAGGGGAAACAAAAGAAAAAAGATCCATATATCAAAATAAAAATTCAATTAAATGAATAATTGCGAGAAATTTGACTTCGGTTTCAATTTATTATATACAAAGAAAGACTCTAAATTGAGATTGCAATTGCAGAAAACTATATAATTTTACCTTTATGAGATATTTTATGGTAACAAATATATTGACAACCATGCGTAGTTCTTTGTTAATAATAGAAAATAATGAATTATAATAAACAATATGAAATTATTATAAATCTTTGTAGTTTAAATATCAAGTTTCGTTAATTTATTTCACTATCATAATTTCCATCTTTTATCTATCTTCTTTCTCGTTGCCTTATTAATGTTAGCTATCAAGGGAAGTTGATAATCTCTTACCTCTAGACTATCTTTACAAGCATAGTAACGTGAAAAAGTACCGTGTTGGTTCAACATAAAGGAAAGGATAATCAAATTTAATAATGATCCTAGTACTAATTAAAAAAGTCCCCTATGCGTAACAAAGCCACTTTTGTTAGGCTAAATGTCCATTAGTAATATTACTTTTAGATAGTTTCTCGATTCTATTGAAAAAGGCTAAGAGTCTAATTAACAAGTCGCAAATTAAGGACTCAAAGCAATCGTTTGGAAAAGCAGTTGATCTCTTTACTTACCAACCAGACCAAACATGCATCCTGCTTATATAGAAAACCTAGGTTCAAATTAATCTACTTCATGATACCACTATGTCAGAGCATATGACAAGAAGATATTAAACTGTGGGCGCAAATTAATTACTTAAATAATTAACTATCTTGTTGTTACCCTTTTGGACTTGACATATTCGTTTAAAGGGCATCTAAATACATTTTACAAGTGTGTAGATATGCCCGACCATGCGAAGTTGGCATTCATTGTTGAATGTTACAAGGGAATATTATAATTATAATTAATTATATAATAATTAAGAGTTATTATTATGATTTTATAAAGAATTAAGTTCTTAAGCTTCATAATATTTTTACCTCACTAGTTTTTTTTTCCAGCATTGCGCTTCTCGCTCCTAGTTATCATGATCGATATAATTAATGACTCATTAGGTTCTTTCTTCTCATTTAAAAGAGGTGTATGCATGGTTGAAATGATTTTTGTGAGACTTCAAGTGTTATTTTTTAATTTTTATGAGTTTTCAGCATTTTAAAAACCTTATTTGTGCAAAAACTTTGTCAAGATATAAGATTTTTTTTTAATAGAAATGGCCTTGTTTGTTGAATAATAAATATATTTAAACATGAACGAAGTCCAGAAAACAATCTCAGTTACTATAAAGGAGACAAGGTAAGCAGTGCAATTTTGTAAATTTACAAAATGATGTACCATTATTGAGGTAAGAGGAAAATGCTAGTTTACTTGTGCTAATTATATATATGCTTGAATTATATATCGGCTTTTGAATAATCTTGTGAAGACATTGGAAGTTTGAGATTAGTTGAAAATAAAATATATATTGACCAATTTAAATAGTTACTAGAGGGGCTCATCGAGTTTCGCTCAATACATTAATTTATATTGTATTAATTTTTATTTTGTTCTTATAATTAAATTATATATTAAATGAAGATAATTATGGTAGGGCTATATTGACGAAAAAAATGCATAAAGATGAGGCAGTGCTACCGAGGAGGAGGAGGAGAAAAAAAAGGTGGAGAGGGACTCCGAGCAACACAAATATAGATGGAAATAGGATGAAAAATGAACATAAGAAGGGGTCACAAAAATCAAAAATAAAATAATACGCTGTCAAATTATTGTCTACCGGTGAGTCATGTCAGTTTTATGAACAATAATACCCCACACACAAATAGTTATAGAGTATTATGTTACATAAATTGAAAAAAATGTTATTTCACAGTGCTGGAGTGTCGGGCTACATTTAAATAAACGATCCCGACATCCACACATCTTTATTTATATATTTTTATTTTATTTTTGATAAACTATTTTAATTTAACATATATGTTGACCGATAACTCATTTTGATAACTGATAATAATATAATATATATCATTATTTAAAGTTTCTAAACCATCATTCGGACAATTGAGAATATAAATTAATTTTTCCAGCCATAATGAAAACTTCTAGTCCAAATAAACACTTTTCTTTAGGATTTAGCATATATAGTTTTTGCGAGTTAATTGTCGTACAATATATAAAAGACAAGCAGTTTCATTATTATGATGAATATTTTGTTTTGTTTTTTAACTAATAAAAAAGCTAATATTTGAAATGACAAGAGTGCATGTATACTTAATTAGTAGATATTTCTCTCAGCAAAAATGCACACTTCTTTAAACTAGCAAGAAAAAAAAAAGAAAAAAGAAATATTTTAGCGAATGAAGAGACATTATTTCAAAATAGTTAAAAATGTGTTTTGGAAAATTCTTCGTTTGTTACGTACATTTGGAACATACATACATTTTTTTCTTTTAAGAAACATATTTTAATTTACTCTAATTCCCATGAAAAAAGATTGTCGTACTAAATAATTAATCTTAGGTACCTAGAAAATGCTCAACAATTATTGCAATATGAAAAAAAAAAAGACGAAAAAAGCGCACATGCACAGCTGTCTATTCAGCACCTAATTATAAGTCTTAAAAAAACCAAGTCAGTCTCACTAAACCACATAATATTGTTGTTTCTATTAATTCCTTTTTAACTAACCGCGAGTTCTCTAGCAGCCTATATAAATCCCTCATTCATCACGTTAGTCTCTCATCGCAATATCAACCCTCCCAAAAATTTATTAGAGATCGAGAGGAAGGGAGAGAGATTAAACTAATTAATAAATTAATTACTTTTTAAGTAATGGCATCATCAATCATCTTCTTTTCAAAATCATTTCTGGCTTCTTGTCGGCGCCTGCTGAGGAGGCTCTCTTTCTCTTACAACTCCAGAAGAAACTCAAAATTACAAAAATGCCATCCTAACTCCCAAGTAGTCCATAACAAATTAGAGCAAACACAATGGTACCAAGATAAAACCCTAGTTGTAGATTTGGAAGGAGCTCTACTAAGATCCAACTCAACCTTCCCATATTTCATGCTTATTGCACTAGAGGCAGGAAGTTTTCTTAGAGGCCTTTTTCTATTGTCTCTATATCCCTTCACATGTTTTTTGAACCAAGATACGGCAATACTGGTTTTGACCATGATATCATTTTGTGGGTTGAAAGAGGAGGAGGTAACTAGGGTTGGAAGGGCAGTGTTACCCAAGCACTTGTTAGAGGATGTAGGGAAGGGCCTAGAATTAGTTAGGCATAAGATGGAGCCACGTGGCATCATTTGTGTTACAAGAATGCCACGTGTCATGGTGGAAACATTTGTTAGGGAGTATATAAGTGGAGTGGAGGGTGTCGTGGGAAAAGAGGTAAAATCAGTGGGTGGATATTACACTGGATTGGCCACGGAGGGGAGAGTAGAGGGAAAATTAGACTCACATTTCGGTGAATTTGTAGGATTTGGATCCTCCACTATGGTTTCTCAACACCAACTTTTCTCTGTTTGCAAGGTAAAAGTACAAACATTCTCGTTTCATTTTTCATCAAAATATAAGAGCCGCTTTGGATGAACTTTTTGGGCTATTGAATCAAACAAATAGAGATGAACATTTAGATTAGTTTAAGAAACATTCCGGTGTCCCTCAAGTTGCTAAAATACAGAGTTAAAAATTTTCAATTATATGTGATTTTACAGTTAAACTATTAATAATAGTCTCAACATGCTACAGTAGAAGTTAGAACTAATGTATATGGGTAATAGATTAAATTGCATTTTTGTATCTTATCGTCCAGGTCAACTTAAAAAGAGAGTCAGAAAATTAAGGAGATGACAAATGATATAATTAATTAGCTCTAAAATCTAAATTAAAATGTAGAATATTTTGCCTTTTGACGAGTTATAAATGTACATTGACTTAAAAAAAATGACTATATCAGGCTAGTATATTTGATAAATTAGTTAACATTGCAATAAATTAATTAGTATATATTGATTGATTACTTAATTTGTCTATGGATGTTGCTTTTATTTTTGTGTTTTTCTAAAGGAGGCCACCATATACAGCTCTTATTGCTAGACATGAAGACATATAATTATAAATCACTCATTCAACATATATATACACTTCTTCATGCATTCCAAAAATCAAGCTACAAAACTGGACTTGTTTTAATCATTGTATATACATAAAAAATATGATATAAGAAGTTAAAAAACAGAGTACTTTTTTATTTCAGAGTCCAATAATCAATTAAACTGTTGATAGATGTAAAATTTTATTTACACAACATATTTCCAATTTTCATATTTCACAGGATATTCATTTCGTGGATGAAGCTGAGAAGAGGCAATGGTATGCATTGCAGAGAGACAAGTATTCAAAACCCCTTGTTTTCCATGATGGCAGATTGGCCTTCAGGCCAACCCAATTGGCTGCTCTAGCCATGTATATGTGGCTCCCACTGGGCACTCTCTTAAGCCTCATTAGAAGCCTTGTCTTTATCTGTTTACCCCAAAATACATCCGTGCTGATTGAGGCATTTCTTGGAATGAAAACTAGAATTAACCAATGTAACTTTGCTGATGCTAATTGTGATGACAATTTAGGCAGACTATTTATTTGCAACCATAGAACCCTTCTAGACCCCATCTACATTTCAGCAGCACTTAACAAGCAGCGAATATCAGCTGTTACTTACAGTGTCAGTCGAATTACTGAATTGCTTTCACCCATCAAGACGGTTAGGCTCACAAGGAACAGAGAAGAGGATAAGAGAAGAATGGAGGAACTGTTAAAACATGGTTACTTGGTCGTCTGCCCAGAGGGTACCACCTGCAGGGAACCGTACCTTCTTAGGTTTAGCTCTCTGTTTGCTGAGGTGGCAGATGAGGTTCATCCCGTGGCACTAACGACCAAGGTCGGTATGTTTTATGGCACATCTACTGGTTTGTTCAAGTTCATGGACCATATCTATTTTCTGATGAATCCTTGGCCCGAGTACGAGGTCAAGTTCTTAACGAAGATGTCAACTCGGATGATTGATGGAAAGAACTGCACAGGTTTCGAGGCTGCAAACCATGTACAGAGTGCAATTGGTCAGGTGCTTGGATATGGTCTCACCAAACTCACGAGGAAGGACAAGTACCTCATGCTAGCTGGAAATGAAGGAAATGTGTGAAAGATGCATATGAGAATGAAAGCACGTACTATATATTTTTTCTGCATGGTTTAATTATGTGTAAGCGAATCACTGAGGCCTGGATATGCCACATCAAATCTTTAATGAGTGTGTCAATTTCAATAGAAATAACTACTCAATGTTCATTATAGGTTTTTTTTTTCCCCAACGTTTTTTAATCCTTTGCCCAGTACTGTACTAGAAACTGTGTAAATCCTACACAGAGTATTTGAATTTTAATTGGAACATATATAATCATAAAATCACACTAAATCGGATATACATATCTCCTCTTAAAATAAACTATATTTGCAATTTAACTTATAGTTTTAAACTAAAAAAATCATTTTATCAGCTGTTTCATTATAAAATATAATTATGAATTTATGATAGTTAACACATTCCTCTTTGTCATATTTGAGCATCTCATGTGTTGTTCATCTAATGTGGAAGTGGGTCAATTTAGAATTTTAGATGGTATAAGCCCATACTCCAATATGTATACAACTTCAGATCAGTATATACTCACTTTTCTTGTTATCTTGCGGTTATATTCTTTCGCTCACAAGTTTAACCACGATTCACGAAGACTATATATAGTCACATGAAGGCACAAGTGCACAACAAAACACTGCACGGATTAATTATTAATTTTTTAAATATCGATAAAAATACAGTCACTACCAAAAAACATGCTTTAACGGATCATCTATAACGCTTAAGTTGAAATCCGTTACAAATTTGTCGATAAAATGGCATTGAAAAAAGGCGGGAGTAATCTGTAACACTTCCTATAAACCAAACGTTACAAATTATTCCATCCAAAAAAAATAATGTGGACGATTCTGTAACGCTTGCTCCATTATGAGCGTTACAAATCTATAACGTTTAAAACCTAACAAGCGTTACAGAATTAACTATCTGTAACGTTTATTAAGTAATAAGCGTTACAAATAGTCATAATCTGTAACGCTTATTACTTAATAAGCGTTACAGAAGTCTTGAAAATTTTGGTTTTTAGGTTAATTCCTTTCGTCTTCCTCCAATCAATATACTACAGCCGCACCCAACCACCAACCAGCTCAACCCCAAAATTCCATTAACTCCATTTTCCATATTTATTTTCACTTCAAAAGAAATAGAGAAAAAAATTAAAAATTCTGAAAAAATAAGAATTTGAAAGAGAAAGACAAGGAGAGCTGATTGAAGGTAAACAAAAAAAATTAATTTGAACAGTATTTTCATATTTTTATATTTTTCACTTCATTTATTTCGGTTTTTTATTGAAAAATAAGAAAATAAATTATAAAAAAATCTGAAAAAATTATAATTGGAAAGAAAAGGAGAAGGAGATTAGATATTATGTAAAAGAAGTTTAATTTGATCAATATTTTATATTTTTTCAATTTTGTCCTTATTTTTTTCGAAATTTATTTTTGATTTTATGGTTAAATTAATAATTAGTTGATTTTGCATGGCATAATTATAGGTCTCGTTGAAGAAGAGAATTAAATCGAAAGAGGAGAATAATTTCATCGGATTGAAGGTATATTTTCATAAAACTTTTTTATTTATTTCATTTAATTACCAAATTATTCATGCATGCATTAATAATTTGCATATGCATTTAATTATTTAATGGTATTGTCATATAGGACCAAAATACCGGAACAATACCAAATTTAGGTCGTTGCCCGTCCCTGTTTTGGGACTGCTTTTTGGATATTCTGTCTCATTTAGGATTAGCCAGTGGTACGCTAGATGTAATCTGTTGTTTGAGAAAAATTCGACGGCATTTCTCTTTATATGTTTCCACGAATGCGTTCTCACGAGCAATCGTGTATTGGCGCATTCATGGAACACTAGGGGAAATGCTGCCGAATTTTTCTCAAATAACATGTTACATCTAGCGTACGTTCGCTAATGAGACAGAGTATCCAAAGAGTGGGTTAGGATGGTGACCAGCCCGAAAACCTAATGTGACTAAATTGACTCATACCCTGACATTTTGCATATATTTTTTCTTGTTTAGATGAATTGGACGTGGATGTACTCAAGTAACCGATTTTCTGTCGAGTTTCTGAAAGGGCTTGAAGAATTTATGGTTTGTGCTGAAGCGGATTTAAAAAGGAGGGAAGATGACGAAATGTGTTGTCCTTGCCGTTTATGTCAGAATTTGTTGACATGGTCTAATTTAAAAGAAGTGAGAGTTCATTTACTTAGAGATGGATTTGTATCGGATTATACTCGGTGGACACTTCATGGAGAGACTTGGAGAGAGTCATCTAATGTTGGGACTAGTAACGATGTATTGAATTCACAACATGAGGAAGAAAATTTAATATTGGATGATGAAAATATATTTAATAATGAAAATGGTGTGTTTGATGATGAAAATGATGTGTTTGATGATGAAAATATTTCTGATGATGAAAATGTAGATAATCTAGAATTGAATGTTGATTTAGATGGAATTGTGAACAATGTAGATGTAGATTTTGTTGATAATGCTGAAATTTTTGATATGTTACGTGAAGAAGATAAGGTTAAGTTATATCCCGGTTGTGAATTATCAAAACTTAATGCTGTTTTCAAACTATTTAATCTGAAAGCAAAAAATGGATGGAGTTATGCCAGCTTCACGTCTTTGCTTAAACTTTTGCGTACAAATTTTCTTCCTAAAGATAACAAGTTGCCGGATTCTATTTATAAGGCCAAGAAGATATTGTGTCCTTTGAAACTAGATGTAGAGAGTATTCATGCATGTCCGAATGACTGCATATTATTTAGGGATGAGTACAAAGATCTGGATAAATGTGCAAAGTGTAGAGTATCACGGTTTAAACCGAGGGATGATCAGATTGATGATGGTAACAAGGGACCAGCTACGAAGGTTGTTTTTTATCTCCCAATAATTTCAAGATTTCAGCGGCTCTTTGCTAATGCGAAGAATGCCAAATTGTTGAGATGACACGCGGACTGCAGGAAAAGAGGCGATGGGTGTTGCACCATCTGAGAACTCCTAGTGTGGGGTGTTGCACGCACTGGGTGGAATTTTCTTCCCGGCACAGGTTTGCATACATGATCACTTGTTCCGGGGGGATACTGTCTGTCACGTCCCGCACCGACGGGTCACGAGACGCGAGGCAAAACGGTATCTTCTGCATCCATCCGTCGGCCCGTCAACCTACGTCGCAAACATAAGGAAACCAACAGATGTCAGCTACAAAGCTCAGTAACCGGTTATTTAACGACGCAGCTTCTCTATATTAGTTAAGATAGCAAAATCAATCAAGATCGGATTAATCCACATAACAAAAATATATTTTACGGAGATAAACGGGTCTAGATCAGTCATATCATTCATATCAGTCAGGCATAAAGTTCCTCCCCGGTCCCTGACGGATCAGATTCAATTTCCCCTCCCCTGTCTCGGGGATCAGGGCTCAATTTCACATGCACAAACAAATTCAGTAATCCATTTTCTAAACCCGATATCCCGCAAAACATACCACAAACGATCATACACATGCAAGCAAAACCAAGCGATAATCAAATCAAGCAATACGAAACTAAATATAGAGAAGTCCGGTTACCTGATTAAGCGGTTCAGAAATCACAGACAAATCAGAACGACTATTTGATCAACCGCGACGTAGCATCAGAATTCCAATCGGTCAGACGGATCAAACTTTTCAAATAATATTCTCAATTTTCGGTTTTAGGCCATGTAAAGGAACCATGAGAACACATGAAATAAAATGGCTTATGAAGCAGATATGTGTCTGATAAAATAAATGAAATCAATATAAAAGGAAAGGTGTTTACGTGGGTGAAAGATGGACTTTGCATGTGACAGGTGTCAAGAAACTAACTAGCAAATATTTTCATTGCTCTTTACGTCGGTTTGACTGGTCCAAAACTAATAGTCAACTTCGGTCAAAGGTGTTCAAATTCGGTCAAAGCTGAACAATTTTGGTTAAAGATTAAAATACTTGGTCAACTATGGTCAAATGTCGGTGGGGTGTTACACTGTCACACCCCGTAACCAACAAGCACATGACAATCTCTGTCATGACTACCACACGGTAGATGCAAGGCATAATGAATTATTCAATTAACCATATAACAAGTTATATCATCATTAAATTGACACAAATCCAATAACTACACAAGTCATAAGAATTCAAATTCAATACTTTGCCTTAACAATCAATAATATGTGAAGATATTGAGACGATTTGATAATACATGAATAAGAAAGTCAAGACAAAGCATAACATTTGAATTTATATCAACATCACATATGCCATGAGTAAACCGATAATAATAAGTCTATCATCATACGTCATACATCATACATCCAAGTGCCAAATGGTCGTACCAAATTAATAACACATAACACATACATACATCAAAATACCACCATGGTACCATACCACATTGTGCACACAAAAATAATAACCAAGTATCATAATCTAACAACAAGTCGAATAAGCATACAAGGACCTAAATAAAAGTAACACAAGTCAATATGGCATATATACCAACCAAAAAGGCCAATGGACTAATGGTGGTGATAATAACTCGAGACTGGGCCTACTCCTCGCCAAAAACCGTCTCTGATCCCGCCTCAAAACCTGGAACCCACAATGTGGAAACGATGAGAAATTAAATTTCTCAGTGCGGTATTCAGTTCCAGCACATGAACTCTTCGCTTTCATGTTTGGAATTAAATACCCGCAAGAAGAAATATCAAGTAATAAGCAAGTAAATAATAATAATAATAATAATAATGCATAAATATGATGCAATGCCGACTAATAAATCCAATCATATCAGATTTCAACATATTAAATAATCACAAAGGTCGGCAATTAAGTTGGTCCATACCATGCAACTACAAGTTTGGTTTGCAATTAAACAAATCAAATCACAATTCAATCCAATTCATTTCCTTGTTTCCCAAACAATATCAAATTTACCCTACTTGACATTCTAGAATCACTCCCCTCATACCTCGTCTAGCTCGGGTATATGAGTCCCATGTAACAGCGCTGACTACATAGCGTGGACCGGTAGCTAGCACACATTCCAATACTTCCATTTCACAATACAACATGCACACAATTATATTCAAGTCATAATAATAACAATAGATAACAATTTCAAATGCAAGGGTCATATGGTAGTCATGCAATCATAAATGAATCAACATGCATAAGAAATAAGGTAAATAATTCCTACTAAGTAAAAGCTTTGAGTTCATGTGAATCCGCACCTGAACTCCTCAAGAAAAGAACCTGACTAACGTGAACTCGAAGCACCGACGTCACGCGCACTAAAACCCTCGTCTCCTAAATCTATAGAATAGCAAAACCATAAGTTAAAATCCATTTAAATTCATAATTACATTAAAAATTCCATATCTGAAAATCTTTATATTTTCTCTCATAACTTTTATTCTAATTTTCAAATTAAGTATTAAATGTGTATAAATGTTCCTACATATTAACCTAACATCTAATAATACTAAACAAGCTATTAGAACTCATTTAACAAGCTAAAACTCATGAAATTCAACATATTTCTTAGCTGTCCAAAAAGTACAATATTGAGGTTATGAATGCAAAATTATTTCACCACAAGAATGTATGAAAATGCAACACTATGATGCCATAATGTAAAAATTACCTTGGTGAAATTTTTCTTTAAAACCCAATACTTTTGTAAAACTCATATAACTCTAGATTTTACAAAATGACAAGTGTTCTTACTTAAATACCATAAGTATTTAATCAAAATAAATAATGAAAGTGTAAATTCGGATTAAATTATTATTCAAGCTCAAAGTAAGTTTTAAAACTCATTTTAAATAAATAGAAACTATTTTCTAACAACAACAACTATACACAAGCTTAAAACAACTAGAAAACCTATATGCAACACTTGATTTCAACAAAATTCGGAATATTTTCCAAAAGTCCGAAATTAACAAAATAATTTCAAGAGAAATGGAAAACCTCACTATTTAGCATAAATATTCACAAACTAAACACATTTTGTAACCTTTTTCAACCATGCAACCCAAAAATCTGAAATAAAAGGAGAAAAATAGAAACTTACTCGAAAAATACTTATTTTTTAGAATGGGAAGCTTGCATGCATAGATCTCTACTTCAACTCACCATTTTCGATTTTTCCTGAATTTTTCAGATTTTATTTCAATTTTATTTGAAGTGGAAATTTGTGTTCTTTCAAATGGAATAAAAGAGAAAAGAGAGGAACAAGGGGGCTGCGCAAGAGAGAGAGAAGTGGGATTTTCCTCTCTGTTGCTAGTGAAAGGCAAAAGGGCCGGACCAGATTTCAAAGGACCGGACTCAACGAATTTGGTAGAAGGGCTGGGTCGGACCGGGTTGAGAAAAAGGGTTCAAATGGTATGGGTTAGACGGGTTTGTTTTTTGGAAAATGAGACCGGCCCTTCTAGGTCCTTGGTTCTTCTAGTCCTTCCAACATAATACCAATATTTAATTATTTTTAATATTTTTTTAATCTCTATCATCCCATGACGATCAAATAGTCTCCACGATTGAAGGGTTAGGTCGGACCTGGCCCTTCAAACTCGACCCTTCAATATCCGTCTTTGAAAAAAATAGATCCGGCCCTTTCAAAACCCAGCCCTTCGAGGCCCTTGTCCGTCGTAAGCCTTTCGAAGGACCGGTCCGGTCCGGATTTTAGGACGGTCTTTCAAAGGGCGGGCCAAGGGCCAAGGATTTTTAGACTTTCACTATCTGTTGCACGGGTGGGAAAGATGGATTTGGATTTTTTTTTTTTGACTTAAAGTAGATATGCTAAATGGTTCCCAAAATGCACCCACAAGAAAACATATGAATTAAATGTGCAAAACTCATGCCATGCAATGAAAATGATACTTAATTAAATTATTTTCACACTAACCAAAATCTTAATATTCACTTAACAAATCCTTTAAATAATATTTTGAGAAAATATAATTTTTAAATTTCATGAATGTAACAGATAGCCTATCTCCCCCGTTTCTGTCGTCAGTGTCGATGCGTAAGCAGTGAAAATGAGCAATAGAACAACCAGACTTTTGCTTATGTTGGCCATGGTAAATTGAGTGAGTGCAAAAGAGAGAAAGAAAGGATTGAAAGAAGAGAAAATTGGTATTTTTAATTTATACTGTGTGATTTAATTTGGCACTAATCAACTAGTCTAATTTATAAGTAGGTTATTAAATAAATGCTAAACGATATAAATGAGATGGACAAAATAATGAAGCGAATCAGGGTGCTATATATGACATTAATTACAGGATAGAATAATTATTATGAGAATGATGATTGTCCACTTAGTATGTTTAAGTCGCATTTAATATGTAACATTAATTACATGATTTTGAAATAAATATAATTTCAAGATTTGATCCGTTTACATCTTCATGGGCGCATTCTTATTAAATGTGTAAACTGTGCATGTATATTATTATATATCCTTAATTCAAGAATAGATATTGAATAAAGTATTAATTGATGATATTTTCTTTTCATTTAATTTTGTATCCGATAGCTATATATGTTTCAACGTAGTGTATAAGAAAAAGAGTTGTTTTGCATTCTCTGTCCTGAAAGATAACAAATATTATTTCAACGTACTTGATTATTGATTTTCATGCATAATTTAATTTTGATGGCCATGTTAACAACGTAATTTATGTAAAAAAAGAAAACCATTTTCATAAAAGGAATCCGAGGAGTTCACAACATACTACGTGCGTTGATTCTCAGATAAAAAAGAAAGGAGAGCCTTCTGACTGTATGGGCTCAGGGCTCATTCGCAAGAGGCGCCTCCTGTTCCTTCTTGATGCACTATAGATGCCTAAAAATGCACGGTTTTTTATTTAAATAAATATATTCAATATTATTATTTTAAAGATAAATACGTCATTAATAAATATTTAAAAATAACTACCCAACTTCGGGGTTCAAAACCCCGAAACAAAATTGCTGATGTGGCTGGACAATTTCGGGGTTCCAAACCCCGAAATCAACATCTGAAAAAAAATATATCACCATTTCTCCAAAAAATAAAATATTGAAAAACACAGTTCGGGACTCACAACCCCCCGAAGGGGGAATAGTTATTTTTTTGGTCAATTTTGCACTTTTACCCTTAAACTTATTATTTTTATTTCATGAATATATCAAATTTATTTTTTTTTTAAAATAAATAATTAATTATGAAATATTTCAGTGGTATATTATATAATTTATGTATTATAATCACTATATTTAATATGTATTTTAAATTAGTTTATAATATAATTTGTTTTAGAAATAATTTAAATAATTTTGTAATAATGAAACGCTCCGACGATTTATAATTTGGAGCAAAATGTCAACCAGCTCATGCAATCCGGTTAAATCTCAGCACTATATTTCAATAGCCTTCAGTTGTTCACACCTGATCATGGTATCTAAACAGTTGCATCCGGCCTTTGTTTAGAAAATTAATGAATTTAGTTAACTATGACATATTATTTTTTTTTATATTTTATGTTTTAACATTTTGATCACATATCATCAAATGATGAACTCCAAAATTATAAATTAATATGGTGACATCCGTAGTTAACATAAACAATTAATATCAATAGTTTGAAGCAAACCGTTTAAATTTAAAATTTTAAACTTAAAACAAAATAAAAAATAAGTAAAGTGTGATATTTGTGGCATCCCAAATATGATGCTTCAGAAGTCAGAACCTTTTCATAAATAATATATACAAAACTAGAAAACTCCAAACACTTAAATCATCTTTTCCAGGTCAGCATAGACAACATGATCGGTAGCAGCATCTATGCAGGAATTATTGTTGTTAACATTAGTTTAATTATATTATTATTATTATTTTAATGTTAAATTAATGCAATTTTATGGTACATCTTACAGTGGGACCGAAGTTTTTACCTTGCTTCGAGCCCTTGAAGTCGCAAAATACAATATATAACCCAAGGTTGTACAAGTTAGTCAGTTACAATATTCGTCATTGTTTTTCAATTTTAGTATCTTATGTGGTGCGCATCTAGGGTGTGAGTTGGTCAATTTAAAATTTAGAATTTTAGATAGCATAAGCCAGAGCACCAGAGGACTCCAACATATATATGTATACAATTTCAGATCGGTATATACTTTGTTTTCCGTTTATGTTATATGTCGTGACCCAAATTGCATAGGTCCAATGAGCTTGTCTTTTGCTTTATACTTTTTATGTAATATGTAAAACATTAGATGAAGAATATAGAACATTCTGGTTACTGGTCTCATCTCTCGTTGCTCTCTACTGTCTCTCCCACTCTCAACACTCCATCTCAAACCCTCAATAATCACAACAAACTGGTATTAGCGCCATCTCCGTTGCTGCCGTAAGGTTGACGGTGGGTTCAAAATTGGTGCTTCCGCTGAGTTGCGAGAAGAGACTCGTGTTTAGGGGTCAGCTTCCGTTCTTGTCTGTCCTTTTCTGGACTTTGGCGCAATCTTCTCCGATTTATTTATTGGTGAGCACTTTGACTTGGTACAAATACTAGGATTAGAAGTTGGAATTTACCCTTTATTAAGTGCGCACCAAAACCCTTTGATCACTTGTCCGATTCCACTTTAGTTGCTTCAGTGAAGCTAATTGGCCAATTTAGCTTAGTTAAATATAATTGGTGGTTTAATTAAGTTGGTGATTGGACTTAAAATTCGGAGAATTTGGTGATTTGAGAATCATTTGGAGATGGAGATGTCAACCAAATTTGATATTGAGAAGTATGATGAGAAGACGAGTTTCGCACTATGGCAAGTGCGTATGGCCGCCATATTGTCAAGCCTTGGCATTAAGGGTGCCATTTATGGTCGTGACCAATTGATTGAACCGGTGACGGATAAGAAGTGGAAGGATATGGATGACAAGGCGCTTTCCACTATCCAATTGTGTTTGAGTAATGCAACACTTCAAGAGGTCCTTTCGGAGAAAACCGCTAAAGGTTTCTGGGATAAGTTAGAGGATATTTTCATGAAGAAGTCTCTAACTAATCGGTTGCGGTTGAAGTTGCGCCTCTACACTCTTCGTATGGATGAAGGTACACCTATTTCTAATCATATTGCGGAATTTATCTCCATCTTGAATGATTTGGATAGATTAGGTGTTAAGGTAGAGGATGAGGACCAAGCTTTGTTGTTGTTGTGTTTTTTGTCCGCTTCATATAAGTCATTTAGGGACATGATGGTCTATAGTAGAGAGAAAATTTGTCTTGAGGATGTTAAGAGCACCTTGCAAGCGAAGTTGCATTTAGATAATGAGATGACCAATGTTGAGAAAGGAAAAGGGAGTCAAGATGTTGGTTTGGTTGCCGATCGAGGTAGGTCAAGGGAAAGGATCTCGAAAGGAGGTAAAACCCGATCAAAGTCGAAGCACAAGAATCTCACTTGTTACTACTGTAAAATGAAGGGGCACGTAAAGTCCGAATGTTATAAATTGAAAAATAAATTAAAGGCGGAGAAAGGTGTTTCTTCGGAAGATGCCAATGTGGCTAGTGGTGATGACACATTAGACACACTTTGTGTTGTTGATAGTTGTATCAATGATGAGAATTCTTGGATTATGGACTCGGGTGCTTCTCAACACATGACTGCAAATAGAGATTGGTTTGAGACATATGAGCCTTCAAGTGGCAAGGTTCTCATGGGTAACAACCATTTATGCAAGGTTGCCGGAATTGGCTCAGTGAAAATTAAGTTTCATGATGGCAAGATCCGAAGGTTGACGGGTGTGAGGCATATACCCGATTTGAGCAAGAATTTGATTTCTTTGGGTTCTCTTGAAGAAAAAGGTTGCAAGTTTCAAAGTGAAGGTGAAGTCCTTCGTGTTTCCAAAGGGGCTCTCACTATCATGAAAGGAAAGAGAGTTGGAACTCTCTATTTCTTGCAAGGTTCCACGGTCATGGGCTCAGCCGCTATTGCAAGTTCGGGTCCTACCTCAGATGTGAATATTACAAAATTGTGGCATATGAGGTTAGGGCACATGAGCGAGCGAGGAATGACCATCTTGAGTAAGAGAGGCTTATTGTGTGGCCAATGCACTAGTAGCTTGGAGTTTTGTGAGCATTGTGTTTTTGGCACGCAAAAGAGGTTGAGCTTCTCGACGGCCATTCACTCGACCAAGGGAACATTGGATTACATTCATTCGAATCTTTGGGGGCCATCTCGTGAGCCATCAAAAGGTAACGATTCTCGTTATTTGCTCACTTTCATTGATGATTTTTCTAAAAAAGTTTGGATTTATTTCTTGAAAGAGAAAACTGAGGTCTTTAAGGTGTTTAAAGAATGGAAGACTCTTTTAGAAAATCAAACCAGAAAGAAAGTAAAGAGGTTGAGAACCGATAATGGTTTAGAATTTTGTAACCACCAATTTGATGAGTTTTGCAAGGCCGAAGGGATTGTGCGGCACAAGACGGTGGTTAATACTCCACAACAAAATGGAGTTGCGGAAAGGATGAATAGGACACTACTTGAAAGGGCTCGTTGCATGCTTTCTAATGCGGGCTTGGGTAAGGAGTTTTGGGCGGAGGCCGTTAGCACGGCTTGCTATTTGGTGAATCGATCTCCTACCACTTCCATTGAGTGCAAGACACCCGAAGAAGTGTGGTCAGGCAAGCCGGCCGATTATGCAAATTTGAGGGTGTTTGGTTGTCCCGCTTATGTGCATGTGAATGAAGGAAAGTTGGAGCCAAGAGCAAAGAAGTGCATCTTTGTTGGGTATCCCATGAATGTGAAGGGGTACAAAGTGTGGTGTCCCGCAACTTCTAAATTTCTTATCTCAAGAGATGTCACTTTCAATGAGTCGGCTATGTTGAATGCAAATGATGTTTCATATGAGGCGGCTATTAAGGAGAATGAGAAAGTTGGAAATAAGGTGGAGTTTGAGGTTCCGGTCCAACAAATTGAAGAAGAAGAGTCTATGTCACATGATGGTGCTCATTTAGAAGAACAAGAAGAAGTTGAGGAGCAACCATATTTGTTGGCAAGGGACCGGGAAAGAAGAGAAATTCGACAACCGGCAAGGTATGCCGATTTTGCTTATTGTCTTGCAATTGCCGAAGAGGTGGAGTATAGTGAGCCTTCATCTTACAAGAAAACTATTTCTTCCAAGAATGCGACGGATTGGACTTCCGCCATGAAAGAAGAGCTTCATTCGTTGGAAAGAAATCACACTTGGACTCTTGTGAAGCCTCCTAATGGTAAGAAAATTGTGGGTTGCAAGTGGGTTTTTAAGAAGAAGATGGATGGCTCAAATTCGGAAAGTTTTCGATATAAGGCGAGGCTCGTGGCTAAGGGTTATAGCCAAATTCAAGGTGTGGACTTTAATGAGGTGTTCTCTCCCGTGGTGAAGCATACCTCTATTCGGATTTTGCTCTCTTTGGTGGCAATGAAGGATTTGGAGTTGGAGCAATTAGATGTGAAAACGGCCTTCTTGCATGGTGATTTAGAGGAGCAAATTTACATGAAGCAACCGGAGGGTTTTGAGGTTGCGGGAAAAGAAGACCATGTATGTTTGTTGAAGAAGTCCTTTTATGGCCTCAAGCAATCACCTCGGCAATGGTACAAGAAATTTGACTCTTTCATGGTTAGTATAAATTTCTCCTGCTCTAATTATGATAGTTGTGTTTATTTCAAGAAGTTAGGATGCGGGGATTTTATTTACTTGTTGCTTTATGTTGATGATATGTTGATTGCGGCCTCCAATATGGATGAAATTGTGAGGTAGAGCAACTTGATTTGGCATTTGACATGAAAGATTTAGGGGCCGCCAAAAAGATCCTTGGAATGGAGATCACAAGGGATCGGCCCAATTGGAAACTCTTTCTCTCTCAAAAGGAGTTTGCCGGAAAGGTTATTCGCCGGTTTGGCATGGAGAAAGCTAAAGTTGTTTCAACTCCTCTTAAGGCGCATTTCAAGCTTTCGGCCGCTTTGAGCCCGAAATCCAATCATGAGAAAAGATATATGGAAAAAGTTCCATATTCAAGTGCGGTTGGGAATCTCATGTACTTGATGGTTTGTACTCGACCCGACATAGCTCAAGCCGTTGGTGTGGTAAGTAGGTATCTCTCTTGTCCCGGAAAAGGGCATTGGGAAGCGGTGAAATGGATCTTCCGCTATTTGAAAGGTACCATTAATTCTCATTTAGAATTTGGAAATGAAAATATGGCACTAACGGGTTATGTAGATACGGACTTTGCGGGTGATTTGGATAAGAGGAGGTCTTTGACGGGGTATACTTTTATCCTTGGTGGATGTGCAATTAGTTGGAAGTCTACACTTCAATCCACTGTTGCACTCTCTAGCACCGAAGCCGAATACATGGCAATTACGGAGGCTATCAAGGAGGCTCTTTGGCTCAAGGCTTTTGTTGGTGAGATTTCTTCTCTTTATGGTCCTATAACGGTATTTTGTGACAATCAAAGTGCCGTTCATTTGACAATGGATCGCATGTTTCATGAGAGGACCAAGCATATTGACATCCGGTACCACTTTGTGCGAGATGTGGTTTCAGAAGGGAAAGTTGTTGTGAAGAAGATAGGCACCGAATCGAATCCGGCCGATATGCTAACTAAGCCTCTTCCGATTGCTAAGTTTAAGTTTTGCTCAAGGGCAATTTCGGTTTGTTTTTAGTTTGGTTTTTGTATGACACTAGTTGATTACTAGTTTAGGTTAATTTGTATTTTGAGTTATGTTTAGTTTGTTTTTGATGCAATTTGGCTCAAGGTGGAGATTGTTATATGTCGTGACCCAAATTGCATAGGCCCAATGGACTTGTCTTTTGCTTTATACTTTTTATGTAATATGTAAAACATTAGATGAAGAATATAGAACATTATGGTTACTGGTCTCATCTCTCGTTGCTCTCTACTGTCTCTCCCACTCTCCATCTCAAACCCTCAATAATCACAACAGTTTATCTTGCGGATACGTCTTTGGCTCAGCAAGTCCAATCACAAAAACTGCTTACATGAAGGCACAACAAAACATAGCTCGCATTAATTATTAGTTTCATATATTGATAAAATTACAGCACACCATTGAAGAAACTCTTTTTCTTATTTTTATGTAAATAATGCAGCTAGTTAATTAATATGGCCACCTCCAGCACAATGATTGGATTTTATACAGCCTCTATCGGCGGGTGCTGCACGTACTGGGCGGCATTTTCTTCCTGGAAAATTGCACATGGGATCAGCACCGGGATGATATTCTATCTCTTTTGCTTTTGTTGTTAGTTTTAGTGTTGATGCAAAAACAATGCAGACGAGCAACAGAACCCCCAGACTTTTGCGCATGTTGACCATGGTACTTGAGATGAGCTAGAAGGGGTTGAAGGAGAGAGAATTTGTACGTCTGATTTATAGTACTGTGCGTTTCAGCAGTAATCAATTGGAATATAAATGAGATATACAAAATAATTAATTAGCATTTAGCAAATCTGTGGTGCTATGAAATTAATTATAAGATAGAATAATAAATATACAAATTAATTATAATGATACTGGTCCACTTACATACTATGTTCAGTGGCATTTAAAGGGACATCTTTATTAAATGTGCAAACTATGCATATCCTTATATCCTTAATTCAAGTATATCTTTCATAGTGCTTATTAAATACAGTAATGACGATCTTTTCTTTCTTTCTTTCTTTCTTTTTTTTTTTTTGTGTATCAGGCAAAGTCAGTTGGGCCATATGGGCTGAGCCTCATTTCCAAGCCTGAAAATTTGCGGACCCACTAAAGATGCTGAAAAAATTATAACTAATCCTAATTAATTAAGGAATTTTAACTGGGTACAGAGTGAAGAAAAAGAAAAAGATTAACTATTCCAAACTAAGTAACTAAAACAACAGAATCATAGTATAAGTTGATATAAGAAAAGCATGATCGAGGATATATTGTGCATTCTGTGACAGCTTGCAGTACTATATATGTATCTTCAGGTCTCAATTCTCAAATGACCTCCATTGAAGATACGAGAGCATCTCTCTCTCCATGTTATAAAAAGTCAAGTTGCCAAGAAGTCTTTTTGCATATTACAAGTTTGAAAGGTTTGTGATGAAGTTAGCCAAGCTAGCCTGCTGCAAGCCTGCAACCTGGTTAATACATTTAATGGCAAGCCTGCCTTGATCGTTGACTGTTGAAAAAAGGAGCAACCACCAAAGATATGATTTTTATTTCTTTATTTGATTTGCACATAATACATCGATTAGGCAACTGCCATCCCCTTCTTTTAGATTTTCTATTGTGGCCAGTTTATTGCCAATTGCCAAATAAAGATTTTCATTCTTGGCTGGATTTTCATAGAGTAGATCACAACTAATGGCAACTCTTCCTTTGGTACAGATTTTATGTAATCTGTACATGGAATTCACAAAAAAGAAACCGTTTGTATTCAATTTCCATGTATACTCATCACAGGAACCAATCGATTCCAAATTCAAGTCATTGATCAGATTCGAAAACATAAATCAGCTGTTGGCAACTGTCAGAAGATGATGGGTGTATTAATTCTATGACCAACACATTATTACTTGACCAAGCTATTAAGAAATCCCTCAAGGTAATATCAGTATTAATCACGAATGAGTAGAGATCATATAGCCGGTAACTGAGCAAACTGTATCCCCAATTTTGTTGCCAAAACATAACAGAATTACCATATTTTGGAATTGCATTCACTGTCACTAAGAATATAGAGTTGATACCTTTGAAAGCATGGAGTAAATGAGAAAAAAAGGGACTTGAGAGTAGAGATAATTCTACAATTATCTAACTAGAATTTCCCATAGACCAGCTTTTCTTACTGTCCATTGCCGTAACCACTTTGCAAGCAATGCCTTATTCATTGCCTTTAAATCAAGAACTCCCAGACCTCCTTATTATTATTATTATTTTTTTTTCTCAAGAAATCATTAATTATCAATCTTTTATTATGTGCATTAGGGCCATTCCAAGAAAATCTCATTCAGAAATTTTATCAATTTCTTTAATCACCCAATTAGCTAGGTAACTCAAAAGCTGAGAAGAAATACAACGGTGAGGCAGTTAAGCAGGAGTTATCAGCACTAACCTCCCTGCCGAAGAAAGAAAAGAAGCATGCCATGTTAGTAGCTTTGTTTCAAATTTTTTGGCAGAAGATCGTAATCTGATTTCCTAAGTTTTGTATCGAAAAAGGCAACCCAAGGTATTTTAATTTATTGGGAAATGTGCTGATCTACACCCTAATATCTGTGCCAGTTCATCCACTTCGGATTGCTGCATATACCTGTTACCAGCAAATCTGTTTTGTGATTACTCAAGGCAAGTCTAGAGAGCAAATGGAACGCAAGTAAAACAGTATTCATGAGATGAATTTGCTGCCAACACGGCTTGAAGAAGATCAAAGTATCATCGACATAGAAGAGGCTAGGCTGTAAAAATACAGAACATGTCTATGTCTTTTACAAGATTTGGTAGTTATTTATGACTGCTCCAAATAAATAAAATGTAGAAAGTCCATATTACGCATCCACCTAAGAGCACAGTCATTAGGAATGCGACAAGAAACGAACAAGCGGCACTAAGACTCCCTTAATTTTTATTATATTTTTCTTTTGAATGACAGACTCCTATAATTTTACACCTTTTCCATTATTATGGATTTTTGTGACCTGAAACTTCGTACTTCATCGAACTTGAAATGCTACTGTTATTATAAATTGTAACTAAATTTTATTTTCTCCAAGATCACATAATAGACTTAACAGAGAAAATGTTATCTCATTAATGAATCTCAAGAGAGTGATTACAGGTATATATAAGCTAATACAAGTAGCGCTTAGCTAACACCCTCCAGTACTCTAGTTACTGGAGACATCCAGTCTACTGTCTAACAGCCCCCCACAAGTTGAAGGCTGTGAACACACCATCAACTTGTCTCGAATGGAGTTAAAACGAGATGTAGTCAATCCTTTTGTCAAACCATCAGCGATTTGATCTTTGGAGCATAGGAAACGAACTAACAGCTGCTTGGCTACAACTCGTTCTCGAATAAAATGGAAGTCTATCTCCACATGCTTTGTTCTAGCATGATACATTGGATTGGAAGCAAGATAAGTAGCTCCAATGTTATCACACCAGAGTACAGGTGGTTGGGGAACCGACTGTTGAAGTTCTTGAAGAATAGACTGAATCCAAATTAGCTCGGCGCCAGCCAATGCAAGACTCCTATATTCTGCTTCTGTGCTTGATTTGGAGACTGTAGGTTGTTTTTTTGAGCTCCATGAGATAAGATTCGGTCCTAGGTAGATGCAGAAAGCTGAAGTTGACCGGCGATCGTCGGGACAACCCGCCCAATCCGAGTCAGAATAGGCATGTAGTGTGAGTGAGGAAGCTGGCTGAAACAGAAGGCCATGACCAAGTGTACCATTGAGATACCGGAGAATTCGCTTGACAGCGGCCCAATGGGCTGTGGTGGGCTCATGCATAAATTGTGAACATTTATTGACGGGAAAAGAGATGTCAGGTCGGGTGATAGTAACATATTGAAGCGCTCCTACGACTGCTCTGTAAAGTTTGGGATCATGAAAGGGATCCCCATCAAATTTGGAAAGAGAGGTGTTGACTGCCATTGGTGTAGACACAGATTGAGCTTGCTCCATGTGAGTGCGACACAAGAGGTCTTGGATGTATTGTTTTTGAGACAAATGCATGCCCATAGAAGTTTGGTTGACTGCTATTCCCAAGAAGAAACTTAAGGGACCTAAATCCTTTAAGGCAAACCGTGATTTAAGCATGTTGATGAAGATGGTAACACCCTCTAGACTACTGCCAGTCACAATAATATCATCGACGTAAACTAGGATGAGCAATGTCTGACCATGAGAGCTAAAAATGAAGAGTGACGGATCAAACTTAGACCCATGAAACCCCATCTCAAACAAGGCAGCACTTAAAGTGTGGAACCAAGCTCGTGGCGACTGCTTAAGCCCGTAGATTGCTTTTTTCAGCAAGCAAACATGAGAAGGATAAGTAGGGTTAACAAAACCGGGAGGCTGCTGCATATAAACCGTCTCTTGAAGGTCACCATGTAAAAAGGCGTTATTGACATCCAACTGTCGAATAGGCCAGTAGTGAGAGAGAGCAACAACAAGGACAATGCGAATTGTAGTTGGGCGTACAACCGGGCTAAAGGTGTCGAAAAAATCAACCCCTTCTTCTTGGGTAAACCCTTTTGCAACTAAACGCGCTTTATATCGTTCAATAGAACCATCTGAGCAGCGCTTGGTTTTAAACACCCACTTGCACCCGACAATATGTTGACTAGCAGGTGGTGAAACAAGTTCCCAAGTGTGATTGTTTAGCAAGGCCTGGATCTCATTTGTCATGGCATCACGCCAGTGCTGAAGTTTATTAGCCTGTGCAAATGTCGTGGGATCAGAATTAGCTGGAGTGGTGGCCAGATAGGCCACAAAGTCAGGAAAAAAACGAGAGCGACGAGTGTTGTCTTTGTTTCGAGTTATCATGGAGTGAGAAGAAGCATTATGCTCAGCAGCGGAAGAAGAAGTGTCAGAGGAGTGTGACTCAGCTGGAGCAGCGCTACGGTCAGCAGGCTGGTCAGCATTATTTGAATTTTGTGACCGTTGAAGCGATCGGTCAGAAAGTCGGGCAGAGGAAGTGGCCCGATCAGGAATGTTTGTAGTCGACAGAGGTGGAGATGGGCCGAGAGGAGGTGAACTAGGCCCGAGAGCAGGAGATGGGCCAATAGGAGGAAATAAGGGCCCATGAGATTGTTGAGAAGTGGATGAGCCCACAGAAGGCAGAACCCAGAGAGAAAACTCGCTTGAGTTGGAATCAGCGTTGTTGGAGGGAGAAGAAGAAGTTTGGAAAGGGAAGACCTGCTCATTGAAAATTACATGGCGAGACACAAAAATACGCCTGGTAGGAATATGGTAACAACGGTACCCTTTTTGCGACATGGCATAGCCAATGAAAACACAGGGCATTGAGTATGGTTGCGATTTGTGCTTGTTATAGGGGCGAGTTAAAGGGAAACACTGACAACCTAAAACTCGTAAGTTCAAATAGTCTGGAGATTTGTCAAACAATTTTTCAAAAGGAGATATAACAACAGAACTAGCAGAGGGAGGCAGTCTGTTAATTAGGTAAACTACACTAGCAAATATTTCATCCCACAAATACAAAGGTATAGAAGCATGGTTAATAACAGCCAGGGAGAGCTCAAGAATGTGACGGTTTTTACGCTTAGCAACGCCATTTTGCTCTGGCGTGTGAGGACAAGTCAATTGATGAACAATTTGAGGAAATAACCGAGTTAAGGGACGAAATTCAGTACCACCATCTGTTCTCAGTACCTTAATAGTTCTACCAAGCAGATTTTCTATTTGAAGCTTAAAGTTAGAGAAAATTCTTACAACCTCATCCTTTGAAGAAAGAAAGAAAATCCAAGAAAACTTTGTAAAGTCATCTATAAAAACTACAAAATATCTAAAACCATTAGAAGTAATAATAGGGGCTGGACCCCACACATCAGCATGGATAAGCTCAAGAGGAGCAGAAGTACAACTGGAGCTATCTAAAAAAGGTAACTTGTGACACTTTGCAACAGCACAATGTTCACACAAATTCAAAGAAACATTATTACAAGGCAAACAATGAGTATCTAAAATTTTTCTAGTAGTTGGCATTGCTGGATGGCCAAGTCTAAAGTGCCAGGTAGTAGCAGGAACTCTCTCTCCTAACATAGCTTGAGGAACACAGTTGATTGGAGCATGTAGCATGTACAATCCATTAGTTACTGGTGCTTGCAGCAGAATGGTTGAGGTGTGGCAATCCTTAATAATACAAAGACAAGAGTGAAATTCAACCCTAAGATCATTATCAGCTAACAGTCTAGAAAGGCTCAATAAATTCTTGGTAAAAGTTGGTACATGCAAAACCTCTTGTAATTTAACCGTGGAGTTACCAATTTGAATACATGTAAAACCTAAGTGAAGAATGTTCATACCATTACCATCCCCTATCTGCAACTTATCCATCCCCTCATAAGGCACAAAGCTTGACAGATTATTAATGTCGCTGGTAACATGATGGGTGGCTCCAGAATCGATGTACCACTCAGCAGAGGTTGAAGCAGTGGCTCCAGTGTGTGCAACATGAGCTTGAGGGTTGACATGAGGATGTGGTGCTAGAAAGGTTGTTGGATCATCAGTATAACGCATGTCACACCTCCACCAACAGACACGAGCAGTGTGACCCCTCTTATAACATATCTGACAAGTCTCAGTAACTGACTGGTTACTGTTGTCAGAACCATTCTTGGTACCAGTAGCCACTGGTGTGGGTAAGAGAGGCTGAGAAGGAGGATATTTTGGCCGAGGAGGTTGCTGAGGTGGCCTGTTTGGAACACCGCGAGTCTTGAATTGTCTTGAATTGTTGCGATTCTGAGTGCCAGGTGGCCTGGTATTGGCTGACTGATTCTGTGCATAGAAGGCAGTGGGGTTGGAGGAAGACGGTAAAGCAGCAACCTGAGGTTGTTGAGACTGTAACAACGTTTCATGACTGAACAATAAAGACTGTACTTCAAGAAACGATGCTGGAGTTTCTCGAGAGTTGATGGCAACAACAAACGAATTATATTCAGAACCAAGACCACCAAGAATAGCTAAGACAAGGTCTTCATCAGCTAGAGGTGAACCAATAAAGGTCAATTCATCAGAAATAGCTCGAATTTGTTGAATAAAATCAGCACAAGAACTTCCCCCTTTTACAGTGTTCTGAAGTTTTTTCTTCAATTCAGTAAGACAAGCTCGAGAAGAAGCCGAGTAAGTCTGAACCAGATGGCGCCAGAGTTCATGCGAAGTCGAACAAGAGACGACTTGAGCGAGTATTGACTCTGACAAAGAAGCACGAAGCCAAGCAAGTATCATTTGATCTTGCTTGTACCAGCCAAGATAATCAGGATTCAATTGAACTTGGCCAGTGATTGGATGGAGAGAAGAGGGTGAAAGAGGTGCAGAAGTGAGAAAATTGCTGAGGCCATAGGCATGAAGAAGCGGCTCGATCTGCGATCGCCAAGCCAAGAAGTTGTTTCTTGATAACTTGGTGTGGACAGGAAGAGTCAAGAACACGATCTGAGACTGTGCGACAGAGGAATTGAAGTGCTCATTAGGGTTTGTCAAAGGAATTGACGAAACCAGAGGTGGGATTGGGTTGATTAGTGGTGGAATTGATGTTGTCGACTCCGAATTAGGTTGAATCGGAGGAGGAATTGAAGCACCAGACGAGCTATTGGCTGCCATGGCGAAGAGAATTGGGAAATTTTGGAAGAGAAGAAGCAGGGAGGAAGAAGAAAAAGAGGATCGAGAAGCGTTTAGCTAATATTTCGCTCTGATACCATAATAGACTTAACAGAGAAAATGTTATCTCATTAATGAATCTCAAGAGAGTGATTACAGGTATATATAAGCTAATACAAGTAGCGCTTAGCTAACACCCTCCAGTACTCTAGTTACTGGAGACATCCAGTCTACTGTCTAACATCACACAAGCTAAGTATTAATTTTATAATAGTAAGCGTAGCATGCAAGTGATTATTGTTATTGTTTTCTTAGAACAAATTAATGGCCCCAGATAGGGGCCGTTTCAATATTGTTACTAGTGAAAAAAAACTAGGACTACGTAGATGATCGCCATAGCGCATTTTGTCATCATAAATTTGTTTCTTACCTAAATTATGACATGTGAAATAGATGAAATCAAACCAAAAAATGAAACAAAGCAAGAAGACATGGTACATCCGAAAAGTGTTATTTTTTGTATAGTACGTACTTCATATTTTTTTAGCAGTATTACTTTTACTGTTATTTAGAATTTTGATAGAATGAAATAACTGAATTTTAATTTGTAATATTCGAATGAAAATGAAAAGTTTTTTCTAGTCTAGCATCTACGTACAATAAAGGCTGCAAGATTGGTTTTTTCTTCTACATTGTGCCGCAAAAATATAGCGAGTCATTTTAAATCCTGTAAACATTTTGAAATTATACTCTTCATACGAAATACTGCACAGTTGAAGACTTAATTGTCTTGAAAAGAAAAATAGCATTATTTTCTGTAAAATATGTGCTGTATTCGGTATTCCATAAGCAACGTGGTTGTGGAGTACAATTTAAACGTGGACACGGATAACTGCAAACTATGTTGTGTAGAAAAACTCCTAACAATTCATATCTTCGTACCGTACGCATTTCTTGCCTCGGAGATTTTTCTGTGGCACCATTCTATTTTCTTCCATGCGAAATCTAAAATAGCTCTTGGCGCTACGGGCAGGAATAGAAAGCACGTGTAAATCTTTTTTTTAATTATTATTTCCATTGTTTCTTCAAAGAAAAGAAGTTTTTCTTTCTGAAGAAGGACGCCGAATTTTTTTATACCAACCGTATAGACATTAGGTATATAGGTCTATAAATTAGCAACTGTCTAGTTATTCTTAAAAAAAAAAAAAAAAAGAATGGATGTATTGACGGATATAAGTTTATTGATTTTTACTTCAAATAAAAAGTAATTTGTCGCTTAACTTTTCTTCAAATAGAAAGCATGCATGCTTAATTTTTGCGTTTTTTCCTCTCCATTGGGCAACTTTTGTATTTTTACTTTGTCAAAATGATGGGTTATGATAAATTCTGTCATTGTCATCGCCAGTCTAAATTTGTTACTCTCCACAGCAACATCTGTTACTATGAGAGAGAGACTGAATGGTTTGGGAGATGTCCATGTGATCATTAATTCTTTGTAGGACGAGAATCTAATATGAAAAATAAAGGATCTGATCATTAATTATTTGTCGTATAAAATCAGATTTTCTGTGGCTTCACTGTTTCCGAAGAGATTAATTGCTGGCTTGCTGCACAAGCACAGTATAGACTATAGACGCTCCAAAGAAGTAAAGTTTTGCGCTGATTCAATCATTCAGAATTTCAGATACTCTCTTTCTCCGTTTCCAAGCCTAATAATTTAAGGGTTTGATTGGAACGGGAAAATCGACGCACGAATTGGAAATAGAATTCTCTTTTTATCGATTTCTCTGAGCGGAAGCCATAGATGTGGAGACGTGATTTCACAAAGCCTCTCCAACCAATTCTCGTGAAAAACGTATAGATTTGACAATTGACACGATTGTATATTTCTGCGTGACGCTCCTTTCCCTCTGACCAAATCGCCCCTTCATTGTGTCTCTCTTCAAGTGTCAATACGCACCTCCTGCTCCCTCCGTTCAATACCAACACCACCGTCCACTGCTGATCTCCTCTATTCTTTGTTCAAACGTTTTCCTCGGTTATTAATTTGGAGTTAGCATAAATAAACTTGCTGATTTTCCGGGAATCCAGGGTATTAACTATTAAGAATCCAGTAGAAAAGCTTTCATTGTTTCTTGTATTAATATTTTATATATTAGATGCATATGATATAACGCACAATTCCTTTATTAGGTTGCTAATTTATTTGGAAGACGTCCTTCAGAAATTGAAAGCACCAATAGTCCTGTATTTGTACAAGACCAGATTAAAAGAATGCTTCAACAAATTGAATATGGCCGAATAAGTGTATACTTTTGTGCTTCTTGTGCTTCCTTTAGGTAGCTATCGTGTAGTTATATATCCACTAGAAAGCAACCAGGCCATGGTACTGTACACCAGACAGGTCACAATCAAAATAAAAGTCTGTAAATTTCCAGTACAAACTATTTAATACACCACTTTCACTTCATTTCACGGCCGATTAAATAATAATTCAGTGAGAGTAATTTACGCGCCCACTTAGCCAAGTATATAAATTTGGCAGCAGTGGGTGGTTGCAAGAAAATTCATTCCGAGAGGCGAAATTAATAAATAAAAGAGAAGAAGGAAGTTGCTTCATATATAGCTACTGTGTCCTTCTCCTTATCTCTTTCTTTCTTAGTTGCAATAACTTGTCCTGTCATGGCAAATGGTGCTTTCAAATGGGGAGAGATGAATGCGCTTAATTGCTTCTTACCTTCAAAGCTGCAGTACAGGCGTACAGCATCTCTCTCCACTTGGAAGCACTCAGTTGCTATAATAGGGTAATGAAGTTGTTAATTAATTTGCCCTGCAGCTGTTATATATATATTACAATTCACAGGTAAGATTTTCCTACATTGATCCTTATTTTCTTGTTTAATGGAAGTTAGTACGTCCAACTCCTACCTATTGGCAACAAAGCAACAACGATCAAGCTTCCATGCATTTTATTAACCATTTAACCCCATTCATTGCAACTTGCAAGAAACACACAAGTTATTTATTTATGTTTTTTTGACAGATCAAACAATGTTTATTAGAATTCACAGTTTGGTATTCCTTCCTTTCCTTCAATTAATTTTGTACGAATGTACTCTGGTTTGTCAGTTGTCAGCTACGGGAGTTTTCTTTAGGAATAAAAATTATCTGAAGTAATTGATTAATTACTATGGGCCGATTGAACCTTCTTTTGCTGCCTGTATGACATGATGTGGGAAGGCCCAAGTAGCTATTACCCATAATATATAGTTGCTCCAAGTCCAACATGGATCGATCATTACCTGTTAAATTTGACAATTTGAAGTATTTTTATTTTTTTAATTTAACTATAAAAGATCATTCGGCCAGATGCATACAGCAGATGAGTCCTGGTTGTTTGGTCAGTACACAATCTAGATTTGACAATTTTGCAAACTCAAATAACTCAAACTCAATTTGCTTCAAGACAAATTCATAATACATATTGATTAAAAGCCAGATTAATTCAGCGATGATCTGTCTTGAATCCCAATAGCCCCGAAATATAAAAAATTATCTGAATTCAGATCCCTTCAATCCGACACTCTGGATACCTTAGTGTGACTTTATTATTTTCGTATTCAAATTATATGTATTCTTTAAATATTCTTAATTTTCTTTTTTTTAAAAAAAAAAAAATGGATGATTGTAATGTCTCCCTTTTTTCTAAATTTATTTATTGTTTTTGGAGAAGTCTGTAATTTACGTTTTAATTTTTCCCTTTTAATTGAATAGAGGATATTAATTAATCTGACAGCGATATTCTTGATGAATTGTTAGCGGATGTACAGTAAGTTATTACTGTGATAACACTCATCCAACCAACTGATTGGAACTCAGAAACCAACAGTCCAGATTGGAAAGATTAAATCTCTTTGATTTGCTGCCGCTTTGCATTCTGAAACCCTAAGTCCAGTCAAGGTAGCCATTTTTTGTAGTGGTAGTTTTAATAAAACTTCCACTAGTAGCCAAAATTTTTGTGGTGGCAGTTTTTATATACTGCTGGTCACTAACGGCTAGAATATTTGCAGTAGCAGTTTCTATAAAACTGTCTTAACTCATATTATTTAAAGCTTATTTTTATTATTATTATATCAAAGCGAATTCTGATACCATTAATTTCATAAATAATTACTATATCTAATAAAAAGATTTGGTAATTAATTTTGGTCAAACGGCAAAGCAAAACTACAGGCGGGTATATACAAGGATTGTGAAACCAATGTGCTATTATATCTATTTAAGGACTTCCTCAACATATAAACGCAACTCATATCAAAAAATAAAAACCCCAAAGAAGAAGAAGAATAAGGAAGAGGGGAAAGGAGAAAACCACATTTCTTGAGTGTTTGGTGAGATGAAGTAATGCCTATAAAAAATAAAGAAAAGGACACATATGGGATGTAAGCCAATTTTAGCAAAATTTTGAGTTTGTTGTGTTCTTCGCAATCGAGTTTTGCGAATTGCTCGATTTTCTCCCTATGTGTTCCATTCCAATTATTTTTATCAATTGTTTCATTTCCTTCAATCATCTCTTCCCATTTTCCCTTGCATCAGGATTCAGCTCATCCAAAAGGATTTGAGAATGGAAGTTAATGGTGGTAGAAGTTATGCGTATGAGCGACTATGGAAATTACTAAAATTTCAAACATTTTTTTTTTTTTTTGTTGATGTGCAGTTTCCTAGACCGTTCATGCGAATGATTTCTACCACTGCCTTCCTTTCTTTAATTTTTTTTCTTCATTTCATCTTCTATGCCTTCAATCAAATGAGGTAAATGAGGTATCGTTTATTTTAATTAACTTGGTTAGAGATTGAACTCCGCACTGCATACAATCACCAATTTAGCAATCAATAATAATCTATCATAAATCATGATGTTATATTTGAAAATTACGTCTTCAGTAACAACATTGATTTGCATCCTTGTGAAAATTTTGGATTCTTTACATTTAGTAAGAATCTCGTGATTAGATTTGAACGGAAAAAAAAAAGATTATAACTTCTTTGACATCGAGTTTCTAGTACTTTAGCTAAAGACCAATTCCAAGCATTTATATCTATGCATTCTCCCCTCTCAATTTGTTTTTCTTCTTCTTCTCTCCTGTAAAAGGGAAAAAACACAAACTAATTAATGACAGAAAAAAAAAGAGAAAAGAAAATTGTGAGGAGATAATTCATTTTTATCAATGCTTGGAATTCTTCTTTAGTTTGAGTATTCGTTGAAAAAGAAATTAGGATCTTTTTTATCTCATCAACATATGTATCTTCTTCATCCTAATTTTTGGAAGTCAATTCTAGCAAGAATAACTAGGAAGATATACATGCCAATGGGAGAGAAGGAAAGATCAATTTCTTCAACATTGAGTTCCTAGTACTCCAGCTGAAGACCAATTCCAAGCATTTATATATATCTATGCATTCTGCCTCTCAACTTACTTTTTCTCTCTAGCGAAAAGAAAAGGCAAGATTGACATGGGATAATGCATTTGTATCAATGGTAGGAATTAATCTTCGGTTTGAGTATTTGAGGTAGAAGAAATTAGAATTTTTTCTATTTGATCTCTTAAAACTAACTTCTAGGCATGCAGTACATTCAGGGAATAAGGAATTTCAAAATAAATATCCGAAAATATTCAAATATATATACTTAGTATTTACTAAAAAATGAATATTATATTAATTTCAAATAATCGGTATACTTATTTTACAAACTTTCTCTATTTTACCAAAAATGTATGCTCAAAATTTTCTAAACAAGATTCGTGAATTGCTTCCATGAAAGCTCTCCCAGGTTTTAATCAATGTAAAAGAGAAAGCAAAAAAAGGGAGAGAATGAAAGAATGATCATCATTGAACAATCCTTACCCGAACGAAGACTGAAACTTGTTCGAGTCTTTTTCCAAGATCATAATGCAATTGATTGTGAGTCGCTGCTACACCAGTGCATATATTTTTTATTCTTTTTTTATTTGTGTTTTGATTGAGTATTTCAGTAATCACATTGCGCATCATTTTTTTTTTTTTTAAAAAAAAAGACTTAATAGTAAAACTAACAGTCATTTTACAGCTTCGTTCAATAAATTATTATCCATCGTCTACTTCAACTGGATGTATGTATGCATGCTGTCGAGGTTTATTTGAGGAAAAATCTTGGGAGAAGTGAGAAGCAAACGCTGGAGACTTTTTGTTTGTAAAAGTTTCAAATTGGTAAAAAGAATATGGAAAAGATTAATAGGACTGAAGTTGAACAAAACGTGTAGGCCAGTTTGATTTTTATTTTTTATACTATTTATTTCTATTATAAGTTTGTCTTACTATAAAACCATTAAAAATAATCAAGAACTGATGAAAACTGAGGAAGTGCATGGCGACAGGGAAAAAGCGAGTAGGCACCCGCCATAGTTCTCAACAACCCGCGACAAAGGCGCTTAGCCGTGCGATACAGTCAACACGCAGCGAAAAGGATCGAGAAAGGCATAGCGAAGAGGATCGAACGACCAAGATACAAACTCACGAACCAACGGCCAGAATTACGGTACTGTTCTTACCACAGTAACTAAGGCCCCTCACGTAAAAGTCACAACCCTCCAAATATATATACTTCTAATATTTGTTAATAAAAATAATTCTTCAGGGGCCTAATTGGAAAAAGTCTAATCTCTCTCTCTAGGAGAGCTAGGCTTTTCTAAGCATGTATTTCTCTCCGATGTGCCACTATCACCGTGTTAATCAATATATAATCTATTATTTTCATCTCTTAATCAATAAATTGCAATAATTCTTTGGTGAACTAAACTCCAGAATATGTGTCGCCAATCGAAGGATTTAGTAGATAGGATACTACTACTAATCATGACTAATATAAAATCTAATAAGTAGTATTAGAAATACCGTTGTGGAAGGATTGAATCAACCATATTTCAATCTAGCTCATAGGCTGCACCGTTAGCCATCCACGACCACACACCTATTGCGCATAAGACCACCGTCTCTCTCCGTATGACGTCAGTACACTACATTCTTAGGTTAAGATTTCTTAGGTTAAGATTTGGCATCACCTATCAAATTTCAAAAGTCCAACATGTCATGTGCTTCTTTTATGCTTGGAATTCCCTCAAACAATGGAGAAGAAGACTCTCTTTCTCTCACTTAGATCTCTCTAGGATTCTTGATCTTTTGGGATGGAACTAGTGTTCTCCAAAATGACACGACACGATCGTGTTGGCACGACACGGTGTGCGTGTTGACACGACACGACACGACACGAATACAAAATTGACACGACACGATCGTGTTATCGTGTCGTGTTGGGATATTAGAAAGTTTAACACGATCCAACACGACACGAACACGAATTAACACGACACATTAATACAAATTTAATTATTAATGTTAATTAATTAAATAAAATTAATACTTTAAATTCAATTTATAATACTATATCATATTATTTACCATCCTTTGACTCATATTGTTCTAATTTAATTATTATTTAGTAATTTTTTCCTTTACTTTAATTTTTTAACATTTTTTAATTTTAAAAATAATAAATAATCTGATACGATTTGACACGACTAACACGACGTGTCAACACGACACGATCGTGTTAGTCGTGTCGTGTCAAAATGCGTGTCGTGTTGCCTATCCTCACCATTTAACACGACACGACATGACACGACACGATTAAAAAAGTAGTTCGTGTCAACACGACACGACACGAGACTCTAACACGATCGTGTTTGACACGACACGACACGACACACACGATTGGAGAACCCTAGATGGAACCGACTAGAAATAGAAACCTAGATCTAACCTAGATCTGAGTTTATATAGATACAAACACGTGGGTCTGCTACCAAAAACTTTTCTGCATATTACAACACCTATAGTGGGATTTACAAAGGAAAAATACGCATCTATATTGACTATGTGGTCCTCATTTTAATTTTCGATGATAATAACATGGGATTCGATTAGGGGTGTCAACGATATACTGTTATACGATAACGTTTTCCATCCACGTTCCGATGGAACGGAACATATAACGATACAAAAAAGTGCTGAAAACAGATAAATTCAGAAATGATCTCACTTGAAGCCTAATAGCCCGAAATATAAAAAAGAATTATCTGAAACCAAAATCCCATCAATCTGTGACTCTGCATTACTTACTGTTACTTTATTATTCTCGCATTCAAATTATATATATTCTTTATCAATTCTTATATTTAAAAAAAGGATGATTGTAATATCTCCTATTTTTCTAATTTTATTTCCTGGAGAAGTCTGTATATTACGTTCTAATTTTCTTGGCCACTTCGCTTTTATAATTGAATAAAGGGTATTAATCTAACGGAGGAAGAAATAATTGAAAAGTTTCAGAGGGATCTTTGATGAGTTGTGAGTAGATGTACACTAATTTATTGCTACTAGGGTTGGACATCGAGCTTCGCTCGATATATAAATCTGTCAATAATTTTTTGTTATTATGTTTGCAATTAATCTTTATGTAATAATATATGTAATATTGGATTTAAGGAACGAAAATTTTTATAGATAGAGTTATGAATATTTCGTATTTGACATTAGATGGAACGCAATACAACAAAAGAATAAAAAAGTTGATTGGAAAATTACTTTTGGGAGAGTAATTAAAAAGAGAAGTACAAATATGACCAAACTGATAAGTTGTCTTGAAGAAAAATTTTCAAAGAAAAGTACGAAATTATTGTTGACCTTAATATAAGAGATATAACAAACCATTACAAAAAGTCGTTACAGCTAGATAATTTTTATCAGTAATTAATTTTATTTCATATTAATTTGGATATGTGATAAAATTTTCTTATGCTGCAATTTATGTGGGTTTAAGAGTGTTACAGCTTATATACATGAAGCAGTAAAGATATATGATAGAAGTACACATACAACACTTAATATTACTTCTCTTTCATGATACAAAACTTAACAGTAGAAAACCCAAATTAAAAAAGGTATGTTTACTTTATCCCCGTAGAGGAATTTTTAGTATTATATATGTAAGTCATGAAAATTATCAATGGATTCAACACTTGTGTTGTCTTCTTCATCGTCTTCTACATTTAATTCGTCTATCATCATTGAAATATTGTTGTTATTTCGGTGGATAAGTGGAACAGATGTATACCTAAAATCAAGATGAAAAAGAAAGAGGATTAAATTATGGAGAAAAAGAACTTTTAAATTTTAAAGCAGCATACCTGTGTAAAAACACGTTAAAGATATGTAGAAGACAATAAGATTGAAACCGCAAGGACTGCTTAGTGGCAAAATTTATTACACAAATAAAATTAAAAACCCTTCGAATTCAGCAGTTATTGTTTGAATTTTGTATAAAAAACCAGCGATAACGATCTAATATTAAACATCCTGTTTAATGCATTCTGAATACCAAATTAAAAGAAATTACAAAACATTAACTGAATCCTAATATCTTCCCTCCATAAAAACGGACAACAAACACTATATCTATATTGCTATATAATATATACATAAAAATCATAAGAATGTATAAACTGGTAATATTACTTCTTTCAACAATAAATATATATAACCAATGACAACTTAAATATAAATATGCCTATAAAATATAAAATATAAAAATGTCGGAAAGCAAGCGGAAAAAAGGGACGACACTCGTGCAAATTAAATTATAATTCTGATCTGATTCTGATTCTGATTAAGCAAGGGTAAAATTAGAAACAGAATTGAAGAAATTAAATGATTCAAATTGTATTTGAAGTGCCATTTATCTATAAACCAAATTATACTTCAAACAACCAAATGAATAACTGTATTTCAGTTGAAATTGTATTTGAAATACCTTTCTTTTGTGCTTCGTCTGTAAGTTTGTGGGCCCTCAACATCATCAATTTGGGCAAATCTTACCCTGAGTTTTTCCATGCTGTCAAGCTCCCCAATCCATTAATGAATCAATATACCAGCATCATTCTGCTATTAATAGCCTGCACCAGTATTATAGAGTCATAAAAAATATGCCCTTCATCAAATAAATTTATATTTGGTTTAAGAAAAAATATGGCTTAGTGCATCGCTTGCACATGAGCCATGAAAGCATCCACAGCCCTTTGTCGTCTCGCTATATGCTGGTACATTGATTTTACCATCGTGAAATAAAAAATCAAAAAGAAACGGAGAGATCAAAGAAGAAAAAAGTAACTTTAGATCGATCGAAGGTACCAACGTCCATCGACAATAGCTTTCTTCTCAGTTCTCAGTTCTGAGGAGGCGTAGAGCGCCGAGAGGAGGGAGTACACCTCTTCCTACCGATCTATCTCAGTGCCCTTTTTTTGCTCTGTGGAGAAGAAGAACTAACGAAACAAATCAAAAAGTTCGTACGCTTAGCAAAAATTTTCACAGTTATTATGATGAGTTCAGGTCTTTCATTGCAAATTGATCCATATAAAAAAATAAATCATACAATAAAGGATATAAAATTAGATAACTGAAAAAAAATGTAGGTCTGGCTATTCCACCTTTTCTAGAACCGCTCGACGGCCGACACCCTTCACGCGGATTGTAAAGTATTGAAGATATTCTTATTGTACCAGTCATGTCCCGTCAATTAAACTATAGCTTCGTGTTTCACTGTTAGGTAAACCATGAGACTCTTATTTCTGGTTAGTCTCAACACCTGCTCAGCTTTGTGAATTACTTCCCGACATGAAAGATGGAATTTCTAAAAACACCAAATTACCCTGATCTAGAAAGTCCAGAGGACTACAGACTAATCAGTAAAGGAAATACAATATATCGGTCCAAAGGACTACAAGACCAATGCAAGCTTCAAATCAAAGGATTTATGAGTACATGTACTGGTAAATTAAGGAGAAATTTGGATAAAATACGAGAATCCAAATCGAAAATTCAAAAACTTTTGCTTCAAAAAATTACTTGTGCGCACACCTCTAATCTCGATCGACATTTTGCTTCAATGTAAATAGCTTGTAAGCTTGACAAACTAAACTCAAATTTGTTTCTTTTGTTTTTCTTTTGACGAAAGACACAGCTAAATGAGGAGAAAAGCTAAACTTAATCTGAAATTCAGATAAAGGGAGAATAGAACACAATAGAATATTTTATTAAACCAATAGGAGCAAATTGGTCAAATCCCAGTTGGATCTGTCCTCCAACAGATTACAACACAACAAATAAATTTCTAAACCTAAGAAATCAATACAATGAAACAACAAACAACGATCTGCTTTCAAGTAGAGAAAAACCATCAAATAGTAAAATAGGCAGAGATTACAAAGGAGAAACTGAAATTAACAAAAATTATTGATTACCTCGAATACAGATCGAAGGGCAAAACCCTAGAAGAGGAAGTAGCAACCAAACTTTTGCAAATGATTTTTTCCCTTCATCCCCTTGCAAACTTGTATCATCTCTTCTTCTTCCATCGCCTTCTTCTCCCTGCCTATACACGTCGATAATGAAATTGCATATATTATTTTGCATCCGTACCCCTTGGATCTGCCAATAGAAAGTGTCTTAATTCTATGAAAGTGTACTACGAATTAAACTTGGATTTTCAATAAAGTTGAAAAATTGTCTTAATTTCTATTTTCAATAGAAATTGTCTTAATTCCCTCGGATCTCTTTCAACTGCCTGTATGGAGGAGTAGAATACAGTGGACAAATCTACGAAGATGATTTCTCTAATTCTCTGTATCAACGGAGATTGATAGAAGGGAAACAAAGGGCATATTTTGGTACTTAGTCGGTAGAGAGAGAGAAAGACGACACAAAAAATATAACATTTTTAGTTTTGAGGTACCGTGAATTTGGCGGAGAAGAAGAGGTTGAGCATTAGGAGGAGGTGGGCCGGAGGTGGGGCGCAGTTGGCAGAGCAAGAGGAGGATGCGAAGAGACGGCAAGAGGGGGTGCGAAGGAGGAGTTGGGGGGTGTGGGGGTCGGCGAAAGAAGAAGAGGCAGAGAGAGAAGTTTTGAGAGGCGATGGGAGGGAAGTGATTTGGGCACCACTTAAAAGTGATACAACACCACAAAAACTTTTCAATGACCATTATACCCTTTCCCTCTCTCAACTGACTTCGCACCACACCTCTATTTTTTAAAACCCAACTCAATCAATTAATGGTTCCTCCCGTATCAGATCCGACTGACAGCGGATTCAGATCCGCTAATGATTCCGGCCATCGCAGCTGCCAAGTGAGGGCTCGTTAGCGTCGCGATGCCGAGGAGAATACGATGGTGGGGTTCACTTCCACTACATCTTCTCCATTTGTTCAAAACAGCTCCATCTTCATGTGTACTTTTGCCGATCTTCCCCGACAAAATTCCGGCGATCGGAGCCACCACAGGTTGCAAGGTTGGTTTCTTTGTAATCAGCACTAAGAGGAGAGTACACTAGTGTATTTAATTTGTGCCAAAGTACTTTGGATTGCTGTGGGGTACATAAGTTTAGAAGCAACAGAGAAATGTTGCTGTTTTTCAATTCAGTTCATCAATTTTCCAACTCCATGCCCCAGCAATTGGAACAAGCAAAAGTAGTGAACTTAAGGTTATTTGATTCATAAAAGTGCCAACAACAAGTGAGTAGGCTCAGTTTATTTCAAATCTATTCAAATCAGTGGGGCAGCTAAGGGGTTTGTTGCAGCAAATTGAATGTTGGAAGCAGTACAAGCTCGGTTTTGGTTTGAGTAGCAGTTTTGAGGCACAATTTATCACCATTTGCTTTACAATTTTGGTTCAAATTTAAAGTAGTTACAAACTACTACCATCAAAGATCATAACAGCAATTTAGATATAGACTGATTTGGCACTCACAAGCAGCATTCAGTAATTACATATCAAGCTTTAAAAGCTATACAAAAAGGCTAATATCAAGCTTTAAAAGCTATACAAAAAGACTAACAGTAAGCTTACAGTAAGCAGGGATAAATTCTTCAAAATAGGCCCTATTACAAGAACTTAAAAATTACATATTTTGATCAATCCAATCAAAAACGCCATCATCTGACACTTCTTGAGGAACTTCAAAGTTTGAAACAGATTTGTCTGTAGCTTGGTGCATTTGTTTAGGTTGAGTAGATCCATTTGAAGAACTCGTTGCATTTGATTCCCATCTTGCTTTAACAATCTCAAATTGTGATGGATCTCGTCTAGTAGAACACTTTGCTCTTCTTTTTTTGGCTACTCGAGATCTGTTCTCATGAGATGGAATTGTTGGTTCAAAGGACACATCTGGTTGGTTGATAATTTTTTGAATTTTCTCTTCAACCAATTTCTTTTTGTCAAGCGGCCAATTGAGATACTCTAGGTATAAATTATCAAGTTGGTTTTTGAACTTGTTATTACGACCATCACTTAAATTACTATCCAGATCATTCAATTCTCTTGTGTCGATTCTCCACTGTGGGTGTATTTGATCAAGAGATAGTGAACCAGTTTTCCAATGTTCCATCTTATGTGCACATGGCATCCCCATTGTTGCCATGAACTCACCGGTACAAATAGAATTCATGGTTCCTTTTTTGGCCATCTGGTATTGCTCGTATAACTTCCTTAACGCAAAAAGTGAGATATGCCGTAGGAGATTTCTGAAAAAAGGAATACTGCAAGCATGAGGTACTTGGATCTTTTCCTTTGCGAGTTGCACTGTTATCTCATTAAATTCATTATCAATAACTAGGCATATCTTGTTCTTGATAATGTGCAAGTCACCTATTAGAAATTAAAAATAATTGATAAGTAAATGAAGAAGGAAAGAAGAAATGATTTCCTTAAACTTTAAATTAAAGGTTCAGTTGCATACCTGTCGATACTTGCAGATATTTTTTGAGTTTAGCGTGTGCTCCTTCTACTCTAGATGATGCTCGATTGTCGAGATGCAAATGTTTCTCTGTCCATGCGCTAACAAATTTTTCTTTCAATGGTAACCATGTTTCTTTTATATATGCTACAACATCATTTTTCTCTCTGTATGTTGATTCAAATTCACAGCAGCTCTTATTATACTCATCTTTGGTCGATGAGTACACAATCTTGTTCCAATCAGACATGCACTTGTCACAATCCTCTTTAGTTTCAAAAACCTTTTTGCACTTTGTCAACATGTTCTTTTCAATGTGCCATACACAAAGAATGTTAGTTGCTGATGGAAAAACAACTTGTATGGCTTTCATAAGTGCTAGTTGCCTATCAGTAATGATAACCGATGGCTGGTTATCATTTTCAAGAATCTCCTTGAACATTTGTAGAGCCCAAATATAATCTTCAGTGCACTCATTTTTCAGGAAAACAAACGCTGAGAAAAATGATGAATGAAAGCTTGTAATTCCAATTATATTAAGCAAGGGCATTTGGTATTTATTTGTCTTGTAAGTGCAATCCATGACAAATACATTTGGGAAACTCTTGGTTAACATGATTGATCGAGGATCGGCAAAAAAGAAATGAGTAATATGACCAACTTCATCTTGCAAGATGTTAAACTTAAACTCACCTTGCCCAAGCTCTTCAAATAATGCTTGAACTATTGATCTTCCTTCCAAATTATCTTTATGAATTTTTTGAGTTGCATTGTATATTGTTCTAGATACAACTCGAGTGTTTGGATTTTGTTGGCGAAGAGATGAGAGAATTTGTCTCGGTTGAACTCCACAATTTGTCATGCGCTTTATCTCCTTCAATTCATCACTGGTTACCCGACGAAATAAGGAATGACCAGCAATATCATTTGAAGGATCATGATTGTGTTCATTATTCCTTATTTCGATTGTCCAGGTACCTTCTTTGTGCTTTTTTCCATAAAGCTGAAACGGGCAATTCACCAAATGGCTACTTGTAAACTTTTTTCTTTGGTCCTCTAAAATATTGTGGGTATTTCGATAATGACCGCCTCTATCACATCGCAATACAAAACACTTTTCTGCCGTTGATCGAAGAATAGATAGCGCATAGCCTCTTTTTGAATAAAAAGCACAAACACAATCTAGCAATTTATCTCGCGTTGCAAACTTGAAAGAAACTAGTTGTTCTTCATTGGTTATGTCCATCTATATATAAACAAAAGTAATAAAAGACATTAGAATTTTTGATAAAGCCAGACCAAATCGGAATTTTTGATAAAAGACATTTCTTTAAAGTTTTTTCCACTTGAGAAACTGACAAAGCCAGATGGGATTCTTTCTTACATTTCACTTCAGAAATCGGAATTGGTCAGCTCTGTTGTTTTCTTTTTTTTCCTTCTAACGATGTTTCAAGCGGCTAGGTTGTACGGACGATAAAGAGATTTTGTGGGGGAAGCCAAATGAAAAAAGTTGGGACTTGGGAGTGTGCCTTCTGAAAGAAATAAAGTTGGGTTTTGGTGTGGTGCGAAGTCAGTTGAGAGAGGGAAAGGGTATAATGGTCATTGAAAAGTTTTTGTGGTGTTGTATCACTTTTAAGTGGTGCCCAAATCACTTCCCGCGATGGGATGGCTTAGGGGAAAAAAATGGACGATCGGAGCGAAAATCCGAACGAACGGTTAGATTGGCGTATCGCAAGAAGAACCAAATAGCGGAGACGACACGCACGGGTTTTACTTGACGAATTAGCGAAGGTAGCTTTAAAATCCGCGCAAAAAAATCACGCAGATTATATTAGTCTTATGATATATGATAAGACCCGTCCATATGATTAGAACTCAATACCAACGGTCCATATTGGATGATTAAACCTCTTGCCTGTATTGCTGCCTCTTTGCGTCGTGAAACCTTAATTTCAGTCAAGGTAAAGATTTTGTAGTGGCAGTTTTAATAAAACTCCCACTAGTAGCCAAAATTCTAATGGTGGCAGTTTTAATAAAACTGCTAGCTACTGACGGCTAAAATATATTTGTAGTGGCAGTTTAAATAAAACTCCCTTAATTCATATTATTTTGTTCTTATTTTCCTTTTCTTATCAAAACAAATTATGATATTATTTAATTTAATTAATAACTGTATCCAATAAAAAGATTTGGTCGTTAATTTTGGCCAAACAACAAAGCAAAACTAAAGGCGGATATATGCAAGTATTTTGAAACCAATGTGCTATTTTACCTATATAAGGAATTCTTCAGCATATGCACTTAACTCATATAAAAAAAAAAATAAAACCAAAAAAAAAAAAAGAAAGGAAAAAAAAAGGGAAGAGGGGAAATGAGGAAACCATATTTCTTGAGCGTTTGGCCAGCAACCATGAATGTGCATGGAAATAAAGAAATGCATGTAAAAATTGAAGGAAAGGACACATATGGGATGTAGCCATTTTCAGCAAAATTTGGTGTTTTTTTGTGTTCTTCGCAATTGAGTTTTGTGAATTCTTCGACTTGCTCCCTATGTGTGCCATTCCAGTGATTTTTACTAATTGCTTCATTCTCTTCAATCGTCTCTTCTTCTTATTATTTCCTTGCATTGGAAACAGCTCATTCCAAAAGGATCTGAGAATGGAAGTCAATGGTGGTAGAAGTTATGCGTATGAGCGCCTATGGAAATTACTTAGAAATTCAAACAATTTTTTGTTGATGTGTAGTTTCCTAGACCGTTCATGCGAATGATTTCTACCACTTTCTTCCTTTCTTTAACTCTTCCTTCATTTCATCTTCTGTGCCTTCAATCAAATAACGTAATGAGGTAATCGTTTCTTTAAACTTACTACTTTACCAATAGTACTCATTTGACAGCTTCATTCAATAAATGATTAACCTTCGTTACTTCAGCAGGATGTGTATATACATGCTGTTGAAGTTTGTTCATGGCAAAAACTTGGATGAAGTGAGAAGCGAACGCCAGAGATCTTTTTGTTTGTAAAAGTTTCAACTTGGTATAAAGAATAATGGGAAAATCAATAGGACTGAAGTTGAAAAATTGTGTAGGCCAGATTGATTTTGCCTTTAAAAAAAATTAACTATTTATTCTCTGTTATATAGTTTGTCTTACTATGAAACCATGAAAAGAAAGTTAAGAACTGATGAAACTTTGTTAATAAAAATAATTCTACGAGGCCTTGAAAGTTGCCCTTGAATAATTGAACTACGCTTAAAGTTCGCCATGCGATTCAAAGTTTCAAACCGGTGAATGGCATGCTAAAATCGGTGAAATACTTTTCATACTTAGAAACCGGTCCGATGAATCTGTTGGGCTTTGTGGGTCGTTCAACACTAGAAAGCAAGAAGATGGTTACGCCCTTTTAGTGTGTAGCTTTTGTAAATAAATTCTTTTTTTTTTTTAAAATACCAGGTTTGAATTTAGCTGACATATTCAAAATATTGATAAAAGAAATTTAATTTATTCAGATGAAATATTTCATTAAATCTCACTGAGTTGCCTTTGTAATTAGTATCCAAAATGTCAAATATTCTCTGTTCTAGTTCAACATATACTTTTAAAATCTGCAAATCCAATCAATGGGCACAATAAACAGAACGGAAAACATAATATAATTTATTTCATTACATGTACTTACCAGAAGTACAGAACCAATTTATTTTGGCCCAAAAAAAACAAATTAAAAAATGTCTGTCCATCGTTTGGAAGTAAGTAGCAATCCAAATTAAAAACTGTAAACCCTCTTCGAATTGTCATTAGCTCGCCCTAAGGACCATGATTTATCGTCTGATAGGAATATTTTTTAAAGACTAAGTTATAATATGTTTTTTTCCTTATGCCTTTAAATATTCTTGACAAAGTTATAAATGAGGACCCTTTATTTAATTAATTGGCTTTATTTTTTTGATCGTCCCATCACATCAATACTCTTGCACTTCCAAATCTAATGGTCTAGAAGAGTTTGTTAGTAATTCCATATAGAAGGCTGGTACGACCTTGGTACCAGTCTGGTACATCCTTGTTTTGGCTTGCTGGTACGCTATTAAGCCCCTAAGGGCTGATATGTGAAATAAATCTGTTTACAGGGGCCTATTTCTAAGTATATTTGAATTAATATTGAATTGATTTGTAAAATGTTCTATTTTTGGACTAAAGTGTAAATTAAGTGCAAATGAATGAAATTCTGGGTCTATTTGCTTATCTCTAGTGCTAGTGGGTCGGGTCTGTGAATTTAACCGATCAGGTTGACAACCATTAGGTTCAGACCTCAATTTCAAACCCATATCAGTCTGACAAGTAGGGTCCCTAACTCCCACTGGGTTGGAAAGGGACTCTCTGGGGCCTTGTGCTCTTGTGTTAACCTTGTGCCTTTGTTTGGGTTGACAAGGCCACCCCCGAGTTGGGTACTTAAGGTATCTCTCTCTTCTCTATTGGGATGTTTAATTGCGAACTAGATCAGGTCCAAATGAATTTCAACAAAGAGAAATTAAGTTGTGGGCAAAATTCTTTGTTGGACTAAAATGTTAAAAGGAGATTTAATTAGCTAGAGGTAGGATTGCATAACGTGCGAAACAGTAACGAAACTAGAGTGTTTCATTAATCGATTCGTTTTGTTGACGAAATTGGTTTTCAATTTCGTTAACAGTTTCACAAAGACGAAATGATCAAAATTTATGAAATTTTCGTGATTTGCATAGTGACAAAACAGTTTCATTGTTTCGTTAATCGTTTCACTAAACCAGACGAAATCGTTTAATTGTTTCGTTAACCGTTTGTCTGGACGAAACGAAACGAAATACGACTAAAGGTAATGAATTCATTCGAGAATTACTTTCTGTAATCACACATGCATGCAATTAAGCAATCAGAGGAGAGTGTGCCCCTCCCTTCCCTCACACGTGATATCTCGCCTCACTCCTGTGCGCTTCTCGCCCTCTCTTCACGCGTGACTTCTTCCCCTCACGCGCGATTTCTCCTTCCATCCTCACACCCAATCTCTCCCCTCACCCTACCCATGTGCACGATATCTTTGCCTCCTTCCTCTTGCTTCTCTTTTTCTCGTCAAATTATTTCTCCCTTGATTCTGACCAACTTGGAAGAGAAAAATACATGAAAAACTTGACGAAAAATTTTAGAACGGAGTTGTATAATATAATTCTGCAAGGAAGTAACTAAAATAATAGGAGAGAATATTTATAAAATAAAAATAAAGGAATAACTAATGAGTTTTTGTATATCTTTATTAAGAAGTAATAATAACTACAAGAGTAAAAACAAGCATAAGGGGAACTAATATAATACAAGTGAGTAATTAATAAGTTTTAATATGCACCTAATAAATGGAGTAACTAATAACTTTCTTTTAGTGAATTCAATTCTTAAAAAAAATTCTTTAGTGACCAGACTATATAAGTCTCTACTAAAAGGTTCAAATAGAGGCCATAACGACCACTATTGCGGCCCTATTTGGTATGTCATCACAAAATGTATAATAAATTTTATACCACTACAAAATAATAAAATAATTTATACAATTGGTCAATTTAAATTATCACACTACTTTAAAAGATATGAAAATTAAAAAATTACAATCACTGAACAATTAATTGATATTATGCCACTTGAAGTTCAAAATTAAAAGATAAAAAATCTAAATTTTTAAATTTTTAAATTCGAATTTAAATATTGGAAATTCAAAATGTCAACATACCAAATTAAAAATTTGGAATTTCAATTTTTGTAAATTCTAAATTTTGAAATTTTATTTTTTTAAAGACAAGTTTTATAATTTTTGAATTTCGAAAGAGTATGGATCTAATTTACATTTTTTAAATTACTAGGCTATTTGTATTTTCATGAACCTGACAAAAATTAGAGTACACTATATCTCGAATGTATTTTTTTAATAAGGCTATTTATTTATAGAGGCATAGCCCACTCTTTGAAATAGTGTTTATCCCTCTTCCGCATCCAGTGGGAATTGAACCCGTTACCCTCTAGGATAACAACGGAGCCACTAACCATCTGTGCTGGACTCGCACGTTCTATTAATTTAGAAAATAGAATTGTTACAAAATCAATTTATGTAGTTTTATGTTCACATCTATCTAATTCATCATATTGGTCATGACATATATGAAATTGAAGTACTTTAAAATGGCATAAAACTAATTTTTCAAATAAATTTGCAGCCATTTATAATTTTCCACTTCCATCATTTTGCAGTGAAAAGAAATGGAAGGGAACTTGTAAAATTATATTTCAAACTTTTGGCATGATTGCTTAATGGCAAATGGAAAATACGAAAAAAAGCGAGTCAATATCATTATCCTTAGTATGTTATAAAAGCTAGTGCATCTCTACTACTTATAAATGCATGAACCCTATAGGTGTTACACGCTACGTCTAAATAGTAAGACCCCGTTTGTTTGTGACTTAAAGGGTGCATAACTTAAGTTATGCATCCTTAAGTCACCAAACAACCGTTACATAAGACGCTTTAAGGTTACATAACTTATGCAACCTAAATAGTTTTTTTTCCAACAATACCCCTTAGAAATAATTAATAATAATTAATAATAATATCTAACAACTAACATATAATTAATAATATTTAATATTTAAAAATTCATAATTAATAATAAAAATTAATAAATAAATAATAATAATTAATATACTTAACAAGTAATATTAATTTTTAATAATAACGATTTAACAATAATAATAATTAAAAATAATTAATTAATAATATTTTTTTATTATTAAATAATTAATAATATTTATAATATTTAAATAAAAGTAATCATTAATATTTCATAATAACAAAAATGATTTATTATTATAATATATAATTAATTAACAATAATTAGTAATTAATAATATTTAATAATTAGCAAATAATTAATAATAACTAATAAATAATAATATTTAATAAGTAACAATAATTATAATAAATCATATTAATAATAAAGATTAATTATGAATGAGATCATAATTAAATAATAATAATAAATTAAAAATAATTAATCAATAGTAATTTTTTATTGTTAAATAATTAATAATGTTTACAATATTTAATTAAAAGTAATTATTAACATTTCATAATAATAAAAATAATTTATTATTATCATTAATAATTAACAATAATTAGGTCACAACATCTTATTAATACATAATATTAATTCAAATTTAAGGGCATTTTAGTCTTTTGACATGAATATATGCATGCATTAAGTTACGCATCCTTACTACACAACCAAATATCCATTACATAACACTACATAAACACTTAGGCATCCTTAACTTATGCAACTCCTTACTACACAACCAAACGCCCTCTAAACAAGTCTTTCTGCCGTTGGATCAATTTGATATGTGGTTCGATATCAATCGCCAGGCAAAGCAACACTATTATTTGGTTTTCCATCTAATATAGAAACAAATTGAATAACACATTTATTTGTATTGCTGGTAAATTAAGTGTTAGGATGATTTCATACTATAGTTTTGACCCAAATTGGCCCTAAATTATACTCCAATTTATGTGTTTCTAACTTTATTTTTGCATATAATTGTTAGATATAGGTACTTCTATGCCCTTTTAGTTTTTATCAGGATAAATTTTGGACCTGGATAATTTTGCACAGAATTGGAGCGTTTAAGCGACCTCACAAGCATTTTGAGCGGACAGACAGAGGAGGACAGCTGAAGGGAATAACTGCAGACAATCCAAGCGGGCAGCTTGACAATCGAGCGGGCCGCAGGAAGGAGTTTTCGACAGTCTCTAGAAGAGCAGTTTCTCTCAACATAGCTTCCTCACATGCGCTTGAATACACATGATCTTTCTACCTGGAGGTTACAAGGCAACATTATATAAGGACTTGAAGTCGATGAAGAAGGAGTTCTGGAAAGGAGAGAGAAACACCATATAAGATATCCAGGACTACAACTTCTAAGACTTCAGGCGATCGCTTGGCCTCCAGGTTGGCCGCTTGATGCTCAGAACAAAGAGGAAAGTTGGAGGAATTCGAATTGATTTGTTGTAATCTCTTCTTTTCCTTCATTTTATCCAGATCTAATGTTTAATCCTTGTGATTTGTTTTTGATTTGTATAGGCTGATAATGTTTAAACCTATGATTCAGTTTAATTAATATGTTTTAATTAGTTTTTATTTGATATTTTGTGTTTTGATCTTTGCAATTTATTCTTATCGATGTCTTGATTTATTTTTTAGTAGATTTGGTATTTTCCTGTTGAGTTTAGGTCGAACTCAAGACTAGGAGTTTAAATCCAACCAAACTTAGAATGATTTAACGTTATCTTTCCCTTAAATGGCATTTAATCGAAAGATTAAAGCCTGGACTAAGAATCAGAAAAGATGAAGTCTAATCTCAATATACGAAAGTTGAGAGATGTCAAAGACCCAAAGATCGGATCTATCAACCCTTAGTAAAGAAATGAAAATTGATGCTTAGGGTAGATAGAAAGTTATTCTTAGCGGTTAGTTAAACCTTAACCTATATGAAAGTTAGGATTAAGTATGGTTAATCGTTAGTTAACTTACAAAAATCTAGATAGAACTAATTAGACTTGCATGATTATCGGTTGGATAAGGATTAATTCTTGGATTATTGGATTGTTGTCTGTGCAAACTTAGAAACAAGAAATTAACCCAAGTACAGTCGACCATTGATACGAGCAGACCGCTACGAAAGTAGATGGATCGCTCGTATTAGGAACTAAATCGGAATTTAACAACTTAACCCCTAGTTTTACATTTTCATTTGGTTTTTATCTTCACTTTCCTGAATCCTTAGTTTAATTAATTGGTTTTCAAAATAATTTTAGTTACAATTGTTGGAACCCTGTTTTCTAAACTTATTACCTTGATTTCATTTGATTTAAGTTTCAAATCTAAATACTTGTGTAATCGAACAATCTGTCCCCGAGTTCGACAACCCGACTATACTAATTAAGTTATCTTAGTGGCTGAATTAGAGTAGAAATCAATTTTATTTTCAGTAAGGCTTCTGACGCAACGATAGAGTAAGCCCTCATCATTAAGCAACATATTTTTATTGTCTAACATTATTTTGTTTCTTTATTTGCCCACATATGAGGGCATCTTATGCTAGTAATTAGTATTCAATTAATTTTTGTTGTTGATGTTGTTATAGTTTTTTGTATTATTTCTAGGGATGAAAACGGATCGGATTTATATATATATATTCGAGAAATACGGATACAAATATTTTTATTCGAATACAGATGCGGATGTGGGAATAGATATTAGAACGGATACGGATAAAAATCTGTATCTGCTAACGATTGGTAAACGAATATCCAAATTTCCCGACATTAATCCACAATCCAGCTCTATAATGCAAAATTATCATTCGCAATTGGGAATCGAACCCAAGATCCGTTGGCGCCTCAACCAGCAGACTACGCTGCCTTTTTTGATTGATATGTTCTATATCTATATATATCTCAATTAATTCCTCTGGATTATTCGGATCATGCTTAGCAGCCTCATTTATAGAAATTTTAGTACACAGATTACATTTTAATATTGACCCATGAATTTGGTAATTAGGGTTAAACTTAATTCACATGAAAATATTGAGGATCCAAATAAGAAAAATATATATATTTATATGATTTTCATTTAATAAATTTAGATTATATGCAATTATAATTATGTAATATTCCATAATTGTATTATTTTATAAAAGATTTAATTGGAAAGAAATGAGTTGAAGTGAATTCCTTTTTTTTTTTCGTTCCTCCATATATTATTTTTTCTACTTTTTTATTAAAAATTTCTGAATTCATCACTACCTACAATTCATAAATGTTTACGTATAAGCATTTATTTGGTTCAAAAAAGTATTCAAATGTTATTACATATTATATGGTATAATAATATAATTAACATATTATATCGAAGGCCATGTTATTTAGATTAATTTCATATTTTAAAGAAATGCTCTTTTGGCTCAAACTATGAAAATAGATATTCTTTTGCAAGCACTACTTCTGATATCGACGAAATACTAACATAGACACTGAGTGTAACACCGCCAAAATTTTTCATTTAAAAATTTAAAGAAATTTATTTTCTAAAATTATTTTGGTCAAATATTTTCTTGATCTTTCCGAATTTCTAACTACATTGAATGTACAAGTAATTTGGTATACAAAATTAATTGCCTTTACTCAAAGTCATTTGATATTTACAATACTTATTATTTATTTCCTGGTCCTCTCTTTGACGTTTTATTTTGGGAATTAGTAAAATTATTACAATGATAAAATCTTTAGCTTATTAATTATCAGCCTAAATAGCTTCCTCATTTTTACGAATCCTATTTCCGATTTTTCTTCTTAATGGCATATAATTATATTCTATTTCCATTCAATTTCGTATATGCCATCTGTGCTTGATTTATTGATTTATGATATTCCTAATGTTTCCTTCTTGCTGAACCCATATATTTATCCTTTTGTCTCATTCGAAATAATTCTTTGAAAGTACAAATTTGGAAATCAAGTTGTCCTTTTTATTTGATGCGGTGGCCCATTAATTTGGCTTACAACCCACGGATCCCTCTGGCTACAAATTACCCTCTCATTTTATTTTGTTCCTCATCCGAATAATTATTTATGACCAATCTGAGATATAAAACCGTAATTATAGCGGTTAGATTTAATTATAGGATTGTAGCCCACGCATCCCCACTGTCTATTATCTCTCTTTGATTCCCTTCGTTTCTCATCCAAAAAATGAAATTTAACCGCCGCCTCCAAGCAAATATACTATTTTTCTTATCGGCGGATGTCCCAAGCCCAAATTGAATATCCAAAGTTTATAAAAAATTCGATTGTTACATGTTTCGTCCATCCGATTTGAATTCAATTATTACGTCACGATCGTTGTCGTTTTATTATTCGTCAGGTAACCGGACTTCTCTATAATTTAATTTTCATATTGATTGATTTAAATATCGGTTGGCTTATTTGATTGAATTTAATTGATATATGAGAATTGTGACTGATGTATTTTGCGAGTCAACGGGTCTCTGATGTGATTTGAATTGAAGTGGAAAAGTGAAATGGAATGTGAAGCGGAATCGCCTAGAGAGATTCGCGCTAGTGTGAAAGTGATATGAAAAAGTGGATTTGAGAAAACCTAGACCGTTGATCTCTGTAAAATATATTTAATTTGTTTGTTATTGATGTGTGGATTAATCCGATCGGTTGATTTTTGGTTATATAAATTGGTTATAGGGAAGCTACGTCGTTAAATAACCGGTTACTCGGCTTTGAAGCTGACTCCGTTTTGCATTTATTTCTTGTGACGTAGGTTGACGGACCGTCGGATGGATGCGAAAGATACTGTATCACCTCGTGCCTCGTATTTCAGATACGGGGTGTGACACTGAGTATATTGAATATCATATATTTACAGAAATTGTTATTGTAAATAAATAAAAAAGATTAAAATGCAATATGTATCCGACAAAATATATTTGTATTCGATAATATATGAACCTTCTCCGTATCCGCATAAGATCCGAATCGTATCCGTATTCGAAAAAAATATGAATGCGGATATGGGAACACCAACATCCACTCTGTATTTGATCCGTTTTCATCCCTAATTATTTCTCGAAAAGGGAGAATAAAAAACACAACAGGGACAAAAAAAGAAGAAGCAAAACAATCATTAATGAATAACATTTTGATTTCGAAGGAATTATAATAATGAATAACATTGAAGGGGAATAATAACATTTTTTTTTCTTTGATATTCAAATCTAAGTCACAGATGATATCATATTAACAAAATCAATGATCCATATTTGATATTAGGGATTGTTAACATCTTTTATCTGACATGTTTACGTATTTTTAACGAATGCTTTTATAAATAGTAGAGATAGAGACAGAGATATGAGACAATTTTTAATATGCATTTATTAGAAAAAGACGTAAAGCGAATCAATTAATTTGCCCTGGTCCAAGGTCTAGCTGGAATGCTCCATTTGGCAGGAACCGATGGAATTAAAATCAATTGATTGAAGGAAACCGCTGTGCAATTCTTTTTGCTTGTTTTTTTGGCAAATCAATTGATAGCATTAGATCCAAAAAGAAAGATATATTTGCCAAAAGTCCTTGGCCCTTGGCCCCTCCTTCGGAAGACCGTCTTTAAACCCGGACCGGACCGGTCCTTCGAAAGATATACAATGGGTAAGGACTTAGAAGGAACGGATTTTGAAAGGGCCGGATTTAATTTTCAACGAAGACGGATTTTGATGGGACGGGTATCGAAGGACTAGATCCGGCCCAATTCGACCCGGTTTATTTGGAAGGGCCGGTTTAGTATAACTCATAGAGTAATAAGAGTCTATAGAATAAATACAAATTAACTTTACCTGTAACATCTAGTTAGAAATAATGTTTAAATATTTTGAAGCAACGTTTTCTGGAACAAAAATTCAAACTTACTATTATTTTTCTTCACCAGCTCAATATAAAAAATTTCAGTGAACATTAATTTTATTTATCAAATATATCTGTTGAGTTATAAGGATTATTTATGCAATATAAAAAATACTATGAAATTATGAAAAAAATATTAAAATATATTATATGAAATCTTTTGAGTCCTTTGGGTCCTTGAGCCCGGCCATTTGAAAGACCAAGGGCTTAGAAGGGCCGGATTTTCAAAGGTCCGGGCTACCTATTTAGAAAAAAAAATCTGTCAAACCCGGTCCTTCTTAGACCCTTTTCTTGAATCCGGTCCGGCCCTTATGCAAAATCCGTCAAGTCCGGTCCTTTGAAATCCAGCCCGGTCCGTTTGACTTTCACTAATCGTGCTTTGATCTGCAAATTAAGCCGTATCCGCTAATTTGAAATCCTAGACAAGGCAAAATTATACTATTTAGATTAGAATACATTATATTTATATTTAGATTTAGATTTAAATTAGCGCTAGTATGGTAACGATGTGTTCCCCTCACGATTTAGCTGTAGGAGTGGGTAGCTGCGTCGGGCAGCATAAGATTTTTACCGAACATAACTTTTGGACAAAAATGATCTCTTAGGGCGTTTGGCGTGTATGAAACTTTTAAGTTAGTAAACTAATTAATTTGTTAACTTAAAAATTAACAAATTTATTTAAAAGTATTAAATTTAAGTCGTTAACTTTTGATCTCATTAATCTATGGTATTGCCAAATGCCCCTCGGCACTTATTAGTCAGGTGGAATCCAATAGTATGTTTAATCCGCATTTAAAATCTCGTATGGACTATGGACCAATTTTATTTATTTTAGATTAGATTATGTATATTCTGTGCAGCTCAAAGATATATTTTTGATAAATTTTATTACCGTGAAAATTTTACTTCTATTTAATATTTTATTAGTGGTTTTAAATACGATTGTTTTATTGCCTTTCATGCGTCGGACAAAACTCAACTTTTTCTCAATCTCTTATCAAAATACTTTTTTAGTTATAATTTGCGTTTGGTTACAGGCTGACAGCGAGGCCATTATTTTGTTTCATTTAATAATTAATAAAATAGATTTATAACACCCGTATTTTATGGAATTACGTATCGTTTCTCCGGTAGGTTTTTTACGAAATAAACTAATGATGCCAATTTATGAGGAAAATCTTATTATTTCTATTTCTGAAATTAACGGATCTGATACTGCACTGTGACTCTGTGAGGAAAAGATATGGAAAAAATAACAATTGCTTGATTTTCATTTTCTTTTTCTGTCGTATCTTTTTTGTTCTATTTAAATCTTAGAAATTCATTTAAAGTTGTGACAATTTGCGATTTGCGCCTGGCTGGAAAACAAAGGTGAATCTCTCCCTCTCTCTCGCTCTCTCACTCGCCTCTTCTCCCTTTTCGAGGTTAAAGAAAGTTCATTTTCAAATTATCATAATAAAAAAAATTAGCAGAAACTCTGTTTTATATCAAACCTAGTTAGTAATTGAGGATTTATGTCTTCGATAATTCCCTTCTGGAGTCAGCTGGGAGATGGTTGGCAATTCAATATTGGAGATATCATAGTTACTGATTCACAGTTGGATAAAAAATTAAAAATTGAATATGTTTTAGTTTATGTTTGTTAATTGCTCATTCATGTCTACTTGTTTTGTATGATCTATTATTGCCTAGAATTATGTGATTTTCGTTTAAGTACTTTTGTTCTGCAATATATACAGACACACAAATTAAGATTTCTAAATTAATACTAACGTCCATTATAATTTTTTTGTTTTGTTTTTATATATGGTTTCATAATTTGTTGAATATAATAATGCGCAGGCTTAAAATATGCTGAGCCAATTCCAGTCTCGAAAGCAGGTCCTCGAAAAATTGGAGAATCTGCAAATCATCCTCCACCCGAAGCTTCTCATCCTGATAGAAGCTGCACAACTGAGCCCGCAGCGGCACGTTCTCCAGCCATGGATTGAGAAGCTCAAGCTTGCTTCCAATGAGGCTGAGCATGTGCTTGCTTCAGTTGAGTCCAACAAGCATGAAAATGAAGAAGAGGTCGATTCCCTCTCTCCTTATTCTGACCTTTTAAATTTCAAGCTACCCAAAGATTCATCTGAGAAGAAAAATCTCATGAAACGCCTGGAGAATTTGGAAGAAATTGTCAATGAAGCAATGACATTTGTTGGCTTACTTAATCTACCAAGCAGTAGGAATCCTAAACAGTTTAGGGAAACCATTTCTTTTCCATCTTCCAAGGTCATTGGTCGCGACAAGGACCGGGATGACATTGTGAAATTGTTACGAGAGGATGTCCCTGCTGGATCTTCTTACACTTCTTATTCCTATTCTGTTATTGGGATATGGGGCCCGCGTGGATCAGGGAAGACGACCCTGGCACAGTATGTTTGTGAATATGAGAAAAATTTACAAGAAAAGTATTTTGACCTTGTAATCTGGGCTTACTTTTCTCCAGATTTTGATATTTATGATTTATGGAAAAAGATTTGGGGGTTTGCTTTTAAGGAGGCTTGTCCTGATTTTATATACCTTGAGGAGATACAATCAAAACTTGAAGAGCAATTGAGAGGGAAAAGGATTCTTCTGGTGTTGGATAACGCTTGGTATGATAAAAGGGTCAGTGTACTGAACGTGCAACAACTATTTACACCCTTAAGGTCTGCCAAGGGTGGCAGTAAAATATTGGTCACGACTCGGATGGAAGAGACAGCAAAGCGGTTTGGTGCTATGAATCCTATTCCGATGCGGGAACTTGATGCTGAACAATTCCTGTCGCTATTCATGTACCATGCATTAGGTTATGCGCACACTTGCAACAACCACGTGGTGGAGACCCTAATGTCAATAGGCAAAGAGATTGCATCAATGTTATGCCGATTGCCACTAGTAGCAACGACGATGGCATTGGAGTTGCAAATAAGACCGGACCCAGATTTTTGGTTATCCATGCTAGACAGATTATTGAATGGTTCACTGGACCCACTGCTACATTTAGAAGATTGACTAGACAACCTTTTTCTCTCTCAACCCTGAATAATTAGATTTTTGTATTTCTTTTACCTTGTTATATAATAAAAGAAAATTCTCAAAGTGCAAATTTTGTTATTTTTAAGGACTGATTGGAAACAGAGCAAATTATATGGAGTTTACAATGTAAGCTGCAATTAAAGAGCATAAAGAAAAATTGGTGCTTTATATATACATTTTTTACCTTTTTATTTACTTCTTGTGTAGGTACTCCAGTGCGATCAAACTTTTTCTCAATATTAAAACGCCTTTCTAGTTTCTAGCTAGTTAATTTCTCTTTGTAAAATGTGTTTTCGCTTTATGTGCCTAAAAAATTGGAAATTAAATTTTGCTTTAATCTTATAAATTACCATCTTTTCTTTCATTGGATACTATCATAATGACATCCGTATGGTTTGCTAAGCTATTATAATTAAAGCTATCAAATTCGTTGTATGATAAGCCTTTCTGCTACAATTTATTTTGTGATGGTTTTTAATGTCTTCAGGTTATAATTTTCAGTTAGCTCGACTGGCATGCTACTAGACATGCTATCCAAAAAAAAAAAAAATTCGAGTATCAATGTTTTTCCTTGGTTGTTTTTACAAAATTGTAGATCAACTTTTCTCCGTCCTGAATTAACAAGCTTGTTACGAGCTGACTTGGTATATATAATGAGATAAATTTCGCCAGCTCTACTGTGGCTGAAGTTAATAGCTGGTAGAGTAAAAAAAAAATTAGAGATAATATATCACTGACTGAGCATATAAAAGAAGTTTGATGAAATGAATTTAGCTCTGCTCAAATTTATCTAAAAGTAATTCAACATAAGTTAGATTTCTGTTCATGACATGAATTATCGTCTGGAGAAGAACCTTGTACATTTTATGCTCATTTTTTTATGTTTTGTTGATTTTGTTATGAAATAAGATCTTTATGAAAAACAAAAGGTAAGCTATAAGTGATTTTTTTTTTTTGTAAAGCCACCTTTTAGTTTGTGTTTTTTTTTTTTACATTTTTAAAGTCCTTGTAATTCACAGCCCTAAACAGATGACTAGCATATTGCCTGTGTCAACAAAAACTGCCTTTGTTTTACAAATTTTAATTTCAATAAGTTTCTTACTTTAATAGTCTGTCTGACCAAATTCATTGCCTTAGTAATCCTTGTTAGTTTCTTCTGTACCAACTGAAACTTTATATGCCTGAGTCATGCTAGTTTCATTTATACTGTTTAATTGTTTGCATTTCTTGCTAATCAATAGTTTTATTTCTCTGTTTTGTTTATGTTTTACTAGTGAACTGGCAGAGGACCTGGAATCATATATGGAATTGAGTACTTCTTGAAATTCAAAAGCACTACCAAACCCCAAAGAAGCATGGAAGAAATTGGAATATCGACGTACTTGGTGCACTTTTCTTACTATTAGAGTAAAGTTTAATTATACTTGTATTGATAATGTTTTCCTTGTTTTAGGATAGCAGATTTTGTTGCTTTGTAAACATATTCTTTTGAGAAACTATATCTTACTTTCCATTTGTTGGATAGGCGAGATGTGCAGGCTGTTTTACATGAACTTCGAGTAATGAAAAAAAATAAATAAATAAATAAAATGTTTGAATATATTATGGGTAGCATTTATTTGATGGAAGGCATCTCGATGACATGTTAATCAGAGAAGATGGAGTTTTATGTTATCTATATACCTGTCAAATGTCAATACATATACCAAGGCCCGTCAACAAAGATTTATGGGCTATGATCATCACAGTACCTACTATGGTAAGACATCTTTTGAGTTCAAAATGTATGTCTATTTAGTTTCATATCCCATGGAAGAAACTCTAAATTAATATTTCATATAAATCTGTCAAAATACGAGTCCATTTCCAACAGTTGGGTATCGTATGAGGGCCGTAACATGCACTTTCGGCCTTCCTTTTCCAATAAAATGAAATGGTTCCGAGATCTTTGTGCGTGAACGTAGATAGCTACAATGTTGTTTTAAAATCCGAAATCTAAGCAACTAGGATTTAGGACATTAACAGTCTGTTTGGTTTTCGGTAAACGGAAGTAAAATCAGCGAAGGGAAGGAAAATTTCATTTTTACCCCGTTTGGATATCAAACTTTCGGAAGTTAAAAATTTCACCGACGGAAATATCTTTCCTTCTCTTTTTTCCCTTTCTATAGTAAAATCTTCCCCCCCGATTCGGAGTGTAACGAAAGAGAAAGAAAAATCGGAGATTAGCGAAGATTTCTGCTGGACCAGGATGCCCTTGCGATTTCTCCTTATTTGGCGTTCCTTCTCCTTTTTTTTGGCGCGATTCCTCCTCCATTTGGCGCGATTCCTCCTCTATTTGGCGCGATCTGAGCCAAAATCTTCGTCGATTCTTTCCTTTGGCGCACAATTCCTCTCCGCGCAAGAAATCACCGTCGATTGTCTTATAAATTGCGCACCTTTCTGCCTCTTCAACTGTAGGGTTTGCTTTGTAGTGGTAATTTTCATTTTTTCCCTTTTATTTTGACTTATAAGCAATTAGTTGATTCTAGCAGTAGGGTCTGTTGTACAAATCGATTGCTCCATCTGTACAAATTGTAAACTTATTTATTATAAAGAATATATGGAGAAGAAGCATCAAACATTTCTGTTCTTTCTTTTGATTTTGGCATACTTACCATGAACTAATTATTTGCAAAGAGTGTTTATCATCTGACGTTCAATCATGTATGGTTGTCAATTTACGTTTCTTGGTTTTGACCAATTTTCGCTTTTAATTTTGCAATAGGTTAATTAATTCTACCAGTATCCTATTCCCCTTTCTGTCAAGCAATTTTTTTTTTTTGCATAAAGAGAAAATTCTTCTAACTTTTGCACCCACTGTTCTTTGTTTACGAAAAGAATAACTTGAATTAATCAATCATTTGTAAAGAGTCTGATTAAACCTTCTAACTTTTACTATTTTATATTCATACATGCACAGCAGAAGACAAGTTGAAGCACCATTGAAGAAGGAGAAGTTGGACATCATTTGAAGAAATTTCAATTCTGAATTATCAGGTATGTGTTGTGATTGTAGCGGTACTGGTATTTACTAGTACAAGCTGTTTAAGATATTTACTGTTTCCAGCTTCCACACGTTTCTGTAGGGTTCTAATTGGTAGGTGCAGATGTATTCTTAGGATGTTATACAAGCAGTTCTTCTATTTCTTAATTATGCACTTTAGAATTTTTTTTTTTACATTTATTATATTATTTGCATCCTGAAATGCGCTAGATACTAGTCATGTCACTTACTGTTGGCATTGTTGCAAAATTTTTTGCAAAATTTTATAAGTATTTAACTATTTATATTTTATAATTGGCATTGTTGCAAACTATAGGTATTTTGAAATGAGATCTTCAAAAGCACTTGAAAAGAGACGTTTGCGCTTCCTCATTCATCATTTGCATTTAATGGCTTTAGTGCAAGTATATTGTTTATTAGTATATTGGTTTATGCTAGAACTAAGTTATGATAATGGAATTTCTCGAGAAGTACGAAAACATAGAGCAGCAGTGCGTCAAGAATTATTGTATCAAATTCTGACTAGTCGTAGAACACGTGAAGTCATTAGAATGGGTCCTAGGGCTTTTCTAGATTTATGTAAGAAATTAGAAACTGAAGGGGGGCTTAGACCGACTCGACAAGCTTCAATTGAGGAGCAAGTTGCTAAGTTCCTCCATATTTTGGGTCATAATGTTAGAAATCGTCCCATATGTTTTTTCTTTCGTCGATCTGGAGAGACCAATTGCCGACACTTTCACAAGGTTTTAAAATCAGTAATTATGTTGGGAGGATCTTACTTTCACCAACCCGATGGTTCTCAAGTTCCTATCCAAGTTTCATCAGATCACAAATATTTTCCTTATTTCAAGGTAATAGTCAAAATCTGAATTTAGTCAATTACATAAGCTATATATAGTTCAATTAGATTGTGATTTTAAGTAAATATAACAATAATAGGATTGTCTTGGCGCTATTGATGGAACACATATACGAGCAAAAGTATCTCCATTAGATGCACCTAGATATCGTGGAAGGAAAGAATACCCAACACAAAATGTACTTGCAGCTTGTACTTTTGACCTGAAATTTACATATGTGTTGCCTGGTTGGGAGGGGACAGCATCCGATTCAAAAATTATCAAAAGTGCATTAAATCGACCGTGTCCACTCATCATTCCACAAGGTAAAACACCAGGATGAACCAATTAAATTTTATAACTAGTTAGCAAATATATATTTCTTTTGAAAATTAATCAATTAAAGATATATTTTTAGGAAAATATTATCTTGTTGATGCGGGGTTCATGACAACGACTTCTTTGCTTACACCATATAGAGCAACACGATATCATCTCAAAGAATATTCAGGAAATCCACCCCGAAATTCTCGTGAGTTGTACAATCTCCGTCATGCATCTCTACGCAATGCCATTGAGAGAGCCTTTGGAGTTCTTAAGAAGAGGTTTCCTATAATAGGAAGTTCTAACCAATCATATTACAGTGTAGAGGTACAAAAAAAGATAATTATGGCATGTTGTGTGCTGCACAACTATTTAATAGATAAGGACCCAGATAGACGACTAATGGCTCAAGTAGATGCAGAACTTGCAAACCGATCTGACCAACAGAGAGATACTAATGCAAGAGAAGACTCTCAAGAGGTAACTAGAGGCGACCAATTGAGAGATGAGATAGCAGCTGCTATGTGGAGGAATTATAATAATAATCGTCGTGTTTAGAGGATTTATATGTATTAGAAGCACAAAGCGACAAAGGAAGAAATCCAAGCAGAAATATTGAAAGGAATTCAAGGAGTAGGTGAGTATATCATGAAGTCAACAGATGCACTTGTGAAAGCACATAATTCACAACTTGCAGTGCCTGCAACAGAAATTTGGGATCTGGTCCTTGCTTTAAATCTGGATTCTGAGGTGGAAATGGTTGCATATCGTTTCTTAATTAAAAATTCTGTTGAGGTTGAAGCATTGCTAGGGTGTCCTTTGGAAAAAAGAAAGGGATATCTCCTCAGCATTCTACCTAGGTAATTACCCATGATTTATTACATTTTTGGATTAATCAATTAGCAAATACTAATTTACTGTTTGTTTACTTATTGTTAGTTCCTGAAGAGATTGGCAATGTGGATTCGGACATGGGAGGATGCATGTTATCAAGTTTATCTTACTATTTTTTAAGAAGTTGAGTTATAATATGTAATAAAAAAAGATCCAGGGGTTATTTTAAATGATTTATCATATTTTCTTTTAATGTGATGCTTGTTAGACAATAATAAAAATTCAGTATCTGCTTTATAAGGTTCAGTAGTCCAAGCATAAAGGTTCAGTAGTTGAATTCTTTAATAGCAATATTTGCTTATTCAATAAGATATGCTTGTACCAATTTGAGTTTGGGATTTGATATTTCTTGAGATGTGTATTTTGATGGTACACCTTTGTGTGCTGGTGCACTTTGGGTTGCGTACTGGTACACTGTACCAAACTAGTTCACCAGGTTTGGGATTTGATATGCCTGTTTAATATTCTTCCTCTTTTTTGTGAATTTTTCTGTATGTATCCTTGTATAAATGATTCTGTTAGGCCTGATCAAATGCTGGCTTGTGAATACTACAAATAGCACCGCACTACCATTGTGAGAATGATACCAGAAGTGATGACAAATAAGAGTCGTGTAATAATTGTAATGCGTATGGAAATGCACAGACCATTCTAGGATCATTCAGGTTTATATCAATAAGAAATTCTGGTAATTCTTGGATTATTTCATTTTATTTCTTTGTCTGTTCTTTTTCTTTGTTAGAGTTTAATTTTTCAGTTTTGAAGGGCACAATTTTTTGTTGTTGTCAAAATCAATGTTTGTATTGCTAAATTGTTGAAAAATAAAGATGTGAAAAATAAAAATACTTGTGGGCAGAAATCAGTGAGGCATCCTTTGTTATTGCTACACCAATAGGTAATTGGTACAAAATCTTACGGATTGGTGTACCTTCTTCACTGGTACACCAGCACAAAAGTTTCCGATAGGTTTATTAGGTTTATTAGTCTTTGTACCTTCTTCATTGGGCACAACTGCCATATAAAGAGCACAATTGCAATATACAATTAATCAACGTCCAAATGATATTATTGTACCACTATTCAGCTTTGTATATAAAGAACGTCCATCAAGGTCATAATAGTCATTTGTAATTAATTAGTCATATTTTTACCTCCTTTTAATTGGATCATCCAAACAGGAAAAAAAAGAGAAGGGTAATTATTTTCCTTTCCTTCCAATTAATATCCAAACAAATTGATGGAAATAATTTTCCATTCCCTCATTTTCCATTCCCTTCCTTTTTATATTTTTCCTTCCTTTCTATCATTTTACCTAAAACCAAACAGGCTGTAAGGGTGAAACAATGTTTTCATCGGCCTTTTAAAAAAAAAAAAAAAAAAAAAAGTTGAACAACGTCCAAAATTGTCAAGTTGCTGTCGTATTGTTGTGACAGGCTCCGTTTGGATGGATGAGAACAAGCCCAATTCCCGGAATAGCTTCTTCCCCAAATAAATTCATCCAAACAACACTGTTCTGTTATAATCATTTTTCTTCAGAAAAAAAATCGGAACTTATTAATAATTTAATAATATGAAAAAGGATTAGGAGGTCACGACTAACATTGTTCAGAACGGTATAATTGCTGCTGTTATGGTCATAACGGTTATGACGTTGTATTTTTTGTGAAGTTTTCATTAATTATATATGGTATTTAGTATTTACTATATAACTCTTAAAATTTCTGAAAATTCAGAAATCTTTCTGATTAATACCTCAAGAGTCTTTAATGTTCAAACTCATTCCATCCTATATTCTCTTAGGTGTCGTTTGGGATGCATGAGAATTGGCCAATTTCCGGAATTGACAATTTCATTCCTCAATTTTTCATCCAAACGGTTTTGGAATAGCCAATTTCATTCCTAACACAATTTTCAATAACACTCTTCCCAATAACATTTTTTTCTCTACTTTTCACACTTCCCAACGCTATTCCTAAACTCACCATCCAAACAATATTTCCAATTTTCGAAATAGCCAATTTCCACAATTTCTGTGAATAGTATTTTTCTCTAAATTTATGCTATTCCTACCCTATTCCTAATCCATCCAAACGACATCTTAGCGTTTCTCCCAAATTCTTCAAGGTCTCGGATATATATTTTTTATTTCTTAACATAAAAAATTAATTGCAGCATTTAACGGAAAGATCATCTGTTAGAAGGAAAATTGCGGCATAGGAAACCCTTGCGGATATATAAATATCAATCTTCAACCAGACAAATGGAAATTCATCCGACGTATTCTAACCGATCAGAAAGGCCCTTCCGAGAAAATCAAACACATTATAATACATGCTGATCATATGCTGAGAAATACAAATACATATACGCTGTTAATCATCTAACAGCTTTTATTTTATTTTTATTTTTTACCGTCCTACCTGAAGTGATGTCATTGACACCGATCCATGTGAAGAATGGACTGATTTGGCAGGTTGTGGCTCCAGCAAATCTTGATTGACATCTTGCAATAGAAGTGGGAAATCATCGACAAGTTGTTGAGATCCATCAAGATACTGGATTACCTCCCTAATTCTTGGCCTGACCTCTGGCCTAGATTGGCAACAAACTAACCCTAGCTTCAATACCATCTCTACCTCCTGATAATCATATTCGTCCCCCAATCTAGGATCGACTACCTTCCTAAGCTCACTGCTAAGAAAGCATTCTTTAACCCATTTAACCAAACTGACCTCATTCTCAGGTGCACTGAGCTCTATTGGCCTCCGACCACATGCCACTTCTAAGAGTAGCACACCGAAGGCAAACACATCTGAACTTGTCGTGGCTTTACCCATGTGCAACAGCTCTGGTGCCATGTAACCTCGAGTCCCTGCGGCACTTGTTGTCTGCGGGTTTTCCCCATGGTTGTATGGCCTAGCGAGCCCAAAGTCTCCTAATTTGGGGATCAAGTCTGTCCCAAGTAACACATTACTCGACTTGATGTCCCGGTGTACAACTACTTTTTCCCACTCCTCATGCAAATATAGAAGGCCTGAGGCCACACCCTTAAGAATTGTAAGCCTTTGATGCCAGCTTGTAATTGCTCTATTACTATTTCTATGATTGAATAGGAGTGTATCAAGGCTGCCATTTGGCATGAACTCGTACACAATTATAAGATCTTCATTTTGTTTGCACCATCCCCGCAGCTCCACCAAGTTCCTGTGCCTCATTCGACCAAGGTTCAATATCTCAGAGGCAAACTCCCTCATGCCTTGTCTTGTGTTATTTGAGGTTCTCTTTATTGCTACCACTTCCTCAGTGCGCGGCATTATCCCCTTATAGACGTGCCCAAATCCACCAGAGCCAAGCAGCTCAGTTTTGCTGAATCCTTTAGTTGCTTTGTATATGTCTTTGTATTCAATTCTGTGGGGGTGGTTCAACTCCCAATCCTCTATTTCATCGGGAAACCTGGTTCTTCTCCATGCATATAGTAAAACACCAACTAGAATGATGATGAAAGCAAAAGCAGCAATGGTAGATATGATTAGGACTTTGATTTTTGTAGTAATGTGACCTGACCGACGACTGCTTGAATTTGGTACTTTTGGCAGACTGGACAGATCAATGGATTTAGCAGCTCCGCCTGTGCGGAAGCTCCAGGCCAAGATATAGTGGGAACTTGCTCGGTGTTTGCTAGTTGAGGAGGTGAATCCAACATGCATTTCTTCCTCAAAAATAGGCATGAGATCCATAGCTATAGAAATGAGGGGTTTGAAAGGTTTAGGAACCGAAAGGGGAGCAATGGTCACGGAAATGACTTTGACGGTGCCATTATAATCTATCCATGCTTGAATCGGCTGCCCATTCTCAAGTAACAAGTTGGTCTTGCTACTCTCATTAGCATAATAACCTGCCGTAGTTGAGATAATTGAGTTGAGGTCATTGATATCAATGCCAACATGATTGCCATTTGTTTCAATAAACTTGTCCTTGGCCATAGCAGTGTCAAACTCCACCGCAAAAACATGATTGGAGAAATTTCCGTTATTTGTTGGCCCGAGCAGGCCGAGGTACTGGCCAAAATAAGCATCAGGGAGCTTTCCAGAAGGTGCGATTGCAAAGGTTAGGCCTTGACCCCCATTAGAACCCTCCTCTGTAATAATCTGGAAAATGAAACATGTACTGAACGAGACGACTGTAGTGTTTCCTTTTTGATTTCTCATCATTGGAATTGGCGAAGAGAAAAAAGCTTGACCCATGACAAAGTTCGAGTTATCGGTTAGTTCCAACTTGTCGCCGTCGATGATTTTTGCAACACCACCAAGAGTTAGTGATTCAGCGGCTTGTTGGAATCCATTGAAGATGAAATCTTCAGCCAAGCAAGGAAGAAGGTAACAAAGAAGGAGAGTAATTTGAATATGAATGACACGGGAACCCATTTTTCCGTGGAGAACTGCAACAACAAAATAATTATGCTCGCAAAAAATAGTGGACACACTACACGACCAATTATTAAGTACAGACAGCAGAAGAGACCCCGGACAGCTGGACTTCTTTTTTTGTTATATGTCAATTTTCAATTTGAAGAGGGCTCTGATTAAGAACAATTTTTCATTTCTTTTTTTTGGCTTGACGTAATTAACAAGTAAAATTTTCACGGTGCAGGAAAGTCTACGTACGCAAATTAAACCAGAAAGTTTACGAGGGTATTGATATCTAATACAAGATCATTGAAACTATATATATACAAACCATATTCTAATTGTGGGTTCACTTTCTAAATTACTTTGAAAAACATTATGTATATACAGGTGTTTGGTAATGACTTAAGGGATAACATAAGTTATGCATCACGAAAAGTCACTAAACACTCGTTATAAAATGTTGTATAAGATGCATAAGTTACTCAATTAAAAGAGGTGTCATAAGCTAAGTCAGTGAGTATATATGGTAAAAGTCAGTGGGTCCACACTCGTTGCTGTGCAGCCTGTGCTTTTAGGTTTTTTTCTTTTTTTAGTTTAAATCACCACTGGTGATTTATTTTGTAAGATACTTAAGTTGGCATTAGTTAGTATGCCGGCTATTCCTTTTAAATGGATAGCTTTTTCAAACAAAAAAAAAAAAAATCCAGCATTTGTTCAAATTATTTTGGGTATGCTGTAAAAAGTGCACATATAACCAAAGTACTTCAAATTCTTAGCCAACTCCAATTAATAAGGTTTTGTGATAAATGTATGACTCCAGAAAATTCTGTGTTTACTGAAAATATATATATATATATATATATATATATATATATATATATATATATATATATATAGAGTTTGGCTATGGTGAGTTGCAACTCACGGATTCTTCCGTGAGTTGCGATCAAAACTCTCGGATTTGATTCAAAATGACCGATCCAAACCGTTCAAAATGATCTCCATATTGAAATCTCTTTGGAGACCAAATTTTATATTTTTTCGAAATTTTTAAGTATTTTTTCGGATTTTTAAAAACCGCTGTTTTTTAACGGTACATAATTAATTAGATTAGCGATTTTCTAAAAACACTGGAGATTATAAAATTTGGTCTCCAAGGAGATTATATTGCGCGCAAATTATAAGGAAAAAAAAAAAAAGGAAAAACACTGTACACCGAATAAAACATTTTTAATATAAATATACTTTATATAACTAAATACTACATACAAAGAGCACAAGTAATAAGGTGACTCGAATAAGCAGAATCTTCGCCTAAGCTAAATATTTGAGAGGCTTTTGTTCCTACTTAATTATCGAAGTTGATTTAAGACGTTGATCATATTATGCCTTTGTTCCTACTTGTCTGAGTTGATTTACGTGTTCGTTCAACAAATTGTTTTTAAGTATATGCTCTCATATCTGGGCAAATAAAGAAACAAAATAATGTTTGGTAATAAAAATATGTTGCACAATCTACTAGCGATGTATGTAGATATGTTGTTTAATTTGTTTTTTTTATTAGATAGAAAATCAAACCATATTGTTTCTTCGTCTATCCGTTGATATCCAACCACAGATCAAATCGATCGAATGATACAAACATGCATTTACATGCTAGATAGATCTAGAGTGTGTTGGAAAAAGTGTGAAGCCATTGTTGGAACGGACCGTTTTGATAGGTCGGTTGATGTAATTGGAAAGACGCGTTCCAATTATAGAACGGACCAAAATAGAACGACAGAACGGACCGTTCTAAATTGGAACGGACTGCCTTAGCTATGTCGGTTCATATTTCTGGAAAGTCTATTTTAGACGTTTCAGGTTGGCTGTATATATACCCCTCTTCTAATCACGATCTGGTATGTCTGGAAATTGCTATTGTGTGTAATAACCACCAGAAAGAGAGAGAGTCGTGATTGAGAGGGAGGAGACTATTCTATTGCTTGGAGAGCAATAGAAAGCGCACACACAAGTCGACCGGTTCTTGGAATCGTGAAAGGTGACGCTAAGCCCTAACTTGAGGTTGTGGTGTACCTGCAGCATACGGAGGAAGACAAGGCGTGGGAGAAGGTTTGCAGCACCGCTTTCAAGAAGCATCTAGGCTAATCGATCAACTTCTGCTGCGGTATATCTAATTCCTTGTGATTTATAATTCATAGGTTAGATCTGCATATAGTACCACGAAATCTGACAGAGTGTAATTAACACCTCTTAGATTCGTACGTTATAAGAGTAGAGATAGAGATACGTAGTCACAACACTAATATAATTAACATAATTTAAGATGATCATTAATTATAGTATGATTATTATCGCTAATATATAAATTCCATCACTTTGTTGTTTTGCTTGATTAATGGGCGACCTTTTTGCATGGAAATTGAAGCCCAAAAAGTGGTCATACATACTACAGAGCTAAAACAATTTATTATGATGTCGTCACCAGTTTACCACTGTTGTTGAAGAGGATTTATTTTATTGGAATTATTGAAGAGGAGTTATCTCGTAAGAGTGCAACACAAATCAGTATAGAATTTTTTTTTTTTAAAAAAAAAGAAAAGAAAAAGAAAGAAAATTGAAGGAGAAGAATTGACTATTGAGTAGAACGTACGTAACTACGTACCTTTAATATTCTCTAAGATCATTGATATGCTCAGCTCTGCTGCAACAATTAATTTATGGGAAACGACTAACACTTTACACTTGGATACTTAATTGAGGGAGAGATTGATCATTGATTGCTGCGGAGGGAGATGATACATGTAATGTAATGTAATAATGGGGCCTTCAACTTTTAAGGGCCGGGGTCCCGGCATCTTTGTTACAGATCTGTTGACTTAATTGACTAGGGTCTGGGTCGCCAAGTCCTCGCTACCTGCTCCTGCGTCCTCTGCGGGTCAAGGTCTTCGTCCTCTTCCGGGTAAGAAACAGCGAAGAAAACGCGGTGTTATGTCATGTCATGTATAATTGAACTTTGAACTTTTAAGGTGTGCGTTCACAACCTATGTATTCTATTGACTATATATATTCTTTTCAGAATTTGAACCGAATTATAATATTTTTTTTTAGTTTACATTAAAGTAATGATAAATAATTTTCTTTTTATTATCTATGAAAAATGGAAAATGTAAACTTTGGTCAATTTCGCGCTAGCTCAGTTGCATTAGTTCTTCCTCAATTTCCAAGCTCAAGGTCATCAAGTCAAATTAAATCTTTATATGCGTTCATATTCTTTTTTTTTTTTTTTTTAGATAAGCTTGGTAGCAGCTACCAAGTGGTGTTACATCGGTACACAAAAATAAAAATAAAATTCAACCTAAGAAAAAAAGACAAAAAAAAAGATAGTCGGCCAAATTGCATCCACGGTCATACCAATTCCTCCATTTGCATACCACAATGACACATCACACATCGACCAGCCGAATAGGTCGCACATCTTCAACCACCAGCCACATATTTTCAAGTACTGGACCCATATCCTCAAGCACTGAAGCACCTCCTCGTGCCTCGGCAATACCTTTACTCTCACCGGCTGCTCCCCATGTCCTAGCTGCACCTGTTTGCACATCTTCGCACATGGGCTGCACTTTCTCATGCCCCGGCAGAACCTACTAATGCCCCATCAACATCTCCTCACACACTGCCCGCACTGGTTGTACCTTGTGCCCCAACCTTGGGCACTAGTCACACCCCTTTGCTCACCGGCCACTCCGCTTGCCCCGGTAGCACATTTTAGCACCCCCGACAACGCCTTCTTGCTAACCGACTGCTTCTCGTGGTCCAGCCGTACATCCCGTGGCCTGGCAGCACCTCTTCATGCTCCGGCAGCACCACCTTGCGCTCCGGCAGCACCTCCTTGCACCCCGGCAACACCTCCACGCTTATCGGCCGCTCCTCGTGCCCCAGCCGCACATCCCGTGACCCGGCAGCACCTCCTCACACATCGACCACACTCCATGGCCGCACCATACACGTCTCAACCCACTACATCACCTCAATCGCACACCACCTCGGCAAAACTGTTTCCGCCGGCCGACCACTTAGATCCGTCTCAGAACAAGAAAGAAGAAAGGAAAAAGTAGACAAAATAGTAAAGAGGATAAGGCGGGGGAGACCGGCGGCAGCCTCCCCGCCTAGGGTTTTTCAGAAATGCGACTCTCAAAATCTCCTTCTTTTTCGCCTAGGGTTTCGCCGAAAGCACTCGAATTTGACCATTTTTTCAATATGCGTTCATATTCTCTTGACCTGGAATTATTACCCATTGGCCATCGTATGTTTCACTGCATAAATACGTACTGCTGAGAATTTCTTAGAGGCATTTGGCATACATGAAATTAGCTTTAATTTTTAGGTTAGTAATCTAACTTGTTAACCTACAATTACCAAATAAGTTTGAGGTCAACAAAATTAGTACTCATGTTAATTACTAACTTCATCTCAAACACTAATTCCAAAAGTACTAACTTGAATCTCTAATCCCACTAACTTATGGTATTGTCAAACGCCCCTTAGTACACTGAAACCGTTAAAATATGCACTAAACAATCAGTCTAACACAGGAAAAAAAAATTAACTTAATCTTTATCGTTTATTTGTGACTCGTAAGAGTTTATTTTCTTTCACTAGTTTCCGTCTGATCAACCAGAAAATTGTTTACTGTCACATAGTTCAAAATTTTAGGTTTTTTACATTATATAGTTTATTACAACTTGCTTCACATGAATGAATGAAAGAAACAATAGATGTCCATTTTTAAACAACGCTATATAGTTTTAGAGATGTTCTACTATTAATAACTGAAAGAAAAAAGTCGTGCTCAACCGCTGAAGGAAAGCATTATCAGAGAGGAAAATGAGTGAAACCACGCCTTTAGAGACTACTGCGGCCGCGGTATTGTTGTCGCCGGTGTTGATTGATGTGATTCATCTAACGCTGTCGACTCTTGCGAGTCAATTGAGACAGATTCTTCCATCCGCTCCGTCCAACCCATTAGTGGCGGATCCGAAGCCTGGTGCAGCGGGCGATGGAGCTCAACCAGCTAATGGAGAGAGTGGTCCGTGGAAGACTGGAGACACGGTTACTCGAGTGACGGGCCCTACTGCTTCTCGCAATCTTAATTGAGGGGGATTGAAAAACTGCACTAGAGAGCAAGCAAAACGCAAGGTCCAAACAAAACTCTCTCAGATAATGCAGAGTCAGAAGATAGGGAAAAGAGGATGCTTCCGATGCGACGAAATTAGACACCTCGCCGGTGCCTGTCCAAATGGACTAGTGTGTTTCGCGTGTGGAAAGCTGGGTCACCGTTCTTTTCAGTGTAAAGAGATTCTTGGGAATCAAGAACCTATAACCCCCCCCCCCCCCCCCCCGTCGACAAATCTCGATCGATCCCCTTCTCCGCCCATTGCAAATCCTAATCAAGAAAATCCTAAGCTCAATTCTTTAGCCATGGCGACAGATCTGCTCCACTTCGAAGACACTCCTCTCTCTCGCGCACTCGAAGAAGGATTCAAGCATAGTATTGTGCTTCGTGATCCCGATCAGATGGGTAGAGATCGCATTTTGGCTGCTCTCAGGCCTATTTCTCCCCAATTTCCCTGGAAGGCAGCGAAGCTGGGTGATGGTGAGGTGATTATCGATGGCCCAGGCTGGTGGAAGGCGAAGGCACTCAGGAAAGAATCAGTTAAGGTCGAGGATCAATGGCTTAAGGTACGTTCTTGGAACGATTACATTAAGGGGGGTTTCAAACTGAAGAGTGCATGGGTGCGAGTTGTGGATTTCCCGCGCAAGTTCTGGTCTTCAGAGAAGTTTGTGAAACTGGTCAAAGGGTTTGGTGTGATCTTGGAAATTGATCGCAACACTCTTGAAAGGGTTGATCTTCATGAGGTAAAGCTGAGGCTGGGAGTGCCTGATCCTCGTCGGATCCCTGCTTTTAAGGAGATGGTGTTCCCGGTTGGTGATGAGATGTGTTGGAAACACGTTAAGTTCATCTTAGACACTCCCATTGATCCACCTCTAGTGAAAAACAAGCGTCGCAAGACATGGTTGAAGAAAACTGGTACTAAAACATCTTATCCCTCTTCTTCTTATGCTGATCATGTTCCAGAAGGTGACGATGATGATGAGGAAAAGGTTGATTATGATGGTGATGACTGGGAAGAAGGTGAGACACAGGTTGAAGGAGGTGCTGATTCTCACGACAAACCAGTTGATGGTAGTGGTTTCACTGTGACAGATCCGTCTGAGGGAACAGTTGAGACGGCCGTTGCAGAGAAAGCACCTGATAACACTAGTCTTGTGATTTTCCAATCTGAAGATGTAGTACATTCAATTTCATCTGATTTGGATAGCACTCTGAATGAGGATGGGGCAAATCAGAATGTGCTGGTGCCAAATACTCAGATCACTGTTGGTTACCAGACTTCAGGGACTCAGTCAGAAACAGTGGCTTCCAATATTGGGGAGAGGAGTTTGATGGTTCATCCTTTGAATCATGCACCACCTTCACCAAGACTAACTAGACAAAGTGTCAGACAGAAGATGATGGGTGATGCTCAGCCGGTGCAAGGCAAAGCTCAACAGAGAAAGAAGATGCTTAATCTTGAGGTAGAAGGGACAGGTAAAATTTCTTTAGCTTATAAATTTTCTTATGTGGACTTGACAGATACTCAGGTCTTAGATTTGCTTCATTGCTATGGAATTAGTTTGGCAGATAATGATAGTGATAGTTTGGATCATATTCAGTTTCTTAGATCTTTGTCTAAGAAGCAATTTGCTTCTGCAATTGAGGAAATTGAGTACAAAATGAAGCATGGGGTTAAATTTTTGAAGAAAGATATGGATAAGAGACATAGATTAGATATGATTATCCAGGGTATTATGCCTGGTCCATGAATATTATGTCTTGGAATGTAAGAGGACTGAGGAAAGGAGTCAAAAGAGGGGTAATTCAGAATTTAATTAGGGATAATAAGATAGATATTATAGGTCTCCAAGAGACAAAAAAGATGACTTTTTCTAATAGATTAGTTAGGTCCTTTCTTCCTCAAAATTTTGATTGGGTTTTCAAACCTGCAATTCAAACGGCAGGAGGTATTTTGATAGGTGTAAATGCAGATAGATATGAGATAAAAGGCCATATTAGTTCTAGATGGGCTCTTTCTATAGTACTTATAGATATGATAGATAATTTTTTGAGTTTGGAATAACAGTGGTTTATGGGCCTACACAAGCTCATTTGAAACATGATTTCTTCCAAGAAATAGTTAATCTTCGAGATTTGTGGGTTGGCCCATGGCTGCTCTTTGGTGATTTTAATGTAATTAGATACAGATTTGAGAAGAATGGTGTGAACTTTAGTAGTAGTGGAGCTAGACAGTTTAATGAGATGATTTCGAAACTTGAACTGATGGAATTATCCCTAGCTGGTCAGAAATATACTTGGACCAGTCTTAGAGATAAACCTAGCTTTGCATTACTAGATAGATTTTTATGCACCACAGATTGGGACGATCATTTTAATGTCACAGCAGTGAAGGGGTTGCCAAGATATAAATCTGACCATAATCCCATTATTCTCTCTGCTGGGACACCTATCCAATCCAATAGAATTTTTAGATTTGATAAAACTTGGATTGAGGAAGATGATTTTAACAATCTTGTCCCCAGATGGTGGTCTGGCTCGGTGAGAGGCCACGATAGTATTAGTAGATGGTGTCAGAAAATTAAAAAACTTAGACAAAAGATGAGAGGATGGGCAAAAAATCATTATGGTCAGATACATAGAATGAAAGAAGCCCATTTAGCAAAACTACAAGATATGCAAATTCAGGAAGAGCAAGATGATTGGACTGAAGATGATGTAATCAATTACCTGTCCATCAAAGAAAGTTTAGATGATATATATGAAAAGGAGCAAACTCACTGGAGGCAAAGATCTAAAGTCCAGTGGTTGCTACATGGTGATAATAACACCAAGTACTTTCATAAGATTGCTTCTCAGCAGCAACGAAAGAAATTGATACTAAGTATGAATATCAATGGGGAACTGACTAATAATATGGAGGAGATTAAATATCATATTGCAGATTATTATAAACAATTGTTTGGGGTAGCAAGTGAGAAATATTGCTCCCTCCAACCAAATTTTTGGACCCTCAACAGTTACTCACTGAGCAAGATAATGCAGAATTGGTTAAACCATTCACTGAACAAGAAGTTCAGACAGCTCTTTTTGATTCTGAGGCCGATAATTCACCTGGTCCAGATGGGATCTCCTTTCTTTTCTATCAACATTACTGGCCTGTGTTAAAAGATGAAATTATGAATCTTTTTGATCAATTCTACCATCACAGGCTAGATTTGGCTAAGATTAATAAAGCCATGGTGTGTTTGATACCCAAAAAAGCTAAAGTTGTAGATATTAAGCAATATCGGCCAATAATTCTATTAAACTGTAGTTACAAACTGTTCACTAAGGTTTTGACCTCTAGGCTAGAATCTGTGGTCAATAAGATGCTAGATCAGTCTCAAGCTGCTTTCTTAAAAGGCCGATATATTCTAGATAATGTTGTGTGCGCAGCTGAGATAATCCATTCTACCAAACTAGATAAAAAAGAAGGAGTGGTGCTTAAAATAGATATGGAAAAAGCTTACGACAGAGTGAACTGGGATTTTTTGATCGAAATGTTGCATTCAAGGAATTTTGATAATAGATGGATTCAGTGGATAAAAGACATCTTAACAGGAGGAGAGATTAGTATCAATATAAATGGTGAGCTTACTCCTTACTTCCTGGCTAAGAGGGGACTCAAACAAGGCGATCCCCTCTCTCCTATCTTATTCAATTTAGTAACTGATTGTCTCAATCAGATTATTAAGAAGGGGAGAGATGTGGGACTCATTACAGGGCTGGCCCCCCCGATAGATCAAGGGTGCCAAATCACCAACTTACACTACGCTGATGATACAGTGATCTTTTGTAAAGCTGATCCAGAAATAATGCAGAGGGTCAGATGGGCCTTTATTGCATTTGAAGCACTTACTGGAATGAAAATCAACTACAATAAAAGCGAATTGTACTCGATTAATGTTGCTGAAGAACAAACAGCTATTGTGGCTGAGATTTTTGGTTGTCAAGTATCTCAATTTCCTTTGAAGTACTTAGGCATTCCAATCCATTGGAAGAAAACATGCAAGAAAGACTGGCAGCATATTATTGATAAATATATCATTAGATTACAAAGCTGGGCCAGTAATTTCTTATCTTATGGAGGCAAAGTTACACTAATTAATAGTGTACTTTCTTCCATTGTGATTTATATGTTATCGTTTCACAAAATACCTTCCTTGGTTCTCAAACAGATAGATAAAATCAGATCAGGTTTTCTGTGGCATACAGGAGATAAGAAACGTTATCATTTGGTGAATTGGGCTACAGTTTGTAGACCTAAGGAGAGATGAGGGCTCGGCATCAAAAATTTGAAAAATATGAATAGGGCTTTATTAGCCAAATGGGTGTGGAGATACTTAGATCCTAACCAGCATGGTTGGTGGAAAACAATGTTGCAGGTTAAATATCATAATAGATTGACTCAACATAAATGGTCACCATTTTGGAAAAATTTCAAAGAGATAGAGCCGATGGTGAAAATTCACTATTATTATATCGCTGGTCGGGAATCACACCTTTCCTTTTGGAAAGATAAGTGGTGTCAAGGTTCATCACTTCAAATATTGTATCCTTCTTTGTACAGTATCTGTTCTGACCAGAAAATTTCAATTTGTGATGCGATTAGAGATAATTTTAGGAAAGTTAGGTTTATAAGACAACTGTCTCATAGATAGTATTTAGAGTGGTGTGATTTACAACAGGTTTCTCTATCTAGCCTACCTATTGATAGAACAGATAAATTAGAGTGGGAAGGAAAACCTGATGGTAAATTTGTTACTAAAGATATGTACCTTTGGATAGATGATAGTGGTGTCACTTCTGACTTTTTTAGTAAAATTTGGGCTCTGAGATTGCCTCTCAAAATTAGAATCTTCCTTTGGCTCCTCAGTAAAAGGAAATTACTTACTAGATCAAATTTGAGTAGGAGGGGCTGGGTAGGTGATACCCAATGTGTTTATTGTAATAATGTTGAGTCGATTGATCATTTGTTTTTTAGATGTTCCCATCACCAAGGGATTTGGTGCTGGTTTTTGAATCAGTTCAATATCAATACTCCCAGATCTTTGGAGGAATTGATTAACTCAATTTGGTGTGTGGATGCACATCAAAGATATGGCTTTCAATTGTGTGTTAGCGCCATTGTGTGGATTATTTGGATAAACCGCAATGATGTATGTTTTAATCAAAGTACCCCTCACACTACTAAATCATTTGTTCTGTTGATTAAAGGCCTATTGGGATACTGGTCAGAAGCTTGGAATGAACAACTGACAGCTTAGGTGATGGCTATGCTACCTGATGCTACAAGGATGATGCAGTAGCTGGAGGTGGGATCTGGTATGGAGGGTGCGGTGCCAGCAGTTGCCTGAACAGAAGTGGCTGATTTTGAGCAAGTTGTGGTTTATAGATTTTTTTGTACTTGATTTGTGAATAAGTGTTGATACATTTGTTTGAGGGGAATAAAAGGGAAGATGTCCCAGTTGTAATTTTTGATAGGTGTTGAACAGTTTGGTTGTAAAACTTTGCTTTCTGTGGAAATGGAAAGTGGTAGGGTGTTTCCCCCTACTTGTTTCAAAAAAATAAAAATAAAAAAAATAATAACTGAAAGAAAAATGATTGTGCAATTTAACAAAAGGACGAGAAAGAAGCAACATGTATGATAAATTAACATTTTTCTCAGCATGTTACGAAGAAAATTTTTAAAAGACCTACTGTGTTTCAATGCAAGTTTTAACTTCTAAGAGGAAAAATAACACTTAAAAAATTGAGATGTGATTAAACCAAACGGCCCTTAAATATTTCCAATGGGCTGCTGTAATAGGCCTTTCCGGACGATAAAGAGGTTCTATTTACCGAAAAAATTATAAATAACTTTAATTAATTACGAAATTATAAAATAATCCGTTTTTAATTAATTTTTTAAAAATGACTGCGCAGTTTCGGAATAAATTCTGCTTAGTTTCGGAATCTCAGATTCCGAAACTAGGATTAAATTCTAAAAAATATCAAAAAATTATAAAAAAAATCAGATTAAATTATATTATTTAGGATAAATATATTTTAGTAAATTTTATATTTTTTAACATGTTATAATAATAGAAAATTGCTAAAAAAATTAGGTTAATAATAGAAAAAATAGGAAAAATATTTAAAAAATATCCAAAAAAATTAAAAAAAAATCAGATTAAATTCTATTCATTAGGAAAAAAATATTTTAGCAAATTTTATATTTTTTACATCTTATAATAATAAAAAATTGTTTAAATAATTAGGTTAATAACAGAAAAAATAGGATAAATATTCCAAAAATATAAAAAAATTAGAAAATCATATTAAATTATATTATTTGTTATGTAAATTAATAATATATATTTTGATATTTGTACATATTATAATAACATAAAATTATTTTAAAAATTAGGAAAATCAATAGAAAAATTAGTAAAATTAATAGAAAAATTGGACAATTCTTATAGGTTGATATATTGTTTTGGTTTTCAATGTGCAGAAAATTTCAAACAAGATTCAATATTCGAATTTCTTATTTCAGCAGCAGTTGTCGATCGAGTTGAGTATTTTTTTATTCATTAATTTATTTATTTTGCATAGTTAATGTATGTAATTTAGAATAGTTTATTGCTTGGTATGATATGATATGATAGTTTATGATTTTGAATATTGAATATGATTGTCGATTGTGATATGATATGATATGATATGATATGATTGCTTGGTTTGAAATGGATTTATTTAGGGGGAATTTGGGTAAAGATTTTCGGAAACCCTCCCGGTACAGGGGAGATGCTGCCGAAATTTTGTTAGATTTCTGAAATTGAATTTTTTTTATTAAGTGAAAATGCCCCCGAGAAGAAGAACGTCTCCAGCTTCACAGAGATCTACGAGGCTACGGACCAATCTTGAGGCTTCTACTTCAGCCGTGCCTGAGGCTACGGACGTCGTTTCCTCTGGTGTTGCTGATGCCGGCGCTTCTACCTCAGCGGGCCCTTCTTCTTCCCCTCCTCCTCCTCCTCCTGTTGCTGGTGCTGATCGTCTGTTGCATTTGCAACAAGACCAGCTTCGTGGCCCTGGTGTATGTTATTTTATTTTTTCATTACTATTTGGAAATTAACTTGAAACCATTATAGTCTCTAATTTTTTTTCTGATAAATAAAGAAATGGCATCCACTGGTGCACAAGCCGATGATGGCTAGGACTCCTCAGGTGGACCAGCATCTGACGACACTTGGGTTGATCCACGTCGTCCAGCTTGGTCATATGCCTGTGGATCATACGCTTGTGCAGGATTTGGCCTTGTTCTGGAGGCCGGAGACCCACACGTTTCACTTTCCGCATGTCGGCGAGATGACTGTTAGTCTAGAGGTACGTGATATTTTATAAGTAAATTTCATGTTACTTGTGTTATGATTTATATGTATACTAATAGTATTTGAACTATTATGCAGGATGTGGCATTTTTATATGGTTTACCCGTCTTGACTGGCCGAGTCGTGACGGGTCGTTGTAATTTCGATTACATCGAGCTTCTTTCGACATATGCGTTGCCACGGGACACATCGCAGGCGGAAGTTGACATTCGAATCTTCAATCTTGTTTGAAATTTTCTGCACATTGAAAACCAAAACAATATATCAACCTATAAGAATTGTCCAATTTTTCTATTAATTTTACTAATTTTTCTAATTTTTCTATTGATTTTCCTAATTTTTAAAATAATTTTATGTTATTATAATATGTACAAATATCAAAATATATATTATTAATTTACATAACAAATAATATAATTTAATATGATTTTCTAATTTTTTTTATATTTTTGGAATATTTATCCTATTTTTTCTGTTATTAACCTAATTATTTAAACAATTTTTTATTATTATAAGATGTAAAAAATATAAAATTTGCTAAAATAGTTTTTTCCTAATGAATAGAATTTAATCTGATTTTTTTAATTTTTTTGGATATTTTTTAAATATTTTTCCTATTTTTTCTATTATTAACCTAATTTTTTTAGCAATTTTCTATTATTATAACATGTAAAAAAATATAAAATTTACTAAAATATATTTATCCTAAATAATATAATTTAATCTGATTTTTTTTATAATTTTTTTGATATTTTTTAGAATTTAATCCTAGTTTCGGAATCTCAGATTCCGAAACTAGCTAGTTTCGGAAACTCAGATTCCGAAACTAAGCAGAATTTGTTTCGGAATCTCAGATTCCGAAACTGCGCAGTCATTTTTAAAAAATTAATTAAAAATAGATTATTTTATAATTTCGTAATTAATTAAAGTTATTTATAATTTTTTGGGTTCTATTTAGTATAGTCGGTAAAATTGACGACGACAGGCCCACCCTATTTATCTGAAAGGTACCTACTAATCTACTATGCTGACAATTCCTTTCCCGTATTAATTTAATTCTCAGTTTCTCACAAGGGTGCATGCATACCGGATAATGGGTCTTCAAGTCATGATTGGTTGTATAGACAACTCTTTTGACAATTATCCGGCGATGCACAACAAAATCACTTGAAATATATAATAAATATATAAAGTCATCATGGTTACCAATTACATATATAACACTTGAAACTTTTTTCCTATATACTATATTAATATAAGGAAAATGAAAGAGACAATTAGTGACAAGTTTTAAATGAGAGAGTTTTATGTTTAGAAGATAAGTATGATATTATAAATTTTCAAGGAGAAAATTTGTAGCTTTTAGATTTGTGAGAAGATGTGCACAGAATTTTGACAAAAAAAAAAAAAATTTAAAAAAGAAAGTTTTTTTACTACGATAATAAAATACAGCAGTCGCAATGAATACGTTTTTCATTCAAGTAAATAATACAGTGAAACTGCATTGTTTATTATACTTGATTAAGTTTTTCTCTGTGCCTGTTTATGAAACTTGATTTCCAAAAGATTGGGTTTTTTTTCCAGATTTTTATTTCCTCAGTGGACCTTTCAAAGACTTCAGATAAAATAACCCCTTTTAAAATTTCAAAATACAAAAAACACTTTTCCAGTAGGCGTGGGAAATTGGCGAGAGATTTTCTATTTTTCTAAAGATACGGATCAAATAAATGTGAAAGATACAATATTAGTTTAATTAATTATACGAATATATATTTTTACAGAAAACCGCCAAGATTCCCCGTTACATATTATATTATATCCCTTCATTTTCAAATTCCTTATATTATATTTATAGCACTAGAAAACTAATTATCTAATATTTAACAAATAGCTAGTTTGACCTACAATGGTGTGTTTGGATGGGAGGAGAATAGGAAATTTGAATAGGGATGGCTGTATTCCTTATTCTTTATTCTAATACCAAGGTTTTGTTGGAATATGAATAAGGGCCCGAATAAGCCCAAATTTCTTATTCTTGTGTTGTTTGGTTTTCACCGGAATAAGAAATAAGGGGCTTATTCCTTATTCACCCCACTTCCAAACACACCCATTTAGTATTAGAATTAATCATAGCAGCTCGCAAGAGGCTCAATTAAAAAGCTGAAGTAGAAAACTAATCTCTATCGTTAAGAAAACATTATAAATGATATAGGCGGCATTTGGTTTTGAAGCAAGAAGTAGCATAAATTAAGGATGTATAAATGCTTATGTAGCGTTGTGTAATGAGTGTTTGGCTATTGAAAAAGGAAGAGTAACTTATGCATGCATATATTCATGTAAAAAGACTAAAATATTTTCATATCATAACAAATCATTATAATTAAATATGAATTATTAGTTTAAAATAATAATAATTATTGTTATTATTAATTATAATAAAAATTAATTATTAATGATAATAATAAATCATTATTATATAATTATCGAATATTAATAATTACTATTAATTAAATATTATAAATATTATTAATTATTAAATTATAAAAAATATTAAATATATTTTTAATTAATACTTATTATTAATAATACATCGTTATTATTATTTATGAATCATTATTCATTAATAATAAGTATTAATTGTTAAATATTATTTAATTATTAATTATCACAATTAATCTTTATTATTAATTATGATTTTCAATAATTATTGTTACTTATTAAATATTATTATTTATTAATTATTGTTAATTATTTAGTTAATTAATAATTACTATTATTAAGTATTATTAAATACTTAGTATCAATATTATTTATTATTGTTTCATTATCGTAATAAATTAAAGGGTATAATTGGAAATAACAATAAAAAAATATTATTTTTTTTTAATTGGAGATCCAATGCATAACTTAAACACCTATTTAGGTGCCATAAGTTAACTCATGCTATGTATGCTTATGCAACTTGTGTTTGGCTATATAAACAATACATAGTAAGCTTATGCAACTCTTATGCAAGAAACAAAACTGCCCCTGGATTGTAAATTCATTAGAAGCATCTTTATGGGTTAGGGTCTCCTTGTGGAGTAATGCCAGAAACAATGCTTTGTGTTTTTTTTTTAAGATGTGCACACTTGATAACCGCTACCAAGATTTTTTTTGTAAATAAATAAAGTATTGATAAAAAAAAAACAACTTAATTCATAAGAAAATTAGTAAAAAAAAATAAATAACAGGTTATTTCCTGTTTGGACGTTGCTTCCGTTGAATTTATCTCTCTTCTACAATCCGCATGAATTAAATCCGATACCTCTAAGATAATAATAGAATTATTAACAATATGACTAAACTCCCACGTTTTTATACAGCTTAATTCTTTTTTCTTACTTGACCTGTAATTTTCATTGAATATTTTCCTCACGGCTTTTTAAAGGAGGTGTGTTTTGAAAGTTATCTTTATTAATGATAATTTATGTATTATTTATGATATTGAATGTTATTATGCATTCTTGTTCCTTGAGATTAATATGTTATATCTTTAGAAGTGTTCAAGAAGATGCTCGTGGTCTTGAACCATAGAACTCTTAAGATACAAATATATATAATTCTAAATATGTTTACAATCGTGATAATTAAAGAGGAATAATAATTATCAAATTAAGATTGTCATGTCGATTGAAAGTATATTGTAGTTCTATAAATGTTGATAAGTGATTATCATTCAATGACATGAGTATATATAAAATGAGTATGCTTTATATATATTAAACATGACCTAACTGGATGGAACATTATATGGATTGTGCTTTGTGTCATTAATGTTTCCAACGTGTCTTTGAATCTTCGATATGAGATGTATAGATTTTTCACATGAGAAATATACAATGTGATTACTAATTAAAACTATCTTTTTACTGATCTTAGTTATCTGTTGATGGTGGGAATTAGTAGTTCGTTGTATGTGACTTGTGCGGGAGAAATTTATATGTTGATTATCATTGTCCCTCAGTTATTTGAGTAATGATATTACTGGGACCCTTGGTAAAGTGGAATTATATAGCATGCAATAAAACTGATGTAGTTATAATTATAATTCACTTAAAAGATCAAGAAACGAATATAATGCGAAAATGACACGATCCTATTTTGCATATTATTCATAATATCATGAGACAAGGATAGATACAGATCAAGTGGATCGAGTACGTAATGACTATATCGTTTGGACGACTATAATGTAGTGATAGAACCTCTTATAGTCTATAATATAAAATGTTTTATATTATTACCAAGATGACGTAGATCCTCTATAAGGTCACACCAACTGAAGAGAAACAACAAGTGTTTTACATTTTATATGATGTATGAAAATACATATGATAAAATGTTAAAATAATATGTCATGAAAAATGACATGCTTAGACCATAAATAAATTTATGAAAGTATATGAATATTATTGATATAATGTAAGATAACATTATAAGAATAATATAGACATAATATATTTAATAATATATTTCATATTATTAGTTCATGAATTAATTTATTAAACAAGTTGCAAAATATAATTAGAAAAGTTTATTCTAGAACTTTTTGTATAAAAGGAAAAGTAATTTTCTCTTATCTATTCTTGTCGACAAGCATTTTCTATTTTGGAAAGAAAAACAAAAGTAGGAAAATCAATTTCTCTCCTCTATTATTGGAAGAAATTGATTTCTCTATATAAAAGAGCTTTTCTTCATCATAAAATTCTGCAATTTTATTTCTCTCTTATGCAAAAGAAAAGAAAAGATAAATTTTCCTACATACATATCTTGCATATTGTTTAGCCACCAAGAAATCAAATAGTTCGTTGATTGAAGATCTAAGGCAGTTGGTTCTAAGCTCGAAACTCTCCATCCATCTATCGAAGCGTTGGTTGGGTTTGTTGTTTAGGTTCAAGGTGAACCAAGAGAAAGAAAGGCGCTAAATGATAGCGGCGAGAACCGAAAGTTTCCAAGAGACCTAGAGAGAAATCGACTTCTCTCTACCAAGAGATTTGACAATCTCTTTAGGTATGATAATTCCTTCTCCTCAAATAAATTTATTTGTTGTTTTATTGTGCACATGAGTTACTTAATTAAATGTTTAATTATGATCTTTCTTGCAATTGTCGTAAAAATAAAGTCCTTTGTGTATCGAGTCAAATAAATTTTAAAATTTCGCTTCCTTGACATACACACGAAATCCCAACACTTTTGGCGTAAAGATTTTCTTTATTGAATATATATATATATATATAGAGGATGGATATAGAACACTGTACGGATTGTCCCCGTACACATGAGTCGTTTTTTGAGATCCAAAATTCAAACGGCCGATCCGAACCGTTCAAGTTGTTCTCCATATTGAAAAATCCTTGGGGACCATGTAATACTATGATTTTTTTTATGTATTTCTGAAGTTTGTTTCCTTTGACTTGGTTATTCCTTTTGATTATTTTATTGTGTGATGCTTGAAGAATTATTTTGGTGCTTAATTCTGTTTAGAATACAATTTTGAAAAATTTAAAAAAAAAAAAAAAAAAACGTAGTTATATATATATTTGAGTAGAAATGCTAATTTGCATTTGTTTTGTCAAGACTAGTTAATAAAATAGAAGAAAATATTTTAGAAAGAAGAGGTCGGTGTTATAAGTTAATATCTGATTTTATATTTCTAATTGTTTCATTGTTAGTTGTCTCTTACATGTAGGACCCACATGCCATAATCAAATTGTAGTCCATTTATTCATGCATGCACCATGTTCAATTGGGTTATAAGCATCTCATCTAGAAATATCTTGAGAGCTGTTTCTAATCTCATCCCCACCGATTGCCATTTCTGCCCCCAAATTGAGTCCCCTCTCTCTTACAACCACGCACCACATTTCCCCACTAAAAATCCAAGCAAAAATCGTAGGAAAATGAGAAATTGATTGTAGAACAAGATCCCTCTCATAACTTCCAGCAAAATAGAAAAGTTGAAGCCGTGCTTTGATTTGAGGTTTCTTCAAGGATCGTCGGGAAAGTAAGCATCACCATTTTTGTTAGAGTACTTGAATTGATTTCGATTTCTGGTTTGGGAATTAGTAATTTTCGCTGTTTATTGTTAAAACTAGCTTTGATATTATAGTTAGGGTTTTATAGAATTTTCCCAATCTGTTGAAAACGAGTTCAATTTTTGGGCAGCAACAAAGCTTTTCCTTGAATTTTCTTTCAATCTTTGAAAACCAGCTGAGTGTGAGATTTTAGAAAATTTGTTTCCTTTTTCTAGTTAATTGCAAGGATAGCCTAAGATTGAGTTTATTGCTGGGATTCACTGCTGGAATTTCAGTTCATTGCTGTTTTTCTTTATTTTCTGGTATTTAAGTGCTGAAATTTCAGTTTATATTGCTTCTTATATTTGTTTACTAAGGGTATTGCTGAAACTTAGGTTTATACTGCTGGAATTTCAGGTTGTGTACTATTTTTGTTAGGTATTTGCTGGTAAAAAGTGCTGGAATTTTCTTATTTTGTTGCTGATTTTATTTGCTGCTATTAGGATTAATGAAATAGACAAATAAATAGTAATATATTGACACAAATCAAATAGATGTGTGGTATAGGCTAACCAGTACGTAGGTTATGGTACCAATTTGATGAATTATCATTGTCACCTAATACAAATTGGATTAGCTCTTGTACATGATTTATGGTACAGTAAGGATAATGGTAGATTAGGTAGAGTCAAGGAACTGACCACATTTTAATTTCAGTTACAGCTTTGAAAGAATGTGTTTGCATGGTACTAGTTGGTTCTAGAGGTTGCATATTATTTAAGGAACCAAATGCCTAAGCCTAAGTTGTCCAACAGGTTCAATGCCTAGACATTGAAATCAGATTCAAGGGCACCAAATTAAGTATAGTATGTCACATTTCAATTTCAGTTAGAGATTGTTTGAAAATGAATTATCCTTGCTTGTTTCTTTACTTGTTTGAATAAGGACTTAGCTTAGAACTTATTTGTGTAGAATTGGGTCGAGTGTCGGAACGGGTGCAACCGATACATCAGAGAGGCACTAGGCTTGCTTGCTTGATACTCGCTTGCTGATTTTGATTGCATTTTCAGGTGCGGATTCCACAGAACTTTGACTACATGTTAGAAATTAATTACTTGCATTGCATCCTTCGAATCATTCATAATTGCAAGCATTTTCATATTATGTCGTGTTGATATTAATTATTATTATATGTGCATGTTGAATGGTTATTCAATTTGAAAGAATGGATATGATATGAAAGAGTTTATACTACTTGTGTGATTGAAATAGACACTCGTTTTCAAGTTTGGAGTCGGGGAGTGGCTTCCCCAACTGGCCAGACTCCGGTCATAAGCGCTTATAGTCCGGTACTCTATACGGTATCCAGTCCGTGGAGTGGTAGTGTTCTCAGCTTGTAGTATATTTGTTTATCTGATTGTCTGAATTGTATATGAAATGTGAAATTGGTCCTGATCCTCCTGAGTTCGGGGAGGGACAACTGTATCTGTCTGATTGATGTGTGATTGTGACTTGTGATAACCAGACTTGCATTGGACCAAAATTGAGCCGACATTCTTGTATCATCATTTGTGTTTGAATCTGGAATTGAATAAAATGTCGGGCTCACTTGCATTGCATAAATCCGTAATTGTTCTAGATTATTGCATAATATGCTCGTATCATTTGCTTATATTATTGATTGTATAATTGCTATGTATTCTTTTTACTCAGTCGGTAATTGATTCCGAAACATGTACTTGAAGTTCATGTGGCTGGAACTAAATACCGCACTGAGATAAATTTAATTTATCTCACTCTTCCACTTTGTGGGTTCCAGGAGTAGCGAGCGGGGTCGTGTTTGCAAAGGACTAAGCCACTTGGTTTGTCACTTGGTGAGTAACTTGTAAGCTCCAAGTGCTGTATAATTCATTTCTGGACCACACTTGTATATTAATAATGTTTGTATCTGACTTTATATTTTCAAGATGATAGTATAGTAGCTTGTGTTTTTGTATATTATATGTTACTTTATGTATAAAGCAAAGTAGAATTTTACATTCTTGTGATGATTGTACATTTAGCTTGTGCCTATGTAAATCTGAAATTTCATTAGCTTTTACTTTTATACCATGTCTATTTGCATTTTTTTCCTTGAATTTATATGTAAACTTAGTGTTTAATTATTTTTAGACACGTTGGCACTTTTGATAGTGCATGTATTTGACTGTATTCACTTATATATCTTTAATGGCATGAAATTTCAAAATGGCATCGTTAGCCTTTATTTTTCATTAGTACTTGTGATATCCATGTTTTAAATTTTAAAATCATATATGTTTGAAATTTCATAAGCTGTTACTTCTATTCTGCTTGCGAAGCTCCATGTGTACTTGCATTTTATCTCTTTGAATGCATATGTAAACCTTGTAATTAATTTGAGCACGTTGGCAGCTTATACATTGTGTTCACTTGCATATCTTTTAAGGCATGAGTTTTTATGATGGCCACGTTAGTTTTTACCTTTGAAAATTATATGTAACCATCATGTTTTAAATTATGAAGATATGTGCATTTGCATTTTCACGTTTATTCCATGTGCATACAGTTTATACACATGTTTCTATATTAAGGAAATATACTTAGTAAACCTGGACTACCTATTTTGAATGCTTGTATAATTAGCCTTAATTTGGTTTTAATATGAACTTATGTGTCAAATTAAATATGCATACTTGTATTTTGTTATATTACTTAAGATGATATGCTGCATGTATGATTATTAGTTGTGTATAATTTAACTTTAATTTGTAAGTTAGGTAATAGTAAGCCTTGCGGGTGCGGAGACATCCGCGGCGGGCACTCCGTCATGTACTGCTCAATTACATTGTTTGACAGGGTGTCACAGGTGGTATCAGAGAATGGTTAGGCAAACCCAACCAGACTTTTGTAATGTCGAGTGGGGCTAGATTCTAATTGGGTTGTGAGGTCGATTTTATTTCATGTTTTGTTTTTGTTATGGTATTGATTGTTAGTGCAGGTCTGAGATGGATCGTCGTGTAAGACGCGAGAGGCGTGCTCGTGGTACACCGCGCAAGTACTCGACTGATGTCGGGTCTGCTAGTTCTGTAGTTGAGATTGAGAGCTCAGTTGTCGTGTCCGGATCGACAAAGATTCCGGTCTCGCATGCTCGATGCCAAGATGATTTGAAGGCTCAGATTGTTAATGCCATTAAGGAAGGTTTTCTGGCAGCTGGCCAAGACAAAGGTAGCTTCACAATTCTGCCTAAGGATGTTGGAGATCAGTTCGGTCTTATCTTTGACTCTTTTAGAAGGTTGGAGCCACCCCGATTTAAGGGAGGCAGTCTCGAGGCAGCTGTGGAGTGGTTAGCTAGTGTTAAAGCTAAGTTCTTGATTTGCCGGGCACCGGATGTAGATCAAGTCAAGCTTGCAACACACTATCTTGAGAATACAGCTCGATTCTGGTGGGAAAACACAAAATTGGAGTTTGAGGGAGATCATGAGAAGATTTCATGGGAATGGTTTGAGGAAAAATTTAAGGAAGAGTATATTGGAGAGTTACAACAAGAGCTAATGCGAGAGCAGTTTGTGAATTTGAAGCAAGAAAATCAAACTGTGGCCGAGTACAATTCTCTGTTTGTCAACCTTTCTCACTATGCCCCAGACATTCGGGCTGATTCACACCGCTACAGGAGACATTATATTGGTGGTTTAAGACCGAGAATTGCAGCAATGGTAGATGACCCAGCGGTACGGGATTTACGGAAGTTGATGAATTATGCTGTCCAGATAGAAGTGCATCATAATAGAGAAGATGGGGAAAACCAAGAAAAGAAGGTAAGGCACAAGAGCAATAAGGGTCAGCCCTCGAGTCGAGGCAGTAGTGAAATGCAAGGCATCTCTGTAGCCCCCAAGATAAAGAGAAAAGAGAAGCAGTGGTGTCGAAAGTGTAAGAAGTCACATCTTGAGTCGAGATGCAGATTTTTAAACAAAACTTGCTTTGTATGTGGCAGTTCTGATCATTGGAGAAGAGATTGTTCGAGTTTATCACAATCAGAGTCTAGTAAGAATGGAGTACCAAGCTCTTCTTCCAGGAATATAACCAAGAAGGGTGTAGTGGCAGCAAATTGGTGTATGCATTGTAATAAGCCTCATGCTGAGTTAAAATGTCGGATTCTCAATAAAACTTGCTTCAGATGTGGAAGTAAAGGTCATTGGTTAAGGGATTGTACAAACTAGTGAGTGATATAAATGGGAAAGCAAGCAAAGTACCAAAGACTATTGAGGTAGGGACCGAACAAGAGGTCAAAAAGGTGCTGGAGTTGAGAATTTCTTTTTGTAGTAGAGCCCTGGTATAGGATCCAGGTAGTTCTGAAATAATGTTGATCTCTCACATTTTTATGGGGCATCCTGATTTGTTTTCAGGTTGAGATTGAGTTACAAATAGCTGAAGACAGTATTAGGCATGCAGTAGTCTTTGGTTGGTTGAACACTACAGATAGTATATGGAGAACCATTTCCTAACCTTTGCATAAATAGCACAACCTGAACCAAGTTGATAGCTGATGTGTTAAGTCAGGAAAGATCAGATGGATATGGTGGCATAGGTTTTAATCAATCAGTTTTGAAAAAGGTGTACAAATTGAGACTATATGAGTGTCTTCAAAGTTAGTAATCTTTCTTCTGTCAACCGAAACCCACCTAGTTCTCTTTACACTAATCCTACACCTAATCATACTCTTTACACTAAACCTATATATTGTTTACACTATAATGGCAACCGTAACCTTGAACCACATTGAAGATGGAATCTGGATGGTACCATAGAATCCAAGTAAACAAATAAAAAAGTTAGCAAGTGCCAAGGATTTCAAAGTAGGTGTTTGAGTTGACTACACGTTTAGGCTAATCAGTTAAATGGTTATTAAAGGGGCCCACTAATGTGCATTAATAATCAACTAAATTTAATGGAGAAAGCACGTGTGACTTATGGTGCTTTAGTTAGAACTTAGAAGAGTGTTGATTACAGATTTTGGGGAATTTGATTTTCATGTTATCAGGTGATTGAGTTGCTCCAGTAAATTGGGGCTGTGATCTATGAGATGGCCTAATTTTCAAGCTTGCATCAATACACTGGATCTTCCTTGTGTCAGCTTCTTCACCTTGTACACGGTCTTCTTCTGGGACTTAATTATTTAGATCTGCAACATCAGTCAGTACGGTCTCTTGACAGAGTTCTAGAGAGAATTAACGTCTCAGGTACGCGTTCCGTTCAGAGGACTGAACGGGATTTTTAAGGGGGGAGGGATGTAATACTATGATTTTTTTTATGTATTTCTGAAGTTTGTTTCCTTTGACTTGGTTATTCCTTTTGATTATTTTATTGTGTGATGCTTGAAGAATTATTTTGGTGCTTAATTCTGTTTAGAATACAATTTTGAAAAATTTAAAAAAAAAAAAAAAAAAAACGTAGTTATATATATATTTGAGTAGAAATGCTAATTTGCATTTGTTTTGTCAAGACTAGTTAATAAAATAGAAGAAAATATTTTAGAAAGAAGAGGTCGGTGTTATAAGTTAATATCTGATTTTATATTTCTAATTGTTTCATTGTTAGTTGTCTCTTACATGTAGGACCCACATGCCATAATCAAATTGTAGTCCATTTATTCATGCATGCACCATGTTCAATTGGGTTATAAGCATCTCATCTAGAAATATCTTGAGAGCTGTTTCTAATCTCATCCCCACCGATTGCCATTTCTGCCCCCAAATTGAGTCCCCTCTCTCTTACAACCACGCACCACATTTCCCCACTAAAAATCCAAGCAAAAATCGTAGGAAAATGAGAAATTGATTGTAGAACAAGATCCCTCTCATAACTTCCAGCAAAATAGAAAAGTTGAAGCCGTGCTTTGATTTGAGGTTTCTTCAAGGATCGTCGGGAAAGTAAGCATCACCATTTTTGTTAGAGTACTTGAATTGATTTCGATTTCTGGTTTGGGAATTAGTAATTTTCGCTGTTTATTGTTAAAACTAGCTTTGATATTATAGTTAGGGTTTTATAGAATTTTCCCAATCTGTTGAAAACGAGTTCAATTTTTGGGCAGCAACAAAGCTTTTCCTTGAATTTTCTTTCAATCTTTGAAAACCAGCTGAGTGTGAGATTTTAGAAAATTTGTTTCCTTTTTCTAGTTAATTGCAAGGATAGCCTAAGATTGAGTTTATTGCTGGGATTCACTGCTGGAATTTCAGTTCATTGCTGTTTTTCTTTATTTTCTGGTATTTAAGTGCTGAAATTTCAGTTTATATTGCTTCTTATATTTGTTTACTAAGGGTATTGCTGAAACTTAGGTTTATACTGCTGGAATTTCAGGTTGTGTACTATTTTTGTTAGGTATTTGCTGGTAAAAAGTGCTGGAATTTTCTTATTTTGTTGCTGATTTTATTTGCTGCTATTAGGATTAATGAAATAGACAAATAAATAGTAATATATTGACACAAATCAAATAGATGTGTGGTATAGGCTAACCAGTACGTAGGTTATGGTACCAATTTGATGAATTATCATTGTCACCTAATACAAATTGGATTAGCTCTTGTACATGATTTATGGTACAGTAAGGATAATGGTAGATTAGGTAGAGTCAAGGAACTGACCACATTTTAATTTCAGTTACAGCTTTGAAAGAATGTGTTTGCATGGTACTAGTTGGTTCTAGAGGTTGCATATTATTTAAGGAACCAAATGCCTAAGCCTAAGTTGTCCAACAGGTTCAATGCCTAGACATTGAAATCAGATTCAAGGGCACCAAATTAAGTATAGTATGTCACATTTCAATTTCAGTTAGAGATTGTTTGAAAATGAATTATCCTTGCTTGTTTCTTTACTTGTTTGAATAAGGACTTAGCTTAGAACTTATTTGTGTAGAATTGGGTCGAGTGTCGGAACGGGTGCAACCGATACATCAGAGAGGCACTAGGCTTGCTTGCTTGATACTCGCTTGCTGATTTTGATTGCATTTTCAGGTGCGGATTCCACAGAACTTTGACTACATGTTAGAAATTAATTACTTGCATTGCATCCTTCGAATCATTCATAATTGCAAGCATTTTCATATTATGTCGTGTTGATATTAATTATTATTATATGTGCATGTTGAATGGTTATTCAATTTGAAAGAATGGATATGATATGAAAGAGTTTATACTACTTGTGTGATTGAAATAGACACTCGTTTTCAAGTTTGGAGTCGGGGAGTGGCTTCCCCAACTGGCCAGACTCCGGTCATAAGCGCTTATAGTCCGGTACTCTATACGGTATCCAGTCCGTGGAGTGGTAGTGTTCTCAGCTTGTAGTATATTTGTTTATCTGATTGTCTGAATTGTATATGAAATGTGAAATTGGTCCTGATCCTCCTGAGTTCGGGGAGGGACAACTGTATCTGTCTGATTGATGTGTGATTGTGACTTGTGATAACCAGACTTGCATTGGACCAAAATTGAGCCGACATTCTGGTATTATCGATTGTATTTGAATTTTGAATTGAATAAAATGTCGGGCTCACTTGCATTGCATAAATCCGTAATTGTTCTAGATTATTGCATAATATGCTCGTATCATTTGCTTATATTATTGATTGTATAATTGCTATGTATTCTTTTTACTCAGTCGGTAATTGATTCCGAAACATGTACTTGAAGTTCATGTGGCTGGAACTAAATACCGCACTGAGATAAATTTAATTTATCTCACTCTTCCACTTTGTGGGTTCCAGGAGTAGCGAGCGGGGTCGTGTTTGCAAAGGACTAAGCCACTTGGTTTGTCACTTGGTGAGTAACTTATAAGCTCCAAGTGCTGTATAATTCATTTCTGGACCACACTTGTATATTAATAATGTTTGTATCTGACTTTATATTTTCAAGATGATAGTATAGTAGCTTGTGTTTTTGTATATTATATGTTACTTTATGTATAAAGCAAAGTAGAATTTTACATTCTTGTGATGATTGTACATTTAGCTTGTGCCTATGTAAATCTGAAATTTCATTAGCTTTTACTTTTATACCATGTCTATTTGCATTTTTTTCCTTGAATTTATATGTAAACTTAGTGTTTAATTATTTTTAGACACGTTGGCACTTTTGATAGTGCATGTATTTGACTGTATTCACTTATATATCTTTAATGGCATGAAATTTCAAAATGGCATCGTTAGCCTTTATTTTTCATTAGTACTTGTGATATCCATGTTTTAAATTTTAAAATCATATATGTTTGAAATTTCATAAGCTGTTACTTCTATTCTGCTTGCGAAGCTCCATGTGTACTTGCATTTTATCTCTTTGAATGCATATGTAAACCTTGTAATTAATTTGAGCACGTTGGCAGCTTATACATTGTGTTCACTTGCATATCTTTTAAGGCATGAGTTTTTATGATGGCCACGTTAGTTTTTACCTTTGAAAATTATATGTAACCATCATGTTTTAAATTATGAAGATATGTGCATTTGCATTTTCACGTTTATTCCATGTGCATACAGTTTATACACATGTTTCTATATTAAGGAAATATACTTAGTAAACCTGGACTACCTATTTTGAATGCTTGTATAATTAGCCTTAATTTGGTTTTAATATGAACTTATGTGTCAAATTAAATATGCATACTTGTATTTTGTTATATTACTTAAGATGATATGCTGCATGTATGATTATTAGTTGTGTATAATTTAACTTTAATTTGTAAGTTAGGTAATAGTAAGCCTTGCGGGTGCGGAGACATCCGCGGCGGGCACTCCGTCATGTACTGCTCAATTACATTGTTTGACAGGGTGTCACAGACCAAATTTTACATTTTTTTGAATTTTTTTACTATATGAGTTGTCCCCGTACACATGAGTCGTTTTTTTTGGAAACAACATGTGGTTTGAATACATTAAAAATGACAGATGGATTGGTTTTGAATTCAAATTATTCATTTTTTAATACTAAATGCACCGAAGTTTTAAATTTTGTATGTTCTCAAAATTACCGATGACCGAATTTTGGAATCCTCATTGCAGTTTTTAAAGTCGAATTCTGATTTTACGAAAATGCAAAAATTGCACTTTGAAAGTTGTGTCTAATTTGGAGTATAGTTGGATTTGCATTAGTCCGACTTTGTGTTCGCTCGGATTTAGTATCGGACACATTAGAATTTGTTTGACTGATCAAGTCTGAGTCCAAGCCTAGTAATAGAAGTTTTACAAAAATAATAATAGATGGACCCTGATTTGAAACCTATAATTAATATATCCTGAGTTTAAAACTTTAATTGCTAAGGTTTTTATATATGGGACGAAATATTTTTCTAGGAGACATAACGTTCACTCAAAATGCAGAATCGTGAAACCAAATTAAAAAAAAAAAAGAACAACAACAACAACAACCAGTGGGAGGGAACATTTCGTCTCTTTTATTGGTGTTCTGGTATTATTGACGGAATGACAAGGGCGATAACATTTTTTTTCTCGCAATAATTGAGCATATTTAATTGAGTCAAGCTTGATTAATTCTACCCCACTCCCACTGTCCATATTCTCCCAGTTTCCATAGAATTTTCTCCATTTTACACAAAACAGACACACTGCTCCACAATGAACCTTGTTTCCCGCATTTTTTTTTTTTAAAAAAAAAGAAGGTATAATTTTCCTTTGACATCGTGATGTAAGAAAGAAAGAAAGGGGACCTCTCGGTTTTGGTTAAATGGAGGGCCAATTTATTGCCCCCAGCCAACACGTTTCAAACGCGGAGCGACTTCAGAACTTCAAATTACAAACACGCTTTCTGTAATCTTTATTCCAATTTTTGTTTTTTTTTTTTTTTAGATTTTTTGTTCCTACATTGCATAAGAATTTAAGATAGAGAGAGATAGAGACAGGATACAATCCAAAGAAAAACTACTTTAAAGGGATGGATGGTTGGCAAAAAGATGGAAATTTCCAAAAGTAAAATGAGCCCTTCGTTTTATTAGGATAGAATAAACTAAAAGTATGTGACTCGGCTTTTCTGTTTGTCACCATTCCATTTTTTTTTTCAAACAGTCATCACATCTCAGTTTAGTGATTGGTTGAAGCCTGAAATTGTATCACCATTCGTGCATAGAAGTGGTAAAATGGTTACACATAATTTTCACGTGTATTCAGATGAGAGGCAGATTTGTTATTTTAAAAAAATATACATATAGTTTTTAAATAAAATATATGTTTGAAGCCCATTAAAATATGATGACTATTTCGTTGTTGACTTCCATTAGTAAATTAGTTATGTTAGTTCCAGAGTCCACATGCGGAAATAGCCAGAAGATCTAGATTCGATGCCAATAATAAGCCACAATTTAACCGTGAAAGTTCGGCCGAGAAGAGGCAACTTTTACAAACATGTTAGGTGCGAACACGGATCCTCCGCAGTCAAAAAAAAATTTAAAAAATTTAATTTAACGATTCGTTTCTATATAAATTTTATAAAATTTGGAGTTGATTTAATATTTAATTAAGTGCTCAACAAATGAACGAACCTGGTTTGATTAATTCTAATACGTTCATAATTTGAGCGCTTAATCAAGTATCAAATTAACTCCAAATTCTATAAAACTTATATGAAAACACATCGTCCGTAAAAATGAACAAAATCAACAGTTTGGATTCAACCATTGAATTTTAAAATTTTTAAATATTAAAAAAAAACACAAAAGAATTGCTCAACGGTCATTTTTTTTTACTGCCGAGGATCCCATGCTGGGTTGTTGCTCTTCTAATGCTCCACATGATCAGACATTTTAAGCATGGGCTATAATCAAGATGAAAGAAACTTGAAGATCTTATTTTTTAAAAAAAAAAAAATCTTAAATGATGTAACAGTATTTAAATTTTCTTAACCATTTTTCATTTTATTCTACTTATGTTAGGGAACTTTCTTCTGAAATATCTCTGTTTCATATTATTCTAAATAAAACTTATGGTTACATAAAATATTGCGAAATGATTTATGTCTTGATGACTTGAATACTTGATCCATTCAGCGTTTTTTACAAATAATAAAATTAATAATAAAAGTGCTAACTCAATATAAATTGACAGATGCAATTAAGTTTGAATATTGTAGAAATAAATTTAATTTTGGACAGAAACAACATATGCATTTGAAATATTAAAAGCATAAATACATAATTGATGTTTATGAAATGTGAATTGTAAATATTTTTTAAAATTGAGTAAGAATTCTAATTTGCCTGAAAAGACAACAAATATTAAAAATTCATATCATACATACAAAATTCTATGTCATTTTTATAAGAGAAATGCTAGTCTCCAATAGTTCAATATATTGGACGGATGGTATGATCATTCTCACCTTTCAAACTTCAACGATCGATCCGAACCGTTCAATATGTTCTCTATATTAAAATTTTATAAGAAACCAATTTTTACAATTTTTTAAATTTTTTACTATTTTTCTTTGTAATTTAGAAAATTCATGATATAAAGATTATGGATTGTCCAATAATAATGATTTTTTAAAATACCAAAAAAATAGTAAAAAAAATAAAAAAATTGGTTTCTTATGAGTCTTATATATGAAAAATATATTGAAATGTTCAGATTGGTCATTTGAAATTTAAAACTTGAAAACGATTTTATCCATCCATAGAATATATTGGACACTGAATTTCTCTGTTCTTTCAAACCAACCAAAAGCTCATGGCTCATGGTGGCTGGCTGTTAGTACACCGAAGCAGCATATCGTTACATTTGGCTCTACAAGAATTGATGAATGGGTGCTTGCGTCCACATGGTGCAGCCAATGAGCCAAAAATAATAATAAAAAAAGGGGGATCTGATGCAAGCAAAACTCTGCTACCAAAGAAAAAATATATATATATGTAGAGAAATGCTATGGTGCATCGCGATGTATTGAGGCTTTTGTACATCGCGATCATATTTGTCGTAGTTTTACAAATTGACAAATCTAATTAAACAAATCCAATTTATATATTGAAATCTCATAATAAACCAAATTTTATATTTATTGAAATTTTTTTACTATTTTTTTCGAAATTTTTAAAACCTGCTATTTTTGGAATTTCCTTATTATTAATTGGTACCCAAAAAAGGAAAGTTTTAGAAAATTCGAAAAAAATAGTAAAAAAATTTAAAAAAATATAAAATTTGTTTTGTTATGAGATTTCAATATGTATATTGGATTGGTTTAATTAGATTTGTCAATTTGTAAAACGATTGACGGATAATGATCGCAATGTACAAAAGGCTAAATACATCGCGATGCACCATAGCATACCTCTATATATGTATATATATACAATTTGCAAATTGTCAAGTATAAAATGCCCGGCGAATTTCTGCTCTTGCAGCATTGCATGATACATATATGAGTGAAAACTTTAAAAAATAGCGCTTACAACATTGCATATTAATGATTCCGCATGGACATACTTTATTTTAAAAAGCAAGATTCGTTGACTATTATTATTTAATCAAATCGTTTATATCTATATTTTCAAATTGAAATTTGCTTTCATCGCAGTTTAGTCAGTATCAATTTTGTTTCCTCCCTCAAGATTATTAAGTTTGACCAAAATGGATATGTTTATTTCTATTCAGCTTCTCCATTTTTATGTTAACTTCGAAGTGTATACAACACAACTTTCATAATACATGGATTTTAAAGAAAGATATTTGTGATGGAAGTAATAGTTAATAAACATGATTTAGGAAAACAAAGTGAGGTTTGCAGTTGCAAAGCCTTGGGCAAATGGAGTATGCTAAAATGACCTTCCCAATAATGCCCCTTTATGATGTCAAAAGTATAACGGGATTATTTGCAAGTTTTTTTTTTTATTTTGTTAGTTTGTTAAGTAATTGTGGGAGAACTTTATCAATTAAAATACAAACGTGAGTTATTTCATATATCGTTACTGTTTGATATGAAAATGTCTTAAACTTTAAAAGCCATACAATTAAATAATTATAACAAATTCAAAAAATTACATAAGTGATTCGTAATGTATGAGTCTTTATCAATATTGGTTCTTAAATTTTAAATTTTAATACTTTAAAATTTTCAACTTTTCATGGCTTCATTTGTTCCAAATTAGTTCTTACAGTGAATATACCTAAAAAGTGCACGAAAGTTCACAAAATGCCGTATTACTCTCCATTTGGAAAAAAAAATAAATATTCTTTTGATTGATTATTTTTAATATATTGTTTCTTTTATTATTTTTAACAAATTAAGATTCTATGAACTTCTAATGAGTGCATAAAATTAAATTTTAAGAGAGTAAAAATAATTGTTACTTTAACTGTAACCTACCAATGAGTAATTCTTAGGTAAATTCTAAATCAGCCAGCCAATGAAAACTTATTAAATAAATCAATCACGGTGCAAAGCTTAAAAATTTTATTAGAAAATTAAATTACGTTTATTTGTACTTGAATATTATGTGGAGCAAAAACTTTACCATTATCAAAGTATAATTACAAAAAAGTTAACAAGCATGATTAAATGAGTGGTTAAATTTTTGGTGCTTTACATGTGTTTATTTTATTTTATTTTTTGGATTAGCTGCATAGAGGAAAAAATAAAAACAAAAGATGGGTGTAACGTGTAAAACGCAACAAAAGGGTCACTAAGTAAGACTAAGACCTCATTCCTGAAAGTAACCCAACGTGAAAAATAAAAAGATTAGACAACCAATAACCAACCCTTTCCGAAGGGACACGTGTTAACAGGTGTGTGGGCGTGCTGTCAAAAATTGTGCGCAGCTAGATCAATTTAGTGAAATATCTCTGACCCCACCTGTCAGTGAGTCGGAGAGCTGCAGATGAAATTGCAGCGTAGCTAGATGGACGCGGTTCATTAGTAGAAAGAAAGAAAGAGAAGAGAAAACACGGTGTGCGAGTGCGATTGATTCATCGTGCCAATATCAATATGATCCATTCTATGATATATCTATCTATCGAGTTAGGCGGGTTTTAATTTTGTTCTAATTTAAGCTCCTCCTTTTTCACCACCGTTTCTTTCTAATTTTCTGAGCTCGTTTCCTCCTTCTCCTTCAAATTCAATTCAATTATTGCTTTAATTTATTCGCTATATCCGTCTCCATCCATCCATCCATCCATCCATCCATCCGTGCTCATCCATTCGTTGCTGAGAGAGACAGTTCGCAATGGATCAAGAGAGCGGAGCTGCTTCTCCAGATGCTCTTCAGGTTTCAATCTTTTTTCTGAAATTTCTCTCTCTTTTCATTTCATTTTGTTTCAATGAATTTTCACACTACATCTAAAGGGTTTCGTGATCCAAGGGGCCTTTTGGTATTAAGTGAATATTTCAATTATTAGCTACTTGAGATACTTGTGTTGTTTCTCATTTTCGAAATTTGGCTTCTTTTTTTTTTTTCATCTCCTAGTTTTCCATTGGGAATTGATATGATAATAGCCAGGAATTCATCTCCTGATCCCCTAGAGGTTACCTTCTTTTCACAAAAAAAAAAAAAATAAAAGAATTCAGGCTAATTTGCTGGTATGATGTGTTCTAGTATCTATTTTTCATTTACTGTGTGCTATGGCAGTCTGCAATTACTGACAAGTGAAGTATTTGGTACTTGTGATCAAGTTTTGGTAAAAAAAAGTTGATTTTAATATATGTTTAAATTATCACAAATGGACTTGTAGGTTCCAATTTCTATTTTGAATTCTGATTCTGCTTTCATTGCCGAATCAGATAGACATTATTCTCTTTTCTTCTTTCTACTTATAATTCTTCTAATTGAGAATTGCGGGGGATGTAAAGGGATTGAACTGAGCTATAACTTATCCTCCAAATGGACAACAGACACCAATAGCACAAAGAAAAAGAATAAAAAAAAACAAAAATAAAATAAGCACCAAAACTTTGATGTTGCCCTATTCTTACATGAGTGTGGCAGTATGTGTTTTTTATAATACCCGCCCTGGTCTGATGATTGTGGTATCTGATAGACTGATACAATACTCCTCCAATGCCACAATCTGGTAGCAAACCAAGACTCCTATCTTTATTATCTGGTACTGAGTTCGTTTGTAATCATTGTCTCAGTGGAAGGGCTACTACAAGAATCTCCTCCTCCTAGCGTACCAGAGTTTCGGTGTGGTTTATGGCGACCTGGCCACATCACCTCTCTACGTGTACAAAAGTACGTTTTCAGGCCGGCTACGCAACTACCAATCAGAGGAGGTTGTATTTGGTGCATTTTCTCTTGTGTTTTGGACCTTCACTCTTATACCATTGCTGAAATATGTTCTCATGGTTCTAGCTGCTGACGATAATGGTGAAGGTAAATAGCTTTTTTATGGGATTAAACTTTACTTTCACTAGCAGGGGTTTTTACATCAGATGATAAATCTCATTGGTATTACAATTTTTTTAAACTACATCATAAGCCCCCAATAAATATATTGTAGAAGGAGCTTCACCTGTGCTATTGTTTCTTGTTTGTTCCCATTTTTCATCTTACAACCTTTATTGTTCCTCAATTAATGCCACTTTGGCTAAATTTGACCCATTATCTTTAATTTTACATTATTGTGTCAACTAACAAAAAGTTTCAGCTGCCAAAACACTTTGCCTAAATTTGGCTAAATTTTGACCCAATATATTTAACCTTGAATAATGTGTGAAATGCTTTAAACAGGCGGTACATTTGCTTTGTACTCGCTGCTATGCCGGCATGCCAAATTGAGTCTGCTGCCAAACCAGCAAGCAGCCGATGAGGAGCTCTCGACATACTATGGTACAAGGACGGCTCGTTCCATATCATCCCCTCTCAAGCGCTTCCTTGAGAAGCACAAGAGGCTTCGAACTTGCCTTCTTCTGATTGTTCTCTTTGGTGCTTGTATGGTGATTGGAGATGGCATCCTCACCCCTGCTATTTCTGGTTGTTTTTCTTTCTAAAAATCTGAGATTGGAGTTTCTTTATGTATATTTGCAGTATATTATTCCTGTGGTGCAAAGAATAAAAAATAAATTATTTACAAAACATTGGAAAGTAACAACAAGGCAGTACATCACCTAGCACTGTAATACATGTGATGGACATCAAAGTGACGCCAATTAACACTTGCAAAGTTACTGGGATGTTCCTCTAAATGAAAAAAAAAAAGAACATTTGCATATTCTTTGTGAAAAATTTATGTTTCTATTTGGTTGTTACAACTGACCAAAATATTCTTTGTTGTTTTTGTGTCAGTACTCTCATCCATATCTGGGCTACAAGTACCTCTAAATGGACTACATGACAGTAAGTGTTTCTATTTCATCTCTTCCAGTGGAATATTGATTGATGATATTTCTATCGGTTTGCCAAACCCATAACCAGTTGAGTAGTTGACCAATAATAAGCATTTTCTTGAGAACCCATGTATTTGTTAGCTAAGCATAAGCATAGTCATATGAACGAAAGCTAAAGTTGGTTTGTTCGGCCTGTTTTGTTATTGTTTATTTGACGACAAATGTGAAGTACTTTCATTAGAAAGGGCTTCAAAACACCAGTACAATAGAAGTTCATGTTTAGTACTTCAATTAGAAAAGATGTGAGAACACCATTACAATAGAAAATCATGCAATTTGTTTGTTGGAGAGAACAAAGATAGTGTGATCAGATCAGGAAAAAATAGGTGCTGACTGACTTCTATGATAAATCTCCCCTAAGAAATTTAAAATAAAACCATATTCCATATTTTCCCTGCTGTTATCTCATATTTTGCCCAACAGGAGAGGTGGTCATCATCTCATGTGTGGTCTTGGTGGGCCTCTTTGCATTGCAGCACCGTGGTACCCACAAGGTTGCATTTCTCTTTGCACCGATCGTGATACTGTGGTTACTTTGCATCGCAATCCTTGGAGTGTACAACACATTTCACTGGAACCGTCAGATCTACAGGGCACTCTCCCCACATTACATCGTAAAGTTCTTCAGACTGACAGGAAAAGATGGCTGGGTCTCCCTTGGAGGAATTCTTCTTTCTATAACTGGTTATTTCTGACTTGCTTGGTCTATGTTATTTCCTCAGAGCTTTTAATCTTTTTTTTTTTAACAACAATAACAACAACAACAACTAAGCCTTTTGTCCCAAACAAGTTGGGTAGGCTAGAAATGAAACCCAGCAAGAAGAAGATCACCAAAGAATAAAAATATAAAATCATTTTTTTTTCAAAAAAAAAAAAAATTGGAGTCATGAGAGCTCTGCTAATTTGTGCTCTCAAAAAAAGTTGTTTAAGCTGTCGATTGAGGTAGTCAAAATCTTCTTCTTTTTGTTATTAATTTATTTTATTTCTATATTTCTAATGTTTTGAATAATTATTGTTGGTTTTCTTATACGTACTTCCAATGACTGTGTAGGCACGGAAGCTATGTTTGCAGATCTTGGGCACTTCACAGCTTCATCAATTAGGGTATGTAGATTTACTATGTCTGTGATCACTGCTGTTCTGGTTTGTACCACTTCTTGAGGTGCTGTATTTTAGTAGTTCTATAGCACCAGTTCAATATGGGAGAGTTTGGTATCCACTTGAACTGGAGTGAACAGAGACACCCAAACACAGCTATGAGAAATGCTTGATGAAGGAAATGAAACAATAAGCTTGAAATCTACCATATGTTTGTAGTAATTAAATCTGAATACAAGTATCTCAGTGGTTTTTAATTAGATTTAAGCAAATAGGTGAAATTCAAAACAAGAGAAACGTAATTAACAAATACCATGCGAAAGAATGAAGCAACGAAGTTATATAGATCAGAGTAGGCTTCACCAAACCAAAGGGTGAATTGACTAGCTTATATTAATAGTAACAAAATTATCCTTAATAACTCCATATTTCATGTTTTGTGCAGCTGGCTTTCATTTCTTTGATATACCCGTGCCTTGTATTACAATATATGGGTCAAGCTGCATTTCTTTCTATCCACAGAAATGATGCGCCTACCAGCTTCTATGATTCTATTCCAAGTAATATGTTTTTGCATATACATCCCTCTGAAGAACCTGGTATTTACAATTTTTTATTTAAAAAATTTTAATTGTTATATTATTCCTGGTGCAGGTCGTGTATTCTGGCCTGTTTTTGTCATTGCCACACTTGCTGCAATTGTTGGGAGCCAGGCTGTTATATCTGCCACATTTTCGATTGTGAAGCAGTGCCATGCTTTGGGTTGCTTCCCACGTGTGAAGGTTGTGCACACATCTAGGTGGATCTATGGCCAGATTTACATTCCTGAAATAAACTGGATTCTGATGGTGCTGTGTTTGGCTGTAACAATCGGCTTTCGCGACACCACTCTTATTGGCAATGCTTATGGTATGTTCCTTTCTAATATGCTTATGTTTGGATTTTGTGCCAACCCGACACATCTCAGTATGGATGTCCAGCAAATTGCAATCTTATTAGTATGGCACTATGGGTAACATACTAATCAGTATGTGGACTGAGAGCAGTGCGTACTGGCTGTTTTATTTGTCATAATTGAGTTTAGGAAGAAATGGGATTATATATGAGGACAAAAGGATAGTTTAAGGTTCTTCTAAGCTTGGTAAAGAAGAGAGAGTTCGTACTGCTACACTGATACAATTGGTACTGATTCTTTTTTGATCAGGTATTTAAATGTGAATACTGCCCATGGGATGGGACTTCCTGCTTGACTGTTATTCTAAGTTTCTAACAAACTTGTTTTAAAATTTTTCAGGCATTGCTTGCATGACTGTAATGTTCATCACAACTTGTCTGATGGCACTTGTAATTATATTTGTGTGGCACAAGAACCCAGTTCTCGCCTTCCTCTTCCTTTTCTTCTTTGGCTCGATTGAGGCTGTATACCTCTCCTCCTCTCTCATGAAGGTACCCCAGGGAGGTTGGGCCCCTCTTGCCCTCTCCTTAGTCTTCATGTTCATCATGTATGTCTGGCATTATGGGACCCGCCGTAAGTACCTCTATGACCTCCAGAACAAGGTCTCAATGAAATGGATTCTCACCCTTGGCCCCAGTCTTGGAATTGTGCGTGTACCCGGCATTGGCCTTATCTACACTGAACTGGTCACTGGTGTACCATCAATCTTCTCCCACTTTGTGACTAATCTGCCAGCTTTCCATCAAGTTCTGGTTTTTGTCTGTGTAAAGTCAGTACCGGTCCCCTACGTGCCTGACGACGAGCGTTACCTCATTGGACGAATTGGTCCTCGTAACTACCGCATGTACCGATGCATTGTGCGGTATGGTTACAAGGATGTGCAAAAAGATGATGAGAACTTTGAGGATCAGCTTGTGCTGAGCATTGCTAAATTCATTGAAATGGAGGCTGAGGATCTGGCTTCAGCTTCATCAGGTTCCTATGACCCGTCGAATGAAGGCCGAATGGCAGTTATAAGGACAAGCGAGCTGTCGGGTAATACGATCATGATGAAGGATGAGGATGAAACTATTGGTGATGAGAACTCAATTACAGTTCGGAGCTCCCGATCAGAGACTCTGCAGAGCTTGCAGTCCGTGTACGAGCAGGAGTCCCCTGGCATCAGCAGACGCCGTCGTGTGCGCTTTGAGCTGCCCCCACCCCGGGCAAATTATATGGACCCTCAGGTATGATTCCTTGGTTTGCTATTCAGTTTTGGACACTGGTATTCCTGTCATGCCATGGCACTTAATTTGCTTCAGACCGAGATTGCCTTAGGCTGAATGAAGTATCCTCGGGAAACCTCAATAGGAAATATAGCTGTGATTGTGAATGAGTGTAAATACCCTGTTAAACCTCTGAGTGTATAAGAATTGTCACAATACCCCTAAAGGTACAAGGTTTTTAAGAGATGCTCAAGCTTATCCAACTTTTCCTGAATATAATCCCTCAAGTACCCCCATCATTGTTTTCTTTCATCGTAAGAATTGTGTTCATGCAGTAAGTTTTGTTTTCTGTTACAAGAAAAAATTAGGAGAAAACTGGGATGTGTAATATAACATAATGGGGTACCGTAGATGTTCCAAGAGTTGTGGGACTGTCCCCGAAAATTCTGATGTTCGGGGTACACAGTTCATGTACTTACGAGAATAGTTTATTAGTCTTGTGTACTCTCAGCAAGTGGGGCACGCTATAAGTTTGCTTGACATGCAGGTGAGGGATGAGCTGAGTGCTTTGATTGATGCAAAACATGCTGGTGTGGCTTATATAATGGGTCACTCATACGTCAAAGCAAGGAGAAATTCTTCATTTGTCAAGAAATTTGTAATTGATGTGGCATACTCCTTTTTGCGCAAGAATTGCCGAGGCCCGTCAGTGGCACTGCATATTCCCCACATTAGTCTAATTGAGGTCGGCATGATTTACTACGTCTAGAATTGCTGGTTGTGTAAGCTGAGGTGGCAATCTCATGAGATTCTGGTACTCTCTCTCTCTCTCTTTCTCTCTGTGTAAGCTGAGGTGGGCAGTACTGACAAGTTTACCAAAGTTAGCTCAGGTTGTAACAATGATGCACAAAAAAAAGATGTGTTTGGTAAATGAAACAATTGATTGCTAAGCAAAGTAACCTTACGTTGTAAACAAAAAGGTATATTGGGTTTTGTAACCAATTATGGCAGCAAAATTCACTTTGTTATATGATATATGACTCTATGCAAGTGATTTTTTAACACAAGTTCAATTATTTTGCAGCATGACAATGGTGGTAATTTTTGCGCTCCATGGGAGGAGTTGCAGTGCAATATGGAGAAGTCCATGGCGCTTTTGTTATATGAACTTGAAACATGAATTGTATGGATGAATTGTTCTGTGACCATGATGTATTTCTCTTTTGGTTCAGCTGTGAATAGTTGTAGTATAGCTTGGGTAGTAAAATGTTCAAGCTTTTCAACTTGTGGACTTGAATAACTTTAGCGCGTGTTAGGTCACTTTTTTTTTTTCCTTCCTTTATCGTCTTTCCTCGTCTGTAGATTTAGATTATCTAAGTGCGATCTTAACAGCTCTGACCTGTTACTCTCGAAAATGTTAATTTGTACATTTATCTAAAATAAATTCTTATAAAAGATAAAAATGGATCTTCAATAGAAAGCTTGGCTATTGCTTGTTACACCACGAGGGACTGGAATACTTTAAATCTGTTCTGAAGTCGCATCATTCTTCTTCGTGCTTACCGTTAATTTTATGTGTTGTCAACGTCTGACTGGCCATTTACTCGTTGAATTTCACGCTACTGCTTTAAATGTTTTTTATTGAATATATCACATAAACTGAATCAATGCTAAAAATTCAACTATCCAGAAGTTGATTAAATATATAAAATATATCACAAATATAACATTAGCAAGCTAACAGAAACATATTCCACAAGTAAACCAAATATGATTTTAAGTATATTAATATTTCACTACATCAAACACAATAACACAAATTATAATGAAACTGAAACCTTTTAATCTTTTATAGGTAAAATAAAATTACTCAACAATTAATATTTTACGCTCACTAACTATTACAATAATTAATATATAAAAATATTTATTATTTTTATTTAATACTAAATCATGTCTTCATCTACTTCGCCACTGTCACATCACATATCAGTACTTTAAATTAACTGAACATATACTTAAAGTTTAAATTTTACTTTACTCTTACGTCATTTACCAAATGCAAAGACAGTATGCTATTTTCGTTACCCTTTTGTCTCACCTATCAGAATCAAACAACAAGAGAGATTTATACAAATTCATCTTTTACCTTCGATCGAACCAATCATAGAATTTAGTATCTTAAGATACACGATACGTAACTCACGATACGATACAATTCAATGCCCTATCGATACGTATCTTGGCCATTGTATCTCAATTGCAGTGTATCTTAATGTATCTTAAGATACACGATACGTAACTTACGATACTAGGGTGTATCTTAAGATACAAATGATTCGGTAATAGTTAATAATAATCATTTTCAATTATAATTTATATAGATTATAATAAAATATTAGTAGAATAATAAGAGCAATAATAATAATAATCATTTATACAAATTATAAAGTATAATACTATACTATAATGATTAATAGTTTAATACTTTCTACATATATTATACAAGAGAATATCTATTGTGAACCATGGTTCATTTAGGCCTTCGTGAACCATGATCGTTTGATCGGTGGTTTTGCAAATCGACAAATCTAAATTAACCAATCCAATCTATATATTGAAATCTCATAGAAAACCAAATTTTACAATTTTTGAAAAGTTTTTGCTATTTTTTTCGAATTTCTCAAAGCTTGCCATTTTTGGATGATAATTAGTGAATTATCGTCCAAAAATGGAAAGTTTTAAAAAATTCGAAAAAAATAGTAAAAAAAATTCCAAAAATTCTAAAATTTGGTTTCATATGAGATTTCAATATATAGATTGGATTGGTTAATTTAAATTTGTCAATTTGCAAAACCACCGATCAAACGATCATGGTTCACAAAGGCCTAAATGAACCATGGTTCGCAATAGATATTCTCTATTATACAATATAATAATTAATAATATAATTTATACAGATTACAGTTTTATACAATATAATATTTATAATTTATACAAATAAAAATATATTCAAATTATGCAATATAATATAATAAAAATACATTACACTATTATAAAAAATATAATGATTAATAATTTATGCATACAAAAATAATTAATAATGAGTATTAATTATACAGATTTTACAGTGTAATATCATAAAATATAATTGTAAATTATTTATACATATTATATATCACAATATTTAAGTAAAATCCAATATTTATACACTATATTTAAAGTTGTCTGAATTATCGAATGATTATAAAGATATAGTGTGATATGAGATTTCTTTTAATCAAAATAGTTCAATATAAATTCTAATTACTTATTTTATATTATTTTAAGGATAGCTTAGCGTATCTTAAACGATACGATACACGATACATTTTACGATTCAACTTCTATAGAACCAATCATACCAAGTCCTTTCTTTTCCCAAAACAGTCTTAAGCTATCATTTCCAGGTGAAACCCTCCCATTGAACTCCGCACACTCTGGTCATGAATTTTTTTCTACAAGGCAACAATTTAAAGATGAAAATTTAGATACCGTAAAGTTTCCGAAATAGAAAACAAAAGACACAATAATTTATACAAGACAGTCCACGAGGGACCTTATATTTTATTTAATATTTTATTCCTATACATAATATATGAACTGACAAACTAACCAACAAGTGAGAAAGAGTGCCAGTGTCGTTATATACATTAATGAACATAGAGAAGTAAACCAAAGTTCATTTCTTCTTTAAAATATTCTTGAGTTCATCTGATGATGTGACCGGTGGGCTACACATGAAATTCTGGCACACGTGTGCCACAGCAGGTAGATCTGGTGGGCCACTGCAAGCCATTTGAGCGATATTGGGGTTTGTTTTCTCCCAAAAATCAATCTCTTCTGCATCTTTTGGGTCAACTTGGACAACCTGCATTAAGACCATCGCGTCATAAATTAGACAAATATACAATCAACTTGGACAACCTGCATTAAGCAGAACCAAAACAGCATGGAAAAAAATTCATATCAATCGATCAGAACTCTTTAGATCTGTTACACAACATCCTGCTGAAAAATTCCAACACTCCAGTGTAAACCAATTTCAAGGAATACTATAACGGTACCACCATACTTCTTTTATCTTTTATGTGAGAGTAGACATTGACACTTATGTTAAGACTATAACAGTATACAGTACCAATACTGGTCACCTATGACCAATTCAGAGTGGTAGTTACTAATTAACTTTTGTTAATGTTTGAAATCTAACCCACCTTTCCGGACAAAAGAAGGAAAACTTACAGTTCTGTTAGGGTCGTATGATGCAAAAGCAGTTGCAAGCATCTCTTTGTATTGTGTTGCTTCTTTGTCACCAACCAACACAATTTGCTTCCTTGAAGGGACAGAAAGCATGTCCGCAGCACAACACATTAATGGCACTGCCATACTTTGTTCGGTCAATCTCGACTCAAATACCGCCTGCAAAGAAGATTATGACTATTATTATCTAATGGATGTAGTTAGTTTTATTTAATGCATTAAAGTAAAAGTATCATCCTAAAATATCCAAAAGAAGATTATGAGTATTATTATCTTGAATTATTATGTATACTGTAATACCCTTTAGAACCCAAAGAAAAGCCACCAATGTTCAGTAAAAGACGAAGAATATATCCTACTGCTTACTACTAAGAGACCAAAAATAAACGTTATAAGCTACAAGATCAAAATTATTCTCAAAATTCATTCCATACAAAACCTCAACATCCTAAATAATGTGAACTAACAGTTACTCTACAAGCTAATACAGATCAACAACATAAAAACATTTTTTCCTTCTCTTTTTTTTTATTAAAGTTATGTCCATTGTAGTCTGTTCATAAATAAGCAAAATAGAAATAGAGGGAGAGAGAACCAAAAGATGCTCAGCAGTCTGCTTATAGGTGTCTGCCCTGTCACCACCAACCAAAGAAGCAAGTCTTATTAAGTTGATAGCAGAGACCGAGTTTCCTGATGGCTCAGCTCCATCATGATCCTCTTTAACACGCAAAAGCACGGACGGGTCCTCCCCTGGAGTGTTGAAGTAGCCACCGCCTTCTCTATCTAGAAACAGTTCATCCTGCAACAATTACAATACACAAAATTAAGAACTGACGCCACAATTCTTGCCATGCCATGGCCTCTAAAGAGATATTTGAGCTAGCAAACAGACATGCCAGGTGAACAAGGACAAATAAAACCAAGCTTGGGTCATATAAAGGTCCAGGCAGACTTATGTTCCACTTTGGTTCCAAGACACTGGGTTCAGATCAGACTTTTTATGACACAAACAATATGCTAACTATGAAGCATATCTTATAAGGATCTGTACTCATGTACAGTATAGTACGATGACACTCACCTGAGTGGACTGGAGCTGTATGGCCCACTGTAGCCAATTTGTATTACCCCCATATTCATAAAGATCAAGGAGTCCTGATACGAAAAATGCATAGTCGTCAAGGAATCCTGGAGCTTTAGATGGGCCATTACGGAAGCTGTGTTGTAAACGATGTGTGCTTTGATCATATAGCTTCCCTCTAATAAAAGATACTGCCTTTTCTGCTACTTGAAGATATTCACTTGGCTGCACAATCCAATGTAAAATTTTACACTACACCACACAAAGTGGAGGTCATCATATTAAACTGGCAGTCAATAAGTTATCTTCAAACAAGGTAACTACAATAACCCACACATATGATAAAGCATCAGCTTTTGACAATTTTGAGGTGAGCAAGGCTTGCTGATATAAAACATGATGTTAATTCTGATTATTGACAGATAGAGTTTACATGCTCTATCTGGCAATTAATTTGAAATGCAGAGTAGGTAAGGAAAAAGAGAAAGGAAAAAAAAAAAAAGAAAGACATACAGCTGATCCAACTACAGGAAAATGAAACATGATGTCCTTTGGCTCTAACTCGAGGATCTGTGAGGCTCTTGCTAATGCAGAAACCACAAGCCCATTCCATGACACGATCACCTATGTACACATTCCTTAATTTCAATAAATTCACATCACCGGTGGGATGAATGTAATATATCACAAAGTCAATTAGATGCATTGGTGTTTCCAATTCTAAAATGTGCTTTCAATTGGATGGTAACTCATCTTTTTCTCTTTTTCATCATAAAGTAAAAATGCAAAAAAAACAAACCATCAGGCTTCTAAAGCAGAAAACAACCCCTTTTTGTGAGATGATCACCCAACTGGCAACTACACATTTCCAGTTACTCTCAGTAAACTCAATATCAATTACAGGAGGAATGAAATATTGAAGCTTGGATAGACAAGGGTGAAATTTGGTGCTTTAAGAAGATTTTAGATTCTCTGGTGACATGCTCGTATGTCACTGTTTCTCTTTTCAAAGTTCATGCTTGTATGTCACTGTTATTCTTTTCAAAGTTCAGATGGACGCAAAAATCATCAGGACATTTAGCATAAATTTAACAATTGCATCGATTCCCCTATAATTTTGAACACACACACTTATACGCATGCAAGAATACCATGTAAGAGATGAAAGAATGATCCAGAGATGCATGCATCTAAATGCGTGTGATGCTGTCTCATGCATGAACAAATTGAAGGTCTCGTCTTGTCCACGAACAAAGACGAGGCCTTAGATCCACGAATGAAGTAATGTACTTGATGCATTCTTGCATATGTGAAACATCATGAATAGATGCATGGGATGTACAGAGCTATCATGCATGGCATGACACTGCCCATGCAAGCGTGCTTCTGAGCACACAGAGAGAGAGAGAGAGAGACCTTGTCATCCAAATGTGGCCGAGGACGCCTTGACCGCTCAACAAAAAGTTTTCTCCTGCAATCACCTAGAATTTTGGAGTATTCATCCAGAGACATGCCATGCTTGGAAGCCATGTAGGAGATCGGTCTCCTCTCAAAAAGGACATTTTTGCCCTTGAACTCACCATGGGGGTCGCTCATTCTTGACAGGTCACAATTTCCAGATGATTTGACATAGTAGTGATCCTTGAAGAGATTGGCATTTTCTCCAAGGATCTCATCTACCTGCATAAGTAGGGTAATCAACATTTAGGTCAGATAAGTTAATTGACAAAAAAAGTAATAATTTGGACGTCTCATAGTTGTGCATTGCAGAAGCTATTTCGCAGCATATTCTTGCATTCATCCATCAAGATGAACTCACAAGAAACATCACTGCATTTATGGGCTGAAGAAAACTTTAGTTATTCTAGGACAACACCTTATATGGCCTTGTACTCTGTAAGGAAAACCTGATTATCCAACTAAAACCAAACTACCCTGAAAGTACCTCTTCACTTGACCAAATGTAGAATGCTCCTTCTTTCTTTCTGGACGCACCTTCATGTTCATAGCTATCAGCATCTTCGGCCGAATAGATTTCACCTTCTTTCCCAATCATTTCTCTCCTCAAATAGTCCAAGATGTCACGCGAAATGGAGGAATAAAAGCTGTCTCCAGTTATCAAAAACGTGTCCAGGTATACATTCACAATCTGCCCCTGGTCGTACAACATCTTCTCAAAGTGTGGCACTGCACAAAAGGTTGAAAGTTGAAATACAATAAAATTAAGAAAAGAAGTCCAATTGCTAAGGAACTGATAAACAAAATAACAGTCGAGTAGAACTAACCATGCCAACATTCATCAACACTATATCTATGAAATCCACCACCAACATGGTCATGAATGCCACCTCTGGCCATGCATTGCAAGGTATGAGTCACCATCCTCATCAATTCTCGTGCTTCACTATCTTCCCCACTTTCCATTAGCTTCATTTGTTGGTATAACATAACACAATCCTCAACAGGTCGGGGGAATTTTGGTGCAGACCCAAACCCACCAAACTTTGGGTCATAGCTGCTTGTTAGCTGTAGAGAAGAACATATTAAAAGGATGAGTTTCAAAAGCCTGCTAAAGTGCTAATACAAAAATGGAAACAGTAAATTGTGGTACCATAGAAACCCAATTTCAATGCTACAATGCATCTAATTACCATATATGATGTCTTTTTGTGAGTGCATCATGTATATAGATGTCTCCACCAAGTAGTCATAAAAATAACACAGTATGCTCCACTTTAGTTTAAATCAGGAGCTAAAGCATTTAGCCAATCAGCAACACCCTCAATTATATCAACTCTTAAAAAAAAAAAAAAAAAGAAAGAAAGAAAATATGTACATACAAAATTACTGGATAAAATGATCAAACAATCTTGGAGCAAATACTTTTGGAAGTAATTACTGTTTTAAAATGGGTAAAAGCACACACAAAGATTTCGGAAAACATAAAATTCAATGTTTTTTATTTACAAGAAATGAAGTACAAAAACCAATGATGAAAGGCAGAAACCTGATCAACACATTGCTTCAAGCAACGGTGTGCAAGATCATCAGAAACTTTGGTGGATTTAGCAGAGGCTGTCAAAGCCTCTGTTAGCTGATCTATTGCAAGGGTCCCACCCATCTCCAGTGTTTCTTTCTTTGTATCCCATGCTTGCTTAACCTTCCTAGAATAGAACACAGGTCAGGCTGAGTTGCTTCGGTTAAATATGATGTCCATTTTAACTTTATTATTGTATTCTGCAAAAGAACAAAATGGCAAAAAAAGTTGCCATTGAGTTGCCCATAAATTTAAACTAAAATGAGCCTTCCACAACAAACAATTTGGCAAAAACCGATATATTGCTAATTTCAGGTTAAACTCCAATCTACCGGGACACCCATATCCTTCCAAATAAAAATCCTCTCATTAGAAAAAAATAATAATAATAATCAAGCCTCAATAAGTAATAACACGACAAAAGTTTTTTCAAAAGTGCTTTCCGACCTTAGAACAGTCTTGAAGCCAGGTTGTCCATACTTATCATCCGGAGGGAAGTAAGTACCGCCCATCATAGGCTTTAAATTAGGAGAAAGGAACACACTTAAAGGCCACCCACCACGGCCATATAATGCTTGCACAAAAGTCATATACACCTACAAGAAAAAAAATTCTTCTTATTTTTGAACAGAAGATAACAACATGAAAATAATTAAAGAGCAAAAGCCTGTGCCACCTATTCTTATATTAACTTGGTATTAATACTCGCAAATTTAGAGATTACTCTCATATCAACTGTGGCAGAGATGGTCCAATGGTATTGGCAGAGGTGACATGTGCAAAAAAATGAAAAGCAGAAGGGACTTCTAACCTTATCAACATCCGGTCTCTCTTCTCTATCAACCTGTTTCACATCAACAAACGAAAAATAAGGTTTAAACTAAGAAAAGACACATCTCAAGCTCTGACGCCTCAGTTCCACTATAACACTAAGTCTCAACCTTGCTCTCACTAGCCTTATACCCGTTCGTAACAAGGTAAACACCACAATGTAACACTGAATATAAGGCTCAATATGTACTTGACGAACCTATTCCGATTTTAAAACCAAACTTACCTAGAAGAAGGAACACAAATAACTTTTTAAATTTACCAAATTGGCCAGGAACACCCATGAATATAGCCTGATATTTGACCTGAACAGGGAAGACCCAGATCAGCAATACTGACCCTCATAACAATGTCAACATAAAACAAACATCCAACTCAGTTTCTATTGCTGGTATATAAAGAGACAATCGGAAGAAGACAAAAGTTACCTTGATGCTAACAAACCAGTCATTAAGCAATTTGGCAACATCCTCATCTTCGAATGACTCGACCTCCATTACGTGGCACCTATGAAAAAATTCAGAAAGAAACAAAAAAGAGTCATACAGCACACAAATATCAGTGAAAGAAGAGGAGTAATTTTTGAAAGGGCATTGGATTTAGTTTATTACCAGTGGCATGTGCTGTAGCCAACTTGACAGTGTCAAGGCAACAAAAGGGAAGCAAAAAAGGATTAGGATTAGGATTAGGAGTTGAGCAAAAGTGAACAGCAGTTGAGATAATAATGTTGAAAGGATGAAGTAATAAATAATGAATGTAGAAGAATGAAATGCAGAGAAGAGAAGAGAAGCAGAAGGATTTACTAACTTGAAAGGAAGATAGGCACATCTCTTGTACGAGCAGCTTGAAAAGCCTCTTCTCCCCATGGGTACCAGTCAACCTTGAACCAGACACATCACTTTTCAATATACAATTCAAACAGAGAAAAGTTTTGAAAAGTAGAAAAGAAAAGGCACAAGTAACAAGTAAGAGACCGGGTTATGCGCGTGCTGGAGAAGGTAGGGGCTGTGCTCGGACGCGAGGCGGTTGGTGTGGCGGGTTGAAGAGGTGGACCCGCCTGAGGCGGAAGCGGAGGTAGCCATAGTTGATTTGTGAAGAAGGGAGGTGAGTGCGCGGCGAGAGGAGGAGAGACTGAGAGAGGCAGAAGAGAACATGAGAGTGCGGGATGAAGGCTTCAATGGAAACGACCAGAACACCAGCGACACAGCGGTCGCGCTTCGCTGCCAGACTGCCATCTGGACTTTGATTGTCGTGATGGGTTCAACCATAGCGGCGCCATTTAGATTTTTAGGCAATTTCGGGTGAAAAGATGAAATAATAACAATATTTACTGTTCCAAATTACAGGAGGAAATGCAAAAGGAGCTTTTAGAGAACAGAATTCAAACCCTGATTAAACTAATTCAAGATTTTAATTCCCTCTCTCCTATTAAAATTTCTGAACAAACTAATACTTATTTGTGGATTTTGGTTTTTAAACGGAAGAAACACGGAATGAAGAGATTGTACTTTTTTTTTTTTTTGAAGGTAAGAAGATGAAAAGTCTTCCTACAATTTAAATTACAAAGGATTTAAAAAAAGAAAAAAATTAGATATAACTCCCTCCAATTTTCCCTATCTGGATAGGTAATTACTATCTACCATCCAGCGCCATCCAATTTTCCGCGTGCTGACGTCAGCAAAAAATTTTTGACCAATTTTCGAAAAATTTTTGTGCTAACGTAATCAAATATGCTGGCTTAAGGATTCTGTTAAATGTTTTAAGGGTTCAATTAAATATTTTAAGAGTTGAATTAAAGTATATAAGTGTTCAGTTAGATGCACCAATAATTTTTTGACAAATTTTCGAAAAATTTTTTGTGCTGACGTCATCAAATATGCTGATTTAAGGGTTCTGTTAAATGTTTTAAGAGTTGAATTAAAGTGTGTAAGTGTTCAGTTAGATGCAACAATAATTTATTTCACTTTGTATGTTGAATATGATCATTTATTTCTTACTTACAAAATTTGTATATATGTTCAGTTTATTGTTGTAAATGTTCATATTGTTATTGTAAATGTTTGCTATGTTTGTTGTATCTGTTCATTTTGTTTTTTAATTTAACTAGTTTAATCGAACACAAAAACTACGAAATCAAATTTTTGCTGCAACTAACTGAACACATAAATACTTTAAGTTCATCCCTTAACGTATTTAACTGAACACAAAACACTAAAATTCTAAATTATTGCTGCATCTAACTGAACACATACATACTTTTAAATAATCCCTTAACATATTTAACTGAACACAAAACACTAAAATTTCAAATTATGGGTGCATCTAACTGAACACTTATACACTTTAATTCAACCCTTAAAACATTTAACTGAACCCTTAAAATATTTAACAGAACCCTTAAATCAGCATATTTGATGACGTCAGCACAAAAATTTTTCGGAAATTGGTCAAAAAATTTTGCTGACGTCAGCACGCGGAAAAAAAGCTTTTTTGGCCTGTTGGATGGCGCTGGTTCAATTGGATGGCATTGGATGGTGTATATAATTTCTGATCTGGATATAACCCCTTGCAATCTTTAAAACTGTAAATAACCCCCTCTAATCATGCGTGTCACAGATATAACCCCTTTTAAACAATATTTGATCATTTTTATTAAGAAAAATCAACAAAATATTTTTTATGACCAAAGTGTCCCTCCCTGCCTATCTTCATTCTTTCAGATAAAGCTGGTACCAAATTCTTATAAGCCTCTAGTCTCTCTCTTTCTGTGTCAAATAAGAATGGACATACATAATCGAACGAGGACCCTTTTCCAGCCTTGATTATTCAAGAAGTAATTTCCCAAAATGATAATTCGTTCACTAATCAGAAATTGAAGACGAGACAAAAACGAAAGGGAAAAGTTTCACCAAGGTTCAAGGTATTATTATGCTCAGGATATGTAAACTAGCAAACAAACCTAGTATTTGATTTTTCATGGTTTTTTCTTGTAAATGCATGGAGAAATAAGATTCCATTATACTGGTAAATGGCTTGTATTAATTACATGAAAATGTAGGAGTATTTCCATATCTTCAATTTGCTTGCTAGCACATTAGATTCGATCATCTTGACAAGTATTACATCTAGACCTATTAAGGAACTTGTCAATAAAAATTGAGATCCACGAGACAAGTGGTTTTCTCCAGAGTGACTTTTTTAAAAAAAAAAACAAAAATTTCGAACTGTTGAATTTGATAAATTTCATTTATCTTTTCTCGAGTCTAACAACAATGATAATCTATTTGGACAAAGTCTGAGACCAGCCTTATTTTGGATGTTGAGATTAGACGCTGAACTTGAATTTGATTTATCCAAATTGTTATTTAGCGGAGATGGAGAGGGATGGAGGGACAGAGAAGATGAAACGTTTTCAGCATAGAGGGCAATTTGGTCATAAGATGATGCTGGTGATTTTTTCTGATTAAAAAAAAAATTAAAATTATTAAAAAGGGGTTATATCCCCAATAAGCATGATTGGAAGGGGTTATTTCCAATTTTAATGATTAGAGGGGTTATATCCAAATGAAGAAGATTGTAGGGGTTATATCCAATTTTTCCTAAAAAGAAATACAAAATTTAAGATGACCTAAAAGGAACAAAATTGCCCGCTAGAGGAAGGGGTCGAACCTTCGACCTTATGGTTAACAGCCATACGCTCTAACCGACTGAGCTACTCCAGCTTTACATAAATTGATCTAGTAATATCTCTTAAATAATACTGTTTACAAACTTAATACAGCAGGCTGACCAGCGACCACTAAACAAGCAAATTCGATTTCTCTTATTGTGATGGTTATATACAATGAAATATGAATAATATAGCATTTTGATATCTGATGACATGATATCGAGGTTAATATTTTCTAGGGTTTGATTAATTTCAAAATAAAACTCACATTCCTCAATACAGACAGTGATTTTTTTTATTTATATTCGTTTGTTAATGAATAAATATTTGTTTCAACATTCAAAATATATCAATATTATTATCTGTATCCGATAATATTTGATAAAATTCGTATCCACTTATCATCTGAACATATCCATATCTGAGAAGAAAAATATACTTTTAGCGAGAACAAGTGTGAGCTAGCACGCCACATGAGATCCAGATCGCTGCAATCTAGAAGGGCACCTGGAGTTGCTTGTTTTATTCTTTCTACTAATGATACATTTGTATTTAGGGAAAATAAATTTATAAAGATTGTATTTGACATGGTGTATCTAGCGCTAGATACTTGAAGAAAAAGACAGAAACGCAATTGTATTAAAATAGAGGTTAAGAGGAACCATTCTATATCGATCAATTTTTGTGTGAAATAAAATTGGGAGGGAAGGGAGCCTCATGGGAGTTGTGTGTTCATTATTTAATTTTCTGAAATTATTTAAGTTATTATATACGAATATGATTTCACCATTACACGAAATGTATCCGATCCGTTTTCATCGCTACTTTTCTGAGATATTAAAAAGATTACCCAAAGTTGAACAATCTAAACAAGGTAACAAACTTTTGAACAGCCTAAATAAACTTGCATTGTCAAACCCAACCAATATCCTCGTTACTACCCATGTGGAAAAGCCTAAGTTAATTTACACTGTCAGATTATAACAAATACAAAAGCAGAATATGCTTGGAGAAAAATGCTCCAAGCATCTAAAACTTAAAAACCCACCAGGCAGATTGTATACACAAGTAAATAGACTTTTGACTAAATAACACACGTAAAAACAGCTCAAAAAAACACACACAAACAAAAAAAAGATTGAAAAGCACCACACAAGTTAATTGAGTTATACATCACGTTGGTCAGCTTGTTTATGCATGTTTTGGCGTGTCTTGCATGATCGGTTCGGTTTGTGGTTAATTTGGGTCATACTTGTAAATACCTCCTTATATAATAACCTTGATTTATACTACAGAAATGTTACATTAAACAGCCTAAATTAATAAAACCATAAAAATAGCATGGATCCAGATATTCTCATTAATTACAGAATGGTTCTTTTTTTTTTACTGTTGACTAATTGAGTGTAATTAACATACTGCGATTCTGTTTGAGAAATAGGATATATGAAGCAAGTTTTCACTACCAAAACTTGCAATATCAGTCAGACCTAACTACCTATAGAACGACTAATGACCTTCGTACCGCATGTATAGCAGTACCTATAGAAACCAATAGTTCAATAAAAATGAGAAAGGCAATGAAAATGTTTCAGTCAGCAGCCGAAAATATTACAAGGCATGAACAAGTCATTTCATATATTGCAATAATTTAGAACCAATAAAAAATTTAAACAAAATCAACATAGCATATATAAATGGAGAAGAAGAAATTATCTATCTAAATAATATAATGCAATAAAAAAAACTAGCAATATTAGAGAACAAGTGAAAATTTTTTTTCTAAAAAAAAAGAGAAAAACTCAATTGCGAGAAAACAACCATGATTTACTCGCTAGCTTCATTCGTATGCTAATTGATAAGCCATCCTTCAAAACATTGGTGTTATGTAGTAAAACCAACTTCGTCAACATTGACACATATACCATGAGGCTAAATAATGAAGCAGATCCCAAACTAGAAATCATCAAAGTTTAGGCTATAATACAAAACACAAATGAGATCAATCAATTACTTTATGTAAAGCGAAAGGAAACATTACAGTTTTTTTAATTATGCATTATAGTGAATTTTAGCCCAAATTAACAGGACTTCTAGGATATAGCTGCAAAATAAATCTCTCCCTAAGACCTCACTTTTGTAGAAAGGTTAGAAAATTTAGTTTTATAAATAGTACAAAAGATTAGAAGAATATATATACTTTGCAAAAAGGAAACAAATGTGTGTGACGGAAAGGCAAAAAAATAAGTATTTACCAATTTTAGAAGACTGATTTGAAGATTGCATTCGAAATATTGTATGCATTAGTAATATCAGTCTTCTCCATCATCTCATTAATTAGGATAGCTTTGATGATTAAGTTCATAAATTATCTTATGATATGTTACCCCGGTACTTCGAAACATCAGCCGTACCCGTACCGGGTATGAACCGGATACTGGTACCGTACCCGGTACGTACCGTACGGTCAATGGTCAACAATCAACGGTCAACGTGTTGATATTAGTGTTTATGTCATTTATTTATGTAAATTCCAAGTTTATGTCATTTATTTGTGCAAACTCTAAGCCTTAGCTAAATAAAATTATATTATACACATTATATTTTGTAATATAATATAATTATAGATCAATAACATATTCAAATAATATATATATATATTGCCGTACCCGTACCCGAGATTTTTACAAATTTTCGTACCACCGTACCCGAATCGTACCGGGTACGGTACTTGTACCCATACCAATGCAATATAGGATATTACTAATCAGTTTTAATAAGCTTTGAGGGTATATTATTGGTGAAACGAGTGTTGTGATCAGAAATTAATTGTTGCTCTACTACTTGTTGAGTAGGTGAGCCATATATAAGGCTTTAATTTAACCCCCTTTTTTTTTTGGGACGTTGCGGCGGGGGGGGGGGGGGGGGGGGGGGGGTGGGGTGGATGCATATTTTAATGATTTTCTTTGTGTTTTTTACCTAACTAATGGCATATAAATGTTATGAACTTTCAGGCAAATTCAGATGATGTTTTCTTCAAACCATTTGGCTTAATTTACACTTTTATTGTTTACTGTAATTAAGTTGACTCCTTTCATGAACACCAGAGAGAAAACAGCAAACTGACTACTAAAATACTTCTTTCATTCGACTTCGTTTATACTTGGAAGTTGGACTTCTACACCTCATAGTTAATTAATTTATTCAAGTTAAATTGAAAAGCATGCAGACAAAATACTTAATTTAATTGACTTCTGCGGTGCTACGTATCGCCATATACGAATTGAAGTTGGACAAAATATAGTTTCTATTTTGACGTTTAATTTGTTTTTTCTTATTTAATTCATCGATTTCCATTGATTGGAAAGTGGAGTGATCTGCCCCACCAGTAAAATATATATATATATATAGAACTACAGGAAGAGCAAGCAACATATATAATGGTTCTTCTGTAATGTGCTATCAACTGGGCTTTAACATAGCTGAAAAATATATCATTTTTTTGCTGAAGCAAAGTTTTGAGCCAATTTGGCGTCCCATTAATGTTCACGCCAAAACATACTAATATTGTTTTATACAGAGGAAATAATATTGAAAGAAAGAGAATAGAACATGCAACTAATTCTATGTCTATTGCAAATAATCACGGTAAAAAAGGAAACATTCAAAGCAGTTACTGCATAGATGAAACTTGTGTTGACCAATTAATATAGACTGCTCCAAATACTATAAATAAGTACATGGAAAACAAAATATTGACAATCATAACAACCGATCCTACTGATACCTCAGCCTGAATCCTTACCATAAATCCGGTTGACAATTTTAAGCTGCACACTATATATACAATCGGAAATTTGCAGTATATCGATTAATTAATTTTGCCATAGACCTACACCCGTCTTAATGTGTTGCACTCGTTATGATAAAAAAGTAGATTACTAGTAGTTCAAATAAGATTGAATGTCACATCCTGGATGCTTACAAAATAATTAATTATAATAGTCCATATTACATTCTCTGGACTTTATCTGCTGCAGATATTTATTATTATTTTTTTTTTGATACACTAGATAGGGGCTATCTAGTTGGTACAAAGTAAAAGAAAAACTACCAGAAAGAACTACACCAAAAAGGTAAACATCTAAACAGTTGGCTATAGAAAGCTATTTCCTATGGTTTTGGAGCGGAGCAGTGCTTAAAACAAATTTGATAACTTTCACATGATCTCCAAAGCGAATTATCTTCAGTACCTCCGGATACTTAAAAAAGAAAATAATTGTCATTTTGTATTCCCATATATTTTGATCAGGTACATAATAGAATATTTAAGTCGAGGGGAATTTCCGATGGATTGATACTAACCATGTGCCTCACATAATGCATGCATTAGTAATATCAGTCTTCTCCATCATCTGACTAATCAGTTTACCTTTGATGATATGTTATTAAATTATCTGGAAATGAGTAGTGTTATCACAAACTGATTGTATAGTCTCTGAGTAGGTGAACCATAAAGGTGTAAATTTGGAAACCATAAAATAAAGGGAAAAAAAAGGCTTAGTTGTAGTAGCAGTAGTAGTAGTTCCATTTTTGACGTTTCTTACCTAACAACTTTCATGCCACTGTAATGAATTTTTGACGAATTTGGATGATATTCTCCTCAAGCCATTTTGTTTGCTTACATGTCGTTTCCATTCATATGCTCCTTTTCTATTGTTTATACTCATGCAGGTACACAATTGTTTATACTTCTATAATTTACTGTAAATTAAGTTTCATTAATTATGAGACTCTCCAAGTATGTCCAGTGAAAATTTTCTGGCATTACAGTCAAAAGCTGTTACAGCATCCTCAGAAAGCAAAAGAATTTAATTCAGAAGTAACCACCTCTCCATTTACAATGGTATCTTAAGGATTGAAAACTAAAAAAATAATAATAATAATAATAAAAAGAACAATATAAGCTCCGTACTTTGCACAAGTGTCAAGTAGTACCAAAGATCCATCCACATCGTGCCATCTTTCCTACAGGATAAAATTTTGTTCCTACTTTATTTATGTTAAAACTTCATTGACCGATTTTCTCTGAAAATTTTCATTTCTCTTCCAATTCTCTACTGCCTTCTTAACAATAGACTCAGCCTCTTTCATCTCTTTTGCAGTAAATTTGTGCTCGATAATTCCAAGTGGGCCTGGTTGTAAGATATTAATCACAGTTTCCACATCATGCTCGAGTTGCCTGTAGAAAAGTAAAAAAAGTTGGATTTCATCATAAGAGACCCTATCAGGTTAAAAGATAATTTGGATACATAAATTTTAAGGATCTAGTAAGGTGCATTTTAAAGCTTTTCCATTGTGTTGTGCTAAACAACTAGCATTGCATAGATGGCCAATAACAGCAAGATAGGTATAATCTCAAAGGATGATTTCATGTGCCCCTGGAACATTTAATAGTAGAGAAATCCTTAAAGAACCCTCTACAAGGCTTATGAAACAAAAAACCTTGCATTATCAAAAATGTACAAAATGCCCTGTGGTCTCAAAAAGATTACCAATAAACATTAATTTTTGCATCCTGTACCAGAATCAAACCTAAACCTATGTAATATATATCCTATCTTCAGAAAGAGGTAAGAAGTGATAGGAAAGCACAGAGACAACTGAGTGCGATAAAAAAAGAAGGAAAATTAATATCCAATTAAAAGAGAAAGGAAATTAATGTGATTTTTAGCATAGATGAACTTCTAAAAGGAAGCATGTATGATGGTATTGTTCTATTTTTAAATAAAAACCGAATATAATTTAAATTTTAATATTAAAACAGTATAAAAATTAAATAAAACAGAATATTTTTCAATATTTAATGCAAAACATAATATAATTTTAATATTAAAACAGAATATAATTTAAATAAAACAGAAAAAAACAAAAATCGTATTTATCTATAGAACCGGATTTTTAATGCAAAACATAATATAATTGTTTATTAAAAACAGCATGTAATTTAAATAAAACATAATATAATTTAAATATTAATTAATAAAACAGAATGTAAATTTAAATAATAAAAGAAAATATAATTTTTAAATTTATTTTATCTTTAGAACCGGATTTTTATTTAAAATCTGGTTCTAATAACCTTTTTATTAATTTTTCTATTTTTACTTCTGTTTTTTATAAAAACATAATATAATTTGAATAAAAACCTAATATAATTTAATTTCCAATATTAAAAACAGCATGTAATATAATTTAAATAATATAATTTAAATATTAATTAATAAAACAGAATGTAAATTTAAATAATAAAAGAAAATATAATTTTTAAATTTAATTTATCTTTAGAACCGGATTTTTATTTAAAATCCGGTTCTAATAACCCTTTTATTAATTTTTCTATTTTTACTTCTGTTTTTTATAAAAACATAATATAATTTGAATAAAAACCTAATATAATTTAATTTCTAATATTGAAAACAGAATGTAATTTAAATAAAACATAATATAATTTAAATAATATAATTTTAATATTAATTAATAAAACAGAATGTAAATTTAAATAATAAAAGAAAATATAATTTTTAAATTTATTTTATCTTTAGAACCGGATTTTTATTTAACATCCAGTTCTAATAACCTTTTTATTAATTTTTCTATTTTTACTTCTGTTTTTTATAAAAACATAATATAATTTGAATAAAAACCTAATATAATTTAATTTCTAATATTAAAAAACAGAATGTAATTTAAATAAAACATAATATAATTTAAATAATATAATTTTAATATTAATTAATAAAACAGAATGTAAATTTAAATAATAAAAGAAAATATAATTTTTAAATTTAATTTATCTTTAGAACCGGATTTTTATTTAAAATCCGGTTCTAATAACCCTTTTATTAATTTTTCTATTTTTACTTCTGTTTTTTATAAAAACATAATATAATTTGAATAAAACCTAATATAATTTAATTTCTAATATTAAAAACAGAATGTAATTTAAATAAAACATAATCTAATTTAAATAATATAATTTTAATATTAATTAATAAAACAGAATGTAAATTTAAATAATAAAAGAAAATATAATTTTTAAATTTATTTTATCTTTAGAACCGGATTTTTATTTAACATCCAGTTCTAATAACCTTTTTATTAATTTTTCTATTTTTACTTCTGTTTTTTATAAAAACATAATATAATTTGAATAAAAACCTAATATAATTTAATTTCTAATATTAAAAACAGAATGTAATTTAAATAAAACATAATATAATTTAAATAATATAATTTTAATATTAATTAATAAAACAGAATGTAAATTTAAATAATAAAAGAAAATATAATTTTTAAATTTATTTTATCTTTAGAACCGGATTTTTATTTAAAATCCGGTTCTAATAACCTTTTTATTAATTTTTCTATTCTTACTTCTGTTTTTTATAAAAACATAATATAATTTGAATAAAAACCTAATATAATTTAATTTCTAATATTAAAAACAGAATGTAATTTAAATAACACATAATATAATTTAAATAATATAATTTTAATATTAATTAATAAAACAGAATGTAAATTTAAATAATAAAGGAAAATATTTTTTAAATTGTTCTATTTTTATTTCTGTTTTTTACAAAAACATAATATAATTTAAATAAAAAACGAATATAATTTAATTTTTAATATTAAAACAGTATATAAATTAAATAAAACAGAATATTTTTAAATATTTGAGCACAAAATATTTAATGAAAAACAGAATATAATTTTAATATTAAAACAGAATATAATTTAGAGGTTTCAAGAATATGATCAATTTGATGTAATCTTCTATCTTTTTTTGTTAAAATTTTTGTAATCTTTTAAAATTTTTCCATTTTTATTTGTAATCTTCTAAAAACATCATATAATTTTAAAAATATCCGTAGTGCAGTATATTCTTTTGCAAAATATCCGTTTAAAAATATACAAACGCGGGCCCAATCATAAAACCGGTTAGAACTCATCATGAGCTTTCCATATTATGGTCATACGCTCTGAACGGACATTTCTATTAAATGTTTGACCAATTTGAAGTTTTATTGTACAATGTTGTAGTAGTGCAGTATATTCTTTTACAAAATATCCGTTTAAAAATATACAAATGCGGGCCCAATCATAAAACCGGTTAGAACTCATCACGAGCTTTCCATATTATGGTCATACGCTCTGAACGGACATTTCTATTAAATGTTTGACCAATTTGAATTTTTATTGTACAATGTTGCAGTTGTGCTGTATATTCTTTTGCAAAATATCCGTTTAAAAATATACAAACACGGGCCCAATCATAAAACCTGTTAGAACTCATCGCAAGCTTTCCAGATTATGGTCATACGCCCTAAACAGACATTTATGTTAAATTTTTGACCAATTTAAAGTTTTATTGTACAATGTTGCAGTAGTGCAGTATATTCTTTTGCAAAATATCAGTATAAAAATATACAAACGCGGGCCAAATCATAAAACATGTAAGAACTCATCGCGAGCTTTCTAGATTATGGTCATACAACCTAAATAGATATTTCTGTTAAATGTTTGACCAATTTGAAATTTTATTGTACAATGTTATGTGGTGTAGTGGTTTTTCCTTTGAAAATGAAATTTCTTGGTGTTTTTTGAATTTTATTATGATCAAATGGTTTGCCCAAAAATTTTGAAATTTGAGTATAAGAAAATACATATGCTAGTTAGCATTGTATAATTTTTTGAGATTTTTTTGAACTTTCCTTATCGGTTTTCTAGCAGGCATAATAACATAATATAATTTAATTTTTTAATTGTATAATTTTTCATAGTTAGCATTGTATAATTTAACTTTCCTTAGTTAGCATTGTATAATTTTTTAATTTTTCTATTTTTACTTCTGTTTTTTACAAAAACATAATATAATTTAAATAAAAACCGAATAAAATTTAATTTCTAATATTAAAACAGAATGTAATTTAAATAACGAATATAATTTCAGTAAAACATAATATAATTTAAATAATATAATTTTAATATTAAATAATAAAACAGAATATAAATTTAAATAATAATAAAGAATATAATTTTTTAATTTAATTTATCTTTAGAACCGGATTTTTATTTAAAATCCGGTTCTAATAATATATTTTTTAATTTTTCTATTTTTACTTCTGTTTTTTACAAAAACATAATATAATTTAAATAAAAACATAATAAAATTTAATTTCTAATATTAAAACAGAATGTAATTTAAATAACGAATATAATTTCAATAAAACATAATATAATTTAAATAATATAATTTTAATATTAAATAATAAAACAGAATATAAATTTAAATAATAAAAAAGAATATAATTTTTTAAAACCCTAATATATTTTTCAATATTATAAAACCCTAATATATTTTAAAAAAATAATAAACATATTTGTTATCATTTTAAAAAATCTGAATTTTACAATTTTTAAAAATTTGAATAAAAAAAACAGAAATAAAAAAATTAAAAACAGTATTAAAAATTTAAAAAAATTATGGAAGTATTTTTAGAACCGGTTTTTTACTTAAAAACCGGTTCTAAAGATCATGTCCACAAAAATACGGAATGATTTTTAGAACCGGTTTTTTAATTAAAAACCGGTTCTAATAATGTTTTCGTAATTTTTTTTGAAAATAAAAGGGCATTCGATCTCCTCTGTCCTTCTCTACTGTCTCGAAATTTTCTAAGTCCGAAAATTTCCTTTCTACTCCTCCGACTGGCTCCTCTGTTCCTCTCTGCCTCCACAAGCTCATCTTCTCTTCTCTGCCGTTCTGAGCTCCTCTGCTCTTCTCCGCCGTTCCGAGCTCCTCTGCTCCTCCTCTCAAGTCTCAATCGACAACTCAGGTATTATAGTAACTTTTAAACTGATTGTAATAACTAATTAAAATGGAAAGTAGAATAGCTAGTATGCATGCATCTAGTAGTTAGTGATATTTCTTCGATTTTTCCATTATCAGGCAAGAAAATCGTGGCCAAGCAAATGTGGCCAGAGGGCAGAAATGTCGTGGCCGGAGCGCAGAAAGGTCATGGCTGAGTGAAAAAAGCCGTGCAGTTTTGGTGAATAATTATTGTTGTTGTTTATATCTTGTGAAGAGTTTGTTAATTATTTTTATTTTGAATTTTGGTTATTAGACAAGGATGTTGTGTTATACTGTTTAGGTTGTAAAATAAATTATTGATATTCGAGTTGGTTAATTTTGAATTTGTCAATATTGTGCATTCTTTACATTTTACGAAATTATTATTTTTTAATTAATCTATTTGTGCGTAATATTATTAAAAATTGCATTTAATTTAAAAATCGTATAAAAAAGAATAAAAAAAAGAATTAAAAAATAATAAAATTATGTTCATTTTTAGAAACGGTTTTTTACCAAAAATCCGGTTCTAAAAATATAATTAAAATCTGCATTTAATTTAAAATTCGAAAAAAAAATGAATTAAAAATTAATAAAATTAAGTTCATTTTTAGAACCGGTTTTTTTATCAAAAATCCGGTTCTAAAAATATAATTAAAATCTGCATTTAATTTAAAATTCAAAAAAAAATGAATTAAAAAATAATAAAATTCAATTCATTTTTAGAACCGGATTTTTGATAAAAATCCGGTTCTAAAAATGATTTATTAAAATCGGATTTTTACTAAAAACCGGTTCTAATAATGTTCTAAAATTCGTTTCCAAGAATAGCTTATTTTTAGGACCGCCATTTTTAGAACCGGTTTTTTATATATCTTTAGAACCACGTATTTTTAAAACCGGTGCAAAACCGGTTCTAATAATCTTTAAAAACCGGTTTTAATAATCAAATATGTTGTAGTGAAGGCTTTAATTTAACCCCCTTTTTTTTTTGGGACGTTGGGGGGGGGGGGGGGGTGGATGCATATTTTAATGATTTTCTTTGTGTTTTTTACCTAACTAATGGCATATAAATGTTATGAACTTTCAGGCAAATTCAGATGATATTTTCTTCAAACCATTTGGCTTAATTTACACTTTTAATTAAGCCAAATTAATTAACAGCCATAGTTCGCGTGAACCAAACAACTCACGAACTAGGCTGTTCGTGAACTTCTCCCCTTGTTCCTAGTTCCCAGATTTTCACGAACTGATTTTGTTCATGGGCCTGTTCGTGGGCCTCTCTGTTCGTCCCTTGTTCGTGAACCATCCAAACACACCCTTATTGTTTACTGTAATTAAGTTGACTCCTTTCATGAACACCAGAGAGAAAACAGCAAACTGACTACTAAAATACTTCTTTCATTCGACTTCGTTTATACTTGGAAGTTGGACTTCTACACCTCATAGTTAATTAATTTATTCAAGTTAAATTGAAAAGCATGCAGACAAAATACTTATTTAATTGACTTCTGCGGTGCTACGTATCGCCATATACGAATTGAAGTTGGACAAAATATAGTTTCTATTTTGACGTTTAATTTGTTTTTTCTTATTTAATTCATCGATTTCCATTGATTGGAAAGTGGAGTGATCTGCCCCACCAGTAAAAAAAAATATATATATATATATAGAACTACAGGAAGAGCAAGCGACATATATAATGGTTCTTCTGTAATGTGCTATCAACTGGGCTTTAACATAGCTGAAAAATATATCATTTTTGTGCTGAAGCAAAGTTTTGAGCCAATTTGGCGTCCCATTAATGTTCACGCCAAAACATACTAATATTGTTTTATACAGAGGAAATAATATTGAAAGAAAGAGAATAGAACATGCAACTAATTCTATGTCTATTGCAAATAATCATGGTAAAAAAGGAAACATTCAAAGCAGTTACTGCATAGATGAAACTTGTGTTGACCAATTAATATAGACTGCTCCAAATACTATAAATAAGTACTTGGAAAACAAAATATTGACAATCATAACAACCGATCCTACTGATACCTCAGCCTGAATCCTTACCATAAATCCGGTTGACAATTTTAAGCTGCACACTATATATACAATCGGAAATTTGCAGTATATCGATTAATTAATTTTGCCATAGTGTAGATCACCTACACCCGTCTTAATGTGTTGCACTCGTTATGATAAAAAAAGTAGATTACTAGTAGTTCAAATAAGATTGAATGTCACATCCTGGATGCTTACAAAATAATTAATTATAATAGTCCATATTACATTCTCTGGACTTTATCTGCTGCAGATATTTTTTTTTTTTTTTTTGATACACTAGATAGGGGCTATCTAGTTGGTACAAAGTAAAAGAAAAACTACAAGAAAGAACTACACCAAAAAGGTAAAATCTAAACAGTTGGCTATAGAAAGCTATTTCCTATGGTTTTGGAGCGGAGCAGTGCTTAAAACAAATTTGACAACTTTCACATGATCTCCAAAGCGAATTATCTTCAGTACCTCCGGATACTTAAAAAAGAAAATAATTGTCATTTTGTATTCCCATATATTTTGATCAGGTACATAATAGAATATTTAAGTCGAGGGGAATTTCCGATGGATTGATACTAACCATGTGCCTCACATAATGCATGCATTAGTAATATCAGTCTTCTCCATCATCTGACTAATCAGTTTACCTTTGATGATATGTTATTAAATTATCTGGAAATGAGTAGTGTTATCACAAACTGATTGTATAGTCTCTGAGTAGGTGAACCATAAAGGTGTAAATTTGGAAACCATAAAATAAAGGGAAAAAAAAAAAGGCTTAGTTGTAGTAGCAGTAGTAGTAGTTCCATTTTTGACGTTTCTTACCTAACGACTTTCATGCCACTGTAATGAATTTTTGACGAATTTGGATGATATTCTCCTCAAGCCATTTTGTTTGCTTACATGTCGTTTCCATTCATATGCTCCTTTTCTATTGTTTATACTCATGCAGGTACACAATTGTTTATACTTCTATAATTTACTGTAAATTAAGTTTCATTAATTATGAGACTCTCCAAGTATGTCCAGTGAAAATTTTCTGGCATTACAGTCAAAAGCTGTTACAGCATCCTCAGAAAGCAAAAGAATTTAATTCAGAAGTAACCACCTCTCCATTTACAATGGTATCTTAAGGATTGAAAACTAAAAAAATAATAATAATAATAATAATAAAAAGAACAATATAAGCTCCGTACTTTGCACAAGTGTCAAGTAGTACCAAAGATCCATCCACATCGTGCCATCTTTCCTACAGGATAAAATTTTGTTCCTACTTTATTTATGTTAAAACTTCATTGACCGATTTTCTCTGAAAATTTTCATTTCTCTTCCAATTCTCTACTGCCTTCTTAACAATAGACTCAGCCTCTTTCATCTCTTTTGCAGTAAATTTGTGCTCGATAATTCCAAGTGGGCCTGGTTGTAAGATATTAATCACAGTTTCCACATCATGCTCGAGTTGCCTGTAGAAAAGTAAAAAAAGTTGGATTTCATCATAAGAGACCCTATCAGGTTAAAAGATAATTTGGATACATAAATTTTAAGGATCTAGTAAGGTGCATTTTAAAGCTTTTCCATTGTGTTGTGCTAAACAACTAGCATTGCATAGATGGCCAATAACAGCAAGATAGGTGTACTTGCATATAATCTCAAAGGATAATTTCATGTGCCCCTGGAACATTTAATAGTAGAGAAATCCTTAACGAACCCTCTACAAGGCTTATGAAACAAAAAACCTTGCATTATCAAAATTATACAAAATGCCCTGTGGTCTCAAAAAGATTACCAATAAACATTAATTTTTGCATCCTGTACCAGAATCAAACCTAAACCTATGTAATATATATCCTATCTTCAGAAAGAGGTAAGAAGTGATAGGAAAGCACAGAGACAACTGAGTGTGATAAAAAAAGAAGGAAAATTAATATCCAATTAAAAGAGAAAGGAAATTAATGTGATTTTTAGCATAGATGAACTTCTAAAAGGAAGCATGTATGATGGTATTGTGTTTGAAATACATTATTTAGGGAAAGTAAGTCTACTCTATCCAAGGAACATGCTGGTGAGAAAAATTCAGGATAATTTAGTCAATTTCATTAGTACTTCTAAGTTTCATGTCTATCAAAAAACATGGATCTAAACACAAATCTCAGAAACTTTCACCGGCTTCTTACACGCATAGACAAAATAAGATATTAGCTTAATTTGTAAAAGTACCCTTGATCAAATGCGTAAAAGTACTCTTGATCAAATGGAACTAGCAGCTTCAGGTCTAAATGACTTAAGTTACACCAACTGGAAGCTTACTTTCTGATGTATCAAAAAATTAAATAAAGTCCATCTATAGCCACCAAAAGTTTGGTACATGCATGCATTACCATTATACTCATCTGGTATAATACCAGCTACACTGCTCCAATAAACACACCCAAAAGTAGTTACCTTACAAATCTTGGCAATTGCTTTAGCAAAGAAGCCATCAGTCTATTATTCTCTTCTCTAATCCGTTGTTCTGTTTCCTATAATATTATCTGAGTGACCTGAAATATCCATGAACAGCCAGAAAATATATGAGAAATTGCACCTCAGCTCATTCAACCAAACTGAAACAAAAAATACGAAAAAGCACCTTCAGATTTCATAAAATAGTATATTTGATGAGCCATCAATCCAATTGTTGAACTAACCAAAACTAATCCATCATTGTACTGAAGGAAATGAAAAATATAGTGCACTTTGAATCAGACCAACTATGAATGAAGCAATAGGGGGAAAAGTATTAAACTGAGCAGATACTCTGTGGGGCATTTTGTCAAACACCTTGCTAACACGACAGTATCAAAAACACCAGCGGAATAAACGAAATAACAACCATATACAGAAACCAACATACTGTGCTAGACTCAACCAGAAAGCCACTTCAATCAATTACAATTACAATTACAATTACTCAAGTAGTTTCAAATTAGACTGCTGTGTAACTTTAAATTTTTGCTAATAGGACCGATTAAAGTACCAACCCCGCAAAAAAAAAAAAAAAAATTAAAGTTAGAGAAAACGTAGAAAGCGAGAGATTTTTATGTGGAAGCTTCACCTGAATCGGAGGTAAATCTGATTTCTTCTCTGAATCGAATCAAATCAAAGGGAAAGGGGAGATCAAAAGAAGAAAAGTTCTCCCATTTTGTATTTGGTCAGGCTATTAAATTAATTTGGGCCCTCTTAAGCCCAAATTAGATATGGTTTGGGCCCCTGAGGCTCGAGCTCCCAAATTAGAGGCCACAATTGGCGCACGGGAAAGCCCTACAACTACAAATTAGCGCGTATATGTCCGTACAAGTGCCACAGATTGGATTGAAGCATACTTGCTCAGTTGCTCGATGCAGTGAATTAACAGTGGAGTGCAACGACCAGTGAAAAAGAGAGATACATCATACAGTTATACAGAGGAGGAGGTGGAGAGAAGAGGTAAGCTTCGACTCCTCTAGAGTTGTTGTTGTTTGTATTTCCTGTTGTCGTCGTGCTCTACTGTATCTATCCAGCTGTGAGCGCAAGGTGTTTGACGAAATGCCCGAAAGAGCGATTTGGCAAGCTTAAGTGGCTTTACCCTATTATTGATCTAACTTTGTGTTTATCAAATTGACACTTTGATGCCCTCCCAACAGAAATTGGCTTTTATCCCTATAATTTCCATATGGCACAATGAATGGCAGCTTCTAAATAAACCTTTTTCTTCCTTCTCTCAATATTACAGGTTTATCCAGATAGGGCTTCATATTAAGAGAAATAAAAAGGTACTATAAACTTCATGGTTTTTTCTTTTTTAACAGTACAGTTGGCAAGGGAAGGAAAGTGTGTATTGTCTCGCTTACTGGTACCGCTGTTGTTTTATTTGCTGCGTACCATGTACTGGTATGGTATAGGTTGAGGATGAAGTACTGTGTTTACCATCCACACATTTGGTTATTAAAACTTGACCACAAACTAATATGTTTTGTTTTTTCAAGGCTGAACCTAGGCAAATTCACAAATATAACCCAACCACCACTTGGGACAACTGAATCCCTTGCTATTTGATAGCTTTTATTCCCTTCTGGTCTGTGTTCTTTCCAGAGTAAATTGACCAGAGAAACTTCAACATAATTTCAGGTTTATTAGTTCATTGGTTTCTTGAATGCATTTAACAATATATAAGAAAAAAATAATAATTTTCATCATTATCATTTTCCAGTAATTACGAAGACTTCTATCTGTTCTGCTTTCCTGTAACCACAGTCATGCTCACATTCTTCCAAACTGTTAAACCTCTATCTAACAAATTTACCAAGACCCTAAACCCTACTTATACATATACTCCAACCTTTTCCTTCCCTATAACCATCACCATCAGCCCCAAACTCCTCTGCCTATCAGAAACCTCATTTCCTACTATTGCAGCTTCATCCACCTCACCTTCCCACTCTAACGCCGGTACAAACCCTAATTCAATCCCCCTTAAGTCGAATTCCAATGGAAAGAAACGGACTAAATCTGTCACAAGTGGTGAAGGTAAGGTGAGAGATTTGTCTGGGGTAAACAACAGAAATGGCAAAATAATAGAGAATGATCCCGATTTAGACGAACAGGCACCCAACCCCAGTGGCTCAATTCCATACATCAAGCCTAGAAAACCACGAAGAGGCCGGCGCAGTGAGGCACAAGCCACAGAGGATTTCATTCGCAACCAGCTTGAACAAACCTTCACCTCAATTCGTGCAAAGAACCCTGACCTTGATGAGAAGATTGGCAAAATATTGGATGAAAAGCTCAATGATTCTGAATCTTACAGCGATGGAGACAAGGACAGTGATGAAGATAGAGAAATTGAGGAGGGAGCAAAGAAAGGATATGTTGAAGAGGAGGATCCAGAGTGGCCATTGGATGCAGAGGTGGGTTGGGGTATACGGGCTTCAGATTATTTCGAAAAGCATCCTATAAAAAATGTGGTCGAGAATGGGGTGGAGATTGATTGGGAAGGAGAACTTGATTATGGCTGGGTACAAGAGATTAATTGTTTGGAGTGGGAGAGTTTCGCATTTCACCCCAGCCCCCTTGTTGTACTTGTTTTTGAACGATATAAGAGGTGACATATTATGATTAAGTTGGTGATTTTTTTTTTCCTAATTACTGAGTTGGTACTGAGATTTGTAGAGAAAAGCTTGGTTATGGTCTAGCTTTTTAAAATTAAGTATTTCTTTCCTGATAGGTCAGTCGACAATATGCTATTGGACTGCTTTATTCATTTTCGACATAGCAAATCTTGGTGCCTATGATGTTTCTTATATATATTAATCATGAATTGCCGAATTGTATTTTGCAGGGCAGCTGACAACTGGAAATTTCTGATGGAATTTGAGAAGGCTGCAAAAATTTATTGGAGTTGTAAAGATCGTTTGCCACCTAGGGTTTGTGCCTCTCTCTCTTGTTCACTGTTTGTCTTTTATTCACATATAATTGGGCCATGTAATGATGTAAGATAACACAATTGGTATATATTTGTTGCAGACAGTGAAGATAGATGTAAACATTGAGACGGATTTGGCATATGCTCTAAAAGTAACAGAATCTGACTGTCCCCAGCTCTTGTTCCTCCGAGGAAACCAAATTCTGTACCGGCAGAAAGGTAACGTTGTCCGTACCAGTTCATTAAGTTTATATTTAGACTGATGAAGTATATCAGTACCAGCAAAGAGTTGCTTGTAGGAAATGGTGTGGCACATCTGTTAAACACCTTTTGCCCTTTGGTGCCAGTGGACTGAAAGGATTTAATTACTTAAAAGTTTACCATGTCACATCGGTACTTATAACTAGAAACTGATTTATTGTTTATTTGTTATAATTTACAGAGATAAGATGCGCAGACTGGAAACTGATTTCTTTGTTATAATTTTACAGAGATAAGGTGTGCAGACGATCTTGTGCGAATGATAGCACATTTTTATTACAATGCAAAGCGACCAGAGTGGATGGATCCGGCTGCTGTTGCATCACCTTGACTTATGTTAATTTTGTTTGTAGATGCAATGAAAATTTTTTGTTTGTATGCTAAAGCCTGTCATAGGAAAATTAGTACTTTTTTACACTTTGATGCTACTTCTTATCAAGCACGTGTTTTGAGATCTTGCATATAAAACAGTTCTCTATAGGTAATCTTTTCGATATCTACTACGTATTAGGATTCTTTTCTTTGTTGTGTTCTAGTTATATTAGTAATAGTGTAATACCCACTGTGCAATTATGACTAAAGTACATAAAATCAAGCTAACTCTTTCATTCAAAACCTTAAAAGACTTTAAAATAAACAGGAATTGAAGCCTTAAGATGCGAGGATTACTTGGGAACGATCCATTTAACTTACATAGAGTTTATATTAAACTGGAAAGTAAACTGCAAAAGAAAATGAATGCAAGCTAGACCAAAAAAGATACAAAATGGGGGAACAATATATTAGCATTTGTGCGAGTCAGTTATATTACTATACCAGTATACCATGTAAATTCAAAGCAGGAAATGCGTCCTAGGAAGCCATATCAACAAAACTGGAGCAAATTAGTTGATACATTATTTACACCAGTACATCAGTACAATTTTTCATCCCTCTTGCATAATTAATTGCAATTGAGATTTTTGCCAACTAGGTAAGCATACGACTAGTCAGCAATAATTGGCATAATAATATACATCAGCAATGTTATAATTCACAGCAATCAATTAGGTTGTTGTCCTAAAAAATAATAAAAATCTTAAATAAATTTCTCATCACAAGCTCCTAATTTATTCTGCTGAAGGATTTCCTCCATACCCAATAAAAACCTCACAGCATCATATGAAAACCCCTCGAAAACTGGAATTGCTTTTCCGATCCTCATTACAGACATGGAAATGAAATTATTAATGTTCCCTAAATAGTAAATCTCTCATTTCCATGTCTTAGAGTGTTAAAATTCATTTTTTAGGGGGAAATATGACATTTTGAAGATTTTTGTTAAGGGTAGAAAGGAAATTTCCCTCATTTCTCATGTTACCCCTTCAGGAAGTAAATAATTGGCTTCCTAGGGTAACAATGGCAGTACCGTCCCCCATGACTGTGGTCAAGTTCATCTCGGTCTCTAATATTCGGTCGAGTTCAGTTGCTACAAGCCGCATTTTGGGGCGTCTTCTAGAGCTTGTGGTTAGGCAATGAAGTGTCAAGTTAATTAGTTCCTTCATGCCTTCTGATGTGAAACTTGAACCTAATCTCGGGTCAATTAGTTTGTTGTTGCTTAGCTGTGATTCCACCTATTAGATACAAATAACAAAAGAAGATGGTTTAAAATGTTTGCTACAGAAGCTGGTAATGTATAAACTATTAACATAAATCAAAATTGAGCATTCATAAATTCCCGACTCATAATCAATGAGCAAAAAGCCATTGAGGGGATTGGAGGAGGCCTTCTGATGGGGAAGGCAAGATTGTTATTGAACATGTTTTAATCTGGTACAGGATCTAACAGGAAGTAACAGGAAACAATCTAAGCCTGAACTAAATCACAATGCATTCTGTTAACTTTCAAAAAGAATTTACCTCAAAAATAATTTAATAAACCATTTTTCTCCTTGAAAGGGTAAATCAGGTGAACCAACATAAAATCTGTCATTTCCTTTACTATCATATCTATAATTCTTATAATGAACTTTTGTATTCATGAAGTATTGACTTTCAAATGGGCTTAACACCATTTAATTGTGGAAACATCTGCAAGCACAACACCCTACAGATCAAGATGCAGATGTTTCAAGGGTAAGGTGCAATCCACAAAAACAGTGCAATATTTGGTGGCTTTTGTTGCATAATAATAATAATAATATAATAATAGAAAAGATTTGATATATGAATGTTATTTATTCAGTGGAGCTGATTTAGAATGGCTTTGCCCACCTATGCTAGACTTAATGTCACTGTAAGTCTCAATCAAGTTTACTAGATTCGAATAGTAAACTGTAATGAATATGTTGATGAGAATGGGAAAAAAAATTAATAATAGTAATTGTGGTCTCCAAATACCCATTGGAAAAAAGAAGACTTTGCATCTGGGGGGACAAGATGGGAAGCTTCTTGGCCACTAATGAGCTCCAAAAGAAACACCCCAAAACTGTACACGTCACTGCTCTCTGACAGCTGCATCAATGAACTAGCCCTAGCACAACCAACATGTTGCTAATTATTCCAGAAACTATAAATGAATTTACAGAGCATTACGAAATATTACAACAGAAATAAAGACGGGGGTATCTTGAGGGCTATTTGTATCATTATAAATGTAATGAGTGATGCTTTTTATGTCAAATCAGTTGTTTCATTTTTTTTTTAAGTTCTGTAGTCCAGAAACTGAAATTACTTTTATCCAATTGACACCAAAAACTCTAATTATGCAGCCCTAATTGTAAAGGAAGAAATTATGATGCTAATTAAGCACATGAAATATTTTGAGTGAAAATTGCCATACTCTGGGTCTTGGTATATGCTGCCACTGGGTCTGTTGGAGGGGCCTGCATCATCATACCCTTGAATTAACCTAATGATGCCAGCATCAGCCACCTTAGCAATGAAATTTTCATCCACCAACACATTTGTTGCTTTAAAATTTTGATGTACCACTGGAGGTGACAAGCTATGCAAATGTTGCAAACCTGAATTCCAAATATTATTTGAATATTAGATTAATTATGTATGTTGTGCTTTTTGTGGAAACATTTACCATGCAACCCGGCAAAAGCTCAAATATCTTGTATATCATTGCAAAATGAGAGTACAACAATTAACAAACAAGCCTTTTCAAATTTGTCACAAATGACCCACATATCCTTGTCGAGGTTCTCTCAACAAACCAAAAGCAGATAACAATATTAGGTGGGATAGTTTTGGCATAGTTCCATAATAAAAGAAATAAGAGTATTTAAATATGAAGGTTTAAGCATGAGAAATTTCCCAGTCTTTTTTTTTTAAAACAAAAGAGTCCAAATTGGTAAATGAATGAAATTCTCTCATAATTGAATAGAGAGAACGTTGACAGAAGGGCAGTTTGGGGGTGTTTTGGCTTTAAAAATTTGGTAAATGAGTCAAATGATATACTAGATACTTTAAGGTTTTGTAAGAAGCCATTTTTGATAAAATACCACATATATAACACCAAGATACAAATATCCTTATACCATGCAAAAAGGGCAATTTAGGAAATAAGATATTTAGATACCTTTGGCTACTCCAATGGCTATTGATAGTCTCTGCTTGAATTCAAGCCTTGTATCCGTATCACCTACAAAAAATTTTAAAATTTTAAATGCCTGGATATGAATTATGATTTTTCATTTTTAAAGTTGTTGAAAATACCATATAGATGGCCACAAACACTTCCATTAGGTAGATATTCATATGCCAGCATTTGGTATGCGCCTTCCTGACAATAGCCAATGAGGATCACGAGATTTCGGTGTCGAATTTCTGACAATCTTTGTACCTTTGGAAACATATATACAATTTCTGTTATCCTTCTGTACCAATTTTGATATAAGTAATGACATATTTCTCTATGAGGAAATCATACACCAATAGAGCAATAAAAATGCAAAAGCAACAAATGAATATTAAGATAACCTAAAATAACCACCTCTTCAACAAAATCATGCCGGGCTGGGCCCACTCGCCTTTTGATGGCAACAACAGTACCGTCTAGAAGCAGACCCTTGTACACGAGGCCAAAGCTGCCGGTACCGACCAAATTCAAGTCATCAAAATTTCTAGTTGCTTGCTGTAGCTCCTCAAGGGTAAATTGACGAGCTCCGTAATGTTCAGCTACGTAAGCTGAAGAGACCCGACCAGCTCTATTCCATTCTGCTAGAAAAAAAAAACGTATAATAATACAAAAATAAATTATTCTGTTTGCAATAGTAAGGACTGCACCATCTGCCTTTATAACAGTCATCACCATGTGATTAGAAAAAAGCTACATTCTTTCTACCCGTTGAATATTTCATCTTATCAAAAATTTTATTGTTAGGCCATGCAGGCTAACTACAAAGTTAATTTCGTTATAATATCTGCACTCTTTAGTATCTAATTTAAATTAATGAATAGTTAATCCTTGAAATGGATTCTTGCATTTGTTAACCACAAGAGCATCCTCGAATCTCAATATTATACTTGTCAACCTGGATAATGATGGTAATGGGACCAAGCCTTACACACAGACCTGTAAGGGCCGTTGCCAAACCTATGTTCTTGTTACTTAATTTTCAATTGATACCTTCACAATTGATTATTTTGAGCCCCATAATCCCATCATCCTTTTGATAAAATCTGGTTCTAAACCAAACATGAAGGGATATATAGAACAAATTGGAGAATTGTATGCTTTGTAAAGACATGGTCTAACTTTAATTAACAGTGGATGTGGTACTGATCACTATAAAACGCCACTTTATAGCATGATCTGGTATCTAATAGGGGTACATGCTGAAGATGAAGGAAATAATCACCAATATAAATGCAGATGTGGCATCATTTATGATATAACACGTGGTCTCCACGAATGCAGAACAGAAATTATCAAATAATGACATCATTAACAAAGAGGGTACATAAATTTAATACATCAAAACTTAATTACCTAGAGTAGAGGGATCTGATGAGCCTGTCTCGGAATTCCTATTGGATGGTGATCGCCGGCGAATCGCATAGTACCACAATAGCCCGATAAAAACCAATAATACCAATAAAGCCCCAACAACTATCCCGGCTATAACAGCGGGTGTCCAAAACATATGGAAAATTGGTACATTGAGTTCAAATTCAAATCCTCACTGAATACAAGCTCCTAAATCAAATGCAGGTCCAAAATTCAATTCTACTTCAGGTATCTTCTCTCTCACACAGCTGTGTTCAAACTAGCGCCAAAATCGAGTTCTGGGTAGATCAAAAAAGGGGTATTAGGGTCAATTATAGCAACCCCCAAAAGAGAACCAACAATCAAAATCTCTCAAAAGTGAATCTAGGAACAGATTGGTTCAACAGTGGCCACTTATTACTGTCCTTAGAGGGTATTAAAAGTCCCAAAAGAAGAGAGAGAGTACCAGAGAGACAAATAATCAAAAGGAAGCCCAAGAAAACAAGTGGACTTAGAGAGAAAGAGAGAGAGAGAGGAGCACATGGGACAAATGGGGCAAGCTGAAAACTTTTTTATTAGAGAGAGAAGAGGGTGATGCTCCCCATGTGTGTGTGTGTGTGTGTGAGAGAGAAAGAGTGTGCTGGTGTGTGAGCAGACTGGAATCTCCATGGCCAGAATAGGTAATATGCACACCCTTTCTGGGCCTACCAGTGCTAGTCTGCCAACTGTAAAATCCTATAAGAACAAAATCAACTTTTGATAAAATCTTTGAGTTAATGTAGAAAATTACTTGGGCAATTACTAATTTCTTGTCAACTTTTGGTTTTTAATTTTCATTTAAAGCTGGTGGTGTCCGTGTGCTGTGTGCCCCCACCTCCCCCCAGTAAACACAGGACTTTGGTCCATGGCCAATTGGCCATCGTGGACAACCTCTCTCTCTCTCTCTATCCAAAGTTCCAAACTAGCCTCTTCCACCAAGTTAAACATAGACCTGTTGCAGCCAGAAAAATGACATGTGGATTCCCTGTGGCAAGTGAAGACATGATGACTGTGTGGCTTATCAGTGGATACACTTGTAATGTTGAAAAGATATTTGATGTGTTTTGTACTTAGGTTATATTGTATGCTATAGGACAACGGGATGGTAGTACCAAGTTGATTTCACTTGGGATTTTTGTTGGTTCTGTAATGTTACTTTGCTTCAATTGAAGTGGTGGAGTTTAACTTCCACTTATTTCCCAAACAAAAAAAATATCTTGTATGCATCTTTTTAATTTTGCTAAACTGATCAGTATTATATGCAACGAGGCTTTCATATTAAATCTATTGACATTTCAGGGTTACAATAGGCATAACTATTTTTACATACTTAGTTATAGATTAGAAATTATATACACCATCCAACAAAAAACCATCCAATACCATCCAATTGAACCAGCACCATCCAACAGGCCAAAAAAGCTTTTTTTTTCCGCGTGCTGACGTCAGCAAAATTTTTTGACCAATTTCCGAAATTTTTTTGGTGCTGACGTCATCAAATATGTTGATTTAAGGGTTCAGTTAAATGTTTGAAGGGTTGAATTAAAGTGTATAAGTGTTCAGTTAGATGCACCAATAATTTAAAATTTTAGTGTTTTCTGTTCAGTTAAATACGTTAAGGGATTATTTAAAAGTATGTATGTGTTCAGTTAGATGCAGCAATAATTTAGAATTTTAGTGTTATGTGTTCAGTTAAATACGTTAAGGGATGAACTTAAAGTATCTATGTGTTCAGTTAGTTGCAGCAGAAATTTGATTTCGTAGTTTTTGTGTTCAATTAAACTGGTTAAATAAAAAAACAAAATGAACAGATACAACAAACATAGCAAACATTTACAGTAACAATATGAACATTTACAACAATAAACTGAACATATATACAAATTTCGTAAGTAAGAAATAAATGATCATATTCAACATACAAAGTGAAATAAATTATTGTTGCATCTAACTGAACACTTACACACTTTAATTCAACCCTTAAAATATTTAACAGAACCCTTAAATCAGCATATTTTATGACATCAACACAAATTTTTTTTCGAAAATTGGTCAAAAATTATTGGTGCATCTAACTTAACACTTATACACTTTAATTCAACCCTTAAAACATTTAACTGAACCCTTAAATCAGCATATTTGATGACGTCAGCACAAAAATTTTTCGAAAATTGGTCAAAATTTTTTTGCTGACGTCAGCACGCGGAAAATTGGATGGCGCTGGATGGTAATTCGGTGGATGGTAGATAGTAATTACCGTTATAGATTGTATACAAAATGATCGAAATATACTGTGTCTATTTCAATAAATTTTATCGAAATAGAAGAAAAGTTTGCACCTACTTGTCTTTTCTTTGTTCTTTTTGACAATTTTAAAAGTCAATTCTTAAAACACAAGTGAGAAATTTCAGAAACTTGTTGCTTAAACATGATTGTTTGACTTTTATTTTAAGAAACTCAACATAACCAACCATCTTGATACTTAATAAACATCGATTATTAATTTTTCTATTACTGAAATCAATGTCATGACAAAAAATAATTTGTAATATAATATATCCATAGGAGTATCCAGGTTTGAAAATAGCGAGCCACATGCTGATGTACAATGAAGTTGCCACGAAAGATCTTTCACCTGAGCCGGGTTGTAGTTTTCCTGTCCTTTTGCACTTAATCTTGTATACAAGCAAGGCGACTTTACATTATAAATCTTTGAACAAAAACTATTAACATGCTAACGTCACATGTAGTGTTCTCCAAAATGACACGACACGAGCGTGTTGATACGACACGCACGCGTGTTGGCACGACACGACACGCACGCGTGTTGGCACGACACGACACGACACGTTTATGAAATTAGCACGACACGTGCGTGTCAGCGTGTCGTGTCAAAGTCGTGTCGTGTTGGAGATTTCCAAACATTGATACGTCTTAACATGACACAAGTTGACACGACAAAAATTAATATTATTTAAAATTTATTAAATTATACTGAGTTTATATTAGAAATTTAATGACTTTTGATTCATAATCTTTTTATTCAATCATTCATTTTTATTATAATATATGAAATTTCAACAATTTATTATATTTTTCTATTTTAAAAATTATTTAAATAATTTTTAATGAATTTTTTATAATATGGATTGACACGTTTAACACGTCGTGTCAACACAACACGACACGTCGTGTTAGACGTGTCGTGTCGTTACGCGTGTCGTGTTAACCAATTCCTTCATTTGACACGACACGACACGACACGTTAAAAATATTAACTCGTGTCAACACGACACAACACGAGCTCTAACACGCGGGTGTTTGACACGACACGGCACGACACGACACGTTTGCAATACACTAGTCACATGTTACGCGCTGGCTATCCTGCACTGCATGTATCTATTATTACTTTTTTGCTTTTAGTACAGCTAGGCTGCATATTATTGGTCCATGGTACAATAAAATGCTCTGCGCACTGTGCTAAAACAAAAAGAAAAAAGGAGCCAGGTGTAACTCCATTATTTTTCCCTGCAGTACACTACCATGTATATTTTTTTCCCTGCAATTTTTTCAATTACATATGTTCATATTTTTTAAAGTTAAAATCTATGTTTCAATCTATATAGAAAAATTAATCCCTTTTTATTGTGTCTATTGCAATTGATTATATTGTGATCTAACTTACTGAAAATTTTGACAATTAGTGTGGATACCAGATGTGGCTCATTGATTTGTAAAGTTTAAGCATTCTGGTCGTCCAGATAAAATCATTAAATGCAAAAAAAAAAAAAAAAAATTTGATGAACTATTGGATTACTTTTAAATTTACCAAATAATCTATTGGTCTGAAGGGGTAATGTACGCTTGACAACAAACTTGACCGACGGAGTGACAACTGACAACAACCAACACGACGATGATCAAAATTAAAGAAAATTATTAATATTCTATATATTGTATAAAACTTTTTTATCTGGTTAGAGAGAACAAAAAATAATAATATTGTGTAGTCTGCCTCTTTATTAGAGAAGGTATAATATCATATCTAACTTAAGTGTAAAAATGTGTCAGATGAGCTGGAAACGAATAAAAAATAAATGAATTCTTTACTGTCTAGTGTTTGTCAGTGAGGGCTTTTGACAGAGGAAACGGGTTAAAGGAGGACAGGAAAAGTCACAATTTGCGGCCAGTAAATCTTCAGGCAGGGAAAAGTGAAAATTCAAAAGTGAAAAGTAAAAGGTGGAAAGTAATCGAGCTCTCGAAAAAAAAAAAAAAAAAATTCTGTAGTACTAGGTTGCTGGTGGATGGGCTTCAATACTTTTGATCTTTCTAAGATGGGACAAGTAATTACTTTTCAAAGAAATTAAAAAAATAAAAAATAAAAATGGGCCATTAAATTACTTTTTCATCGATCTGAGATTTGAATGAGTCAAATTATTTGGTCTGTGTCTGTGGCTCCCATTTTGCTGAGATAAAATTAAGCGAACTTGACACAGTGTTAAAGAATCGTCCACTCTCATTATATTGGTTATCTAAAAGATTTTTATAAGTTCTCATTTTCTTTTAAAAATTAAAACATCAAATCATGTAATTATACTATTAGTTTCCATGAGAAACAAATGATAATTCATGTTTCCAAGCAATCGCCATAAATATCGGTATCTTTTTTATTAGTGAAATCAATATTATGAGTGGATAGGTGTCTCATGGCTACATCTAATTAATTCCAGTTTTAATTTTTTGGCTTTCTAATGCATGCCAAATATAAAAATAATTTAGTTTTGAATTTTTTTTTAAGTGAAATTGGGTAAAGTCTCCCAACTTATTTTTTAATTAAATGTCCATAAAAGATTTTCAATCGATTTCGAATGCGTGAACTTTCACACAAGATGCATTGATTTTTGCCAATACTAGTTCAAGAATTGGTTAACTTAATTTTGAAAAATAAATTTAACTAATAGTTGCGCTTGAAATTTAGACATCGACATCTTGAGTTTTTTTATAGGCCTTTTTTATATTTATCGGACTTATAGGTGCTGTTTTGTTTTACATTAATTTCTTTGCCTAAATCAACATTTTCACCAAAAAAGTATTTAACTTTAGTTTTTTAGTCTAATCTAATAAAAACATCTTTCGTCATTTTAGCTTCAGTCGTTACCATACGAAAGGCACCTTCAAATTCAATTAATTAATAATACGACAAGATTAGTATTCTCAAAAACCGAAAAATAAAAGAAAAAGGAGACCTTTATTTATTTATTTGAGAGAGAAGATCCAAGGCTTTCTCAAATAATTGAGGAGGAAAAAAAATGCAGAGGTCGTTTGGATGGGTGGGGAATAGATAGGAATAGCAAATCCTATGACTAAATTTAAGGAAAAAGTGAGATTTCGAGAAGCGTGGGAAGAGTGCTATTCCGGAACTAAGAATGTTGTTTGGATGGTGAGTTTAGGAATAGCGTTGGGAAGTGTGAAAAGTAGAGAGAAAAGTGTTGTAGGAAAGAGTGTTGTTGGAAATAGTGTTATTCCTGAGATTAGCTATTCCTGGAATTGGTAATTGCGTTTGGATGAAAAATTTAGTCCTGGGATTAGCTATTCGGGGGAATAGGCTATTCCCACCCATCCAAACGATAGCCAAGTGACATTATTAAAAATTTAATAACACCATCTGTTATTTCGGGAAAAGTAGCCGTTTTATTTTGGTGTGCCTGTCAAGCTTAAAAAAATATATATAAGCAGACAAAACCTAGGTCTAGGCTCTGTAACATTTCAAATCCTTTTTCCTTAAATTAACGCAGTAAGGTATCAGTCAAGCTTCATCTAGATTCAAAACACCAATTCTATATAATGATTATTTGAGTAACTTTACACGTCTCCCATTGTGTGTCCATGGTTAATGGTCCTGAATTGATGATTCTCCATGCAATAATTGAGCAATGGTCAATCAGTGAAGATTGACTTAACAATTTGTGAGTTTGGATATTTTGTAGTTTGACTAATAATTATTGATTTGAATTTATCAATTATCATTAATAATTAACCATCTGTTATGATTATATAGGTTGGATAATTATTATTTCAATTTATCATATATAGCCATGTAGTAATATATATACTTTTTTTTATCTTATCTATAGTAGCTAGGTTGTTTTGATATAGTATATTTGTGTTAGCTCACGAAGTGAAAAGCAATTATATGTATTTAAAGAGTGTTTTTTTTTTTTTTTTTTGTCAATGATTTAAAGAGTATGAAGACTCCCCGAATATATAAATATAATTCCATATAGCAATACAAGTACACAGCATATTTTGACGGGAGGGGTAAAGTTGATTCAAAGAATGAAAACGTCTGATAGGATTGTAGAGAGCAGCTGGCAACACTAAAATGGGAGACAATTAACAATGACAACCTAATTTTAACTTAAAGGTAGTTACTGTTAGTTTTGATCCAACCAGGTGAAGAAAACAAGTTAAGAAATTGTTAATTAATTAAGAATCACAGAAAATTAAGAGACCACTTCAATACTTCATGCATGCGTGCAGCCATGCATGCACTCATGCCTGCATATATTGGCAAATCACAATATGAGATCCGCCGTCAAAAGAAAACAAATCAGGCGCAAGAATGAAAATTGAAAATGAGGAAATTAAAATGAGATAGAGAAAAGGAAAGAAGATGAGAATCCAATGACTGGACACAACCACCTGCATCCTGCATGCATGCATGTACAGATGTACTCATTACATGATGCCAATCCTCCAGCCTGGATTAATTTTACTTTTTCAGCTCAACTAATGATCGACCTCCTTGGCCTACTGTTTTCAGAATTGTTTTCTGTTAGAAAATCAGTAACTTATACCGAGTGCAGAAGCGTATCAGAATCTCCTCTTTATTCGGGTTTCCTTCGCACCAAGCCTTTGCCGCATGATCTCGCTACGCCACAGCCCCGTCTTCAACTATCGCCAGTGGGGATTGATTGCAATCCTGCACTATTCACAGTCTAAATGCCAGACTCGACTCTCTTTTCTACACCGGAAGCATGAATCTAGTGCGAAGAGAAGAATCATCTCTCTAATGGTGTCCTGCACTTAAGAGACAAGTGCAAAACATGTGGAGTCTCTCTTATTTGTCTCTCTTAGTCTTTCTGTGTTTTTTTCCCACTATAGAAATGTCCAGAGACCATATATTTATAAGAGAGAATGCACCCTTCCCCAAAAGATGCGAATGACCAGATGCCAATTCGCTGGAAGGTCCGCGGTAGACTGCTGAAGTCCACAATTAGACTTGCAACATCTCCACTATTCCTACATTTTCCTTGAGCAACCCGATTCAAACACACTAACCATAATTTAATAAAAAGAAATTAATATATAGATAAATTATGTATAAATATTTGAACCTTGCATTGAGAATTATTATTACTTAATTATTAGGATGTTTACTATTATTTTTGTCATCGAATATATGCATCCAGAACACTGTTGAAAGCATATGTTTTAAATTTTAAGTATAATTCTTATTAGAATTAAAAAAATATTTCTTTTTTTTTTTTGGTAAAGGATTCTTTTGGTTCTTTGGTTACACGTACGGTCCCCAACCCTGCACCTGTGAAAGAAACTAATTTGCTTTGACTTTATGAAAAGGGAAACAATGGTTTTAATTTTTTTTTTTGTGTGTCTATATTTACAAAAATGCACGTACATGCGGATTTAGATTATATATATATATATATATATATATATATATATATATATATCCGTGCAGCAACTCTTGAATACATTCGCATTGAATCTTCCGATCATTTCTAAATATCGACGGGCTATATTTCTGGCTTGTATTCAAATTAACCTCATGCATGGTTGTGCTTTCAAAATATACATAAGATACCATACCTAAAACCTTGTCTAAGTAAATCATTCTTTCACGTTTCCTGTTCTTGTTTATATATAATATATATGAAATTGTTCAGAATTTATTTTCATTGTGTGTTATTTCTATTGTTTTTCATATTTATTCGTTCAGTAATAATTTTCAATTTTTCATCGAGTACATTCTCAATTGTAATCGTGTGTTACGACTTACAAGGAAAAAAGTTACTCTTCATTTGACTTCTCTTAAATGTTAATTACAATAATTTACTGATAACAATATAAATTCTCTAAAATGATAAATTAACATAAATTAATTTTTTCTAAAATACTTACTCGCATTTACAAAAAAACTAGAGGGGCATATCGAGCTTCGCTCGATGTAGATATCTATAATAAGAATATTTTTATTATATTTCTATAGTTTAATTATGTTTATTTTTTGATATATGGGTTAATATATATTTATCTTTAGAAATATAGTTTAGTTATTGTAAGCAATTTGATTTGATTAAATTTAAAGAGTTTGATCAATTTAAAAAAAATTATATGTATGTAAATATAGTTATATATAGTTATATGAAATAATATGATTTATATGATTTATATTATATTGATATTATTCATGAAATATAATTTTTATAAATGATTTAAATAAATATATATATCGTAAAAGATCTAATGTTTTTTTTTAAATTTTTCAATTGAATGAATTTAATTTATATTTTGTAAATCGAAATTAAGAATGGTGATGAAGAGAAATAAGGTGGAGAGGGACTCTAATTAAGCAACGCAAAAGAGATAGAGACATGAAGAAAATCAAAATAGGAAGGGATCACAAAAGTTAGAAACAAAACAATGTATTGCCAAATTATTATACGATGCTGAACCGAGTCAGTTTTATGAGCAATAACACCCGACACACGATGAGTTACAAAGTACCACATTACAGAAATCAGAAAAAATACTATTGCACAACTATTTCACAATGCTTGGAGTGTCGGATGTTATTTAACTAAAGGATCCCGACACCCACACATCTTTATTTATAATATTGATGTTTTCTTAATAGAGTCTTAAATATATAGTGGCCAGCATGCTTATGAGTCTGCGGTAAATAAATCTTGAGATGAAAATATATTCGATAACTTTTATAAGAATCTATCTAGCATTATATGATCTTATTTTTTATTTTTTATTTTTTTGGATGAGTGTCTCTGATTATTAATCCGATTGACCAAAACCCATGAGAAATCAACGGAGAATCTACTGTGGCAGAATATGACGTGTACGTGAATTAATTCTGGGTCAAGTCACATGCATCCATGCTCTTTTTACAGATTTGATATGTACACATGGTCCTCTCGGCATGCATCATCTCACACTCAACTACCTCTTATAGTCCTATACAGCTTGACAATATTGTACCAAATTTACGAGCATCAGAAATTAATTAAATAAACAAACAAGGGAGGATTACTTGACTTGTTTTCTCAAATTAATTCAAATAAATTTAAAATATGACAACAATGTTACAGACATGAGTCTGTTCGGCCCCAGTGATTTGTTGGAATCATGAATAGAACATTTTCTTTTCCCATATATTTCTTTTATAAAAATTGTTGGATTGGCAATGCCAAACCATGCCGATTCAACCTTTAAAAAAGTTTTATAGATATATTTGCATATTTATTGAATTACAGATGAGAGTATCGTTTGATGATGCATGCCGAAGTTGATCCAAAATTGAAGTTTGCGGTCAATAGGAACTGAGGTATTTAACCCCCAAATTAAATTTTGCAAAGCACGGAATCTGACCTTAAAAATGATTGAAGGATTATGTTGTTCTTGGGTTCTATGATTGTTTACATGCATAATTGGCAAAAGCAAAATGGGGATTTCTACTTTCTACCTGGATGTACAAAGGATCATAAGTTTTTATATTTTATGATCATCTAATAGCATATATACGCAAATAATAATTATGTAGCATTGCGAGCCAGTACATGGCAAGATGCTATTATCCCGCATGCATGCTGCTGGAGTATCTCTTCTATGGTTGTCGAGTCAGATTGAAACTTACAAACTTGTCTTTCTTCGTACTGTACTGCACTGTGCGTAACATGCAGTGGTGATCTGTCCCCAGAGTACTATACAATACTAGCTTGCTTGTATTGGATGCTGCATATCAATCTCAGTATCACATTTTTGTTCCATTTATAAGATCTCCAAGCAGATTTATTTCTGGCCTTTTCCTCTGTAACTAACCCATAATTGCACAGATTTGTGTTTGATTCAGAGTATGAAAGAGAGCAGAAATCTGTGTGGCTACTTTATATATGTAGGTATATAATAAGTGAAAGAAAAAAAATTATTACTAATGCATCAGAGTGATTATCAAAGCTAAAAGTTCTTCTAACTGAAGCTTGTTTTCAAGATTTTACGTTACATGATTTGTTTTTGTGAACTTTTTACATGTTATGTGCTTGACCTTGACTTCGAGAATATCATAGTTTCCATTTACAGAAACGAAAGAAAAAAAATAGCTCTTTAACTTGGAGTCTTTTGCATAATAGTTGACAAATATCTGGTTAAACTTTTGGCGTTCCCATGAGAGCTTTTATTTGAAAATGGTAATTGTTTCTTGTCATCCATCTAAATGCCATCCATGTCATCCAAAATCTTATTTATCCTTTTTTCGACGTGATTTGTCCCTCCCTTCCTTCCGTGTCTCATCTCTCTCCATCCCCTCCCTTTCATTAGCGCTCTCGCCTCCATCCCTCTCCTACCTCCTTCCGTTTAGTCTTGTTCTTCTTTATCTCCATTTTTTATGTGTGCTTCTTACTACCTAAATGTTCAGTTTGTTTTAATAAGTATGCATCTAATATGCATAAGTGTTCAGTTAGTTATAACAAGTATCTAGTATATATTCAGTCAGTAATACTAAAACAGTATCCAATAAGTGCATTGGTTCAATTTGTTTATTATATATGTTCAATTTGTATGCGTATATGTTCACTTTATTTTTTTTGGATGGCGTGGATGACATTTTGTTGGATGACACTTATCATTCTTGTTTGAAAATGGTTATCAATTAGAACAACAACTGAAATGGAAAATCCAAGGCCGAGTGCATGAGCATAAAAGATTAAAAGACAGATACATGTACAATCATGGCCCAACAAAAAGGCCTGCTTTGTTTCCATATTCAAAAGAATAATTAAGCCCAACCTCCAAGGGTTTCATTCGGCATCTCAGTTGAAGGAAAACCTTTTTATGTAGTATACTGTATATAATAATATATTCTCATGAAATGTAGAAGGTTCTGTGTCTCCTTGTATATATTTTCAATAATCACGATGATGTCCATGTAGGTTTGGGCCATGAAATCCATTAATTCAATTAATAATTAGTGATTAGACATTTGCCCCGAGGTATTCATCTCAATGCTTAATTTCATGTCCACAGATTCCTTTCCATGTTACGATTCTGAGACAATATCAGCCAGGGGTGAGAGTGCCTGGGCTTAATTTTCAGAAATTAATGACCTGATTACATAGTGCCTGGGCTTTCAAAATGAGAGTGCCTGGGCTTAGGCTTGGAATTTATTTTTTCTCCCTTTCTGTGTGCCTTGGCCTGGCCTGTCTCAACTTCGACACTTCTAATAGAAATGAATGACTCAACATATAAAAGCAGAATGGGTCCGCTAATTAATTGGATCTAAATCCACATCTAATTAAGAATGGGAGATGATTCTATTGGCAAAAAAAAATCACCCATTCAGCGATTTAGGTTATTTTTTGTCGTGCTCATTCGTAACCCTCTGATCCGCACCAGAAAATCGACTGATTCTCTGACAAACAACTGTTCTTCTACTTCTTCTCCGCCTTATAAGATTATTGTTTTAAATTATTGTTTGTTTTAATTTTTTTATTATTAAATTTAGTTGTATTAAATGTGTGCCCAGACTTAACTTGCCTCCTATATCCGCCACTGATATTATCAGCAGAAATTATGGCACACCATTTGTTTGTAGCTGCTGACAGATATGTGATAGAAGTGTTGAAGGCATTACGCGAGATATTATGTCATTCCATTTCACTTGAGACGGTAGCTGCCACTCCGGCTTTGGCTGAGCGACATAACTCTCCTCGCCTCAAAAATTCTTGTCTTGAGTTCATTGCAGAGCTGGGAACTCTAATTAGTTGGACGTTAACTGAAGAATATGCAGATTTGGTGCGGAACTTCCCTTCTCTAATAGCAAAAATAAGAGTCGAATTCAATATGGTACCATCTTTCAGGGACCTCAAAATGACTGAAAAATAATAGCGAAGTTTTTTTTTTAATATAATGTTGTTATCTGTTGTAGTTGTCTTTGAGCTAGCAGTTATGAACGATTTCAGTGATTTTCTTTGGTATTTGTTTGAATTACCTTGCACACTTTTGCAATTTTGCTACTCATGCATAGACGTCCTTTTGAGAATTCATATAGATTAGTGAATATAGATACTGTTGATGAAGTTAATTAGTATTCAGCAAAGTAAATATTTTTGAAATAAACTACATGAATCTTTTTTTTTTTGAAGGTTAGTTTTGAAACCAACGATTTTGGAATAAGAAATTTGAAAATAAATGCTCTCTCCGTGAATCGAACCAAGGACCACTTAGTTGGTAGAATAGAGCGAAACCACTAGGCTGAACAACCCAACTTAAACTACGTGAATCTTACTTATAGTTGTTTTCTCAGTCTCATTAGATAAGTGGAAAAGAGGACTCTGACAGGTGCCCAATGAATTTCGGTCAAGTTGTGCCCAGGTAACCCAGCCATCCAATTTGCTAATTAGAAGGTAAATTAAGAACAACGCTATATGAAAAAATTGTTGGAAATAGCGGAGACATATGTATCAAGCGGGTCGCCAGGGGCTGTAGCGGGTCGTTTGGACTCACACCCTCTGGTCGCATCCACTAGATACTGTACATATCCTCTCTCTTTATAGACATCATCTGTACAGAACTCTTATCCTAAGTGTGATTCTCATCCAGAGGGAGAGTGAAAACACTAGAGAGTTTCAGATGAAAGAGAGAGACTCCATTGCTTCAATTGAGAGTGAAGCATCATTGTTTCCTTTGGGGGATTTAGCGTGTAGGTAGTCGGTTTGGCATTTGGATTGTGAATAATATCGGGGCAAGTCCGAATCGCTCGATTCTGTGATGTGCTCTCCACTAGCGCATGAAAGACAGTGGTCTTGATGACGAAAAAAGGCTTGTGTGTGTCATGCAGTGAAAGGAATCATAAAAGATATTGAAAAATTAATTTCCGCTGTGGTATTGTTAAAAGTTAAAACCCTCGATTTTCTTACAAAAATCTTAGTCAGATTGATGCAGTGGCCATGGCATGGACCTAATCTCTTGTTCTGCTTCAAACATTATATGTGATATTTGATCCGGACATACTCTTGTTCCATCGTAAGTAATTTCAACCGAACTGCAGGGTACAAATTGCAGTATCAAGGTACATTTTGCTCATGACAGCTTGTGAAATGTATTTCAGACTAACAGCAAAACAGCTGGTAATATATAAAACTCAGGATGAAGGAAAGTTGATGAGCAACAATTTGTAATGAAAACGAAGAAATAAGCGATAGTAAAACATTTTCTGGATAGCATGTCTAGTGGCATGCACATTCATGCTAACTTGGAAACATATGCTACAGTCATTTTAAATATAAATGAAGAAAGTAAAATTCATAAGTTATATCTAAACAGACATACACAGAAGCTTTATCCAGTTTTACACCATAATAAAACATCTTCACACACTTCAAAGATCATACAACGAATTGATAGCTTTTTATTAAAATAGCATAACAGGACCAAACAGGTAGGTAAATAAAATAGTTTCCAACGAAAGCAACGAAAGCTTCTCAAAAAAAAAAAAAAAAAAAGGAAAAAAAGAAAAAAAAAAGAAAGAAAAAACGAAAGCAATGAAAATAATTAAAAGCAAATTTCAAATTTTCAACCATTAAAGCACACCAAAGCAATGACACAGCTCACAGAGGGAAAAAAAAAATGACTGGAAAGGCAACAGATTACTTCCTCATTTTTCAGCAATGTTTGATTGCATCAAAGTACCTACACAAGAAGTAAATTAAAAGGTTACATGTGTATATCTATAAGAAGAAGCTTTTTATATTTTCATGCTTTTTAAATGTTGCTTCATCTAGACCTCCACATGTTTTTGCCCTGTTTCAGCTAGTCTTTTTTTCCCCCTACATAACAAATCATACACTTTCTGAAGAATCTTTTTTTTTAACAAGATAAATAAATACTAAAATCAAATTAATTGGGGATTATTGGGGAAGAAGGTAATTTATATATAATTAATTTTCAAATTTTATTTTACTACTTTTTTGGATAGGGGCAAAAAAACAAGTAGAACGCCAACTTGACCACAATATTATTAAATTGCTTTTACATATGTGTTCCAGAAATTGACCTCGAGAATGTTTTCTCTTTCCCCTTAATTTTCCTCCTTTTCTTTTCTGATTTAAAAGCCATTTCAGCCCAAAACCTATCTGTAACTGTTGAAACTTTCAACTTGAACTTGTACACGCCTCCTGCATACCCACAGGGTCCCAACTAAATTATATATGTTTTATACTTGTTTTCCTCCTTTTTCATTGTTATGTTGCTTGCTAGACTTCTGTATGAAGTCAACTGAGGTAATTTACTTGTAATGAAACCATCAATACTATGCTATATCCAGATTAAAAAAAAAAAAACACAAATGGTTTGCATAACACCAAAAATTGTATAAATTTCAGTTATAATGAAGCTGAAATGCTTTGCTAAAATGACTTGGCACATTTTGCCTCCAAAAATGAAATTAGATACATTCCTGAAGGATTTGGTGAGACATACTAATTAATTAAAAATAAAACTATGCTAAAACTGCACCAACGAAAAATTATTGTAGGGATCAGATTACCTTTATGGTCGTATATTCTTTTCAGGGATGTGGGAGATCTTATGCCAATTTTGATGACTTGTATCTTTGCAACTCTTTGTGAATTCTTCATTGCAATAACGGATTGAAATAGTCTGGACTGATGGTGGCAGATCTGGGAGAGAAATTAGATTTACACAGCGATCGATGGTCACCGCTTTGAGAGAACGAAGGCACTGCAGAGGGGGTAGTGAGCGTAATTGGCACTGAGAGAAAATGATTTCATCAAGAGAAGACAGATGATGAAGAACCTCACATTCTTCTTCAGATTGCTGTCCTTCATAAAGATTGAGAGAAACCAAATACGAGAACCCATTTAAAGAGATAAGTTGTTCAAGCAGTGATAGTCTGCTGATGTAAAGTTGATTCAGCTGAGGCACCTTGTCAACAGCAGAAAAGCATTTGAAATTTTGACATCCAACCACATCCAAAAATTTAAGATTCTTCAATCCACTAATGCCCCTTAGAGAAACTAGGTTTGGACAATGCCGTACAACTAGGTCAACGAGTGACTTCAAATGATAGATACCAAGATTTTCTATGGTTGGGCAGTCCCAAATCCATAAGCCTTCTAGGGAGACAAGACCCTGCAACATGTCATCCGAAGGCATACATGCACCAAGTATAACCTTTTTTAGAATGCTTCTGCTTTTTGCAGCAGCTGATGTTTCCAAAATGAGGCTGGGGCAGCACTCTATTGTGAGTTCTTCAAGCGTTTCGTGAGTGTCCCAGCCTTCGATTAATGTAAGCAACATGCATCCAGTGATATCGAGGACCATGAGATTATTCAAGGACCTAAGCACCTCTTTCGATATACATGTTATAGTTATGATATCCACTAATGTCAGGTGGGTTAGGTAGGTAAGACCTTGCAACGATTGTGCTAAGATTCTTTCTGTGATAAAGCATGACCTAATTGAAAGTTTGTTGAGTTCTGGGGATAAGAATAGTTCATTAAATTTGTTTGTAAGCTGAAAAATAAGGTCCAACCTTTTCTCTAAACATTTCTTTAAATCTTTTGAAATGGTTGATAATGTTTCTTCATCTATATGATTACCCTGTTTCATCATTTCCAGAATACATTCAAATTGAAAATCAACAGAGCCATGAACATTTTTTCTGAGAGAATTATCCATGAAAGTCACAATTTGAGATATTTTTGAGCTCCTTATTGAGGTTATTACCTCTAAATCTCTGTTGCACACAAAAGTAAGAGAAAGACAATGGGAAAGTTCCAATTGAGTAACCTTAGAGGGAAGAGGTTCCCAACTATTCAATCTAGGGAGAAAAGAGATGCTAAGATATTGAAGATCAGATAGTTCATTTATTCTTGTAAGGGCTTCCAAGCCTACGCAGTCAGCAAGTTCAAGATTCTTAAGATATTTAATGTTATCATTATTTTCTAAAATCCAACTAGGAAACCTCTTTCCACTATATCCTTTAATAGCCAGATTTTTTATTTGGGGTGGTGGAGAAAGACCCTCCAGAATTTCAACATCGATTTCTCTTAGGACATTTTTACTTTCATAATCCCATGAAAAAAGTAAGGTATGGAGGTCTTTCTTGCCAGATAAATTTGTTCGAGCCTCCTCTGCATTTTTTATATTATGGAGACCATAAATAGATAACGATCCAAAGAGATTCGTCAGATGCTCCAACTGTTTCAACTCGAAACCACTTGCTGTTCCAATTCGGAATTCTTTCAAATCGTGAAGTGATATTAGACTTCCAACATTGGAAATCTGTCTCCCGGTATATAAGACACATAATTGGTAAAGTTTATTTAATGAATTGTGGGTTTCATCTAGTAGATTGGTCACTAAGTTCAAGTAACGCAGGTTTCTCAAGTGCACCACAGATTTAGGAACTCTTTCAACAACATAGCATTGTATGTCCACTACATGTAACTTCCTGGACTTCATGAAAAGGGCATCAAGCTCGACCTTTTTCAAACAGAAATTTGATAATGACGTGCGCACAATGATTGTACATAGATATTTTAGTTCGCATATTTTATCCATGTACTCCTCAAACATATCAAGTACAATAAATATATGACGAGTTTCTGTAGGAATTTTCTTTTTGTCACCGCTTTCAATTCTAAAACATTCACCTTCAGAAACATGTTCGGCTAGATCATGCATTAGGTCATGCATAGAATAACTATTACTATTTAATTTATCAACTTGAAAGAATGAGCTGGAAATTAATTCCAAAATATACCGATTAGCTATTTTCTTTGGATGTTCATTAATATTCTCATCAGCTTCAATAAAGCCCTCTGCAATCCATAAATTAACCAAATGGTCGTGATCAAAGGAATGCCCTTTAGGAAACAAGCTGCACAATGCAAAGCACCGCTGCAGCGCAGCAGGCAGGTATTGATAGCTCAAATAGAGTGCTCCCATGGTGTCATTTAACAAGCCTGATCTATTTAACATAGATGACCAAAAATCTGGGTCCAGTCTTCTATGTAGCTGTCTTGCTACTGTCTTAGCAGCTAGTGGTGATCGGCATAATTTTGCCGCAATCTTTTTGCCTATGGATGTTAACTTTTCCTCCATGTCTCCAATTTTTGCATCACCTAATGCATTACACATTAATAGTGATAGGAATTGTTCCTCATCAAGTTCCCGCAATGGGATAGGATTCGTAGCACCCAAAATCTTTGCTGTCTCTTCCATCCGAGTTGTAACCAATACTTTGCTACCTCTCTTACTAGCGCTTAAGGGAGCAAATAGCTTCTCTACTTCCTGAACACTAATCCTTTCATTACTCCAGGCATCATCCAATACAAGAAGGAACTTTTGTCCTCTTAATTTCTCTTCAAGTTTAGATTGTAGCCCTTCAGAACTACTAAAATTGGGACAAGACTCCTTAAAAGCAGATTCCCAAATCCTTTCCCAAATAGCGCGAACGCAAAATTTTTTAGAAACATGAGTCCAGATAACAAGGTTAAAATAATTGGCTTCTTTTACATATTCACAAACATACTGTGCTAGAGTTGTCTTCCCTGATCCACCCATTCCCCAAATTGCAATAACAGAATAGCACTTAGCATTGCTAGAAGATTCAGGGATATCCTCTTGTAACAAGTTAACAATGTACTCCCTGTCCTCCTCTCTGCCAATAACCTCAGTACCAGGTTTAGAAATGGTTTCCTTAATCAGCTCATTAGGTCTATCAGTTGAATTATGGACACTAATGTTCGGTTGGTTAAGTAGGCCAACAATTTTCATTGCTTCATTGACAGTTTTTTCTAAATTCTCCAGGCTTTTGATGAGATCTTTCTTCTTAGATGCACATTTGAGTTTGCTCTTTAGTTTCTTGAAATTACACTTAGATTTAGATGAAGGAAAAATGGAATTGACCTCCTTTTCAAGCCGGTTGTACTCGACTAAACCAAGCACATGCTCAGCCTCATAAAAAGCATACCTGAGCTTTTGAAGCAACTGCTTAAGAAGCGGCCGGTGGGGGCTCTGCTGTACTGCTTCTGTCAGGATGAGAAGCTGCGGCAGGAGGAGGGTTTGCAGATCTTCCAATTTGCCAAGGAGCGCTTGCTTTCGACATAGGAGATGTGGGGGCGGATCTATGCCGAGTGCGTCATAGCATTTGTTCACAAATTTTGTAAGGATAGGTGAGAGCAGCCAACCAGCAGCTGAGAGGCCCCAGCTGACTGCCGACGTGGTCAAGGTTCCCACCATGGCTGAATCCGTATCATGAGAGTTTGGTCAATGGAAGTCGAGAGAGAGAGACAGAGAGAAGAGGAAGAGATAAAATAAAGGGACTAGACAGAGAAGTTTTGTGAGCGAGAAACATCCATGTTAGTCGAGCGTAATCTTTGCTTCATATTTTTCAGTTTTCACATAGAACCCAATGAATGCTCGTCAGTCGTGAGATTAAACCTAGTAATTACTTAATACACTTTTCCGCGCTCGTCTTCTCTTGCTGTTATACATTTCTTTGGCTTTAAATTAAAAGGGCGAAATAATATAATTAGCACCTTTCACAGAACACTTTTATAATTTGGATTATTGAATATTTTCTAGACGGCCTTGGTATCTTGATGAGAAAATTACTGCTTAGTTTTATAGGGTTTGCTAGCATTTCTTTCCCTTATTGTTTATTTTATTATTATTATTTTTTTTTTTTGGATCATGTTATCGACAGGTTATTTTTAAAATGAATTGAAAGATGCCTTCGTCGGAGAACAGCATGTCGTACCATTATTGACCAACTTGGGATTAGATGATTTTCTGTGACCTACACATTAATATAAACCAACTGATTCGTGTCCAGACACGTTCCCTTGTCAGCCAACAAGAGGAAATTTGTTGTATTAATATCATTTTCACGTTAATATGTTCCGGAGCATTATATATATATGTGTTGTAGCTGATTTTTATACATAATATTAATATTAATTATAACATTATCTTTTTTACATTAGTTAGTACGTTCTTCAGCATGCATAGGAAATCTATTCTATGTAAAGATATGCTAGCTGATTTTTAGCAAAATATTTGATATATGGGCTCGTTTGGGATGGTTAGGAATAGGATAGGAATAACATAAATTTAGGGAAAAACACTATTCATAGGAATTGGAGGAATTGGTTATTTTGGGAATTAGAAATGTGGTTTGGATGGTGAGTTTAGGAATAGCATTGGGAAGTGTGAAAAAGTAGAGAGAAAAGTGTTGTTGGGAAGAGTGTTATTGAAAATTATGTTAGGAATGGAATTGGCTATTCCAAAACCGTTTGGATGAAAATTTTAGAAATGGAATTGGCTATTCCTAGGTAAAGGACAATCAATAGAGATTATCAGTTAGTCTTTAGTAATTAATTAAAAATAATATATGGGGCTTGATATAGATGACTTGTGAGTTTGGTAATTAATGTATCGGAAATGTGACCTTCCTGAATAAAACATGGATAGAAGCTTAGAACACACTACAAATATATGATATCTATGTTCCGAGGAGAGTTTCCAATGTAAATATTTTAGATGTCCTAAATACTAATATTTCACTATTTAGTTATTTTTAAAATTTTAAAATTCAAACATTAAATCCAAATTATTTATTTTATTCTATTTAACGAGTGATGCTTCTTCTCTTGGCTCGCTAGGTAGGCTGCTGGGGGAAATAGGATGAATTGAGACGATTTTTTTTTTTTTTAAATACCCTATTATATATTTTTAATAGATCAACCAGTTCTTTATGTTCTGATTGCCGCCTGAAGGGGACAAAAGAAATACCTAATTTTCTCTTCCAAGAAACCTTTTCCACAGGGGATCTCTTAGTATGACTCAAACCTAGATAAAGTTCTTGTGTAATTATGTTTGATTTGTTGCTTTCACAATTAATTTTTATACATTGTTCTCTATTTCACATGAATAAATAGCCAGTTCGATACTACAATATTCTCGATCCAACAAAAGTTGTTCATAAATACTTAAAAAATACATAAAAATGCATAATGATGAGTGGATTTTATACATATATTTAGATAGGATTTTGACTCCAAACTAAACCAATTTGTGAGTTTAGATAGTTTAGATAATTTAGGTTAGTTTAATTAGGTTTTAGATCAAAGAATGAGTTACTACCATAGTTCCTAATTTTATTGCAGATTTTGGACAAGAAATGACTTGGATGAATCCTTGAAGTTGTAGAGCTCGTTCCAAGCTTTCCTATGATTTTCAAATCACCCCAAACGAAGTCCAGATGAAGGAGATATGGCCAAAATACTGACAGGACGCAGTGCTGGATTTTTCCAGCGGGTAGCTGAAAGCTCCAGCGGCCCGCCGGTCCTGGAACCGCTAGAAATACCAAAATCGCCCTATTTAGCATTTCTATGTTTGGAAGACGGTTTCTACCGACTCTAGGTGCATCTAGAACGTGTCTTCAGTTATTTCCAGCGTTTCTACACCTTCCCAATGCATATTTAAGTCCAGTTTGAGGAGATTTGGAGGGATACAACAAGAGGGATCAAATCCAAGGTCAAAGTTAGGGTTAGACATAGAGTTATTTGAGAGTTTGGTCTCAAGTCCAGATCGTGGCAGCGTGATAAGCGGGAATTATGCATATAAATATCGCTTATATTAGGACTTAATTTCATTGATGGTGTGCATTTCTAACCTTTTAATTGTTAATTTAGGTTAGAAGCAAGGTACTGCTATGGCTACTTTTATTTTGTACAGAATCTGTTTGATTGGCGGCCCACCGAAGGTTTCGACGACCCACAGAAAAATGCAGCGAGTAACAGGTGAGACTTGGTAACACAGACGATTTCAGCGACCCGTAGGACTCGACAACGGGCCGCTGAAGAAGGAATCGACAGCCGAAAATATAGTTACCAAGTTCTGCATCCACCTCTACGCCGACAGTTTTAGAACCTTCCCACGCCTGTATAAGCAATGAAGTGCATCAGAGAAGCAAGTTCGTGAGTTGAGAGCCGATTCAACCTTTGGAGAGCATACCAGAAGCTTTCTGCGGGCCGCCAGGAGCATCAGCAACCCGCAGAAAGAGTAGCAAAGAGGACAGAAAGAGAGAAATCTAGTTTCTATTGTTGTAATCTTATTTCTTTCTCTATGTTTTCTCATTATTCAGATACCTTTTGTTGTTTTGCTATGAATACTTGTGAGTAGTCGTATATTAGGGGCCATAATAGTGAACCTTTTTAGTTTATGATTGATAATATGCTTTGAAGTTATTTTCTTTGTTTGCATGTTGTGTTTTCTGCTTTGACTGAATATCTTAGATTACTTTTACTGAATTGTTTGGATTGAATTGCTTGCACCCGTTAAGTAAGAGCTCGCTTAATTGTTAGGTGGTTAATTCCAAATGTTTTCAAGTAATTAGGTTAAAGTATGGTAAACACGAGAGTTGATACCGGAAGGTTAGACTTGTTGGAGTTATGTCCTAGAAGTCAATATTTAATGACTTATTTTCTTAGTTTATGTTAATGATGATATTTGATCATTTGTTCCTAGAGTTTATTATTGACAGATCATTCAGGTTGAGGATCTGAATTATGGATCTCTGTGGATCATTCATTAGAATGACAATAATAAATCTAAATCGTCCATAATCTTGATAATTAACAAGGAACATTAATTATCATAAAAGATTAATATGCAAGTTAAGCGATGATTAAGTTCTACAAATCATAGGTAAGGAGTTACCAACTTAATTGCATATGTATATGTTGTAGAACATAGTACAGGACTTGACCCAATGAAATAAACATTTGGATTGTGTTAAGTGTCATTGTTTATTTCATATGAGTTTGATTCTATGTTTGAGATGTTCACCTTTTCCACATGAGGATAGGTTCAATAAATATCGTCTAACGTTGATTCCTGATAAAGGCTGCTATAAGGACTTTATTTATGTTCTCTTGAATTGTGCGGGGAAAAGTTGTTCATCAAGAAAATCGTATGTCCCTCATTAATATACTTAATGAGTGATGATATCTGTTTGGGCCCCTTGATGGAGTTTGGATTGTTTGGCCAACTTGTACAATCAACTCTATATCAAGAAATGTATAATCTGCAAGAATGACACATTCCTATCTTGGATTATACAAGGATATCATGTGACATAAGAATCAAACAAGGAAATACTTTTATTTCTTATGCAGGATTGAGATATTGTAGCTGTACATTATCTATGCGAATTGGGAATCATAACGTGTTGCTAGATACCGCTTATGATTATTGGAAATAAATAATGATTTATTCTCCATGGCCAACATAGCATAAATCCTCAATAGGGTCGCACAAATAGGACTTTGACCACACGTGCATTGTTTATTTGTATTGGAGAATACAAAACATGATAAGTTGATTAATTAATTATATACCGTTATGAACCGTTATAATTAATTATATCAAATGGATCATGTTAGAAATAAATTAATGCATAAGCCAATCAAGAATTAATTATTAATAAGTTAATAATTAATTATGTTCAACACTTTAATTTATTTGAGCTATGTGGGCTTCTAAATTAATTGTTTATTTAAAGGCCCATTGTAAAGGATGAAAGAAAGAGCATTTATATGGATCATTAATTAATGAATTAATGGCCCATTTAGCACATGAGAAATTGGGCTTCATAGCCTATTAATTTTCAGCTAGGGCAAGTGGCAAAGTTGTAAATAGTGGTAACTTAGGATGATGATTGGTTGGCTATAAAAGGGGGTCTCTTTAGAGAGCCAATCCTAGCCTCCACCTACCCCTCTCCTCTTCCCTTCCCTTCTTGTGCGCCACCAAAAGAGAAGAGAGAAAATTCTCTCTTCTCCATGGCTCTTCCTTCTCCCTCCATTGCTCATGTGTTGAGCTCCTCCCTTCTTCTTCCTCCATTAAATGGTTAATAGAAATTAGAAGTTGGTAGAGAGGATTAGCTAGGAGCTTGAGAAGAGCTAGCACTCCTTCAAGCTTGTGGTCGGCTCCTTGGTGGACGTGAGGCGGTTCGAGGTGGTGGAGAGGCGGTGCAAGCACGCCATCGACTCCCATGCCATGGAATCGAGCCTCTTTGTTACTACACAAAGAGAGGTATAATTCTCCTACTTGTTCTCATTGTTTTGATGTGTGATTGCTTTAGCACTAGATCTATTGATTTGCTTGTTGTTAATGGTGATTAATTAGTTGTAATTAATCTAAAATTAAAATATGAGCATTTCCTAACAAGACTAAGGTCAAGAAATGGAAGTTGAAGCCCTTCCTGATTACGGAAGTATAGGGAGTCGTAGGTCGTAAAGCATAAACTAATATAACTTGGACCAAGAAACGGAAGTTGAAATCTAGGTTGTATTCGAGGAAAATAAGGTTAACTATAGGAAACCTGGCCTTAAACAGAAGTGGGATTGAGGAGCCTTAGTTAAGATTAATTTCCTACACAAAGTAACAATTAAAATAACCAAAAAGTTGAGTCTGCGCTAATCCCAGCGGGTTGTATGTGCCCTCTGCCTTCAGCGACCCACTTAAGGAGTCAGCGACCTCAGTTTCAGCGGGCCGCTGATTCTGGAGTAAACTAAAAAGTATTAGCTGCTAATAAACCCCTAATCTTTTATTTGTATTTTAAGCCTTTTAACTCATTGAACTGTTAATTTAGGACTTTTACTTATCTGCAAACCTTTACTTTTGATCTGTTACAAATATTATTCTTTTTATATCTCCAATCTAGTTAATCAAAGTTTAATTAACTTAATTAATTGAATATTCCGTCCCTGTGGTTCGACCCCGATAATACTTAGACGATTGTTGTACGCTTGCAACGGGATTTGGGTATAATTGGGTATAAATTCAAGAGCGGATTATCCACATCACAGCGCCGAGCAAATCGATTGCGACAGCAATAGACGTGTTTGATAGGAGATTTCGACACGCAAGAGCAATTGGTTGTAATCTTTCTTTGTTTTCATTTTCTCTTGTGTTTGTATGATGTCTCTTAGTTATTGATTTGTTTGTTCTAGGCCATGGTAGTAAACCTTCTAGTTTATCTTTGATAATATGCTTTGAGATTATTTTATTTGTTTGCATGTTGTGTTTTATGCTTTGGTTTAATTGTCTAGATTACTTTAATTGAATTGCTTGGATTGAATTGCTTGCACCCGTTAAGTCAGACGTCGCTTAATCGTTAGGTGGTTAAATCCAAACGTTTTCAAGTAACTAAGTTAAAGTATGGTTAACACGAGAGTTGATACCGGAATGTTAGACTAGGGTCAAGAAACGAAAGTTGAAGCCCTTCCCGATTACGGAAGTATAGGGAGTCGTAGGTCGAAAAGCATAAACTTGTATAATTTAGACCAAGAAAAGGAAGTTGAAATATAGGTTGTATTCGAGGGAATATAGGAAACCTGGCCTTAAACGGAAGTGGGATTGAGGAGCCTTAGTTAGAATTTGTTCCCTACACAAAGTAACATCTAAAATAACCAAAAAGTTGAGTTTGCGCTAATTCTAGCGGGCCGCAGGAAGATTCAGCGGGTTGTCTGTGCCCCTGCCTTCAGCGACCCATTTAGGAGTCAGCGGGTTGTCTGAGGGCCGCTGATTCTGGAGTAAACTGAAGAATAAAACTACCAAAAATCCTAGAACATGACTTGTTGAATTTCTCCCATTAATTCTTATTTTGACCTCGAAACTAGACTTAGGATTTGAGACCAATTGCAATTCTTGAATTCTTAAGAGTTGAATCGTCAAAACTAATTTAGCAAAGTAAAAGACCGATATTCCAACACCGTCCCTGTGGATTTAACCCTCAAGCTTTACCACAAACGATTAGATCGGGTAAACGAGATTTTTATTTTGAACGTGGTTCCACCTCGCGATCACATAAAAATATGACATAAATGATTAAATGAAAATAAACAAAATGAAAGAGGACAGTTTCGTTTATCCCACGAAAATCGATTTTCGTTGACTGTTTCATTTGTTAAAGAAAATAGAAAAACAATTTCTTTAATCGTTTCGAAGGGACGAAAAGAAACTACCAAATAGTTGGAACATGTTTCATTTGCACCCTATCCGTTCTAATGATATTTTTTTAAGAAAAAAATAAAAATGTCCGGGGCGAAAATACAGGAATGATAAATGTCATCGCTAAAAAAATCATCGCGCGACATTGCTGTGACTAGCAGGTGTCTGTTACAAATGTTCAGTTTAATAACCAAATGTGTTCAGTATAATAATCAAAAGTGTTTAGTTAAATGCGTCAACTAATGATGTTATTATATAGAGTCGCGCGTCAGTCGCGTCAGCCTTGGAGAGAGGCGCATCAGGGGCAGAGTCAAAAAAATTTAATTTGAACTGGACCAGTTCATGACCCCTTCTAATTTTTTTCATGTGTTTTTTGTTCGGTTCGTGACCCCTTCGCTTGACATTGCACCTATTAAAAAAACTAAAAGTAATACTAAATAAACTGAACATTTATATATAAAAACATGAACATTTGTACTTATGAAACTAAACATTTGGTTTTACTAAACTAAACACTTATACTTATCCAAATGAACATTTTTGCTGATAATATTTATATTTTTTATTGCAACTAACTGAACATTTATATTCAAATAACATAACATTTGTATTTATCCAACTGAACGTTTACGTACGAAATAAAAATAAAGTGCTCTGCGCTGGTTAAGGAAATCGCTGGCTCAGCGATGGCAGTAATTCAGGAATGATAACCGTATTAGAGAGGAGGAGTTCACCTCCAGCACTCCTTATTCTCTTTGGTTTCCTTTCAAATTTTAGATTCTGGGAATGATAACCGTATTAGAGAGGAGTAGTTCACCTCCAGCACTCCTCATTCTCTTTGGTTTCCTTTCAAATTTTAAATTCTGGAGCAGGTTAACTGGCTTGGACGGGATCTGGTCAACCTTCTCCTTCACCCTCCTTCGTTAATACCTTCTGGAGTAATAAGCCCTTAGCAGGTAACCATCGCTGATGGTAGAAATCAATTTCCGCGAAAGGGTAATTATCTTGCATTTTTTGAATATGGGCCTAAGGCTCCGCTCCAGACGAAGGGACTCGGGAGAGGGGTAAAGGACTCGGTACACCCCAAATCGGACAGTAACCGATCTCTCCTTCTTTCTGTCTCTTTAGTACCCTTCGTTTCCGTCGATTTCGCCCTCTGGAGCAAGGTACTCGCGCTCTCTCTCCCTTCCCTTCGCTTCGCTCCGAGTACTCCCTTCTGGAGCGGAGTCTAAGGGTACAACAAAACAAAACCCAACTAAAGCTCTTTTTTCGGTCCCATCAAATCGGAACAATCCCAACCGTTTATTATCGTCTCTTTCCTGTTTCCCACCTCCATCTCTTAACCTCTTCCTCGCCTTCACCACCGGGCAGCTCCTCCACCTCATCGCCTCCATTACACATGAGCTCGTCTTAACTCGTGGTTTTAAAAACTACAAGCTAGCCTTCCTCGATTCGACTCAATGGAAGGAGACGTCGAAGAAGAGCTCCTTTTGGTCGAAACCGAGCTCCAAGACGTACAAGGTAAAACCCACTTTCAACAATAAACAATTCCAATAAAAGACATAGAAAGCGAAAATCAACATATGTTGATAGTTTACTTGTAATGTTTGTAGAGCAAATAAGAGCATTGCTTGAGCATCAAGAGAGGTTGCAAGAGAGGCAATCCCATCTCAGGTCCTTGTTGGATGGACTCAAGGACTCTCAAAATAACGCAATGGAAAATGCCGCACCGTCTGCCCACGAGGATTGGTCCCGGAGTTTCGATTGGGATTCACGTGCTGATGATATTCGATTCAATGTATTTGGCATCTCTTCATATAGAGCAAACCAAAGAGAGGTAATTAACACTAACATTTCCTTTCAGCTCGCTTAGGTTTAAACTTGCATATTCACTGCTTGAATTTAAGCTCTTGTCAAACTGTGAGAGAGCTAAATTACTCAAATTAGCAACTCAGGAACTACTTATAGTACCATAGCTGAGGAATAAAGCATCTTTTGTCAAGGTGTTTTTGTTTTATTTGGGAGCAGCTTCTTATTGATGTATTATTATAATCTGAGTCATAGGCAGTAGATTGAAAAATACTTGAATAGATAACCAAATGCATGAGTAAAGATTGGATGAACCAGATTTCAGTCAAATCTTCTGGTTATTTGTTGCTTATTTGTGTGCATTAGTGTGTCATATTACTAATGGATTCTATTAATTATTGGCCTCTTTTCATATTTCCAAAGATTATTAATGCTGTGATGAGTGGGAGAGACGTGTTGGTTATAATGGCCGCTGGCGGAGGCAAGAGTTTGTGTTACCAACTGCCAGCTGTACTTCATGATGGAATAACCCTGGTTGTCAGCCCACTTCTCTCTCTTATCCAGGATCAGGTACATTCGATCAAATCCTTCTCATCTCTGATTTTGTTACTGTAATGATCAGGGATACACCATGTCAATACTGAATTAAATATAGTTAAAAGCCTGTCCCATGCATCTTGCTTTGTTCTTAAAGTCAGAAACCAACAGATTTTACAAAATGATATCAACTTTGTACTTTCTTATAGTATCAAAATGCCTTTTTATCCTACCTCAGAAGTGTTGTCTTTTACTTTACATTTTTGTTTTAATCTCTCAATATAACTCATATAGGAACATGTAACCAAATTGAGTAACTCTTAACCAATTTAGAGTCACTTATCTCAGTTTGTACAATTAAACACTATAAATAAAGTCAGAGAGGGAGTTTAAGAATCATTATGCTGAAGCTAAAATCAGTATTTAATTCATTCTTGAAGGTACTTAATTGATCTGGCTGTATGGGTCACAAAATGTGAGATGTTCATACTTGCTCTAGCTCAAATATTCAATTGCTAAATTTGAGATGTTCGTACTTGCTCTAGCTCAAATTTGAGATGTTCACAAAATTACTTATAATGCTGCTATTACAGGTTATGGGACTCAAAGCCTTGGGCATCCCAGCAAACATGCTGACATCTACAACTAGCAAGGAGGAAGAGAAATTTATATACAAGGCCCTGGATAAAGGAGAAGGTGCACTTAAGATACTATATGTTACACCCGAAAAGATTTCCAAAAGCAAAAGATTCATGTCTAAACTTGAAAAGTGCAATCATGGGGGCCGCCTTTCCCTTGTGGCTATTGATGTGAGCATTTTTTTTTTTTCATATCCTTTCTTTTGATGCACAATTAATTTATATTGGTTTCTGATTGACTCTATTGTGAAAATAACTTTACCTTTCAAACTCTACATTGTAATCTATTATATGAATATCTTGAAGCACAATATTTAAGATATCATCAGAAAACCAGAAATTTTCTGTTTTTGGTGTGTAGGAAGCACATTGTTGTAGCCAATGGGGTCATGATTTTCGGCCAGACTACAAGAATCTTGGTATATTGAAGATTCAATTTCCGAATATTCCTGTGTTAGCTCTAACCGTGAGTTCCTAAATTTGGGCTATAAATCCTTTTGACCTGAATATTCTTTTGGAAGTTTTTACTAGGTCTGTTGTATGATTCACTTTTGTAGGCTACTGCTACATATAAGGTTCAAATGGACCTGATGGAGATGCTTCACATACCCAAGTGTGTCAAGTTTGTTAGTACAGTTAACCGTCCAAACTTATTCTATAAGGTATTCTGCCCTATAAATTTTTTTCAATCTTGGATAACTTGTGTAATACCTTGCTAAGTTTTGACTTTTTTTTTTGTGATAAACAGGTTCATGACAAATCGTCAGTAGGAAAAAATGTAGTAGATGAGATAGCTGATTTTATTAAAGGCTCATATCCTAATAACGAGTCAGGAATTGTTTATTGTTTCTCTAGAAAGGAATGTGAACAGGTTAGTTGATCGTTCAACAAAATTCATTCTCTCCTTCATTTGTAGTCTCCTATTCCAGTTGTTCATTTTTTTGTCATCACACTTTTGTTTGTCATTTAATCTGAGCATGCTTGCATTATTTGCAGATAGCGAAAGATTTGCGTGATCGAGGAATTTCAGCAGATTTTTACCATGCTGATATGGAGGTAACTTCTCGTGAAAAAGTCCACCTGCGGTATGTTCAATAATTGCTTCCACGTACTACATAAATTTTGCAGCAGTGTGTTATATTCAAGTCCAATCCATAATTTCTGCTATGTTTTACAATATAACAGCTGGAGCAAAAGCAAATTGCAGGTCATTGTTGGAACAGTATGTATCTCTCTCTTTCTCATTCTCTCCAACCATTTTGTTGGTAAATTGGTACCGAGTCCTTACATATACTTCTATGCAGGTGGCATTTGGGATGGGAATAAACAAGCCAGATGGTCTGTTCTAATTTTGCTTTACTTTCGTTAGATAAATTGATGATTAATTACATGTTCTTAATGCTCTTGTGTTTTCTCTAGTTAGGTTTGTCATTCATCATAGCCTGAGCAAGTCCATGGAAACTTATTATCAGGTATGTGTATTTAACACCAAAATGTAAAAACCTTTCAATATTTTTGCCCATAATAAATAAATTTGTTGTTACGATTATTATTGTAGGAAAGTGGTCGTGCAGGGAGAGACGGGCTTCCTTCTGAATGTGTTCTGTACTACAGGCCTGGTGATGTGCCACGACAGGTTGAATTGTAATGCTTTGCTTATGTGTTACTTCTAAATTTCCTTTATATTTCTTCACTAAGAGTTTGTTTTTTCATCTTCTTTACAGAGCTCAATGGTGTTCTATGAGAATTGTGGTTTACAAAATCTTTATGACATAGTGAGATATTGTCAGGTAAGAGTAATACACACTACTATCCTTTGGCTTATTCTATTGAAACATGATATTTTAAATGAGAGTTTATTGTTATGCGGGTTTGTTATCCTGTCGCTTATCTCTCCAGTCTAAAAGAATCTGCCGAAGAAGTGCTTTCTTCCATCATTTTGGGGAAGCTGCACAAGATTGCAATGGTACTTTCTTTCCTCCCATACAGAAACTTACAAAGCACAGATAGTTTGTAATTTTGTATAAAAAAATTTTTGGACTTCCAGGGATGTGTGACAACTGTGCATATGGATCTGAGATCAAGGAAATTGATTATTCCTGTACGTTTGTCCTATATTTTTGCTCTTTTATTTATAATCTGTGTCACATGATTTCTGGTTACTGACCTTTCTAATGCCTCAATTATAGCTATCTTTCTTTTAAAAAAAAAGTTGCGTCTTTGTTTGCACTTTATTTCTCTGATTACTGCATTTGTTGCTTTTTCAGATGAAGCAACAGTTATAGTCTCACTGCTGCAACAGATTCGAGAAATTGATCAGAGGACGACCATGTTGCAATTATTTGACAAGTTTAAGTCAAAGATAAGGGAACTAGGTGACATTTTATAAACTCAGTGTTGGTTTATGCATTTTAATAATGTTTATATCACTTTTCTCTTTTTAGCTTGTAGTACACCCTGATTTTGTAAACAGGTGGATCAAAGAAGACAGCTTCTGATCTGAAGAGAGAAGACATTGAACAGTTAATAATCCAGCTTATTGTGGACCGCATTTTGGTAAATTGTCTAGCATGAGATAGTACCCATGATTAAATTGCTACACATTTGATTCATATTTCTAATTATAAGTGTTTTACTGAAAAACATGGCAACTGATTAGTGTTTCGATTGTCTATATAGAAAGAAGAATTTCAACATACGGCCTATTCTACCAATGCATATGTCACACTGGGACCGCTATGGAAGCAAGTACTAGATGGTGATCCATTTTACCTTTCCAAACTATCTGCAGTTGTTGTTTCCCAAATGTTAATTTTGGTTTCAAGCTTGAATTTATTTTATATCTTAAAAGTTTCACAATTATAGGAAAAAGAAAGGTAAAGCTGGAAATTGGTACAAATTGCCAAGTAGGCAGTAACATTAGTACTGACAAAGGAGCGAAGCGCAAGAGAATGTCAGAACTGGAAAAGAAGTTGGATGAACTGCGCACTGAGATCTCAGCTCAGCATGGAGGAATATTCCCTCACTCTGTTTTGTCTTTGCAACATATGTCCTTGCTAAATGCTCATAGACCTACATCTTTAGACGAGGTACTGTTATAAATTGATACTGTAACAAGTTTGGGTAGGGTAGGGTAGGGTAGGGGTAGCTTTCTTGTTTCTAATTTTTCCTTGTCTTGCCAATACAGTTAATTTTCTGTGGTCAAGGTTTTAACCAGATTACTTGTCCCAAGGAAAATTGAAGCCTTAATTCAACTTAGGCCAGTACCCTTGATTGTCGGGACGACATATCTGTTGTATCTGCCATACTCATAATCATTATTTGTTCATCCCTGCAGTTAGAGAAACTGATAGGGAAACTGAAGACAGAGAAGTATGGTGCTCAAATTATACAAGTCATCGGGCAGTGTGTTAACTTGGAGTCGTCTGATGGCAATCATCAGGAATCTGATTTAAATAAAGAATTCAAACAGCCGAAGAAGAAAGGTAAAGCTGTAGTCGTCGTTGAAAGCAGTGATGACGAGCAGTAGGCTCCTTGTTCATAGGGCATTCTGATCACTTTTTTTTTTTTATTCCATTTTATTTTCTAAGAAAAGTATGCGCTGATCAAATAGATTACAGCACTAACCCATGTCAGATTAGCATTAAGCATTAGTGATAATCTTCCTTTTCTTTTCTTTTTCTTTTTTTTTTTTTTTTTTCTTTTTCTGAAAGGGGGTTGGGGGTGGAAGGGTGGTTTGTATTCAAGGTTGTTGGCCAATTGAGAATGTATACAGACAGTAAGGGTGCAGTAGCTCCTTGTTTTTGTAGACGGTAATTATTTTAGATTATGTTATAAACTATTCAATATACCTGAAAGTTGTGGACTGATTATAACTAAGTAGAAAATCGTTTGTAACAAGAACAATCTAAACAAATTAACAAACCAACCTATATCATTATTTGTGAATTTCAGTAAAGCAAACCATACACAAATGTCCAAAACCAATATCAACGTATTTGTGTAGATGTTGCCATATTGCTGTATGACATTGCATGGGTAGTGCAGATATTGCTGGGCCTGGTGGTAGTCTGAAAATTGGTGGTTTTTTGTACTCTATATCTACCGTTGGGCGACTGACTTATGTTTAGTATGTTTTTTTTTTAAATAATTTGATTTTGATTAAATCGAAACTCTTAGCACGTGGACCTTTGTTATCAATGTATTCTGCTCGACTTACACACCATTTCTTGTATTTTCCATGGTCAAACAAGTTTGCAGAGCTCTCGCCTCTCATCCAGTGATTTGAGTTTTCATCGGCTGATTTTAAATTCTCTCTTTTAATTTGTATTATCGGTCCTAAAACGAAAAGCCCAAATGAGGTTGTATTATGCGAATAATAATGTTGGTTTTTAAGTGAAAAGCGCCTGATTGACCATTAAAGCCCCAAAAGTGATTTTTCTCGTACATAAAGCCTAATTTGAGTATTATTTTTATTCAATCTAATAATTTTGTTTTATAGCTTGTTCACCAAATATGTTGAGCTGAGAAGATAATCGATTATGAATTATTTATATCAGCAGCTTATTATACTTTTTTTTTTCTAAAAACTAAATTTACTTGGACATACTATCAGACGCCTACTAAAGTCATGTTTGGGAATTGAGAGGGAGCTAGATAGGAATTGTTTTGGCATGATTCGAGTACCCCCAGTTCGATTTTTATTTTACTGTCTTTTTTACTTTTTAGGGTTGATTGATAATTGTATTTGTATGTTTAGTTTTTGTTTCTACTGTTTATTTTTTTTTCTGGTATTGTAGTCTGAAAGGATAGCTAGAACCGTAGAAGCACAGAGCCACAGAGTCATATACTCATGTTCTAGTATTACACCCATGTGTTATTTTTTTTTTATATATAATGGATTTTTGCCCACGGTTGACGGCACCATCTCAAAAAGGGGAAAAAAAAAAAAAGTAAATATGCGACCACTACCAGAGAGAGAAGGAAAAAAAAATCCTCGAAGAGATAAACCCCTGAAATTCTGTGGCAAAACAGAACAACCAAGGAGACGGAAAGACTGAGGAGGGTATAGGATCCGAGCAGTCAGCACGAAAAACAATAGAGTAGCGCCGCAGAGTATCGGAAAACAATAGAGATGGGACAGAAGAATAAGTGAGATGGGCCGGTTTCATCCAAAATCGAATCGAAACAATCATAACCGTTGATTAGTTTGTCTCTTCGGAGCATTCCAAATTTCCAATATTCCATTCCCACCTCCGCCTCCTCGCCTCCGTCCGCCGTCAAGCGCCGCCGCAGCTCCGCCTCAGTCGACCACCTCATCACCTAAACGCTTCACCTTTGCTGCTCCCATACCTCTCTCCATTACACATGACATGACCCTGTCTTATCTCGTGGTTTTAGCAACTACAAGCTAGCTTTCACTCGATTCGAATCAATGCAAGGACACGTCGATGGAGAGCTCCATCACCTACAAGGTAATCCACTTTTAAGATGAAATGAAACAATGCAAAGAAACGAAACTAGAAGAAGAATTGAACACTGGTACAATGTTGTAAGCTTATCTGTTGTCTTTGTAGGCCAAACAGAAGCAATTCCTGAGAACCAAGAGAATCAACCCCATCCCAGCTGCCTGTTGGATGAACTCAAGGAATCTCAAAATAGCACCGCTGAGGATTGGTCGCGCACTTGTGATTGGGATTCTCGTGCTGATGATATTCGGTGCAATACATTTGGCATCTCTTCATACAGACAAAATCAAAGAGAGGTGATTAACATTAACACGTCCTTCAGTTTTGTCATGTTTAAATTTTGCAATTCTGCTCTCCAACTCTAATAATTGTTGCTCTCTTTTTTCATACCTGGGGCTGGGAAGATTATCAATGCTGTGATGAGTGGGAGAGATGTGCTGGTTATGATGGCAGCTGGTGGAGGCAAGAGTTTGTGTTACCAACTGCCCGCTGTACTCCATGACGGAATTACCCTGGTTGTCAGCCCACTTCTATCTGTTATCCAAGATCAGGTTCTTTCCATCAAATACTTTTCATCTCTCATTTTTGTTACTGTAATGGTCAGGACTCAGGAGTGTACCCCGACAATTCCAAATTGCATATAGTCAAAAGCCTGTCCCTTGCAGCTTGCTTCTTTTTTTAATAATCTGAATACACAGCATTTTTTAAATGATGGTACCTTTGATACAAGATGCCATTTTATCCCTTCAGAATTATTGTGATTTAAATTTTGTTATAAACACTTAACAAAATTACTTAAATAGGAACATGTACCCATTTGGGTTCCTCTTTACTATTCAGAGTCGTATAGTTAAGCACTCTAAAGAAAGTTGGAGGGAGTTTAAAAATCATTACACTGAAGCTAAAATCAGTATTTTATTCATACCTGAAGGTACATATAATTATTGGATCTGACTGTTGGGTCACAAAAAAATTCTGACTGGCAAGTACATATATATTCGTTCTTGGTCAAGTTGTCAAAAGAAATTACTAATGATATTGCTTTTTCAGGTTATGGGACTCAAAGCTTTGGGTATCCCAGCACATGTACTGACATCCACAACTTGCAAGGAAGATGAGAAAATTATATACAAGGCCCTAGATAGAGGGATAGGTGCACTTAAGATACTATATGTTACACCTGAAAAGATTTTAAAAAGCAAGCGATTCATGTCTAAACTTGAAAAGTGCTATCATGGGGGACGGCTCTCTCTTGTGGTTATTGATGTGAGCATTTGTTTTTCATATTCGATCTTTTGAAGCACATAGTTAATTTCATTGTATTGTCCAAAACACTATTCAATACAAACTTTTAAATTGTAATCCATTATATTAATATCTTGAATCACAAGATTTAACTTTATACAAGGTGACCAGAATGTTTTAACTTTTTGAAAGTAGGAAGCTCATTGTTGTAGCCAATGGGCTCACGACTTTCGGCCAGGCTTCGAGGATCTTGGGATATTGAAGATTCAATTCCCTAATATTCCTGTGGTGGTGCTCACTGTGAGTTTCTAACTTTGAGTAATCAATCTTATTCCTTACTTATGACTTGCCTGTTCTTTTTTGAAGTTGTCACTATGTCTGCTGTGTAATTCACTTTTTTGCAGGCCACTGCTACATACAAAGTTCAAATGGACCTGATAGAGATGCTTCACATACCCAAATGTGTCAAGTTTGTTAGTACAGTCAACCGTCCTAACTTATTCTATAAGGTTTACGGCCCTTAAAAATTCTTTCTATCTTGGATAGGATAACTCTTGGTGTAATATCTGCTAAGTTTTTTCTTTGTTTTGTTTTGTTTTCCTTTTTTGTTTTATTTGTGGTAAACAGATTCATGACAAATCGTCAGTTGGAAAGTGTGTAGTAGATGAGATAGCAGATTTTATTAAAGGCTCATATCCTAATAACGAGTCTGGAATTGTTTATTGTCTCTCTAAAAAGGAATGTGAGAAGGTGAAGTTATCGTTCTACAAACTTGATCTCTCTCCCTTTGCAGTTCTCCTGATTCTACTTCCTCCTCTCTTTTTTTGTTTCATTTTTGTTTGTTATCCCATCTGAGCATGCTTGTATTATTTGCAGGTTGCGAAAGATTTGATTGATCGAGGAATTTTAGCAGACTTTTATCATGAAGGTATGGATGTAGTTTCTCGTGAAAAAGTTCACCTGCTGTAAGTTCAATTTTTGCTTCCTCAATCTAAATAGATGTTGCAACATTGTGTAAAATTTGATGTCCAATTCTTAATTTCTGTTATGTTTTACCATATAACAGCTGGAAGAAAAGCAAATTGCAGCTCATTGTTGGAACAGTATGCATCACTCTCTTTCACATTCTCTCCAACTATTTTGTTGGTAAATTAGTACGTAAGTACTTACATATACTTCTATGCAGGTTGCATTTGGGATGGGAATAAACAAACCAGATGGTATGCTCTAATTTCTTTGTGATGCTGTTTGATAAGATTATTAATTACATGTTCCTAATCGTCTTCAGCTTTTCTCTAGTCAGGTTTGTCATTCATCATAGCCTGAGCGAGTCCTTGGAAACTTATTATCAGGTATCTGTATTAGCATGAAAAAGCCAAAAACTTAATAAAATTTTCCCCCAGAATTACTAAAATTTGTTGTTACCATTATTATTAAAGGGTAGTGGTCGTGCTGGGAGTGATGGGCTTCCTTCTGAATGTGTCTTGTATTACAGGCCTGGTGATGTACCACGACAGGTTGAATTTAAAGGCTTTATTCATCTATTATTTTTAGATATTCTGATAATTTCTTCACTAAAAGAGTTCATATTTGTTTTCATCTTTGTACAGAGCTCAATGGTTTTCTATGAGAATTGTGGCTTACAGAATCTTTATGACATGGTGCGGTATTGTCAAGTAAGAGTTATACACTCACTATCCTTTGGCTAATTATCACGAGACATGATGTTCTAAATGAGAGTTTATTGTGATATGGATGTGCTATCTGCTGCTTCTCTTTCTAGTCTAAAAGAATCTGCCGTAGAGGTGCTTTCCTTCACCATTTTGGTGAAACTGCACAAGATTGCAATGGTGCTTTTTCCTTTTTGTTCCTTTTTTTATGTTATGGTTTATTTGGGCATACGATTTTTTACATGATAGTTTCTAATTGCTTTGTCTAAAATCCTCATTTTTATTTTTCTTTTTCCTTTTTTTTTTACACAAGTATCAGTATCTATTCCTAGCTAACATAAAAGTACAGATCACAGATAGTTTGTATAACAAAATTTTTCAAATCCCAGGGATGTGCGACAACTGTGCATATGGATTTGAGATCAAGGAAATTGATTGTTCATGTACGTTTGTCCTCTATATTTGCACTTTAATAAAGAAGCTGTACCATATTATTCCTTGGTCGCTGGACTTTCTAATGCCTTAAGTATACCTAACTTTTCTTTTTGTTTTCAATAATTATGGGTCTTTGTTGCACTTGATTTCTCTGAGTACTGCCATTTGTTGTTTTTTTTCAGATGTAACAACAGTTATAATCTCACTGCTGCAACAAATTCAAGTAATTGATCAGAAGACGACCATGTTGCAATTAGTTGACAGGTTTATGTCAAAGATTAAGGAACTAGGTGACCATTTTATAAACCCACTTGTTCGTTCATTCATTTTAATAATGTTTATATTACATGTTTGCCTCTTTTCTTGTTCATTTCACCATTACTGCAAAACAAAGAAAACTTTATCTTACCCTGATTGTGTAAACAGGTGGAAAAGAAGAGTCGGCTTCTGATCTGAAGAGAGAAGAAATTGAACAGTTAGTAATCCAGCTAATTCTGGACGGCATTTTGGTAATTTCTTAGCATAAGATAGTAATCATGAGTAAAATATCTTAAACATTAGATTCAATTTTATAATTATATCTATTTACTTTAACCCCAAAAAAATTAAACAAAGGAAATGACTACTGATAAGTATCTTTATGTCTATATAGAAAGAAGAATTTCAACATACGGCCTATTCCACCAATGCATATGTCACACTCGGACCGCTATGGAAGCAAGTACTAGATGGTGATCCATTTTGCTTTTCCAAAACTATGCCTCAGTTGCTTCCCGGATTTTTTTTTTTTTTTGGTGAACTTAAATTTGTTTAATATTTTAAAAGTTTCACAATTATAGGAAAAAGAAGGGTAAATCTGGAAATTCATACGAATTGCCAAGTAGGCAGTAACAATAGTACTGAGAAAGGAGCAAAGCGCAAGAGAACATCACGACTGGAAAAGAAGTTGGATGACCTTCGCTCTGAGATCTCATCTCAGCATGGAGGAATATTCCCACACTCTGTTTTGTCTTTGCAACACATGTCATTGCTAAACACCTGTAAACCTACATCTTTGGATGAGGTAAGTACTGCTATAAATTGAAACTGTTACAACTGTTGGGTATTGTGGTTTCTTTGTTTCTAATTTAGTGCCAATAGAGTTAATTTTCTATTGTCAAGGCTGTAACTGGATCACTTATCCCAGGCTGAAACCTTGAATACTACTTAGGCTGGTTTGTACCCTTGATTCTTGATCTAACATGTCTGTTTGTATCTGTCATAATCATTTTTGGTTTTTGCCTGCAGTTAGAGAAACTAATAGGGAAGGTGAGGACAGAGAAGTACGGTGTTCAGATTATACAAGCTATCGAGGAGTGTTTTAATTTTGAGTCGTCTGATAGTGATCAAGAGTTTGATTTAAATAAAACACCAAAGAAGAAAGGTAAAGCCATAGTCATTGAAGGCAGTGATGGGGGGTGATTGGGCACTCAATTTTTTTTTTGCCGATACTCCACAAATTTCTTTACCAAAATGCCTTCCTACACTGTTGATTAGTGGTCTTTTTTTCTTACCATAAATATTCCTTAAACTAATTCTTTCAGCCACCAGTAGAAACAAAAAATCAAACCTATATAATTTGATCAAAGTTTAAAACTCAATATCATGGCACAAAAAAATTTTCAATATTCCAACCTACATATATTGCTGAACAGTGTGTTACTTGTACAAGTAGCGAATTTACTTAAAAAATCTTGATTAATCTTGGCAGTGTCTTTCATAATCATATCTCAGTATAAATATTGACCTTGACAATATTTGCTCCAATTATTATTGAACAGTTAATGTAAATTCATTGGAACTTGAAAATATTCTGCAAGTACTGAAGAGTAAATAATTTTTTTTCCCATTAGTTAGATATTTCATATGGGTCCTCTATAGGTGTAAGAATATGAACTCAAATGTCATTATTTTCCCCCCCACCAACCATTTCTCTGTCCATATCTGTTGGAATAACTACTTAAATTTCATTTCTGAATTATCAGCTTTGAGGATACTATTGCCTAATTATAAATGAAAATTTAGGTCAAATGTGTATTATACAGATCATTTAGCTAAAGTAGAACTAAGAAAATATAGTGTGGGTTTGGTATCAACAACATTAGTCACGGTACATTCTGTGGTAACCTACCAATACCGATGAATATTCACTGATCATGGTATTTTTTTTGTCATTGGTTGTTTTTATTGATATATGTAAGCAATCTGACACTTTCCAATCGAAGCCAAACCCCTTCGAGAAAAGGATTGAGCTCTTATGTTATCAGTCTATACACATAGTCATTATGTACTGATGCATACTGACATTGTAGCCATCTGATGCACACAAAAATGTCAGTATTGGTACCAGTCCATCCAAAAAGTGTCAGAATGATTGAACTCTGTATCTACGATTTTTTATTAAGATGTATAAGCAATCTGAAAATTTAAGTGACATACCAATATGTAAAAATGCAGGTACTCACCCTAGCCAAATGCATAAAGACTCTGGCACATCTACTTCGGAATTTAAAGTTCCTGCAACAATGCCAGATGATTGCGTATTTGATTGGATCGACTCAAAACATTGTAGCCAAATGAATTGACATCAGTTTATATTAAATGAGAGCATCATGAAGCATGCTAGTCATCAGTCACCACTGTATTGGGCGGTTTATGAATGATAATTGTGTTGGAAAGTGATGCTAGAAATCAGCCATGACACTACTGGTAATTAAACATCCAATATACAACTAGCCCTGAAATGTCTACAAGGAGCGAAATCAAAAAGAAAAGAATACGGTCAGTAAATAAATTATCCTTGAAATTTTACATTTTGGATTCCATCTTCCTGCAGCTTCACAGCTTGCACCAACTACAAGATCAATCCAAGAGGTCGAAATCTTTTCATTTGTGCAATGAAGAAGCTATATTAATCCGTCCAGAGAGCGCATAAGTGATTGACTGTACGAGAGAGAAAGAGAGAGCGAGAGACAGAGAAACGTGTGCTCTTCAATATAGTAATGTATTTTGTTTACGTTGTAAATTATTTAATACAACAAAATATCGTGGATTGATCATAACTGTAGTATAAAATCCTTCCTACACGACAGTCATCTAAACAAACCAAGACGTATCATTGTTAGTAAAATTTCTTCTTAGGCAGCAAAGCAAATCATACAAATTCCCGAAATCATTTTAAACAGATTGTGTACATAATGGTTTACAAGCGTAGTCCACGAAGAGCAACTGTCCAGTCGCTAATATATCTGCCGTTGGGAACAAACCAACGTTTGGTAACAAAATTTTCAAAATAATTTCATCTGAAATTGTGATTATTTTCATTTGAAGTTTTGATTGATACCAGACTTCAGCACAGAGATCTTCGAATGTGTCCTTTGTTGATAAAATTTGCATAGTTAATTTGTTTAATTCCACACCATTTATACGAGTTGCTATGCACAAATTAGTTTCTGCTATATTGGTATTCGACCAGCACGTATTCATTTGTGGTAGCTAGGATTTATATTAATTTTTCTCTCTTACAAAAGGCTTTATACAAAATAGTAGTTAGATTTTAGGTTTTATATAGGAATGTCCAAATAATAATGCTAGGCTCTAATCACCATTTCCGACATATAAGAAAATGAATGAAATTTTTACTAGAACTGTTGTTTATCCTCTTAGCAAAAACATTTTTTTTTTTCTTCTTTGAAGAAACTGGACTTTCGATCCCATGCCTTTTAATTTTGTTTTTACCTTTCTCCTCCAATTGAAAATGATGCGGGCGGTATCTTATTCCGATCAAATTAAATCCTATAATTAGAATAATGTTTTTGATAGAAATTTAATCATTATTTTATCAGAAATAGATTTTTAAAAGAATGTCTACTTTTAAGCTCATCGTCTGGAATTAAAGTCATAAGGCTACAAACGAACCTAGTTATACACTTCCCTTTTCACGAACACAAAATTCAGTGACCTTTTCATAATTAGAAAAAGAAAAGAAAAAAAAATAGTGGATCAGAAAGTTTGGTTTTTGCCAAAATCCGCCACCTCCCTGTCTTCTGTGATAAGCTCAGAATTATTCAATAATTTCTAACGAACTGGTATACTAAGTTGCTAATTAATAAGCACCTTCAGCTGAGATATTAACAAAAAAGAGGGCCAAGAAATCTTTAGTAGAACAGCAATTTTTTTAACTGAAAACTATCCCTAGTATACATAACCTTTTACAAAATCTGATCAGAACAATCCAAATGAAAGTGCACAAAATTTAAACTACAAATAAAGGAAATTTCCTCAATGAAACCAATTATAGACATGGCAAAGCACATGCACTTTAAAAAAAATTAAAAAAAAATTAAAAAAAAAATCTGAGATGACACACACATATCAGGGATAAAAAGAAGATTTAAGGTAAGAAATGAACAAAAGCTGCAAAAGACATAATAATCTTTCATATTTTTCTGAAAACTTAAATGACAACATGCATCATAAAACAGATATTAATCGAACTTATGATCTGTTCCAGATAAAATTCTATAAATGACAATCAACTTGACCAACTGTCAAGTAATACAAGCACAATATTTATTATACCATATCGTAAGATGCACAGAGACAAGAAAAATTCTTTATCTACAAAGCCATGTACATTTTATTAGAATAGAAAATCAATTTAAAGAAAATGGTGAAGAGACGTTAACACAGAGATCACTTTCTGATCATATCAAAGTGCAATCAAAATGACTTTGAGAAAGGTCAATAATGATTTTGTAATTTTACGAAGAATTATTTAATAGGAGAAGTTTAAATGGGTATATAGATATGCATCAATTTTTAGAAGGATAATGCTTTCAAATAGAACTCTTCTTTGTTGTCACTACCAATACTGGTTTAAAATTTGCTATTTTCAGTATTTGATCTTAAAAACACCTACCACTACTTTTCACAAAAAAAGGAAAAGGAAAGAATAACTCTAGGAAACCAACATGGACTGCATGTAGGCCACAATAAAACAAGAGAAATTTTCTTTGTTCTCCATCTACTCTCTCTTAATTTTGACATATTTGCAGCAGCAGTAAGAATCCCATGGTTTCTGAGACATGGATTTATATACAAAGCCTAATAAGTTTGGTATGATTTTATAAACTTATAAACCTAGAAACAGAACAAAAAGAGGGAAGGGCCCATAATTAACAAAAAGCAAAATGGAAGGGGCTGAAAGAGAGACATTCTAACTTCTAAGATCTTCATTTTCCCTTCCCTCCATCCTAACAGCAATGAGTAAATAATTGAAAGTAAATAGTACTCAGGAAAAACAGAGAATCAAAAGCCTCCCTTTCTCCAGCTATTTATCTCCATAACTAACCTGGCACTAAACAGACGCTAAAGCCTCCCTCCATGACTACTATTGTGGGCCCCACCACCAAAGGGCTCACCAGCTGAACCACTGCCAGCTCCCAAATCAAGGCTGCCTCTGATGGGCTGGATCAATCCTGGGAAACCTCCAGTAGGGGACCTCACAGTGGGTCCCATGCCCAGCCCAAGGAAGTCCACAGTTGTAGGTTTTGACACAAAAAGTGACGATGGGCCCATCATCAGGTCTGGCAAGTCCATCGGGCTATTCTCATAATGTAATCCCAGACCAAGCCCCGCTGATAACAATGGCGCCGTGTCAGGTCCCAGCTGCTGGCCCCAATGTTGAAGTCCACTCTCTCTAATTCCTCGATCCTGGTGTTGTTCGCTTCGAGATGGTGATGATATGTCAAGACCAAAGCCTTTGAGAAAGGATGTGCCAGAGGATGTTGCACCCATCTCTGCAGCCTTTTGAAGGAGAGCTGTGGCCGACATGTGGCGGGAAGGGGTTGATGGAGTGAATGACCGCCGGTCTGTTGGAGATGGCTGTGGGAAAACTGAGATTGGGGCTGCAGTTGAGAGGCAGAGGGAAGGTGGCTCGGGCACATGGCAAATCAAATCAGGGTAAGATGTCGGTTGTGGGGTTGGCCCAGACGGTGTAGCAGAGGTAAACAAACTCGCAAAAAGGCTGGGTGTCGTAGAGATGGTGGGACCACTGGTGCTGGTAAGTATGCTTGTGGATTGACTAGCGGTGGCAGCAGTACTGGTTGGGTCAGTCGGGGTCGAAGGTGCAGGAGGTGGCAAGGGTGGAGGAGCTGCAGGGGTACATTGTAGTACATTTGGCAGATTCTCAGCCTCTGCAAGTAAACAGAATTTTATTTATTATGCAAAAGAATAATAGAAAGCCACATCAATGGAGAAGTAATAATAGGAATCATGCAAACTACTGGTATGTTTATCTACACAAGAGGCAACTCTGAAGTAGCTTCAGAACAATTTGAAACAACTAATTAGCCATTTCATGAATTCATCAATTCATGTTGGTCTGGGTTGTCACCTACTCACCTGTGGCTTACCAGACTACGATACTATAAGGATATCTGAAAGGCTTGTAGTACTGGAATCTCCAGTCACCAAAAATTACAAAGGTAGTAAGTAATAATGAAGATAACAACCATGTTTTATGATCGACTATGTCTAACACACCAAGATGATATGCACTACTTCAAATTAAAAGAAGAAAAGAAAACTAGCTTTAAAGCAAATAATGCTTCCTATTGTCATGCTTTTAGTTTACATCACAAATTTTTTTGTCTAAAAATCTCTCTTGTCTGTTGTTGCTGTAAAGAGAAGTAGATGACTACCAATTTGCTGATATGAAGGCAGAATAGAAAGAAAGGCCAAAAGGAAAAAGATAAACCTCTTTCTATTTTCCTGTTTCGCTCTTAAGTTTATTGTTAGCACAACAATGTACTTTACCTATCTAAATAATTCTCACACAGTTTGTAGAAGAAGTCCCCCAGCTCTTCATATTGAGTTGTATTTAAGTAACTTTCAGCCACTCATTTTCTTTTTCTTTGATGTGGGTTATAAAAATTGCTGGTCCCAGAATTTGAGAACTCCATTATTCAACCTCCATTTGATCATTGTCATCCTTTCCTTAAAATTGTTTGTGTTTCAAAAGCTTTTTATTTTTTATATCTATATACTTACAACATCCTTAATTATGTTGAACCTAATGCAGAAGATAGGTTTTTCCAAAATTATCCATGTTGATGGTGCTTAGCAAGGAATGATGTCGAACCGTCTCTCACACTTCATAGATCATCAGCAAGGATTGAATCTGTGTCTTCCTGATACAGATTATGGGGCACCCCGACACAAATGCAGATATGCATATCTTAAATTATCTAATGTAGTAATTCTTGAACACATTTCACCTTGCCGGTGGTTACAAAATTATCTTCATGCATGTGACATCAAATTAGTTGTTATGCACACATTTAAATGCAGAAGAAAGAAGAGCTACTATTTATGAATAGCAACTACAATGAGGGAGATACAAAAGTAAATTTGGCATAAACTGAGGAAAAAGTAAAAAAAATAAAAATAAAAATAAGAAGTAAAAAACATCAAATTTACAAAATTATATTACAAAATATAAAGTACTTTTAAATAACCAACTTGATCTGAACAAAACCAAAAGAGAATCATCAGAAACAATAACGACATAATATAGAACAAAGTATTATAATAATTAACGTTATCTGACATTAGTTCATCTTTTGTAGGACATGGAAGGAATCAATATCAACATTAAGTACTGTCAGGAACAAAGGGTGGTCAGGAACATAATGGAGGCCAGAGGGAGGAGGAGAAATATGGAGAAAAGAAGACCAAATAAAGTATAGTATTACTTTCTATCTACTGTACAGAAAGTGCAACTTTACAGTTCGTATAGTTTATAACTTTTAATGCAATTTACTCAGAAATAATAAACTATCAATACCGATACATTGGATGGGTTAAATGCTAGTATGTACATGTATAAGGGGTTAAAAATTGAAAGTGAGGTGATTCACTTTATTGGGGATTGGGAATTAAACTAATTGAGACTTAATAGGAAAAGTATAACAGAAAGGTGAAGTAATGATTTGTTAGATTAACAAATGATCTCTCCCTGGTTCGAGGTTGCACAGAGAAACCCCCTCACTTCTCTGTCTCTTTTTGTCTAAACAAATCCAACTGAAGTCCAAAACACAATCTAAACCAAAACCAAATAAGACAAAGCAGGAGAATTAAGTCCAATTAGCATACCTTCTTCCTCGGTTGGCACCGCCTGTTGCAAAGGTAATGCTGATCTCGCATCTTTACAGGCTGGCGGTGGCGGCGGTGGAGGCGGTGGAGGAGGTGGCGGCAGTGCCACTGCCGGAGCTAATCTCTTGTCGTCTTCGCGGGGCTTACTGGGAGGTGCCACGACGACCTTGGCACTCTCCTCTGCAAGAGCATCACAGAATGCTCTGTGTGTGATGAAGCTATCCCTCCTACAATTGAAATTAAAAAAGGAGAGAATGAATCCATAATCCAAAATAGAAAATAGTAATTAAGACTAAAAATAGCATAAGTGCATAAGCAATTAAGTTAAGCATACCATAGCATACCTGGAGAAGAGAGTGCCACAGTCACAGCGGTACTCGCGTGTGCCGCAGGTCTTAGAGTGAGCCTTCCAGTCAGACTGGACAGCATAGCGCTTGGAGCACTTGTCGCACTTCCACTTCTTCTCGCCGTGCTTGCGGCAGAAGTGCTTCTTGATGCCGGTGAGGTCCCCGAGTGCCCGGGATGGGTCGTGATGCACGCAGGACGGCTCAGGACAGACGTAGACCCGCTTCCTGGGTTCCTTTCCTGTGCGCTGGCGGAGCTTCCAGGGCAGATTGTGACCCCGGCGGTGCAGCTGCAGGTTCTGATCGCGCTGAAAGCCCTTGTTGCATATCTCGCAGACGAAGCGGTTGGTGGCCAGAAGGGCTTTGGGCGACAGGGCAATGACCTCTGCATCCGGATCTGTAAATAAGAAACAAAGAAACATACATGATATATAAATAATTGAGAGAAGGTTATTATTTATAATTGAAGGAATTGAGGGGAGTACCAGGCATGCCAGGGAGATTGCGCTTCTTCTTGGGAGGGGGCGGGGGAGGAGGCAGAGGCGCTGACGAGTGGGGCCCGTTCCCAGAGGAGGACACGCTGGGCTCGGCGGACCCGGAGTTGGACACGGAGACGGACGCGGATGTCTCTGCTGCTTCCATCGTTAATATTAATTTGAGAATTGAGTGAGACTGAGAGAGGCCGAGATTGATATTTGATCGGACCTCAGATTATCCAACCATCTAGTCTCCGACTCAGTCTGACTCTGACTCTGACTCTGGCTCGGGTGGTGGTGGAGCCGACCACTCGAGCTAAGCTAATTCTAGGCTAGGCGGGAGGCGGCGACCTTCTTCTTTCTTTTTCTTCTCTTTCCTTCTCTTCTTCTCTCCTCTCTTGTCGTTTTGCGTTTTTGGAATCTCTCTGCTCTTTCTTTCTTTTTTTATTTTTTTTGCCTTTCTTTTTCGTTTTTTTGTAAAGGAACTTTTTCAACCCGGAAAGAAAGGGCATAAGTGTCTTCTTCACTTTTGACACAGTCAGACCTTCAGCTGCTGTAAATGTAGTTCATTTCTTTATTTAATATTATTATTGTAACAAAGAAAGAAACAATTGACTGTGATGGGCAGAACAGAGAACAGGAAGCACCGACTTGGGTTGGGTGGTTTGGATAGGCTAAACACCTAACCAACCATTAACCACTCTATTAATATTCTATTAATTCAGTCTTGTCTAGTTAGGCGCTATTATATTCTTTTTTATTTATAAATACATAAATAACGAGGTTGCCATGTTACTTCACGCAAACTGGAATACATTCTTAATTGGATGAGCCGTTTTAGTCAGGTGCTCCTACAAGTGTTGTTTTGTCACCTCTCTCTTGCCATTTTCTCTTTGTCTTTTTCTACCCTCTTTAATTCAATTATTATTACTATTATTATCATTATGCAGGTGCTGATAATTTAATGTACAGTACGGGATATAATGCTTACAAGCATTCTATTTTTATTAACCAATCTGAGTCACTGAGTGGAACAAGTCGGAATTAACTATTGTGCTCTCTTTTTGTCTCTAATTACACCGTGTCAATTCATTTTTGTCATCTATTGAACTACTAATCGTAATGCGCCTCTAACTTAATTTGTTTAAGTTTTCCTTTTTCCGTCTCAGTACTTGCATTACGATGTCATTAATGCTGATGCTCTTATCAATTCTTAAATGATTCCAAAATATTAAAATTATTTTCCGTCGATAACTGCATAGATAATGTATAGTAAATTAAGTAAAATAAAACAAAGATCAAACAGACACAGACTGAAATTAAATGCCTCTGAAGTCTGAAGAAATCAAACCATTCGATCAGATATATCTTCACACCAACAACCAATGACCATTTCCCAAAAACTTTTGTTCTGAACACATAACATGGCTAAAGCTGAAATGGGGTGCGTGCTTGAAAACGTACAAGTTTCGACGACCCATTTGTTTATTTATGTAATAAATGCTGAAATGAATGAAATAATAATAAATATGGGTAGATTAGAGTAGGGGGTCGGATGATTGGCGTCATTGACTGCTCTGCTCCGTAATTGGGAGTACCAAAAGGTTTAACTGTTGTGTCGTCTTGTCAATTGCAATTATTCATTATTTTCTTTTTGATAAATACATCTCCAACAATTGCATTGTCGTAATTTTCAAAAAAAAAAAAAAAACAATTGCATCGTAATGATTATCGCTTGTGAATTTAAAACTCCCAAAATCATAATGTTGGACCACCACATGATGACCATCGGAGGGCCCAGATCCATTTGACAGACAAGGCACCAATAATTTGTGTAAAACAGATCCGTGCTGCCAAAATGTGAGGGGTCCGGCAGCATCCATTGGTTGCCCTCAAAAGTTAATATTATTCTATTGTTTTATTTAAGAGTGAAGCTAAAAAGTATTCTTGGAGTTTCAATAATAATAAGTAAATTATACTATTATTAATACCGGAAAGGAAAAGTAAGAAGATAAAAGTCAACAAGTTATGGTTATATATAATAATAATAACAGGCTGGATGGATAAAAAAGAAAGAAAGAGGTTGTAAGTAGAAAAGGGGGCAGTGTTGTTAAAAGTAAAGTTGGGCCTTTGAAGTTGAGGTTAAGGCTTTTAAGGGTGGGAATGATAATAATTGAAAGAGACCAAGAGATGAGATGAGAAGAGACGGCAGGCAGATGAATTATGAATGGAACCAAAAGGCCGGCATGACTTTCGCCATCATCGCTCTCATGACTCTCATCTCAATATCTCATGGCATGACTCATTGACTATTGCTTTGGAGGCATCTCATCTCTTTCTACCTCACTTAACTACAAGCCGCTTTACAAGTTAAAAAAATGAAAGCACAATATATTATTTGCAAGTGTCAATTATCATCCAATAGTTAACCAATTGCTTTTTCTTTCAATTAAAACTCTAATAATTTTCAAATTCAAATTGACGGATTTCCGTAGATTTGGCTGACGGCTACAAGATTGGATATATAGTTATAAATTTCTCAACCGTCTCGGATTGAGTTGCATCAGGACATCCTCGGTCTAATCTGTATTATATTTTATATTTGAAATTTTACTATGACTACGATTCTTAATATACTAACTTATATAAATTTAATTTAAAGTATAATTTATTTGTGGAAGTAAATAAAGTAAAATTAATAATTAAGTTATCCGGGTTATGTCAGATCGATCCATGATATGAGAAATTCGATCATGTTAGGACAGATTTGATCAAACATCTATATCAAAAAATAAATAAATAATCAAGACTATCAATGCAATCCTAATCCGACTAAATCCGATTCATTAATAGCACTATTTATATAACATGGTAGGCGGTGTAATTTGAACTAGGAACGCATTTAGTTGGCTGCGGAATATAAAACTTAAAATTGTCTTAATCACGGCAGTTGTGACAATTTTATATTTTTCCTCTGACTGTGACTGCATCTTACAGCCCAAAATTGGTCGAGTTTCGTCATCAAAAGTAAGTAAAAATAGCCATCCATTTCAGCTATAATAGTGTCAGATATATTCACAGTTTTTTTTTTCCCCTTAAGTTTGAGAGAAGCACCGGATAGGTATTCATGGGTTTAATACTGTCACTCTTTGCTTCAAAGAAACACCATGTTGCTGTCAATAACAAATTTGTCCCCAAAAAAAATAAATAAAAAGACTGTTGAATTTTTCTTTAGTTTATTATAATTTAAATAGCCAGTAAGAGGAATTCATTTTACAAGTCTTTCATGTATAACTCGGATGCTTGGATTTTATTGCCTCAATTAAAACTCAAACCATATATTTCATTATAATATATAAACAAATCATGGATACTGATGTACTAAACTACAATCTATAGTGTCAATTTTAACGTTGGATCATAAATTTATGACCTCTCTAAATAATTAAATGCACCAGCCAATGCCACAAAAGATCATAATATCATCTCTCGTAATTCGTAAGGCTCACTAGTCTCGCAGTAATAAGTCATAACTAATAAACGCTTAGGAAATATTATATATGCATCGAGCTCTTGATACTTCACATTAAGTTTCACCTTAATCTATTCAACAGCTTCGCAGCAAATCGTGAGAAATCAAATGATATTATTTTGAAGTTATTAAATCAAGATTTATGTCGAACGCTAGAATTACACAACAAGCAAGCTACAAAATTTTAGCACAAGCATAACTATTTTTTTTTTTTAAAAAAAAAACGGCAGTCCCAGTACAAAAAGAGGGAGGATATATTGATAATCATGTTTTTCTCTGAGGACTGTGAAACTTGATAAAGAATTATCAAAATAGAAGTAAATTTGTAGCAAAGTTTTGAATAGTAGAGACATAACATATGCGTTTGGCTGAACAAAAAGTTCTTGTCCAATTCATCTGTTATAAAATTGACGGTCTAGATCAAGTACATCAAAGGAACTTCTTAGAAAAAAGCATCAGTGGAATTCAATTTAAACTATTCGTTTAATTCAACCAAACGAATAAAACATGAGGGAAAAAAAGAAGATGGCACAATCAAATATGAGATAAGTCAAGGACTCAAGGTGTAATAATTTATCTTTAACTCTCTCTTCCTACAAGCACAAAGTATAAGGGTAAAAAACTCTCTCGACCCCCCCTCCTCTCTTTCCTCTATTCCTAGTGCAACTTTGAAAATAGAATTAGTTTTCTTAAGGGTTTGCTCCCGCAGCTGATTTTGGACGGAAGGAAAAGGAAGATAAAGTGAAAATAACATGTCTACTTGCTCCAGACTTTTGGGCCGAAGGAAAGGAAAGAAAAAGAGTATAAGATCCTTCCATTCAAATCAACAAAATCTTTACTCCGAAATCGGGATGTACATAGGGTAAAGTCTGTCAAATGACAGAAAAACCCACGTGCTAATAGAACAAAACATTTTGTTAAAGGGTAAAATAGTCATTTTCATATAATATACATGTCTCTCTCTTCCTTTCCTCTTTTCTGTGGAGCAAGTAAACTTTTGATTAAAGTAAACTTTGACCTTCCTACTTTCTCTCCCTACCTTTCCCTAACGTTCCATTCCTTTATGCATAGCTGCCTGGAGCACAGCCAACTTAAAATAATAATTCCCCATTTCATTTCATGGCCTGGATAATAGCAGATATGGACTTAATACTCTTTATATCACAATCAATGCGAATCATAAGCTAGTAACAAATTTATACAACCCAATAAAAGCCCACAAAATTCACCAAAAAAGTCCACATTAGTTGGACCTGGTCTTTCGCCATATAAACTTCTGGTTTACAGGCCTAAAATTTTATGTTATCAGTATGATGTATGAGGATCTCAATCTAAGTACAATGTTTCTTTTCTTTCATTCTTTTTTTTGGTGTGATTAATCTACAGTACAAAGTAAAGTGATGCACTGATGCTAATAAATGCTGTACTCCATCGACTAATAATTCACAAGTAATTATAGTCGGGTACGTATAGTAGAGGAGTTTTACACTCACTCACTTGATCAAAGGCTGGTTATGCGCAAAATTAAAATATATACCCTATAATACAGAAGGTAGTTACTCTTGCTATCATTTATTTGTATATATATTATTAATTATTATTTGTTAGATGTTTCTCCTTTGTTTAATTTTTTTTAGGTATGCTTATTAACAAGAATTATTGGACAATAGTGTTAATTATTAATTGCTAATATTTTAATATAACATAATGTGGCAAAGCTATATAGGATTTTTGGCAGATACTTTACAATTTACATGTGCTTCCGAGATTTTTCCTACATATGACTCTAGATACAATCATGATTTTTTTTTTCCTGCAGAAATAATTGAAAAAAAAAATGGTATATTTTGCCTGGCAACCATTCCTTGTTGTAACAAGCTAGTTCAATGTTTCATGTGTACCTTGAGAGGATTTTGAGAAACCCATGATGAGGAAATCACTTTCAATGGGATAATCATAGCGGGTGATATTTGAGTGGAGAAAAACTGGATATGGCATCCGGGCAAAAGAGATATTTTGTACTATTGTCGGAAAAATGGAATATAATGCCGCAAATATGTGTCGCTTTCATTATCTACAGCAAAGTTTGCATCATCTATTTGTAAATTTATTAGAGAGAGAATATGCAATGGATATAGAATCATGCGTAGTCATGATACACGCAAAAGCGGATTCTAAATGAATAAACACGTAGGAAAATATTCGTGAGAATTTTGGCGGGAGAGAAGATAAAAAGAGGACATACAAGAATGAAAGAAAAGTGATTCAATGATCCTCTCTATGTTTGGATATGTTGATACTTCTTTTGGATAAACTTGCTGATGTGCTAAATTGACGCATAGTTTTTTGCGGAGAGAGAGACAGACGGCTAGCAATTTCTAAGTGGATCACACATGCACCCGTTATGACTGACACTATGGGTTAATGGATCCTGATATGACCTTATTTTTGTTTTAAACCAAAAAATTGTGAAATCATATGTTGTGATTTCTGAACGATTTTTCAAGCACTAATTATAAGATTTTGTTTCCGAGATCTTCTTTTGGTGTGAGGCAGGTTTTATCGGTATCATTTTATAACATAAAAATTGGATATACGTCACTAGTCAGAAAATATTTGATCCAAACCTGAGCTATTTCATGCACTAGCTTGTTTTGACATTTTTAAGTACAAAGAAGGAAAAAACTGTGATATTGTCAGACAAATACTTTCATGTGATCCGTATACGCGACCTGATCCGTCAATTATTTATTTATTTATTGATTTATTATTATTATTTTTTTTGATAACCCTGCTGATAACAGTTTTGAGAGAGGAAATTTGGATTATGAATTGCTTGATTATTCATCACAAATGTACAGCGTTTATAATACAAGGATCAGCAAGAAAAGGAAACAGAGCAAAATGGAAACTAATCTAATTCTAATCTACAGCTATTGTACAATAGATATGCTAATCTATACATATACGCTAACACCCCCCCTCAAACTGAAGATGTCTGAGAGGATTGCATATGAAGTTTGGAAGTAAGATAAGTGAAGCGAGCCCGTGGGTGACTTTTGGTAAAAAGATCAGCTATCTGTTCAGATGAAGACAGATGAGGTAAAGTAATTGTATTCTCTTGGAGATGATGCCGAGTAAAGTGACAATCAATCTCAATATGCTTGGTCCGTTCGCGAAAAACATCATTGTGTGCAATCTGAATTGCACTCTTGCTGTCACAATGTAGAGGTGTTGGATGTGAGAATTTAATACCTAAATCCTCGAGAAGCCATCGAAGAGAAACAATTTCAGAAGTAGCATGAGCGAGGGCTCTGTACTCAGCTTCAGCACTAGATCTTGATACCACAGTTTGTTTCTTGCTTTTCCATGCAATCAAAGATTCACCAAGAAAGATACAGAAACCTGTCGTAGATCGTCTATCAGTGGCATCACCTGCCCAATCAGCATCAGCATATGCACGTAAAACTAGATCAGAGGGACGAAACCAGAGTCCCTGATGCAATGTACCCTTGATATATCGCAGGATACGAAGAACTGCTGCATAGTGTACAGTACGCGGTGCTGACATGAACTGACTCACTATGTGTACTGCATGGCTAATATTTGGACGAGTAACTGTCAAATAATTAAGACTACCAACAAGTTGTCGGTAAAGTTCTGGATTAGAAAGAGGTTGTCCATCAGTCGGAGTGAGCTTACAGTTGGTTTCAAGAGGTGTTTCAGAGATTTTGGTGTCAGTAATTCCTGCTCGAGCCAGGAGATCTGAGGCATACTTAGTTTGAGACAGAGACATACCTTCTGAACAGTTATTGATCTCAATTCCTAAGAAATACCTTAATTGTCCAAGATCTTTCATCTCGAAACAAGTCCGTAGATGATGCTTGGTCTCAGCAATGCCCTTCATATCATCGCCTGTGATAATCATATCATCCACATAGAGCAGAAGTATGACCATACCAGTAGGAGTTGACTGTATGAACATGGCAGTGTCATGATGACTCTGTTGAAATTTAAATCTAGTGATAGTGGATCTAAACTTCTCAAACCAGGCCCGAGGAGCTTGTTTGAGACCATACAGTGCTCTTTGAAGGTGACACACCTGATTGGGATCATGTTCCAGACCTTGTGGAGGTGTCATGTACACTTCTTCAGAAAGATCGCCATTACACTTCTTCAGAAAGATCGCCATTTAAAAAGGCATTCTTGACATCCATTTGGTGCAGTTCCCATTTTTTGGTTACTGCAACAGCTAAAAGAGTTCGGACAGTTGGCATGCGTGCAACAGGAGCAAAAGTTTCTTCATAATCAATACCATACTCTTGTGTGAAACCTTTTGCTACAAGTCTGGCTTTGTACCGATCAACTAAGCCGTCAGATTTGGTCTTGATCTTATAGACCCATTTGCATCCAACAACAGATTTTCCAGGTGGTAGATCAACAAGTTTCCAGGTTTTCGCTTTCTCCAAAGCAGCCAATTCCTCAGCCATAGCTTGTTTCCACTTCGGGTCTAAACTTGCTTCTTTATATGTAGTGGGTTCATGAAGAGGCAGAATAGCAGATAAGAAGCAATGATAGTCTTGAAGATAGGCAGGTTGCCTCCGATCACGAGCAGGTCGTGATGTGATTGGATTATCATCAGGAGCCGGATGTTCAGAGAGCTCGTCGAGATGATCAATCGTTTCAATTGGATTTGGTGGTGATGTTGGTTCAGTTTGGAATGGATCGATAAGTATTTTAGTTTCAAGGTATGTGGTTTATGTTGTGGGAGAGTGAAAAATGGCACATGTTCCCAAAAGTTGACATGACGAGAAATCCTCAATTTCTTGGCATGTGGATCATAACAACGATATCCCTTTTGTTGAGTCCCGTACTCAAGAAAGACACAGATTACAGATTTCGGAGACAATTTATTTTGTTCTCTTTTGGGTAGGAGAACAAAGCAAGTAGAGCCAAATATTTTCAAGTGGTTGTAATTTGGTGGATACTTATACAATCGTTCATAAGGTGAGACATTGTCAGTAGTGGGAGATGGAAGACGATTGATAAGATATACAGATGTATGAACAGCTTCACCCCAAAACTCTTTAGGAACAGAAGAGGATAACAGTAGGGTGCGAGTTGTTTCAATGATGTGTCTGTGTTTTCGTTAAGATACACCGTTTTGTTGTGGAGTTTCGGTGCATGAAAGTTGCAAGATTGTGCCTTGAGATTTCAGAAAGTTCTGAAACTGATGAGAAATATATTCACCACCAGAATCAGATCGGAATATTTTGATTTTCTTAGAGAACTGAGTTTTAATCATTGTAGAGAACTCAGTGTAAGTTTGGTAGAAATCAGAACGACGATGTAAGAGATAAACCCAAGTATAACGAGTGTAATCATCAACAAAAATAACATAATATCTTGTGACTGGAGCAGGACCCCAAACATCAGAGTGAATTAAATCAAAGGCACTATTTATAGAGGAAGTACTTTTATTGAAAGGTAAAGCATGCTGTTTAGATAAATTGCAATGAATACAACCAGAATCTTTGATAACAGAAACATTTCCTAAGACACCTTTATTGATTATTTGACTCAACTTAGAAAAAGAAACGTGACCTAAACGTTTATGCCAAGAAATAAAAGAGGACTCAGTGGTAGGCTGTGAAGAGGTTGCGGCATAGCACTTGGATTTATTGGTAAGGTGGAGTTGTTCCAACTGAAAGAGTCGACCATCTCTACGTCCTCTCCCAACCTCCTTCCCCGTCAGACAATCCTGCACAACACAACCAGAAGAATTGAAAATTACAGTTAGCCCAGATTCACAAAGTTGTCCAACAGATAGCAGATTCATGGATAACTTTGGAATGAACAAAACATTTGGAACATATAGCTTCTCATTTAAGACAGAGCCTGTATGGGTAGCAACTGTGGGTGACCCATCAGCTGTATATATCACAGATGGAGAAGTCATTGGTTGTGCTTGGCTGAGGTTTGCATAATCAAATGTCATGTGGTTTGATGCACCGGAATCTAAGAGCCAGTTACAATTTCTTATACCTGGAAAAGCAGTGTTTGTTGAAGAGGCTGTGCCAGTGTTACCTAGAGCCTGCTGAATCATGATCTGAACATCTTCAAGAGTAAGAGGCTTGGTAGACGCCGATGTGACAGTGACAGGTTTTTGGTCCCCACCGATAAGAGTCCTTCCAAGCAGGTTTTGAAGATCTTCAACAGAGTGTTGTGAGGCCGAAAGAGTTTGTGATGCACCAGCAGCAACATTTTGGTTTGAATTGCCCTTCCCTTTGTATTTTCCTTGCATGTTCTTGGATGAGGGTTTTGGACAGTCTTTCACCATGTGCCCAAATTGTTTGCAATAATTGCATTGAATTTGAGACATATTTTTCGGCTTCCAAGATAGTGTGGCAAACACAGATGGTTCAGTAGCCTTTTGAGGACTCACTAAACCTTTACGAGTTTCTTCAGCAATTAGTTCGGCAAGAGCCGAATCAACAGTAGGCAGAGGATTACGGTAAAACATAAACCCACGTACTCCTTCAAAATCATCACGAAGTGCCATGAGAAATTGGACTAACCTGGTTTCCTCACGATACTGTTCATACAGGCTGGCATCAACTGTCCACTTTGGCTCCATAAGAGCCAACTGGTCCCAAATAATAGTCATCTCAGCATGGAAATCAGAAACAGATTGGCTCGGTTGTTGCTTTAGATTTCTAATGTCCAATTCCAGCTTGTATTTCAGTGCAAAATTGGTTTGGTTGTACCGTTTGGACAGATAGTCCCAAATTGCTTTGGCAGTTTCAAACTTGCTAAATTGCAAACTAATTGAGGATTCTACAGTGTTTGCAATCCATGTCATTATTTTGTTGTTCTCAATTTCCCATTGGTCAACCTCTGTTTCCCATTTTTCCTTTTTGGCTGCAACTGCCATTTCAGCATCAGAAATAATCGGTACAGATTTATCACCAGTAATAAATTTCCACAAACCCCGACCTTTCAGAAAAATTTTCATATGATATGACCATTGTGCAAAATTTTTACCATCCAGAACAATGGAAATAGGCCGGGCTAGTTCAGATGCCATTGTAAATAACAAGAAGATGATGGCAAAGCAAATTTATAACTTTTCAGGGGCTATTTTGTAACTGTTCTTTTCTTCTTCTCAAATCAGAAACGGAAATGAGTGAGGTTACCAAACCGAGAGAAAGAGAGAGATGGAGACAGAGCTCAGGCGGCGCCGGTGCAGCGGGTCAGGTGGCGCGGGTGCGACGGGCAGATCTGATGATGGGTCGGATTCGGAGGCAGAGGTGTGCGGTGACAGCAGATGTGCGGGGGCAGCAGAGGTGTGCGGCTGCAGCAGTAGAGGACTAGGTTGAACAGTCGAAGCAAAGACAGTGGCAGCGGTGGCGGCTACAGTGTCGGCGGCGAGATACAGTGCCGACTAGGGTTTCAGAACCACGGCTCTGGTACCATGATAACAGTTTTGAGAGAGGAAATTTGGATTATGAATTGCTTGATTATTCATCACAAATGTACAGCGTTTATAATACAAGGATCAGCAAGAAAAGGAAACAGAGCAAAATGAAAACTAATCTAATTCTAATCTACAGCTATTGTACAATAGATATGCTAATCTATACATATACGCTAACACAAGTCAATAAAAATTAAAAAAAATGAAGGGGTGAAGGAAACAAAAGGAACTGAAAGTGCTTACTAGGCTCCAGGCTTTCCTGGGGTCAGAAGCTACTGCTTTAGATTAATAATTCAATTTACTCATGTTAATTATCCCACTGTAAGAAAGTTATTCTTCCACGTCAGTTATGAAAATCAAATCCAGTGGCTCCGTTTGGATGAGTTAGGAATAAGGAAGGAAGAACTATTTCGGACGGAAATAAGATATTTCAGGAAGAATGGAAATAAGTTATTCCGAGAATAAGAAATGTTGTTTAGATGGTAAGTTGGAAAATGAAAATAAATTTATTGAGAAGTGTGTTATTGAGGTGAAAAGTAAAAGATGAGTGTTATTGGAAAGAGTGAGAAGAGTTGTTATTTTAGAAATAAAACATGTTGTTTGGATAGATTTTTTGTTAGAAAGAAGAATTTAAACTATTGCCCCCTTATTTCACCACATCCAAACGAAGCCCGTCTTAATAAAATAAAAATAAATATAAGCCCATCTTGTCGGCAACCTTTTGGAGCATCAACCAACAAAAGGCAAGAATTTATGTCCCTTTGTTTCTCCGGTATGGCGGTATCCATCATATTTTTGCCTCTAAGAATTTATTGTCAACAACGTGAAATTAAGATGAGAAAAATAAAATTATCAGAATAATTTAAACTATCTATTACTATCTTATTACGTCAGTGTATAAATAATAATTTATTTTAGAAATTTATCTAAAATCAATTGAAAGTGTTTGGGAGAGATGCATTTAGAGTGTGAACTCATATCTTAAAAAGTTTATGAGATTTTCACATATGTTAAAACTTGCTTATTGTACTGATATAAACTTGTTTTTTATGTCAATGCACAATTATTTAAAAATTGAAACACAATTATCGACTGCTGTGACGTAGTTCTAATCAAAGCCAAAACACATTTTGATAAATGGCAATCAAGCAACGGTCTTGCTAGTTGTGCAAATATTAGTCCAATTTTTCTTTTAAAATAGCTTTTCGAAAAAAAACAACAGGAGGATATTTAGGATGTGACGACTTAGATATAAGGATAATATTTCATCTCTCTAAAACTGCAATTGCATGTAAAACCGAAACGTACAATTTAAAATCTATTTTTTTGGATACATATTAAAAATCGGATAATACTTTGTCCATAAATGTCGAAATTTAGATAATTTGGTTAAACACTTAAACACATTGAGCGTCCGATCAAAACGCGAGTAGCCTGGTGATGTTGGATCGTCTTGCCGAATATGATGGTACATAATATGAATTCATCAATGGAGGTCCAACTTATAAGATTTATTATTCTTTTTTTTTTTTCTTTTTTTGAAGAAACGACTTAGAAGACATTGTTTTTTTTTAAAAAAAAAAATCGATACACCAAACTTTGAGATGTATACATGTACATCTAGGTCCTGTTTCAAATTAATAAATTAACTTAAACCGTTGATGATTTTACATATAAATTATCCTCGTTCCAAGTACTTGGCGCATCCAATTCCGGTCTTATGGTCCGCATAAAAAAAAGAAAATGCTTTCGCCAAATTGCAATACATAGGCTTAGAGCGATTCTCTCGGGTAACATCTGGTAGTGCTTGTACGGACAGGATAATATTAGCTCCTAATTAATTTAATAAATTGCAATCGATGTCGTAAACTCGTTAATATTTTAAAAAGACTATATTTCTTCGTTGTTTACCCAAGCCGTGTATCAATTTTTTTACGGTTTACGATAATAGGAAATTATTTTTTGGTCCCACACATAAGTATGCTTGTTTGGATTATTAAATATACAAGCTATTAAAAAAATGAAAGAACGAACCATTTTTAATAAGTCTATTAAAATTTATGAGGCTCTTATACGAAGGAACGAGATCCTCTGATCTGGATTGTCTGATTTAATCTCAACGATTAATGATGTCCCGTGCATAATATAAGAATTGATAAGTCCGAAAAAATTAATCATCGAGATCAAATCAAACGGCTCCGATCCAAAAACATCCACTAGACATTTTAATAAATAAAATGTCCGGAGGATCCGCGCCCTTATATGAACGCTATATTTAAACCAAAATACAAATAGTTAAAATTACACTTGTTTCTGCCCGAAGAATCGATTTAAGATACTCAGCATAGATTCTTCATATATATTAAAATTTTATGATGCTAAATTTTAATACTTTTAGAATATTTTAAGCATTGTTAGATTTTTATAATGATTCCGATTGACATGCAAATCTTTCAAAAATTAGGAAAAAAAAGGGGGAAATTTTTCTAAAATAAATACAATTTTATATCTTAGTTTATTTAGATGACATAGATCGATTATTCAGACATTAAAAAATGTGATTTAAGCTTTTGATGATTTGATCAAAATTTAAAATATCACTCACATTTAGACTTCATAACGAAACTTGTAAGAACGAACGAATGAAATGAGGAGCCCTATGTTGCCAATTTGCTAGGGTTGTCAATGGGTACATTATGGTACCGTACAATGTATTCTCATACCCGCATCAGTTAAAATTTCTTTATCCATATCCTACTGGTACACGTTAAAATGGCTTTACACGTACCCTACTCATACCCATTAAGAATTAACGGTACAGGTAGGCTAACAGTACATAATGGATAATAATAATATCATTAATTTAATAAAAAAATATATAAAGTGCTAAATAAATAATATCAAATAAATATATAAAGTACAACATTTAGATAATATTTTTCACATAACAAAAATTATAAAATTTATTCTCATATCAATTGAATTAAAAAAATTTGATATAACTAATTATAAATTATAATATAATAGAGAGTAAATTAATGTTTTCATCAACATAAATAAATTTGGATGAAGATCAAAACTAATAACATATCTTACGAAATATGCTAGTAACGTGATTATATATAGATATTTTTTTGTAAAATTTTATCTATTAGATAATCGATATGAAATAGCCTTTATCCGTATCCGTACTTGATAAGTAAATGTAAAATTTTCCTTACCCGTATCCATATCCGTTAGTCTAACGGAAATAAAACCTTATTCATATCCGCCTTATCGAATGCGGTATAGATAGGATAAACAAATATCATTGACAGCCATACAATTTGCCATGGAGATGTTTAGGGGACAAGCATCATATCGAATTATAGAATATAAATAATGCCAAAAGCAAATTCTTATTTCCATTTTCATCATGCAGATGTGTAGTATGCATAAGTAGAATAAAAAGAAAACGGTGTCTCTCTCAGTCCAATGATAACAGAGAGGCACAGCAGAGAACCGACCAAAAAATATCATATATTTTAATTCCTCCTTGAAAATGTTGTTGTAATCTACAACACTTTTTCTCATCTATAAATATGCCTCCCCCAAGCCTCAAAACAACAACACACCACAAAATTAAGCTCTTATACATACTCAACTTGCAAATAGACCTCATCATTCATTCATTTCTTCATTCAATCAATGGATAGAGTTAGCAAGTTGGCATCTGACCGAGCTGTCGTGATCTTTAGCATGAGCTCGTGTTGCATGTGCCACACCGTCAAGAGACTTTTTTGTGATCTCGGCGTGAACCCTGCAATATATGAGCTCGACGAGGATCCGAGCGGGAAGGACATAGAGAGGGCTCTGACAAGGATGATCGGACGCAATCCACCAGTGCCTGTCGTATTTATCGGTGGTCGTTTGGTTGGACCAACTGATCAAGTTATGTCCCTGCATCTTGGCGGAAAGCTCATTCCTTTGCTGAAAGATGCCGGTGCCATGTGGCTTTGATATCATGTTGTTGATTAGTGAAGAATGAGCACTAATTAATATTTCAATTTAGTGCCAGCATATTGCGAGGGGAACAAAGGGAGCACCTTTGTGTTTTTGCCGCCAAATTATCATTTGAGCTCTCCTTTTTCTTATTTCTTGGTTTTTGTTCTTCTGTTTTACACTTTTCAACAGGGTAGCATATTTAAGCTGCCTTTTTTTCTTAATTTCCTTTAACAAATGTATATTATCTGGGCTAAGTATAACTTAATAAGATGCAAGGGATGAATCTGGGAACAAGTGCCCTCATGCAGTGGCATTTTTTAATTTACATCTATTTTTTTTTATTATTATTATTATTTTTTTTTTTGCAGGCCACTCTGTGTTGTTCTCAGAGGATGCAACAAATTCAGAAAATACACACTTTTAATGGAACTATATATTATATAATTTGATGCATAATCCAATTGAAGAAATGAACACTGTATCATCATCTGCTGCTTCTGCTGCAGACAGCGAGCCACGACAAAAATTATTAACTTAAAATTTTTCATTTTGTGTCCTAAACCGAAAGCGACATTAAAATATTATCCCACTAATTAACCGCTAACCGAAAGACCATAGAGAGGCCTAGCTAGATACTACAGATAGCGAGCCACAACAATAATTATTTCTTTTATTGGTATAGTCCTTAACAAATAATTTAGATCACAACCAATTTTCTTCTCTTGAAAGGTGCCAAAAGGTACTCATTCTTTCTTGTAAGCATAAAAGAATTAGATGATACAGCACCGACTCAATAGAATGTTTAACATAACAATTATTGTACTTATCCTATTGTACTCTCAGGTCTATATATAGACCACCTCACCTTGTAATTAGATACAACAGAATACAATTTATCATTTTACACTGTCTCATTATTTCTCTCTTCCAAGAACTGAGTAAGAACTTCAACATGGTATCAAGAGCCACTCCAATGGCCACCGCCTCTATTCCGCCGATCATCTCCGACAATCCCTCCCTACCACCACCCGGCTTCCCACAGCCGCCACCACCACCACCACCCGGCTTTCAACAGCCATCATCATCCTCTGGATTTCAACACCCTCCACCACCACCATATCCGCACAATGCCTCCACCTCCGGTCTCCCTCCACCTTCCTTCAACTATTATCAACCTCCTCCACCTACCTTTGATCAGATCTTCCCAGTCAATATCCCAACACCAATCAAACTTACACCAACCAATTATTTGACTTGGAAAGCCCAAATTCTGCCTATCACCATTGGCTACAATCTAATGAGGTTTCTCACCTCACCACCACCAAATCCTACTGTTCAAACTACAGATGGCCAAGTGCAGTTCAATCAAGAATACCTTCCATGGAATCGCCAAGACCAATTAGTACTTGGGTGGCTTCGTGCTTCTCTCTCCGAGTCAATCCAGGCACACTATGTGTCTTGCACCTCTTCTGCCTCTCTATGGACAGCTATTCATCAGCAATTCGCCACCAATTCAAGATCACGTCTTCTTGACCTCAAAAGACAGCTGCAGTCGGCCAAGAAAGGGTCTTCCTCCTGTACCGATTTTGTGCTTCGAATTCGACAATTAGCTGATGAATTAGCTTCCATCGGAGCTCCGCCATCAGAGGATGATCTTTTATTGGTTGTAACTAATGGATTGGGATCGGAGTACAATGCTTTTGTAGCGGCTATCACCACAACTAGTCGCCATGAAGCCCTTTCCTTGCAAGACCTACACGGCATGCTGCTCTCCCATGAGGCTTTAATCAATTCTCAAAATGACTCATCCGCCTCCCTACCCTCTGCGTTCTACTCAAATCCACCTCGTAACAATAGCTCTGGTTATACTCCTAACTGGAAAGGGAAGAATAATGGCGCAAATGGGAAAGGCAATACTTCTCAACAGATTAAAGGCCCAGTTTTCAATCTTCCAAAGCCCATAAATCAATCTTCTCAATCCGGGCCTACTATTTTCAATTCTCAGCCGAACAACACCACATCTCAGGCAGTTCAGTCTGCACTGTGTCAGATTTGCAAGAAACCGAATCACTCGGCTAAATTCTGTCGTTTCCGTTACGCACCTGATCCTTTGTATCAACAGCGCATGGCCAACAACAATGGTTCTTCTAATTTTCAAGCCTTTGTTGCTCAACCTTCTAGTACTCCCAACTCAACCGAGTGGATTCTAGATTCGGGTGCCTCTCATCACGTCACCAATGACATCAACAACATGTCGTCCTTTTTCAACTACACCGGGTCCGATAACTTGCACATTGGTGATGGCTCGGGTCTTTCCATTGATCATATTGGTACATCAACTATCACTCTATCAAATGTTTCTTTATTTCTTAAAAATGTACTTCATGTGTCTACTTTTTCAAGAAATTTGATTAGCTTATCCAAGTTACTTCTAGATAATCCTTCCCTAACTATTGTTTTTACCAACTCCATTTGCATGTTAAAGGACCACCACACCAAGACCATCCTTCTTGAGATTCCTTGTAATAATGGTCTTTATCACTTTCGCATTCCTTCATCTACTTCTCCACCTCAAGCCATGTTTGGCATTCGCACCACCGCTTCTATGTGGCATGATCGTTTTGGCCATCCTTCCAATTCCGTTACTATGAAACTTTTGAAAGATTTTGCTTTACCTTGTACTAGTCTAAGTTTAGAAACTTGTAATGATTGTATGATTGCTAAATCCCATAAACTCTCCTTTTCTTCTTCTAGTTCTTGTACTACTTCTCCATTAGAACTTGTTCATTCCGATGTGTGGGGTCCATCTCCAATTGTATCAAAAAATAATTTTCGCTATTATCTAATCTTTGTGGATGATTTTTCTAGATTTACTTGGATCTTTTTTATGTCTAATAAGAGTGAAGTTTTGTCTATTTTTACTCGTTTTAAGGCTCAAGTTGAGAACTTGCTTAATTGCACCATCAAAACGTTGCGCACCGATGGTGGCACGGAATACAAACCTATCGCTAAACACTTTCCACAACTTGTTCATCAAACGACTTGCCCTTACACACCCGAACAAAATGGCATTTCCGAAAGGAAACATCGCCATGTAGTTGAACTTTCTTTAGCTATTATGTCTCGTGCTTCTATTCCTAAATGTTTTTGGGACGAAATCTTCTCAAGTGTAGTTTATCTTATTAATAGATTACCAAATGCTAATTCTACTATTCCCTATACTGTCTTGTATAACAAATCACCGGACTATTCCTTGCTACGTGTGCTTGGTTGTTTGTGTTACCCCTATACTCGACCTTATACTTCCAATAAACTTGAACCCCGTTCTTTACCTTGTGTCTTCTTAGGCTATGCTACTCTCCAAAAAGGTTATCGTTGTTTTGATTTACAAACCAATAGGATGTATATTTCGCGTCATGTACGGTTTGATGAAATGAAATTTCCTTTTAGAACTGTGTCACCAAACCTTAGTCCTTCCTGTTCTAGTTCCGAAGCAAGTTCAGACCATATTCCTCTGCTTTTGTTTCAACATAATTCCCAGGTCCATCAAGCTGCCAATGATCGGCCCATACAACATTCTCCTGCTCAAATATTCCAGCCCACTACTGGCCCAACAGATCATACACATCGGGCTCAACAAGCTTCCGCCAACTTACCACAGTCTTCACGTGATGATGTCGACTCTGACCCAGCTTCCGCCAACCCAATTCAGCACTCACGCGACTCTGACCCAGCTTCTGCCACACCATCCATCTCACGTGTTGCTCTCACTCAACCGTTGCCTCCAACTAATACCTCTGTTTCGGCAGCAACCAATACCCCTGTTTCAGCAGCAACTAATAACCCTGTTCAATCAGTTTTGCATCAATCCACAAGCTCATCTCCTACTCAGACAACCATTCCGACTAATACCACCATTAATCAACATCCAATGATTACCCGTAACAAAGACAAAACTCGAAAACCTCGTTATTTCCCTAATCATGTAGCCTATCTCACCAATTTAGAACAAGAACCTACCACATTTGCCAAAGCAAATCCTATACCTCAATGGCGTGAAGCCATGACAAGTGAAATTAATGCCTTGGCCCTTAACAACACGTGGACTCTTGTACCCCCTCCTCCCGATTGCCGCATCATTGGTTGCAAATGGGTGTACAAGATCAAACGCCGCTCCGATGGTACAATTGAACGCTACAAAGCTCGCCTAGTAGCAAAAGGATATCACCAACAAGAGGGCATTGACTACTTTGATACTTTTAGTCCCGTTGTTCGTCCAACCACCATTCGCATCATTCTTTCTATTGCCATCTCTCAACAATGGGTCATTCGTCAACTTGACGTAAACAATGCATTCCTTCATGGAGACCTCACCGAACAAGTTTATATGGACCAACCTCCCGATTTTATTGACTCTTCTCATCCAAGACATGTTTGTCTTCTTTCTAAATCTCTCTATGGTCTTAAACAATCACCTCGAGCTTGGTTTCACAAGCTAAGCTCCACACTTCTTGACCTTGGTTTTGTAGAATCTCAATATGATCCATCTCTTTTCATTTCTACAAATTCCAAACACTTTACCATCATTTTAGTATATGTTGATGATATTTTAGTCACCGGCTCTAACCCTTCTTTCATTTCCGAGTTCACATCCATCCTTCATTCCAAATTTTCTCTCAAAGACCTTGGTTCAATCAATTACTTCTTGGGTATAGAAATTTCTACACTACCCAAAGGCCTTCATCTATCTCAATCCAAATATATCCATGATATTCTTGTTCGTGCTAAAATGCTTAATGCAAAGCCGGCCTCAAGTCCAATGGCCACGACACCCACTCTCTCAAGAAATGATAGTGAGGTCTTTGATGATCCTCAACTATATAGAAGCATCATTGGGGCTCTTCAATATGCAACTTTGACTCGACCCGACATTTCCTTTGCGGTCAATCGAGTGTCTCAATTCATGCATCAACCCACAATCAATCATTGGGCAGCCGTCAAAAGAATATTGCGGTATCTTTGTGGTTCTCTTACTCATGGCCTCTCATTCTACAACAACTCTAACCTTCAAATTCATGCCTATTGTGATGCCGATTGGGCCGGTTGCCCCGATGACCGTCGTTCGACAACCGGTTTTGCTATCTTTTTAGGAGGAAATCTTGTATCTTGGAGTGCCAAGAAGCAACCGACCGTTTCTCGCTCTAGCACCGAAGCGGAATACCGATCTCTTGCCATAACATGTGCCGAACTTCTTTGGGTACAATATTTACTACATGAGCTTCACATTCCCTTGCCTTCTCCTCCTACACTATGGTGTGACAACATCGGGGCCACCTTCCTAGCATCCAATCCGATGTTCCATGCTCGCACTAAGCACATCGAAATCGACTACCATTTTGTTCGCGAACGGATTATGTCTAAGGAGCTATTGGTTCGGTTTCTTAGTTCTCATGATCAAATTGCGGATGTGTTGACAAAACCGTTGTCTACTGCACGGTTTCTCAATCTTCGGTCCAAGCTTACAGTCACTGACGCGCCTTCAGCTTGCGGGGGGAGTGTAAGCATAAAAGAATTAGATGATACAGCACCGACTCAATAGAATGTTTAACATAACAATTATTGTACTTATCCTATTGTACTCTCAGGTCTATATATAGACCACCTCACCTTGTAATTAGATACAACAGAATACAATTTATCATTTTACACTGTCTCATTATTTCTCTCTTCCAAGAACTGAGTAAGAACTTCAACATTTCTCTATTTTTTTTTTCTTTGCAGAATCTGAATATGCGAAAAGGTATAGTTTGGGCATACACTAAAATACGCGTGCGGCGTGCGCTTATATCTCTGTGTCACCGTGTGTCTGTGGGCTTGTGGTGAGCGGGAAGAATCTTAGCATTGCAAATGATTTCTTATGAAATCTATAAAAAAAAATTGTAAGAAACTGCTGTGGCATTCATTATCATGATTTCTTTTCATTTTCAACTTTTCCGATGTGCCCTTCCTATGCTCTAAATCAAGGAACACGATGTTGTCGTATCCCTTTTTCTCGAGAAAATAAGACTCTGGCATTGTCATTAGTCAAGCAAAACAATTTTTTTTCCCGGAAAGATTAATTATTTGTTGTTGCAGGCAACAAATAGAAACCAAATGCGTGTTAATGTAGATTATTAAACATTTTTAGTCAACGAAAGAAAACCGAAAGATAAGAAAATAGAATCAAATTATGTGTTTTATTTTCATTCATAAATAAACTTAATTAGTAAGAAATTTAACTTAGTTGCGTGAAATCAAAATTTCAAGTGCGTTTCTATTGGGCTTCAGCTGAAAGCATGAAAGTCCAAAGCCCATTGTCATTGGGCTTAAATGAAATCGGAACTCGGAATTGCACTAATTTTATTAACTATCATGTAATCAGACACTGACAGTTGACATTCTTTTTCCATTACATTCCTCTTTGGAGAATAGCGGCCACATTTTGTTTATTTCCCCAGATATAATCTTTGGAGCAATTTTGATTGCGACTGGGAAGGATCATTTCTAAAATATTGATCATATTCAACAAAAGCCTCGAATTCTTTATAGCAGACAACTTTAGAATAATCCACCTCGTTCTAGTAAAAGGTAAAAAACTAAAAAACTTCCTGGTATCAGCATGGACCGATACACCTGGTCTTGAAAGCAACTTAATTCAAGAAAAAGCTAGAACCACACTTCAAATTGTTTACCTCAGTTGTTCCAGAATATTAAAATGGCGTAGGGTGAAATTGATCAGTTGCAAATGTTCTTCATCACAAACCCAGCATAATAACACTGCAAATGAAACTCTGACCAAACATGATTTAGAACAAAATTGGGCATGGTTCCAAGTTGGATGGGATAAGGAAAGACCAATAAAGATAGTGGTAGTAGAGCCATCGTCTTTCACAGGTTCATTGTCAGAGTAGAAGACAAGAATATCTGTTTGTGTGTAGCAATCGGGCTTTTGGCAATGAGCTAATGTCGTGGTGGGGATAGCCGATAACCATTTGACAAAGAAAATGGAATTGTTCCAGTCTGTAAAAGCTCATGGTTCAACAGCTGCTTTGATTGATAAACTTTTCTAAGTAGGTTATCCGCCTACTTCAATAAACTCCAGTCTTTTCGCCAATGTGGCGTAACAATAATTTAAAGTATTGGTTTTATCACAATAAATAAGCATTTTTTTCTTGACTAACAACTTAGACATTCTTTTTGTGGCAGGTTTCCAAATGTTTCCTATGAGTCTTAGCACTCAGAAGAAAACAAAAAACAGAGGAAGAGGCTTTACAAAATTAAAATAAATTATCAATAAATTAAAAATATTATAAAAAACTCAGCGAATGGTGAAATAACAACACAACTCAATATGCACCCATAATTACGATATGTATAGCAACTTATTTATTCAGTTAGTTACATGAACACAAATAACAATCGATCTATGCAAATCAAGCTTTTCTATATCACACAGAATACAGATTTTTAAATTCAAATAAAAAAGGTCAAACTCTTTGTTTAGCTATGCCTTTACCAATCTTATACCAGTTATTAATAAGAATCAACTGGTTCTGTACTAAATTCTATGATCCGTTGCGCTGCTCCTTTCTCCATTCCCATGGCTTCTCAGGATTCTTCTGTGTCCACAAGCCGACTCGCGCCGTTCGTGCCTCTTTCTCCCACTAAAAATTTCACAGTATTTAGCAACTTGTAGATCAAACATCTGATCACAAATGATTTATTAATATTTATACTATACATACCATCTCAAGCTCAGGTCTTTGATCATAGGCTGTGTAGTGCCAAGCAAATCCTTTCTTTAGCATATGTTCCTAAGTTTGTAGAGCAATATATTTATTAAACTATACATTAACTCGTATTAAAAATAAACATTGAATGGGAATGATTTAAATTTAATTAGAATAATTACATAACATGATCATGATTACTATTTCTTACTTGTATGAAAATCTTGCCACAATAAACATCCCCAACACAACGACCATATCTGTCATCTCCATAAACATAAATTTTCAACTTCTTTCCTTTAATGAGCTTCACCAGCTCTTCCTTCGCCTCTTTCCCGTAAGGCATTGCACTCTCTGGAGCATCTATGCCCCTATTAGCTTATCAAGAGTTTAACAAGTTACTTAAATATGACAAAAATACATGTAGATGTAGTATAATTTTCTTTGAAAAAGAAATGAAAAGGACCTGTACCTTAGTCTTATGCGATACTTCTTTGCAATAATTTCATTGCCATTTTGAGAAGGCATCATCCTACAGAAGAGTATTCTACAGTGAGGAGAACGAGAGAGAAACAAACACATACACACAGAGAAAGAGGGAGAGGGAGAGGGAGAGGGAGGGAGGTTGCAACTATTTTTTATGTACCTATATCCTGCATCAGTTATGGTCTTTCGAAGATTATTTGCTCTCTGAACATTTTTAGTTGTGGATGCTTTTATGTACTCTTTGGATGCACGTTTAATTTCTGGAGGTACCTTGCATGACTCGTGGGGAATCGTTGCATCAGCAAAGACAGTTATGGTGTCACCATCAGCTATACATTTTATATCCACCTATGATACATGGTTGGAGTTTATAAGAAATTTTGATATTTTGCAATTAATCCATTTGTAACTTCAAAATAAGATTTTACATTTATCAACTAATCCCTCAACCTGCTATCTCCCTTCTCCACTCTTACATATGTGATTTGTGAACATGTTGACAACATGAAAAGAGATGTAATTTGGACATATTTGGAGTAACGGATGGAGATACTCGTGTTACTAAATACTAAGCATTTTACTGTTTCAATTATTTATACCTTTTCCATCTCAGTAGGAATTTTTTTCGAATAAACTGGTTGTTTATGTAGTTATTTACTTAGTCTTGTGATGCAAGGGTTCAATTTCATTTAGTTACTCATAGAACTCTCAAAGTTTTAGTTTTACTATGAGACGTGAAGTTCTATGCACCCTTTATCAAGGCCAACCAGACTTTGTGAAGTTCTATGTACCCTTCTCCTTTCTTTAATCTTTTCCACTTTTTTATAGATAGTTTTTCTTTTGATTCAATAAGTACCATGCTGTACCAAAATCCCAAATACTTAATTCTGTGCCGAAGCACAGGGTTGATGAGAGAGAGAGAGAGAGAGAGAGAGAGAGAGAGAGAGAGAGAGAGAGAGACTCACAGGAAGAGTGTTTAGTTCATATTTGACTCCGTCAGGTTTCAGCTTTGAATTTGAGGCAGCATGTTGATGTGTAGCACATTCTGAGGCAGTTTGTTGTGCAAGAGGAAGTCCATAGTAATTGAGCAGCCCCTGCTCCAGGGAAAAAAACAATAAAAGATTATTCAACTTTAACTTAATTTCAACTTAATTGGCATGCTCTTACAATAATATATTTAGTGCAAGAAAAAATGCTATTTAAGAACCCTGCAAAATTTTATCAAAAATTACCTCCACATCAGCCTTTTGATGCCTCTTGAGAGTTTGAACTATGAGCTTAGCAGCTTCTTCTGGTGTTTTTGGAGGAGGTTTAGCATCTCTCCAAGCCTCCAATAATTTTCTGTACCTGTTTCCAATTTGAAATTAAGTCATTACAGGATTCTCAAATTTAACCGAAATATGAAAATTTAATTACGAAGAAATAAATGCGTACCAATTGATTTGAGCCTTTTTAGAAGAAGTGACATGCTGACTGAGCCCCTCAGGGATCTATTAAAAAATATATAAAGCAGTTTGGGCTGAAGAGAATATCTCAAAATAGTAAAATGCATTAGATACTAAAATTAAATAGTTTTAAATTCGCCCTTTATTGCTGGTTGCAAGTAATTATCATAATGTGAGATTGTTTGTCTTATTTAGATGGACATATATATAGAGTAAAAGAGTACATTGAGTTGTTGCAATATCCTTATAATACAGGGTTTTCTGTAATAATTGGCAGTAGCTTTCAATTCCCATTACCAAACACTAGATGTATTAAGCAATTGATTATTTCAACTAACTAACAATGCATTTTCCTCGTAAATCGTAATGCAGGGTTTTTGCAATAAGTGGCAGTAGCTCTCAATTCCCATCACCACAATGGATGTATTACCCAATGGAATGGGAATGTAATTATGAAATTAAGTAATTAACTAAAACTACTGGTTGGTAATTACCAAACAAAATCAATCACCAACCTGATTTGTGATGTCAAAGTGCAGCAGATCAGCAGCTAAGGCCGACACACCAGCCGTAGCAGCCGAAATTCTATTGGGTACAGCCGACTCAGCGGCACCGTCACTCTTAGTATCGGATCCCTTCCCGCAAATTGCTCTCAGTATGCAATTCCCCATGTTGTATTCCTCAGATTTTCAAGCTAAAAAATTCTAGCTTTTCTAGAGCTCCTTCTCTCTCTGGATTGGATCTCAATTGCCCTCTCCTTCTCTCTCTAGGTTGTGTTAAGCTGAGTATCTCTGCTTCTCTTGCGCAATTGAATTGAGCTTCTCCTTGTCTGTTTCTTTGTTTGTCTCGCTATTTTCCTTGTCAGTTCAATTTCCCTCTTCGCTCTTCATTTGGAGAGAGAGAGAGAGAGAGAGAGAGAGCGAAGAGGTCGTTGACAAATAAGACGCAGCTTTTATAATCAAATCATATAACATAAAACATATCTGAATACATACACTTTACCAACATTACCAAGGAATGAGATTTGGTTGCATCTCAACCGTCCAATCTGCAGGCCATTTGATCTGCTCCGTCCGATTTATCTTATAAAAATTGGGCCTAGGATCGCAGCCTGCGATCCTAGGCCGCTCGCCAACTTTTTCTTTTTTCCTGGTAACAAGGATCTGAAATTGCGTAAGTTTTAATTACTCTGCAATCACATCTAGCCCGTCCATATTAATCTGAACGGACTGTATCTTCATTGCTCCTCTGTTTTTCAGATGATTTTTCTAAAACACGCTTTTCTTTTCTCCTCAAACATGAAACATATATATAATATTTTTTAAATGCCAAGAAGGTGCGTAGGCAATTGATTATCCATCTCCTCGAACATATTCCTAGACACGGCTCGCACATGCTTTTTGTCCCATTTAAACTTCATGCGGGGCCCACTAGTCAGTTTGAGGTCGAAAAGAACGGGTCTATGGGACTATGGGACGGAGAGAGGATCCGAAGGTTCGTCTTGGACACGTTGCGCTGTCCGATTGGATGAGGAAAGGATACGGCCGGCCCAAAGGGCAAAGGCTAATGAATACGTGACATTCTGTGCGCTTAATTCTTTCTTCGCTTTATTTAGTTTATTATTATTATATTTTGTTGCAAGGATTCTTACACATATGCCTAGTAAAGTTGTCTATTAGTATCGATTTTAAAAAACGGCCAACGTTGAGGTGGATGGTGCTTCACAATTATCCATTGCATAGGATGGATCGAAGCCGATTTTGAAAGTGTATCACATATTTTACATGTGACTCCCTCAAAAGTTTCCAGATTTCCGCAATTCCGCTTCCAGCAATTACACTTTTCGATAATTGACTTTCCATTTATTTATCCTAATTTTTTTCGGATTTTTGTTGCTTCTCGTTACAGTTAGATTCCAAACAATTGTTGGCTCATGTCAAGCTCCAATTCATTGTCAAAACTACCCTTCCGTGGCCAAGCTTAAACCAACATTTAAAATAAAATTTACATTCTACATAATGTTCGAGTGCACATGTTCTAATAAATTTTGTCTATAATCCATTTTTAGTAACTGAAATTCAAATTGTTTAATTTTGGTCACTGAACTTTTATATTACCCAATTTTGAACTCTATGAAGATCTTGTATAAATAACTATGTAATTTAGCTCATTAATAAATATGTTTGCTCGATATGAAGCACGTTTATCAAACCAACTAATTAATTAACAAGCTCAAACATCTAAAAATTTATGTTCAAATTACATGGTTAATTTAGCGAAATCTTCATGGAGTGGTTAAAATTGGATAATTTTGAAAGTTTAGGATTCAAATTTGGACAATTTGAAGTTCGGTTATTAAAATTTGATTACAGACAAAATTTAATTACTTCCAAATAAATTTACCCATATCAAATCTATTATTATTATTATTGTTGTTGTTGTTGTTGTTGTTAATTAATTAATTAATTATTAATTATCATGCTAAAATACAAGACTCCATTTTTTTTCATCTTCATGTATAAAATCTAAATGATCAAATTAATTATAATTTTTTTTTCTCGCATGTACTATTCCGAGCTAAATCTTATTAAAAACAAATTAATTAATTTTCAGATGTTTTTACTCTTTTCTTTTCTGTTTTTATTTTTTTGAAAGAATGGTTTAAAAGAGTCGACTAAATGATCAATACAAGGTGCTAAACTCTGCCGCATCCACCTTCCTTCCTTACACTATTCAAAAAAAAAAAAAAAAAAATCGATGGGTGAATTCGAATGATAATAAAAATGTATGTATCAACCAGAAGATTAGGAATTGACCTTCCTTCCACCATCATCAGTTAAGTCCTAGCTGGTAGGAAAAATCTAAAAATTGAACATCACTATTTGATGAAAGAATAGCAAGGAAGAGAAGAATAGGAAAAGGATAGGGATACTAAAAAATCGGATCCAATCAGTTGATTCCAGTTGGCTCTGAGCCAGATGCACTGTTTTGTGATTTGGGTTAATTTGCCTTGATTTACATTTCAAATTCTTATGTCTAATATGCCTTTAGTTAATTAAGATGCTCAAATTCTTATTTTGCATAAAAGTAAGGAAAGATGCTCAAATTATACGTAGAAAATATGCATATAATGTGCAAATAATACTTATTTTGTGCATTATTTTAGCATTTTAAGTGATTCTGCATTCATTCTAAGTTATTTCATCACAATAATATATATTTAAGCTCTTTATAGGTCCACACTATAATTCAGATCATATTTATTAAAAAATATTAGATTATACAAAGAAAATATGCATATATTGTGCAAATAATGTTTATAATGTGCATTGTTTGAGCATTTCAAACGATTCTGCACTCATTTTAAGTTATTTCATCACAATAATTCAAATTTAAGCTCCTTATATGGTTTCGGATATAATTCTGATATTAATTACTATAAAATATTAGATTATACATAGAAAATAAAGATATAAATGCTCAAATAATCCTTATTCTGAGCATTATTTGAGCATTTAAAGCGATTCTGCACTCATTCTAAGTCATTTGATCACGATAATATCTATTTGAGTTCTTTATATAGTCTGAAATATAATTCAGATCTTAATTATTTAAATATATTTGATTATACATAGAAAATAAGCATATAATGTGCAACTGTTCCATATTCTTTGCATTATTTGCGCCATTTCTAGTGATTCTGCATTCATTCTAAATTATTTGGTTACAAAAAAATATATTTAAGCTCTTTATTTTGTCTAGAACATAATTCAGTTCTGACATATTGTAATATATTGGATTATACATAGAAAATATGCATATAATGTGAAAATAATGCTTATTCTGAGCATTATTTTAACATTTCAAGCGATTCTGCACTCATTCTATGTGATTTTAACATAATAGTCTATATTGAAACTCTTTATATGGTCTAGAATATAATTCAAATCTTTTTATTAAAAAATAATAAATTATAAATAGAAAATGCAAATATAATGTGCAAATAATACTTATTCAGTGCAATATTTGAATATTTCAAACAATTGTGCACTCATTTTAAGTAATTTGATCACAATAATCTATATCGAAGCTTTTTATATGGTCTAAAATATAGTTCAGATGTTTCTTTCTTAAAGCAATCATGGATTATACATTAAAAATTCACATATAATGTGAAAATAATACTTATTCAGTACATTATTGGAGCATTTCAAGTGATTCTGCACTAATTTTAAATCATTTGATCATGATAATATATACTTAAGCTCTTTATGTTGTCTAGAATATAATTCAAATCTTAATTTTATAAAATACTGTATTATACAAAGAAAATACAGATCTAATGTGCAAAATAATGCTTATTCTGAGTACTATTTGAGCATTTCAAGCCATTATGCTCTCATTCTAAGTCGTTTGATAACGATAATCTAAATTTAAGCTCTAGAATATAATTCAGATATTAATAATTATAAAATATTGGATTCTACATAGAAAATACAGATATAATTTTGAAATAATGCATATTCCCAGCATTATTTGAGCATTTCAAGCGATTTAGGAACCCGTTGTAAGTCATTTGCTCACAATAATATATATTTGAGGTCTTTATATGGTCTAAATATAATTCAGAGCATAATTATTTAAAAATGTTCGATTATACATAAAAAATATAGTGTGAAACTATTGCATATTTTGTACATTATTTGCGCATTTCTAGTAATTATGTATTCATTTCAAGTTATTTGGTCGCAAAAAAATGTATTTAAGCTCTTTATTTTGTCTTAATATAATATAGATCCTATTTATTGTAATATATTCGATTATTGATAGAAAATATGCATATAATGTTCAAACAATGCTTATTATGAGCAGTATTTAAGCAATTCAAGAGATTACGCATTCATTCTAAGTTATTTGATCATACTAATCAATATTTAAGCTCATCATAGGTCCAGAATATAATTCAGATCGTACTTATTAAAAAATATTGGATTATACATACAAACAATGTGCAACTAAATCTTATTCTGAGCAATATTTCAGCATGTCAAGCAATTGTGCACTCATTCTAAATCATTTAATCCTAAAAATTTATATTTAAGCTCTTTGTATAAGGATATAATTCAGCTCTTACTTATTTAAAAATATTAGATTACACATAGAAAATATGCATATATTGTGCAAATAATGCTTATTTTGTGCATTATTTGAGCATTTCAAGCAATTCTGCTCTCATTCTAAGTTAGTTCAAGCATTTCAATATTTAAGCACTTTATATGGTCTAGAAAATATTGAATTATACATAGAAAATACGGACATAATGTGAAAATAAGCCTTATTCTGAGCATTATTTGACCATTTGTGACACCGTTCGAATCGGGAGACTTAGAGAAACCAGCATGCGTAACGATACATCACTCGAAGAGGAGTAAGAACTCAACCCAACAGTGGATAAAAGAGGAGATAAACTCAACTCAATAGTAAAATTCGTAATAATTCAATAATCTTCTATTACATTCTCTAATTCATCTTAAATAGCAATCTAATACATTTAAAAGTCACTACTCAACTACATTTTCTAATACCAAAACATATTAATAACCTCCTAGAAGACCACAAAAGATAACAAAATACCATAACAGATTACTAACACAATTTTGACTAATAAAGACTCAAAATAACTCAAAACTAACTTATTAAATGCCTTGACTGTTCTTTGAATAGATGATACAAATCTTTTTTTATAATTCTGCACCTGACATGGCATCCTGATCGGTGTCAATTTGAAGCAATTCTACACTCATTATAAGTCATTTGATCACGATAATGTATATTTGAGGTCTTTATATGGTGTAAAATATATTAAGATCTTAATTATGAAAAAATATTGGATTAATACATCGAAAACAAGCATATAATTTGCAAATATTGCATATTCTGTGCCTTGTCATTTTTAGCGATTCTGCATACATTCTAAATTATTTGGTTACAAAAAAATATATATTTAAGATCTTTATTTTGCTTGAATATAATTCAGATCCAACTTAATGCAATATATTGGATTATACATAGAAAATATGCATTTAATGTGCAAATAATGGTTATTCGGAGAATTATTTGAGCATTTTAATCTACTTTGCATTAATTCTAAGTTATTAAATAAAAATAATATATATTTGACCTTTTTATAGGTCTGAAATATAATTCAGAACATGCTTATTAAAACAATAATGGATTATACATACAAAATATGCATATATTGGGCAAATAATGCTTATTATGTGCATTATTTGAGCATTTCAAACGATTCTGCACTCATTCTAAGTTATTTCATTACAATAATCTGTATTTAAGCTCTTTATATAGTCTAGGATATAATTCTGATCTTACTTATTATAAAATATTGGATTATAGATAGAAAATACAAATATCATGTTTAAAAAATCCTTATTCTGAGAATTATTTGACCACTTATAGAGATTCTGCACTCATTCTAAGTCATTTGATCACGATAATATATATTTGAGTTCTTTATATGGCATAAGATATAATTTAGATCTTAATTATTAAAAAAATATTAAATTATACAATTAAAATAAGCATATAATGTGCAAATGTTGCATATTCTGTGCATTTTTGCGCTTTTCAAGCGATTCGGCAGTTATTCTAAATTATTTCGTTACAAAAATAATATATTTAACCTCTTTATTTTGTCCAGAATATAATTCAGATCCGAGTTGTTGTAATATATTGGATTATACATAGAAAATATGCATATAATGTGCATATAATACTTATTCAGAGCATTATTTGAGCATTTCAAGTTATTCTGCATTCATTCTAATTATTTCATCATAATAATATATATTTAAGCTCTTTATAGGTCCAGAATAAGATTCAGATCATACTTATTGTAATATATTGGATTATACATAGAAAATATGCATATATTGTTAAAAAATTGCTTATTATTTGCATTATTTTAGCATTTCAAGCTATTCTTCAGTCATTCTATGTTATTTGATCACAATAATCCATATTTAAGCTCCTTATAAGGCCTAGGATATAATTCTGATCATACTTATTATAAAATATTGGATAATAGGTCCAGATATCACAATAATATATATTTAAGCTCATCATAAGTTATCTCATCACAATAATCTATATTTAGCTCTTAATAGGTCCACAATATAATTCAGATCACACTTATTAAAAGATATTGGATTATACATAGAAGATATGCATATATTGTTCAAATAATGCTTCATAGTTCTTATGTGCATTATTTGAGCATTTCAAACGATTCTGCACTCATTCTAAGTTATTTCATCACAATAATCCATATTACTTATTATAAAATATTGGATTATACATAGAAAATACAGATATAATGTGCAAATAATCCTTATTCTGAGCATTATTTGAGTATTTAAAGCGATTCTGCACTCATTCAAAGTCATTTTTGATCATGATGTCTATTTGAGTACTATATATGGTCTTAAATATAATTCAGATCTTAATTATTAAAATATATTGGATTATGCATAGAAAATAAGCATATAATGTACAAGATGTTGCAAATTCTGTGCATTTTTTGCGCATTTCTAGCTATTCTGCAATCATTATAAATTATTTAGTTGCCAAAAAATATATTTAAGCTGTTAATATTGCCTAGAATATAATTCAGATCCAACTTACTGTAATATATTGGATTATACATAGAAAATATTCATGTAATATGCAAATAATGCTTATTCCGACCATTATTTTAACATTTCAAGCTATTCTGCATTCATTCTAAGTTATTTCATCACCATAATATATGTTTATGCTCTTTGTAAGTCCAGAATATAATTTAGGTCATACTTATTAAAACATATTGGAATTTACATAGAAAATATGCATATAATAAGCATTATTTGCACAATATATGCATTATTTGAGACCATATATTGAGCATAGAATATAATGCTTATTATGTGCATTATTTGAGCATTCCAAACGATTTTTCACTCGTTCTAATTTATTTCATCACAATAATCCGTATTTCCGCTCTTTGTATGGTCTAGGATATAATTCTGATCTTATTATAAAATATTGAATTGTACATAAAAAATACAGACATAATGTGCAAAAAATCCTTGTTCTGAGCATGATTTGAGCATTTAATACGATTCCGAACTCATTCTATGTCATATGATCACGACAATATATATTTGAGGTGTTTATATGGTCTAAAATATAATTAAGATCATAATTATTAAAACTATTGGATTATATAGAAAACAAGCACATAATGTGCAAATGTTGCATATTTTGGTGCATTTTTTGCCCATTTCGTTTCTGCAGTCATTCTAAATTATTTCCTTACAAAAAAAATATTTAACCTCTTTATTTTAGTTAGAATTAGAATATAATTCAGATCCGACTTGTTGTAATATATTCCATTATACAAAGAAAATATGCATATAATGTGCAAATAATGCTTATTCTGAGCATTATTTGAGCATTTCAAATGATTCAGCACTCATTCTAAGTTATTTCATCAAAATGATCTGTATTTGAGCTCTTTATATGGTCTAGGATATAATTCTTACCTTAATTATTATAAAAAATTTGATTATACGTACAAAATACAGATATAATGTACAAATAATCCTTATTCTGAGCATTATTTGATTATTTAAAGTGATTCTGCACTCATTCTAAGTCATTTGATCAGAACAATGTATATTTGAGGTCTTTATATGGTCTGAAATATAATTCAGATTTTAATTATTAAAACATACTGGATTATACATAGAAAATCATCATATAATGTGTAAATGTTGCATATTTTTTGCATTTTTTGAGCATTAGTAACGATTCTGCTGTCATTCTAAATTATTTGGATGCAAAAAAATAAATTTAAGCTCATTACAGATATAATGTTGCATATTCTGTGCACTTTTTTTTTTGCGCATTTCTAGCGATTCTGACGTCGTTCTAAATTATTTCCTTACAAAAATATATATTTAACATCTTTATTTAAGCTAGAATATAATTCAGATCCAACTTGTCGTAATAGATTGAATTATACATAGAAAATATGCATATAATGTGGAAATAATGCATATCCTGAGTATTATTTGAGCATTTCAAGCAATTCTGCATTCATTCTAAGTTTTCTCATCACAATCATCTATATTTAAGTTCTTTATACGTCCAGAATAAAATTCAGATCATACTTATTGTAATATATTGGATTATACGTAGAAAATATGCATATAATCTGCAAATAATGCTTATTCGGAGCATTATTTTAGCATTTCAAGCTATTCTGCATTCATTCTAAGTTATGTCGTCACAATAATATATATTTAAGATCTTTATTGACCCAGAATATAATTCAGAACATACTTATTAAAAACTATTGGATTATACATAGAAAATATGCATATAATGTGCAAATAATCCATATTCTGGGCATTATTTGAGCATTTAAAGAGATTCTGCACTCATTCTAAGTCATTTGATATCGATAATATAGATTTGTGTTCTATATATGGACTAAAATATAATTCAGATCTTAATTATTAGAAGTATTGGATTATACATAGAAAACAAGCACATAATGTGCAAATGTTGCATATTCTGTGCATTTTTTGCCAGTTTTGTAGCTATTCTGCAGTCATTCTAAATTATTTTCTTAAAAAAAAAAGTATTTAACCTCTTTATTTAAGTTAGAATATAATTCAGATCCGACTTGTTGTAATATATTGGGTTATACATCGAAAAAATATTAGAGTATTTCAAGCGATTATGCATTCATTCTAAGTTATCTCATCACAATAATCTATATTTAACCTCTTTGGAACTCAAGAATATAATTCAGATCTTACTGATTAAAAAATATTGGAATGTACATAGAATATATGCATATATTGTGTAAATAAAGCTTATACTGCGCATTATTTAAGCATTTCATCACAATAATGTTTATTTAAGCTCTTTATATGGTCTAGGATATAATTCTGATCTTACTTATTATGAAATATTGGATTATACAAAGAAAATACAGATATAATGTGAAAATAATCCTTATTCTGAGCATTATTTGAGTATTTAAAGCTATTCTGCACTTATTCTAAGTCATTTTGTGACAATGATGTATATTTGAGGTCTTTATATGGTCTGAAATATTATTCAGATCTTAATTAGTAAAAAATATTGGATTACACAAAGAAAATAAGCATATGATGTGCAAAGTTGCAGATTATGTGCATTTTTTCCGCCTTTCTTGCTATTCTGCAGTCATTCTAAATTATTTGACTGCAAAAAAATTTATATAAGCTCTTTATTTTGTCTAGAATGTAATTTAGATCCAACTTATGGTAATATATTGGATTATACATAGAAATATGCATATAATGTGCAAATAATGCTTATTCAGAGCATTATTTTAGCATTTAAAGCTATTCTGCATTCATTCTAAGTTATAAGTTATTTCATGACAATAATCTGTCTTTAAGCTCCTTATATGGACTAGGATATAATTCTGATCTTACTTATCATAAAATATTGGATTATACATTGAAAATACTGATATAAATGTGCAAATAATTCTTATTGTGAGCATTATTTGAGCATTTAATGCGATTCTGCACTCATTTAAGGTCATTTGACCACGATAATGTATATTTAAGGTTTTATATGGTCTAAAATATAATTCAGATCTTAATTATTGAAAATATTGGATTATACATAGAAAACAAGAACATAATATTCAAATGTTGCATATTCTGTGGACTTTTTGCGCATTTCTAGCGATTCTGCTATCATCCTAAATTATTTGGTTGCAAAAAAATATATTTAAGCTCTTTATTTTGTCTAGAATATAATTCAGATCCAACGTATTGTAATATGTTGGATTAAACATTGAAAAAATGCATATAATGTGCGAATAATGCTTATTCGGAGCATTATTTTAGCATTTCCAGCTATTCTGCATTCATTCTAAGTTATTTCAATACAATAATATATATTTAAGCTTTTATAGGTCCAGAATATAGCTTTTATAGGTCCAGAATATAATTCAGATCATACTTATTAAAAAATATTGGAGTATAAAAAGAAAATATGCATTTATTGTGCAAATAATGCTTATTATGTTCATTATTTGAGCATTTCGAAAGATTCTGCACTCATTCTACGTTATTGCATCACAATAATCTGTATTTAAGCTCTTTATATGATCTAGGATATATTTCTATTCTTATTATAAAATATTGGATTATACATAAAAGGTACATATGTAATTTTTATTTTGTATTCATTCTAAAATATCTCATAAAAATAATCTGTACTTAAGTTCTTCATGGGTCCACAATTTAATTCAGATCATACTTATTAAAAACTATTGGGTTATACATGCATATACTATGCCAATAATGCTTATACTGTGCATTATTTGATCATTTAAAACGATTCTGCACTCATTCTAAGTTATTTCATCACAATAATCTATATTTAAGCTCTTTATATGGTCTAGGATATAATTCTGATCTTACTTATTATAAAATATTGGATTATACATAGAAAATACCGATATAATGTGCAAATAATCCTTATCCTGAGCATTATTTTTAGCATTTAAAACTTCTGCACACCTTCTAAGTCATTTGATCACAATAATGTATATTTGAGGTCTTTATATGGTCTGAAATATAATTCAGATCTTAATTATTAAAACATATTGGATTATACTTAGAAAACAAGCACATAATGTGCAAATGTTGCATATTATGTGCATTTTTTTCGCATTTCTAGTGATTCGGCAGTTATTCTAAATTATTTCGTAGTAAAAAAAAATATATGTAATCTTTATTTTGTATAGAATATAATTCAGATCCTACTTGTTGTAATATATTGGATATACATAAAAAAATGTGCATATAATGTGCAAATAATGCTTATTCTATGCATTATTTGAGCATTTCAAGTGATTCTGCATTCATTCTAAGTTATTTCATCACAAAAATCTTTATTTATGCTTTTTATCGGTCTAGAATATAATCTAGATCACACTTATTTAAGAAATTTTGATTATACATAGAAAATAATCATATAATGTGAAAATAAAACTTATTGTAAGCAATATTTGAGCATTCCAAGCAACTGTGCACTTATTCTAAGTCATTTAATCATAATAAACTATATTTAAGCTCTTTATATGGTTCAGAATATAATTCAGATCATATTTATTAAAATATATTGGATTATACATAGAAAATATGTATATATTGTGAAAATAATGCTTGTTCTGTGCATTATTTAGCATTTCAAGCGATTTTGCATTCATTTGAAGTTATTTCAACACAATAATATATATTTTAAGTCTTTATAGGTTCAGAATATAATTCAGATCATAAGTATTAAAAAATATTAGATTATACATAAAAAAAATATGCATATATTGTCCTAATAATGCTTATCATGTGCATTGTTTGAGCATTTCAAACGATTCTGCACTCATTCTAAGTTATTTCATCACAATAATCTGTATTTAAGCTTTTTTAAAAGGTCTAGGATATAATTTTGATCTGACTGATTATAGTATATAGGGTTATATAAAGAACATACAGATATAATGTGCAAATAATCCTCATTCTGCGCATTATTTGAGCATTTCAAATGATTCTGCATTAATTCTAAATCATTGATCACGATAATATATATTTGAGGTCTTTATATGGTCTAAAATATAATTCTAATTTTAATTATTAAAAATATTTGATTATACATAGAAAACAAACACATAATGTACAAATGTTGCATATTCTGTACATTTTTTACGCATTTCTAGCGATTCTGCAGTCATTTTAATTTATGTCCTTAGAAAAAAATATATTAGCCTCTTTATTTTAGTTAGAATACAATTCAGATCCGACTTGATGAAATATATTGGATTATACGTAGAAAATATGCATACAATGTGAAAATAATGCCTATTCGGAGCATTATTTTAGCACTTCAAACTATTCTACATTCATTCTAAGTTATTTCATCACAATAATCTGTATTTAAGCTCCTTATTTGGTCGAAGATATGATTCAGATCTTAATTATTAAAAATGGTGTATTATACACAGAAAACAAGCACATAATGTGCAAATGTTGCATATTCTGTTCCTTTTTTCCGCAATTCTAGCGATTCTGCAGTCGTTCTAAATTATTTCCTTACAAAAATATTTATTTAAGCTAATATATTGAATTATACATAGAAAATATGCATATAATGTATATATAATGCTTATCCTGAATATTATTTGAGCATTTCAAGCGATTCTGCATTTATTCTAATTTTTCTCATCACAATAATCTATATTTAAGCTTTTTATAAGTCCAGAATAAAATTCAGATTATACTTATTGTAATATATTGGATTATACGTAGGAAACATTAATATAATCTGCAAATAATGCTTCTTCGGAGCATTATTTTAGCGTTTCCAGCTATTCTGCATTCATTCTAAGTTATGTCATCACAATAATATATATTTAAGCTCTTTATTGGCCTAGAATATAATTTAGATCATAATTATTAAAACTATTGGATTATACATAGAAAATGCATATAATTTGCAAATAATGTTTATTATGTGCATTATTTAAGCATTTCAAATGATTCTGCAGTCATTCTAAGTTATTTCAAGACAGTAATCGGTATTTAAGTTATTTATATGGTCTAGGATGTAATTCTGATCTTACTTATTATAAAATATTGGATTATGCATAGAAAATACTGATATAATATTCAAATAATTCTTATTCTGAGCATTATTTGAGCATTTAAAGCGATTCTGCACTCATTCTAAGTCATTTGATCACAATAATATATATTAGAGGTCCTTATATGGTCTAAAATATAATTCATATTTCAATTATTAAAAATATTGGATTATACATAGAAAATAAGCACATAATGTGCAAATGTTGCATATCCTGTGCATTTCTAGCGATTCTTCAGTCATTCTAAATTATTTCCTTACAAAAAAATAATAAATATAACCTCTTTATTTTAGTTAGAATATAATTCAGATCCCACTTGTTGTAATATATTGGATTATACATAGAAAATATGCATATAATGTACGAATAATGCTTATTCTGAGCATTATTTGAGCATTTCAAGCGATTCTGCATTCATTCTAAGTTATCTAATCACAATAATCTATATTTAAGCTCTTTATAGATCCAGAATATTATAATACAGATCCAACTTATTACAATATATATTGAATTATTCATAGAAAATTTGCATATACTGTGCAAATATGCTTATTTGGAGCATTATTTCAGAATTTCAAGCTATTCTGCATTCATTCTAAGTTATTTCATCACAATAAAATATATTTAAGCTCTTTATAGGTCCAGAATATAATTCAGATCACACTTATGAAAAATATTGGATTATACATAGAAAATATGCATATACTGTGCAAATAATGCTTATTATGTGCATTATTTGAGCATTTCAAACGATTCTGCACTTATTCTAAGTTATTTCATCACAACAATCTGTATGTAAGCTCCATACATGGACTTAGATATATTTCTGATCTTACTTATTATAAAATATTGGATTATACATAGAAGATACAGATATAATGTGCAAATAATCCTTATTCTGAGCATTATTTGAGCATTTAAATTGATTCTGCACTCATTCTAAGTCATTTCATCACGATATTATATATTTAAGGTCATTATATGGTCCAAAATATAATTCAGATCTTATTTATTAAAAATATTGGATTATATATACAAAACAAGCAGATAATGTGCGAATGTTGCAAATTTGTGCATTTTTTGCTCATTTCTTGCTATTCTGCAGTCATTCTAAGTTATTTCCATACAAAAAATAATATATGTAACCTCTTTATTTTAGTCAAAATATAATTGAGACCCGACTTGGTGTAATATATTGGATTATACATAGAAAATATGCATATAATGTGCAAATAATTCTTATTCTGAGCATTATTTGAGCTTTTCAAGCGATTCTGAATTCATTTTAAGTTATCTCATCACAATAATCTATATTTAAGCTCTTTATGTAAGTGCTACAACAATTCTAGAATGCGGAAATAACCCAGAATCGTAAAATACCTCGTGCCATCGCTAATTGAAATCGATTGTTGAGTGGATGAACTTGAAACCCGCAAACCTAGCGTGTCTCCTTCGTCTATGATCTTCTCCATAACCTGCAGTGAGAGAATCACTACAAAGCCGATATCGCAACCCCAACTGATAGTGTTTGACAGGGATTAGTCTGCCTTGACTCGTTCCCTCAAGAAAATCCTTATGCTCTCTTTCTCTCTTGTCTAAATTCTGTTCAGATCTGAAAAAGGCATTCTCTCATTTACACTCAACCATCCCACAGTAGTATAAATAGAGGGTTCAAATCGCTCAGAATTTGCAAAGACAATGTTTCAACCAAAGGGTGCAATGATCACAACGTTCTGTCCACATGCATTGTATCAATCAGGGCGGACCGTTCCAATCCTAGAACGGTCAGTTCCAAATTCAATTGGACAGAATACTACACTTTATAGGTCCAGAATAAAATTGAGATCGTGCTTATTAATAAATATTGAATTGTACATAGAAAATATGCATATATTGTGCAAATAATGCTTATACTGTGCATTATTTGAGCATTTCAAACCATTCTGAACTCATTCTAAGTTATTTCATCACAATAATCTGTAATTTAAGCTCTTTATATGGTCTAAGATATAATTCAGATCTTAATTATTAAAAATATTGGATGATACACAGAAAACAAGGACATAATGTGCAAATGTTGCATATTCTGTTCATTTTTTGCGCATTTCTAGCGATTCTGCAGTCATTCTTCCTTACAAATATATATATTTCACCTCTTTATTTAAGCTAGAATATAATTCAGATCCGACTTGTAGTAATATATTGGATTATACTTAGAAAATATACATATTATGTGCAAAATAATGCTTATTCTGAGTATTATTTGAACATTTCAAGTGATTCTGCATTCATTCTAAGTTATCTCATCACAATAATCTATATTTAAGCTCTTTATAGGTCAAGAAAATAATTCAGATCATACTTATTACAAACTATTGGATTATACATAGAAAATATGCATATAATGTGCAAATAATGTTTATTATGTGCATTATTTGAGCATTTCAAAATATTCACTCATTCTAATTTATTTCATCAATCTGTATTTAAGCTCTTTATATGATCTAGGATATAATTCTGATCTTACTTATTATAAAATATTGGATTATACATAGAAAATACTGATATAATGTGCAAATAATCCTTATTATGGGCATTATTTGAGCATTTAAACAGATTCTGCACTCATTCTAAGTCATTTGATCATGATAATATATATTCGTGTTCTATATATGGACTAAAATATAATTCAGATCTTAATTATTAAAAATATTGGATTATACATAGAAAACAAGCACATAATGTGCAAATGTGGCATATTCTGTGCATTTTTTGCGCATTTCTAGCGATTCTGCAGTCATTCTAAATTATTTCCTTACAAAAAAATATATATTTAACCTCTTTATTTAAGTTAGAATATAATTTAGATCCGACTTGCTGTAATATATTGGGTTATACATCGAAAAAATATCTGAGTATTTTCAAGCAATTCTGCATTCATTCTATGTTATCTCATCACAATAATCTATATTTAAGCTCTTTAGAACTCCAGAATATAATTCAGATATTACTGATTAAAAAATATTGGAATATACATAGAATATATGCATATATTATGCAAATAAAGCTTATACTGCGCATTATTTGAGTATTTCAAACGATTCTTCACTCATTCTAATCTATTTCATCACAATAATCTTTATTTAAGCTCAGTATATGGTATAGGATGTAATTCTGATCTTACTTATTATAAAATATTGGATTATACAAACAGATATAATGTGCAAATAATCCTTATTCTGAGCATTATTTGAGCATTTAAAGCTATTCTGCACTCATTCAAAGTCATTTTGTGACAGTAATGTATATTTGAGGTTTTTATATGGTCTGAAATATAATTCAGATCTTAATTAGTAAAACATATTGGATTATACATAGAAAATAAGCATATAATGTGCAATGTTGCAGATTCTGTGCATTTTTTTTCCGCCTTTCTAGATATTATGCAGTCATTCTAAATTATTTGGCTGCAAAAAAAAAATTATATAAGCTCTTTATTTTGTCTAGAATGTAATTCAGATCCAACTTATAGTAATATATTGGATCATACAAAGAAATATGCATATAATGTGCAAATTATGCTTATTCAGAGCATTATTTGAGCATTTAAAGCTATTCTGCTTTCGTTCTAAGTAATTTCATCGCAATAATACATATTTAAGCTCTTTATAGGTGCAGAATATAATTCAGATTATACTTATTAAAAAAATATTGGATTATACATAGAAAATATGCATATATTGTGCAAATAATGCTTATTATGTGCATTATTTGAGCATTTCAAACGATTCAGCGCTCATTCTAAGTTATTTCATCACAATAATCTGTCTTTAAGCTCCTTATATGGACTAGGATATAATTCTTATCTTACTTATCATAAAATATTGGATTATACATCGAAAATACAGATATAATGTGCAGATAATCCTTATTATGAGCATTATTTGAGCATTTAATTGATTCTGCACTCATTCAAGGTCATTTGATCACGATAATGTATATTTAAGGTTTTTATATGGTCTAAAATATAATTCAGATCTTAATTATTACAAAAATTGGATTATACATAAAAAAATACATATATAATTTGCAAATAATACTTATTCTGAGCTTTATTTTAGCATTTAAAGCGATTCTGCACTCATTCTAAGTCATTTGATCATGATAATATATATTTGAGGTCTTTATATGGTCTAAAATATATTTCAGATCTTAATTATTAAAAATATTGGATTATACATAGAAAACAAGCACATATGTGAAAATGTTGCATATTCCGTGCATTGCGCATTTCTAGAGATTATGAAGTCATTCTAAATAATTTCCTTACAAAAAAAATATATATTTATCCTCTTTATTTTAGCTAGAATATAATTCAGATCCGACTTGTTGTAATATATTGGATTATACAGAGAAAATATACGTGTAATTTGCAAATAAGCATCTGAGCATTATTTGAGCATTTCAAACGATTTTGTATTCATTCTAATTTATTTCACCAAATAATCTATATATATGCTCTTTATAGGTTCAGAATATAATTCAGATCATACTTATTAAAGAAATTTGCATTATACATATAAAATATTCATATAATGTCGATGTAAAACTTATTTTGAGCAATATTTGAACATTTCATGCAACTGGGTACTCATTCTATGTCATTTGATCATAATAATCTATATTTAAGCTCTTTATGCGGTTCAGAATATAATTCAGATCATTTTCATAAAAAAATATTAGATTATACATAGAAAATAAGCATATAATGTGCAAATAATGCTTATTGTGAGCTTTATTGAGCATTTCAACCGATTCTGTATTCATTCTAAGTTATCTCAGAAAAATAATTTGTACTTAAGCTCTTCATAGGTCCCGGATATAATTTAGGTCATGCTTATTAAAAACTATTGGATTATATATGTATATATTTTGCAAATAATGCTAATGATGTGCATTATTTTATCATTTCAAACGATTCTGCACTCATTCTAAGTTATTTCATCATAAACTGTATTTAAGCTCTTTATATGGTCTAGGATATAATTATGATCTTACTTATTATAAAATATTAGATTATACATAGAAAATACTGATATTATGTGCAAATAGTCCTTATTCTGAGCATTATTTTAGCATTTAAAGGTTCTGCACTCTTTTCAATTTTGGGTTAGGATGTATTGATGGAGAATTAATGAAATAAAACAAATTATCATATACACAAAAATATCTTTGACTATCAGAATTGTATTTGAATTTAAAGTTCGACAATTTTACTGCTAGTGTTTTTACATAAAATATATGTTTATAATTTAATCAAATTAAAGAAGCTTATATTAAAGTGACGGGGAGCCGTTTTTTTCAAACAAAAAAAATAAAATACAATAACGTATTCAAGACCTTTGAGAATTGGTATGCAAAAATGAGAATTTCGGGTTTCCCTTTAAATAAAAAAATTTAGAAATCAACAGTGGTTTTCTAGTGCCGTGTAAATTTGAACATACTTTACATCAAGGAACATATGGGCTTTTCCTTGGGTTGCTGCATCTAGGGGTGCACAACGTGTATAACAGTCACGCAAATGCACTGTTGGGTTAATCGCTTGGTTCTATGATACGCAAATTTTTTTTTTTTGGCGCGTTGCGTTTCGTTCTATAAACGCAAGATAATTCTGTCAACGCGTTGACCGTTTCGTTCACTTTGAACGATTAGAACGGTTTAACCGTTTTTCATCGACTTAAAATGACACAAAATCCACATAAAAGCAAAGATTGAGTCATGGAAAAAATTAAAAACCTCAATACAACCAATAAGAAACATAACAAATAGGGCTGTCTAACATCCACAACGGATACGAAAACATACGCTTACGTTATACGTTCCATTTGATCAACGGTTCTAATTTTTCTACCGTTTAACGTAGCGTTTAATGAACGGTTGGATTATTTCTATTCGTTGATGTTCCATTCTATTGAACGTTAATGACGTTACGAAACGTTGAAAATAACTTTTGCTTCGATTCGAGGGGTCTAGGAGCGCAGACGGTGAGATCCAGGCGAGAGAGATGAGACAGGTGAGACAGTATAAGGATCTAGGGGTTGATGTTCCTCTTTTGCCTTCGAACAGAGGTATAGGGGTCTAGGGGTTGACGTGTGCAAGGATAGTGAGTGTTTGAGAGAGGCGAGAGAGAAGAGAATGGCGACAGACAGACGAGCGACAATATCTGCCATTGAATGGAAAGAGAAGAAAGCTAATCGGCGCAAGGACGAAGACAAAAGAGAAAGGGAGGTAGAAATGGTCTGGGTTTTGATTTTTCTCTGCTCAATTAACCTCTGCTATCATATGTATTTCATATCCATAGAATTTAGAACGGAACAAATTGGAACGGATACGAAACCAACTGTTTCGTTTGATGTTCCGTGGATGCAAACGTTATAACTCTTGATTTCGCTACCCGTTCTGTTTTATGGACGAAATCCATTTCCATACCGTTGTTCGTTCTGCGACGACGGAACGTCCACAGCAAACGAGTAACAGGTGTCCCGTTAGCAGGCCTAATAACAAAGAAACAACGTCTAATGCTCAGGCAAAATATTGCATCCAAAATATTACATCTTTGCTTGTCATAACTAATGCTCAAATAAAAGAAAAAGAAAGATACAAACACAATGAGTTGTATTGAGCACACATGTGATAAAACCATACATTTATATTTTCATTTATATAAACTAGCTTAATTATGAACTCAAATAAGCACAAATCAGACATACAAAAACAAAAAAGAAAGGAATCTTGTAGTCGACAGCATCTTTATTTCTTCTAAGATAATAACCTGATACAATCTTCAAGCGTACCTGGCCAGCAATCATCCTTCGAGGGATGTAGTGAAATCTCAGATGCAAATTCCCCATGCTTTGTTTTGTTTTCTCCAGCATCTAATTAGTCAAAAAAAGTGCCAGTACCAGTGAGTAAGCAACAGAAATAAAAAAAAAAGCCACGAATTCACATTGATAAATCAGATTTAAATTTATAAAAAATAACATTTGGTCCATGATTAGAAAAGAGAGACATGAATCATAACTTTTGATAAACCACAAAAAAAAAAAGAGCAATCTCATAATCTAGACATCACAACCGAAACCAAACCAGAATTGTAAACACATAATCTATAATTAGAATTCTCACAATAAGAAGAGCAACTTAACTTCTAGTTCCCTCAAACAAACAAGGCCACAGAAAGAAGCGGTTAATATTGTCACAATAATCAAACTTACATTTATAGCAACTTTCTTCAAAGCACCACAGGCTGAAGTCGAGCAAGAGGAACCCAGACCCGTTGGCAGTCGGCTGTCTGTCCCTGCCTTTACTGCCTTTATCCAGACCCGTCAGCTTGCAGAACCCGTCGGCAAAGGAAGGAAAGAGGGAGAGAGCCGCTGCCAGATGCCGTTGCCTCTGCCATCAAGCCACTACCAGCCACCTTCTTCATTGTTTAATTAGCACAAAGAATAGAGAGGAGTTGAGTGTGAGAAGAGAGAGAGAGACAGTAAGTGAGAGAGGGGTAGTAGGAGGGGTTAATGGCGGAGATGGAGAGAGGAGCGTGTGCAATCGGAGAGGAGAGGAGATGGATGGGTGATATCAGATCGGCGGAGAGAGAGAGGAGATGTAAAATGATGAGGAGCGGCACAGCAACCCTAGATTTGTGTCGTCCCATCATTATCTCCGCCATCTCTCCTCTACAATTAACCTAATAACAATACTGTAGAATTGCAAAAAGAAACAGACAAAATAAACGATAACGAAACAGCTCCGTTTCGTCCTGAGACGAAACTGGATTTATATTTGTGTTAGTTGTTCCTTTCCACAAACGAAATCAAAATCTTTAACCGTTTTGTTTCATTTCATACGAAACAAAGAAAAACGGTCGAAAGGATTACCGTTTTCACCCCTTCTCACATCACATCACATGGGCTTTTCGAATGTTGCTCCCAGTAAGACTAATACTTCATCAAAACTAGGACGGTTGTAAAATGCGAGTTAAGTCAACATCAGTCCATGGGCAATGGTATGGATGGCAATATTTGAGCAAGTTATCATATATAGATGAATGAGAATGTAAATGACATTTTCTTGAACCAACTAAAAATAGTAAGGTAATGATAAAAGATTTTTAAGTTTTGAAATTTGACTGTACTGAACTCAATAAAATTATTTTGTTCTGATAGATTTTAAGCTTGAATTCGACTCGATCGTTACAACTTACATTCAAATCAAACTAAATTTAAAATCAAGTCCACTTGGAGTCTTCGTAACAAGTTTTAATCATTTAATGACATATGAGATTACCTGTAGGAACCTTTTTATACCAATCCTGCAAATTTCTAATTTCTAATGTAACAAAACATAGAAGGGAGAGTTGGTTGGGAGGGAGATGATTTCAAATTAGAACAATTATGAATTTGATGGGTCATCTATCAACATGCCACAACAATTTAAACGTAAAAAAAAATGGTCGCTTCCTGATTATTGAAGTCTATATATGAAATTATTTTATTTCAGTCAGCTTTTGATCAATTTCTTAGATTTCAAACGTGTATATGTACGAGTACCACCACTTGTCAGAGATGTTCCTACCAGCAGTTTAATTACTTTTGTTACCATCTATTTAATTCTTTATGGTTAGAGACTTAACTTTCCTGTTCAAGTGTTCTTAGAGATTGTATTACTTGTTAAAGCACATGGCCACATGAATTCATTTTTTTTTTAAAAAAAAATGCTTAAATGAAAGGAAAATTTTGAGATGTGTAGAATAAACAATAGGATATAATTAATTTCACATTAAATAGGTGCTTTTTGTCCCTTAATATTCGTACAAATTAAAAACTTGAGAAAGTCAGCTAATTTGACAATAAATAGCTAACTCTTGTTCTTAGGATATTATAAACTGATTTTTGTGCGCTATTTAATTAGAAGGGAAAAAAAAACCCGATCTTGGAATATATATACTATACTGGTCTGAGCAGAAAAATTCTACTTTTGTTGTCTTTTTTTTTTTACAGATAAGCTAATAATTCAAGCCAATTAGTACATCTGAGAAAACAAAATAAGGCTAATAATTCAAGCCAATTAGTACATCTAAGAAAACAAAATAAGCATTTGAAGCTGATTGGATAATTGGCAACTGCAAACTAAAGTTTTAATCAGTAGAGATGAGATAGCAATGCAAATACCTAAAGCCTGTCGTACATCTACCAAGATAGGATAAACATGATGAAATTGGTATAAAAAGACCCGAACAATATATGGAATCATTTCCATCCATGCATTTAAGACTGAATCTACAAATGGTGTACTGATAATCCTCTAAAAGTCGATTTTCAAAATTTATATCGTAGAGACAATGGAAGGGCCACCTATGATGCACAATAAGCTACTGAAGTTGCAGGAGATAACCCGAGATACTTAATTGGAGAGGAATATAGAAGTTTTTAGCTATTGCTTTAGTGTATTTTCTCTATTCTTGTTTTTTGGTACAAAGTGTGGTACCGGTTTAGTTTCATAGGCAATATCAATAAGATAAATAAGTTGACTTGTATGTTTTAGTTTCGTATGAGTCTATTGCTGACTTGACTCGTATGTTTTTGTTCCTAAAATTGATGCATTGTACCTATATACATTGGCCATGTTTTTTTCTTTTATTTTCTCATCTTTTATCTGGTCTAAAACGTGCTTGTTTAATTAGAAAGTGAGAGCGATATATTAATGTCAATATGTCATTTGGTACTTACAGATATCCCAACAGTGATCTCATATTATATCCAAATATCTATGTCATTGCATGCACTTTTAACATTAATTATATCTAAATATCTAAGTATGTCATTTCAAGCATATTTAATAAAGACGAAAATAGAAACAATATTAATTAGATCAAAGTATTTCAGCTTTACAAAAACCACCTGGTACCACCAATCAGAACTTGGAAAACGTTACAATAAATAGCATTCTTTATACAATGTTCAAGTAAAAAGGTTATTATATAATAAGTGTTGTTTTCATTTAATTACCGTACTAATAGCATGATACAACGTTGTTTATTTCAGCTACAGTTGCTTATTTAATTATTGTAGCAGTAGCATGATCAATTAGTGTTGTTGCTTACCTAGATCAATTGGCGTTTATTGCTTGTTTATTTCATTATTGTCTTACTGCTCAATTGATCCTAGATTCACCAACTAAGCTAAAATCTTCCAATAAAACAAGATCCACCAATTCATATCAAGCATTCAAGATTAAAATTAATCCCGCACATATTAAAACATCAAAAGAGGACTAACCAAGTACAAATAAAACAATCAGATTTTTACCTTCTTACAACCTGACCCGACCAACTCTAAAACAAAAGCAAAAACACTGAAAAAAAGAAATGCACTGAGAAAAAAATTAAGATAAACAAAATATCACCCTCATTCTTTCTTCAACAACCAAATCACCACAGTAGTTTAAGATAATAAAAATACTACCATTATTCTTTCTTCAACAAACCAAAATACCACAGTTCCACACTCATCCCTATCTCAAGAACCTTGGTGTTGACTGTGTAGTGCCACGATACTAGAGAATCGCCTGACGCGAACTGTACCTGCATCAAATATGTCAATTGTCACACTGACCCAGACTGCAATGCATATTAGACGCACCGCCCATCGGAGATAGTACGCGTAAACAAAGTAGCAACGAGGCCTGGTCCAGCTATTTAAATGATGGAAATAGAGGAGAACTGAAACCACCATAAAGCAATCCAAGTCAAGAAGTGAGCAATTACACGAGTCAGTGGATCAATAAGGATCGTATTAGAACTTGCTGGAGCATCTGCCTGAGTAGAGTTATCATCGCCACCAGTAACAGTAAGAGCCTTCAACCAACATCGAGGGTAAACACAATGGATGTAGTTGCTACAAGACGTTTCTCAATGTCATTTTTATTAAAGGTCACAACAGCAGGAGTAGTCTGACCGCTGTCGCCAACTGTAGCAGGAGGACAGTTCGACCGCCGCCGCCACCAGCAGGAGGAGGAGCTTGGACAGAGACATAAAGACTATCACAATGAGGAGGCGGCACATTGCAGCTTGGGGGCGGGAGAACATCACGTGGAGTAGGAGAGCCAAGGTCACGGTTGGTGGGAGAGGAAACAGCCCGAGAAAGGGGACAAGGTACAGTGGGGTTAGGGGACGAGAGAACGTCACGGTGGAGTAGGAGAACCGGGGTCGCGGCTGGACGTAGAGCAAAACACCCCGAAGAAGTCCAGAAGGAGGAGAAGCTGAAGCATGGCGGTGGTGGGGCAAATCTAGAGGTACCATAGAGATTGAGTTAGGAATTTGTTGTTCAGACATTTTAGTAAGTTTGAGAGAGAGTGAAAGAAGAGAGTGGGATTGGAGTGTGGAAGAGAACAACAAACTCCTAGCTCAATCTCTATGGTTCCTCTAGATTTGCCCCACCACCGTCATGCTTCAGCTTCTCCTCCTCTTGGACCTCCTCCGGATGTTTTGCTCTCCATCCAGCCGCAACCCCGGTTCTCCTACTCCACCGTGACGTTCTCCCGCCCCCTAACCGCACTGTACATTGTCCCCCTTCTCGGACTGTTTCCTCTCCCACCAACCGTGACCTTGGTTCTCCTACTCCACGTGATGTCCTCTCGCCCCCAAGCCGCAATGTGTCGCCTCCTCATTGTGATAGTCTTTATGTCTCTGTCCAAACTCCTACTCCTACTGGTGGCGGCGGCGGTTAGACTGTCCTCCTGCTACAGTTGGTGACGGCGGTCAGACTACTCCTGCTGTTGTGGCCTTTAATAAAAATGACATTGAGAAGCGTCTTGTAGCAACTACATCCATTGTGTTTACTCTCGATGTTGGTTGAAGGCTCTTACTGTTACGGGTGACGATGATAACTCTACTCAGGCAGATGCTCCAGCAAGTTCTAATATGATCCTTATTGATCCACTGACTCACGTAATTGCTCACTTCTTGACTTAGACTGCTTTATGGTGGTTTCAGTTCTCCTCTATATCCATCATTTAAATAGCTGGACTAGGTCTCATTGCTATTTTGTTTACGCATACTATCTCTGATGGGCGGTGCGTCTAATATGCATTGCAGCCTGGGTAAGTGTGACAATTGACATATTTGATGCAGGTACAATTCTGCGTCAGGCGATTCTCCAGTATCGTGCACTACACAGTAAAAACTTAGGTTCCGGGGATGGAGATGGGTGTGGAACTGTGGTGTTTTGGTTTGTTGAAGAAAAAATGATGGTAGTATTTTTATTATCTTAAACTACTTTGGTGATTTGGTTATTGAAGAAAGAATGAGGGTGGTATTTTGTTTAACTTTTTTTCTCAGTGCGTTCTTTTTTTTCTGTGTTTTTGCTTTTGTCTTTTGTTTTAGAGTTGGTAGGACCATGTTGTAAAAAGATAGAAATCTTATTGTTTTTATCTGTACTGGGTTAAATCCTATTTCTTTGTATTATGTTGATGTTTTAATTGATGGGTTAATTTTAATCTTGAATGCTTGATATGAATTGATGCATCTTGTTTTATTAGAAGATTCTAGCTTAGTTGGTGAACCTAGGATCAATTGGACATTAAAGAAATAATTAAATAAACAAGCAGTAAACGCTAATTGATCTATGTAAGCAACAACACCAATTAATCATGCTACTGGTACAATAATTAAATAAGCAACTGTAGTTGAAATAAACAATGTTGTATCATGCTATTGGTACATGAAATAAACAATGTTGTATCATGCTATTGGTACAGTAATTAAATGAAAACAACAGTTATTAAACAACAACCTTTTTACTTGAACATTGTATCAAGAATGCTATTTATTGTAACGTTTTCCAAGTTTTGATAGGTGGTACCAAGTGGTTTTTGTAAGGCTCAAATACTTTGATCTAATTAATATTGTTTCTATTTTCATCTTTTATTAAACGTGCTTGAAATGACATACTTAGATATTTGGATATAACTAATGTTAAACGTGCTTGCAATGGCATACTTAGATATTTAGATATAATGTGAGGTCACTGTTGGGATATATGTAAGTACCAAATGACATCTTGACATTAATATATTGCTAGTTTTTAATTAAACAAGCACATTTTAGACCAGATAAAAGATGAGAAAATAAAAGAAAAAAAACATGGCCAATGTATATAGGTACACAATGCATCAATTTTGTAAGTTCAAAAGCACATAATAAATTGTAATTCTAAATAAGACTAGTTGAACATATGCATAGTTTAATGCTTGACGGGTAGGTAGCTAATCTAAAGATAGCAACGGAAGAACATAAACATTAGGAGGAAAGTAGAAAGAACCTCAGAAGTAGATGGTTTGGCTTCATTTGCTGATTTTGAATCGCTTGAGTATTCCCTGATAATGAATAACAACACCTTGATATGGCAGTTGATACAATTTTTCATTCTCTAACTAATATTTTAATCAAATGCATAAATTTCACCTCTTATATAAAAATCTCTAACTAATTTTGCATTTATAATTTGGGAAAAAATTTTCTGTGCCCTCCAAAGCTGAGGAAATGGTGGATTTGCCCCTCAAAACTAATTTCTTCTCTATTTGCCACTCGAAATCAGTCATTCTTTCTGGAATTACCCTCTCTCTTTTTTTATAATATATTTAATAATAAAATAATAAAAACAAAAATGTCTGACCATTATACCCCTCAACTGATCGTCTGATCCGATCCCAAATCACCTGTACTGCCTCCATCTCTCTCACTCGCACGAAGCCTCCGCCTGGTTCTCTCTTTAGCTTTCCCGCCGTACTCTCCGCCCTTGCACTCTCCGTCGCCTTTCCCCCCTCTGTAAACCCTAAAACGTCTCCTCTGCTTGCACGATCTTCATCAATCCCATTTCAGGCTCCTACAAATCCTCTGCGTGTAGGTGAGTACCTCAGCCTCGTCGGAAGGAGAGGTGAAGCTTCACAGTGGGACCACCCTGTAGGTGAGTACCTCAGCCTCGTCGGAAGGAGAGGTGAAGTTTCACGCTGAGCAGTGGGACCAGCCTGTAGGTGATCAGTACCTCAGCCTCGCACTGAGAGCAATTGAGTTGAACTTTTGTTAGTTTTTTTGAATCTTGTTGGAGAAGAAAGGAAACTGCTGTTGATTACTTCTCTGTTTGTATGGTGCGATTACTCTACTCAGGATTAGGTTCATGTTGTTTAGATGTTGCTCTGTAGAGATTTGTAAGGGAATAGGTGTTGAAATTCTTATAATAGGTTGGTTATTCTTTCATTTGTTACTTGTTAGTATAATGAGCTAAATGTTTCTGTTGTACCTAAATGGTGTGTGACACTGATTTTTCTTGATTATAAATGTAACTCTGATATTCATTAGCTTGTGCTGTTCCTACAACCGATTATCATAAACACAGACGTGTGATATTCTTTTTGTTCTAGGATGTATTACCTTATCGAAAGGTAATTTTAATTAAGTTTGACTTAAAAAACGTACTCAAATTCTCAAAAGTTTGCTGAGTATGATTAAAGAGGTACTTGTTGGTTGAAAGATGATAATCGTCAGCAAATTCTTCTGAAATACAATATGCTTCTATTTATTACAAAGCAAAAATCCATCAACTATGTATGTAACATAACAATCTTCACAATTGCTACAAGCTTTCTAAAATTAATATACAACATCTGCAATGTGATCTACATTACATGCTTTTCCATCGATCAAACACTTTCAGATATAAATTGGTTAAAAAAAATAAAATTCAACAACTATTGACGGAATATCAAATGACACTCAAATTGCATAAAATTGGTGACAAACAATATATAAGACTAACAGAATGCATACAAATTAATGTACTTCTTTAGATATGAAATTATTTGGACTTGATTTAACAGTCAAAATTGTCAAAGTCATCCAGTTTCAGGTGAACCCCCATTCCAAAAACTAACTTGAATGCTTCATTTCAGACCCTTAATAGAACGTCTAATTAATAGACTAGTAAGAAAGCATATCAGACAACACAAATTAAACTTCTTACCTCAAGCAGGAGGCGTCCTGTAAATGAATATCTACAGTGGCATCTGTGTCTGTTTGCTTAGTCACAACATCATCCACCGTCACCTCAATTGCCTGTAGTTCCTTCACTGCATTTTCATATGCAACAAGAATAAATTTAAAAAGTCAGATTCAGAGCCAGACAAAATAGGACGACAGCCACGTAAAGTACTCGATAAGAATAAAAGAATAGCAGAAATAGGTAAAGGAGTGTCCATACCAGGAGGTGAAGGTTTGCATGCCTTGGGATGAGGCCTGAATAGATCCACCATGTAGGCTTTGGCATGCAACAGAACTCTTTGTTGCTTCGTTGATGTTGATCCCTCTTCCTTCTGATTCAAAGGTGAACTTGAATATAAATTTAAGCCTAAATTCCTCTTGAATGATTAAGTGTTCTCAGCTTCTACTTGAGGCTTCTCTTTTCCCTTCGACTTTTTCTTAGGACTAATAATGCTTGAAGTTGAACTGTCTGAGACAGTCTCATCTTCTCCACACTTGCAGTCTTCTCTTGGCACTTGGGTTTGGACTTCGGTTATCTCCTAAATCGTCAGAGACCCCTTGAAAGTAGGTGGAGTAAGAAACTCTCTCTTGCTTACCCAGAGACAACCGAGTTCTCCAAGAAATAGATGGAACAATAGGATCTTTCTTGGGTTTCCTCACATCAGGTTCTGTAACAGTAACGCTAATTATCTCCACTTCATCATCTTCACTGGTACATCTATTACCTCTATTACCTTTCCCTATGGGGATTTCTTCTGTTTCACTATCGACTTTCACATTTAATGTGTCTGGAACAAGATCATCACTTGCTTCAAAAACCATGTCGATGTGCTTTAAATAAATTAAATTTGGACGGTCACCTTCTTCTGTGTTTACCAATCTCTCCAACCTGTTGCAAACAAAGCATGAGCGACAGAAGTGCACTATTTAGTTTCTGGTAATTTGATTCATCTTGTTTTAATACAATTATTATAAGAAATTAGCCATATATCCTTCAAATCTTCTTCAATCAGTCATATATCCTCCTAATCTTAAATATTAGTCATTTATCCCTCCAATCATCCTTACTCCAGTAATTTACCCTTTTTATTAATTTAAAATTTTAAATAATATTGAAATTCTGAAAATTTAAATTTTGAATCATAAGACTAAAATACCCTTGCGTTATTATCTCTCAACTTCTCCTTCAGACCAATTCACGATATGGAAAGAACATATATTGTCTATGGGTTCAACAAAAGCTCTTGATTTTTTAGTGTTATTTCTGATTCTTTGCTAGTCTGATGTTGATGTGAACCCCAAAAACTAGATGGATCAACCTTTTATAATTTGTGATGGAGAAAAAATGATGTGTCATATGAAAAATAAAAATGAGACCTGCTCAAGTATTTCAATTTTACTAGCGTACGATATGATAAAGGAGACATGGCATCAATTTTGAATGGACTTATGAAACTTTTTATAACTAGGCACCGTATAAACAAACTCCAAATGTTTTAGATGTTAAACGCCACCTAGCTTCAAAACAATATGTATGATTATTTCATTATAAAGATTCTATTGGCTAGAAAGATTCTTTTAGGCATTGATTTAAGAAATATTCGTTTATTTCTTTCCATTAGTTTATTTTCATCTTGGTGTTGATAAATTAAAATTGCCTTGAATTGCAAATGTAAATCATGGTAACAAACTAATCTTTTCCAGCGATTCTATGAGGAAAGCTGAGAGATTAAAGGAAAGGGTATTTTAGTCTTTAAATTAAAAAACTGAATTTTCAGAATTTAAATTAGTAAAAAATGGTAAATAACTGTAATGGGAATGATTTGAGGGATAAATGACTAATTTTAAAGTTTAGGAGGGTATCTGACTAATTGAAAAGGATTTGGAGGGTATATGACTGATTTTGCCTTATTACAATTATTAGGGGAAATTAGATATATGCCTGCACCTTAATATAAATTATACATGAGATAAATTGAGAAGATTGGTATAGAGGTGCGCATTTTGGCTAATTGAGACTTGATTGGTGTTAATTTGGGAACCATTGCAGAATAGGTTTGCAGTACCATACCACAACTGTGCCTTTGATTCACGAGAATTTAACAAGCAATAATTTGTCTTAGCGGTTGTTTGAGCTGTACAAGACACTATTATTTCACCAAGTCTGAGAAGTTCCATTTGAATTCTACCAAATGAATAGAAACTTCTATACTTCCCAAGGAAATACCAAGATAACAAATAAATGAATAAACTCCCCATGGAAACTTCTATACTTTAAAGGTATAATATGAAACGTATTATTAACAAAGAAAAATTGAAGAAAAATGTAAAATTACAGATTTAATATCTCAGAACTTGAAAATTTTTGACAAACAAGTCAAGAAGAAGAATGAAAACTAGGTCAAGCCACATTCTACTTTTGTTTTATCAAACCCAAACTTGTGTGTCCCTTAAGCACTACAGAGACGAGATGAGGTGAAAAAAGCGTTCACAATAAAAGTTAGATACTAAAATTGATCTTCATACCAGCAATGACAGAGAGAGAGAGAAGGCGAAGAGGTGGGACCAGGCTGTCAGGTCGCAAGGAGTCGCGTGTCGCACACAATGGAGAGGCGAGTAGCGGCACAAGAGAAGTGCGCCAGCTAGCGCTAGTGAGAATCGGAAAACCAATGATGAAAACTTCAAAGCCCCAGACAACAGGAAAGAAAGCTCCTTTTGTTCTATGTGGTTTAGAAGTACTAGGGTTTTAGGCGTATGTATAGGCGGCGGACGCAGGTGCCACTAGTTCATCGTCGCCTAGGGTTTTTCTTTCGCGCGAGAAGAAGAACAAGGGGTCGACCGTCGACTGGGTTTAGTCGATCGAATCGTGACTCGGGTTTGAATTTCATCGACTGAGTCCAATAGATAGGATATAATCGTCTCAAATCAAATTTTCAGTTTAATTATTTTACAATTACTAGCAAAAGATGCCCTCAAGATGTGGGCAAATAAGAAAATAAAATATTGATATTATTTTTGTTTCATATAGAACTTTACATGTTATAGACAATAAAGATATGGTAAAATCAATAATTTATTAGTCATTCCTTTTAAATAAATAGCTAATTTGGTAGTAACTTAATTTTTTCTAATAAAAAATCTTGACCTTTTAATTTAAAATTAAGATCTAGACCACTGATCAAATCAAATTACACAAATCAATGATCCATAATTGATATAAGAATTGTTTACACCCTTTTATATGACATGTTTACTCCTTTTATATGAAATGTTTACTCTTTTTGTTAGGTGCATTTATAAGTAGTAGAGAAGATTTATATTTCGAAATTTCAGGGACAAAACACAGGAGTTTAACTTTCCGAGGACAAATCTTATAATTTCCAGCTACTGAATTTAAGGAAACATAGAGGTGATCATAATTAATTTGGAGCATATTTGGTAACATAAATTAAAAAATTAAAAAAATCAAAACATGCCACTTATATAATATCTAATATCTAATAGCTGTCACTTAGGAGAAAACTAATATGTTGTCATCTGAGAATCCTTGTATTACTTTCAAGAGTAGTGAATATCAAAGTAAATACCTTGATCTTTTTTTTTTTCACCTAAAAAATTAGTCAAGCGATTTTCTTTTTCTTTTTAGGCAAAATTGGATATAACCCCTGGAATCATATAACCCCTATAATCTTTCAAATTGGACATAACCCCTACAATCTTATTTGTCATGGAAATAACACCCTTTTCCTGATTTCAATTATTTTTAAATAAAAATAAATCAATTGGATATTAGTATGACTAAAGTACCCCTCATCTACCTAAAAGAGCGTTTCATCTTCCTTTAATCTCCTTCTATTATTGATGATACCAGATTATTTCCAAGTCGTTAGTCTCTTCCTCAGATGTAACGAGAAACCAAATGAGCATCCTTACAAAATCTTTGGCTATTCTACGAATAATTTCTCAAAATGGATTTTTATTCAATAGTAAAGAACCCATTAAAAATTGAAGATGTGATCCTGCGAAAGAAATATTTACAAAAAGTCAAAGGTTAAATGTAATAGGAACATCTCAGTTTAATGTAAAAAACCTTTACTCAGTATTCCCTTTTGCATTTCAATGTTTGTTTGGATTATGAAATTGATCAAAACATCTAAGTTCTTTATTTGTTGATATTTAATGTGCTGAGTATTATTAATAAAACCAAATAGAAAGCTTGTATTTAAGTTAATGTAGAGTTAATTAAAATGTTTTTTTTTTAGATAATTTGTTATACATCAAAAGAACAAAACCAATGTTAAAATTTCAGCCATGTAATTGTATCTTTGCACCAGCAGACAGTAGTCGTATGTACGACAATTAATCTCCAAAAAAAAAACTATGTTATTACTTATTAGTTTAATGATAATGATCTCGAATGGTCAAGAAATAGACATCACATGCAAGATAGATCCTGAATTTAGAAATGGGATTTGATCTATCTAGATTAATATTCGGCTGGGAGGAGAAAGAAAAGGAGACATGAAATGTTCTTTGACGAAGAAGGGGGTATTTTGGGTATAATAATATACAGTTGATTTATTTTCAATTAAAAATATTTAAAATTAAGGAAAAAGTGTTATTTCCATGACAAACATGATTTGAGGGGGTTATATTCAATTTTGAAGATTGTAGGGGTTATATCCGGATTGAGATGATTTGAGGGGGTTATATCTAATGTTTCCTTCTTTTTATTGATGAAATATAACTTTAACTTTAACAATTTAAAGAAAGTAACAATAACATAGAACAACCAAATAATTAACAAACTAATTAACGCCTACCTATAACAAAAAAAAAAAAAAAAAGAGTTTACTCGTCACAAGGATTTTCGAAGAATTAAATGTGTCAATTGCCTTGTTAGGTATAGCATAGGACCATTTATCTAAGCAGACAAACCTTTATTTCTAACTCAAAGTAATCAATTAACAATTCAAATATGCAGGACAGAAATCACAATAACATATAAAAACAAGCAAGTAAAAATAAATAAACTAAACAAATGAGTTTACAATCATCTCTATCTCTACTACTTATAAATGCATCTAAAAAAAATAAACATTTCATATAAAAGGAATAAACATGTCATATAAAAGGGTATAAACAAGTCTTATATCAATTATGGATCATTGATTTATGTAATTTGATCAGATCAGTGGTTGAGATCTTAATTTTAGATTAAAAGGTCAAGATTTTTTATTAGAAAATATTAAGTTATTATCAAATTAGTTATTTATTTAAAAGGAAAGACTAATGAATTATTAATTTTACCGTATCTTTATTGCCTATAACATGTAAAGTTCTATATAAAACAAAAATAATATCAATATTTTATTTTCTTATTTGTTCACATATTGAGAGCATCTTTTACTAGTTATCTAAGAACAACATAATCAACAATTAAGAATCATCAAGCAAAAATAAAGAAAATATAAAGATACCACCATTTCCTTTGCTTCTCTGTTGTTGCAAGATCCTTTCTTGTCCGCTGCAGTTTGCAAAGAAGCTCTACCGGGCACAAGGCACTCCGTCGATCTAGACTTTTTAATTAGACTTTATCTTTCTAATTTCACTAGTTATACCCCTAAAACTTAGATTTTTTTTTTCTTCTTGGTTTCCTTTATTGATCCTCAAACTCTACTTATATATGTGTATGGAAACTACAGAGATATTGGATTGGAGACGTGAAAAAGTGGAGCAAAGCCGACCTACCAAAAGAAATAACAATAAAAACACATTGTTCTAGAATTTTTTTTGAAGAAAGAGGGAGGTCTTTGCCATCCAACTTTTTCTGAAATTAAAGTTGCATGCGGGACTTGACCCTTGACCTCTTGGAGGCCAGTCTAATCTCTTACCACTGAGCCACTAGGCCACATGCTTGTTCTAGAATTTGATGGTTTTTCTGCCCGTGATCTGTTGCAACCCATAGTTGAGTCGATTTACAGAGAAAACATGGGGCGTTTGGTTGTGTAGTAAGAGGTTGCATAAGTTAAGGATGCCTAAGTGTTTATGTAGTGTTATGTAATGGAAATTTGGTTGTGTAATAAGGATTAATAATTTAATGCATACATATATTCATGTCAAAAGTCTAAAATGTCCTTAAATTTGAATTAGTATTATATATTAATAAGACGTCGTGCCCTAATTATTGTTAATAATAATTATTATAAACATTAATTATTAATGATAATAATAAATCTTTTTATTATTATGAAAATATTAATAATTACTTTTAATTAAATATTATAAACATTATTAATTATTTAACAATAAAAAAATATTACTGATTAATTATTTTCAATTAATTAATTATTATTTAATCTTTATTATTAATAATTAATAACTTGTTAATTATTATTAATTATGATTTTTTAATAATTATTATTACTTATTAAATATTATTATTTATTAAATGATAATAATTAATAATATTTAACAAGTAATATTAAATTATTAATAATAAAGATTTAATAATAATAATAAATTAATTAATTAAAAATAAATAATTAATAATATATTTTTAATATTATTTATAATATTTAATTAAAAGTAATTATTAATATTTCATAATAACAAAAATGATTTATTATTATCATCTATAATTAATTTTTACAATAATTATAATAATTAATTTTTATTATTAATTATGATTTTTTAAATAATTAGTGTTATTTATTAACTATTAGTAATTATTAATTATTTTTAATTATTAAATATTATTATTAATTATTTCTAAGGGGTATTGTTGGAAAAAAAATTAAAGGGGATCGGTGCATAACTTATGCAACCTATTAAGGATCCATAACTTAAGTTATACACCCTTTAAGTCACAAACAAACGGGGCCTAAGTTGTCATGCAAATAGACATCTTGCGAGTTGCAAAAATTCTCCGTGTCTCGTAGGGAAATTCCTACACTGCGTCTTCTCAATATTTCGTCCATTTCTTCTTCATCCGAAGTCGGTTTGAGGTGATTAAAAGACAATTAGAAAGCTTGCAAAGAGATCTACTGGATTCTCCCAAATCGTTTTCTTATCGAAATCTGCATATAATTAGAATGAGCAGCATCAACTCATGTTACAAACTAAAGTTGAATTATGCAAATTAACCTAAACTTGTAACATATTGGTTTGATTTGGAGTAGAAAATCTTACTGAAATATATACATGAAGTCCACTAATCAGCTTTGTTCTTTAAAAAAATAAATAAAATAATAATAATAATAATATTATTATTAATATTATTATTATTATTAAAAAAAATTGTGGGGGCAGAAATCACAATATAAATCCAAATTATTTTTTTATAGCGGTCAAATCTCCCAAACATACATGGGACTTGTTAGTTATGAGTATTTATATCATGCTTCTTAGAAAGTCTCCATCCAACTAGCGTATTTTTCGGCCAATACCATTTTTTATTTTTCTACTATGTATTCCGAAGATAACACGATACTCGCCAACATATTGATCTACTTGAAGTGGGACCAAAAGAATTGCCTGTAGTAGCAATCTAATGTTTCAAACCACATAATAATGCCAAACAAATACAATGCAAGCGAGAAACCAAAGACGCAAACTTCACTTTCCCAGTTTCCCATCACATTTTAAATAATATTTGAGATGAGATAATAACAAACCAGTGGTGCATTGTCACAAATTTGCTGGACTTGCTCAATAAAAAAAAATATTACTCTCATCATCTCCAGTAATAAAATACCCGTGAGTATCCATTCTTTTTGCCTCCGTTTCCTGATTGATTAAAATCCATGAGGAATGGATAAATCCATTTTTAAAGAACAGGCGATAATTTTCACGATGAGAGAGGAAAGTAACGCTCTTGAACTGGAATTGGATCCTCTGCAATGGAATACTGAGAGTCTGAGACCACAAAACCGTTGTAGACTACCCACAGCGTACATTTCAGATTGTACAGTCTGGATTAACCCTGACCGTTGGCCGACCATACATGCCCGTGTTACCCGTACAACCTCAGACTAAATCAAAACCGTCCGATCTAAAATAGACTGTCAAGATCTTCCTAGTACAGTACACTAAGTCTATAATACTGGAGAGGATGAGTGGCGTGAGAGAAGGAAAAGTGGGTCGAATGAGTGTGGGTGGGCCCCACACGCGATACACAGTAGTGAGAATTAAATGTGAGCAATACATCCCAGTCTGAGTGAGAACTCATGTGAGTTTTTTCTTTTTTCCAACTTTGCTTCCAAATTAATTTTTTGAAGGAAAAAAAAATAATTGGGGACAGAAGAGAGTTTCTCTTACTCGCCGCAGAAAAAGAAGAGAGGTGTTCAGTGTTCTATTCTATTTCGGAAATAAAAGCTTCCTCCTATGGTATTTAAAATGTTTCCTCTTTCGGACTATTTATTTATTTATTTATTTATTTAAAAAGGCTGCTCTACTTTAATCCGTGATTCTCTCCTCTCTTCTTTGCTGCGCTGTCTTTCCTCTCGAAATCACCAGTCCTTTCTTCTCGAACAATTTCGCTTCAATTTTCTTCGTTTTATGTGTTCCTGCTAACTATTTTTTTTTTTCATTAAATTGTTCTAGTGGAGCTCAAAAGCAGGTCTGATCTTCAATTCGAACATTTTTCCTTTTCAATTTTTTCTTTTCTTTTTTGATGCGAATTAGTTGTGATAGGATTGCGTACTAAATAGAATTACACAAATATTGTCACGCAAGCATTGCTTTTTTATTTTTTTTTCCCGGTTGAGGCGGTGGAATTGGAAAAACCAGGGATTTGAGCTGGAATAGATTCCGGTTTGCAATAAATTAGTCAAATTTACACTTAATTACTTACCTACAAAAAAGATACACTCAAAATTAGTGGAACAGATGTACTCCACTCCAATCTAATAAATTTGCAAAAATTTATTGCAGATGTATTTGGAGTTGAAGAGAAGCCACTTGCACCACCCCGGAGTAATTTGAGACCCATCACTCAATTTGATTCATAAATTTCTCCTTTCTCTACCGAGAAATGAGTGATAATGAGTTTTCTCACAAATTCTTATGAGAAATGGAAGCCTCAGGCATGGATAACCACTTCCCAGACTTGTTCGACATAGTCAAATCATGGATTCCTGGGAGAAACATGTCAGAGGCTGGCCCCACCAACTCCAAACGCAACCCCAACCCCGCCCCTACCAGTAATCCTAACAACCTCCCGCGTGACTTTTGGATGCCCGACCAGAGCTGCCGTGTCTGCTATGACTGTGATTCCCAGTTCACCTTGATCAACCGCCGCCACCATTGCCGCATCTGTGGACGTGTCTTCTGCTCCAAGTGTACTGCCTTTGTGCCACGTTATCCCCGTTCTGATCAGTCTGAAGGTGAGAGGATACGAGTTTGTAATTTCTGCCTCAAGCAGAGGCAGGTGGCATTAACTGGTGTGAGTAGAAATGAGGATGGAGTAGGGTGTCCTATGCTCAGTCCGACTCTCTCGTCTGTCAGCATGGAAAGTAGCAAAACAAGCTCCACAGGACAAACTTTGAGTACTCTGACAGGTGGGTCTGCATCTGTTTCAAACGGTAATGATCAGAACTGTGATTGTCCTCCTGGGGATTATGCACAGCTGGATCGAGCGACTGCTACTGATGCTTGTCCTGAGATGGAGCAGTTCTTGGAGCCGGGGAAGATTGGGAAAGATACAGAGAGGGTGTGTGAACACTATGAGTGTAGCTTGAACAGGTATGCTTAATAGTTTCTTGCAGTATTCGTTTGTTCGGTATTTACTTTGAACTGCTTACTTTATTTTTTAGTTTAGGCATGAAATATGTATTGTAGCAGCTGGTTGGTAGTGATACTTTCAACTTGTACTAGCAATTACACTTGATCTTTGTGGAAAGTCAGGAAAGAAAACATACATAATAAATAGGAACCCCTTTGTTTTTCTATATATAGTATATGAAAACATAGAGAGATGGATTTTAAATCTTTGTTTAAGAACTAGGAAGATTGCAGACATTGTCAGCGATTGTTTAGCCGGCAAACTCTGCGGCTGTTTCTAACACTGGAAGTGAAGAGGTTTTCCACTTCTGGAAAAAAAAAAATTTATTTAGCAATCAGTTGGGAATTCGGTTTCCTAATGAAAGAAAAATGAATAAGCAACATTAATACCACATTTCTCACAACACAAATTTGAACTGGTGACTTGGTGAGCCTAGTCGCTGAGACCACACTTTAAATTGTTGGACTTTACAGGTGCTAATTTTAGTCATTTCTTAATACATCAAGTGGCTTTATCTGAATTTAAACTCTGCACTATTTACTGAACAAATCCTTCCATATTTTCAATATTTGGCTAATGCTACCGTTTCCTTTTTTCTGTATTGCCCTTTTATTTAATAGGAGCGATGACGAAGATGACGACTACAGTGGTTTTCACTCTGACTCGGAAACAATCCGATGCAATAACTCAGATGACTATTATACCCTTGTCAATATTCATAATGCCCATGAACCCTATCAATCGGATCAAGTACAGGTTGATTTGCCTACAAAGCAGGATCCTCCCTTTTCTCCAGATCATGCTGAAAGCACGGCCTACTCCTCTTCCTTTAACTCTGACCAGACTGTGGAAAGACGAGGCTTTACCGGGGATGAATGTCCCACGAACCCTTCAGCCTTGTATGGAATTGAACATATAGAAGAGAACACTGTTGACATAGAAAATAACTGGAAGTTGTGGGTCCCGCCTGAACCTGAGGATGGAGAGGAGGGAGAAGTCTCCTTTGAAGATGAAGATGATGCAGGTCCTGCTGGGGATGACGAGTGGCGATACCTGCGCACCAACAGTTTTGGTGGCCTATTTCCTAGCAGGTATTATACTGGAAGCGACTTTATATTATACATCGGTTAATGAAAAGTTTGTGTTCCTTCAATTGATGTTTGTCTTGGATACACTCCAAGTATACTAGAATTAACACAGAAGTTATAAAAAATTAAAGAGGACTCCATTCAGAAGAAGAATTATAAATTAAGAATGGGGGACTTATCTCCCCCATTTTTATTTTTGTTTTCAATTTTTTTGGACAGAATTCATTTTGTTTTTTATTTTTTATTACTGCATTTGAACCCCATAATATGTGACATAAAGTTCCACTATTGAATCCCATTTTGTAATTTATTTTTATATCCATATAAAATACCCTATGAAATATAATATTGAACCCCATCAATTAATTATCTTGCTCCGCCACTGACTCCATTTAGTAAGGAATCTAGATTAATAAATGATATGAGGTTACTCTTGGATACTAAATTGGCCAGTGGGATGATATATATATAGCTTTTATGCTGATCTTATCGTAGATTTATACTGTGATCCTTTTGTAGATTTATGCCATTATTGTACTGTAGCAACACTATGAAGTGATTAAAGGTGTTTCTTGGAACAATTTAATGCTTAGTTTTTATGTTTCCTGCAATTCTCAGTTTAAAGCTTATTCAAACGTTAACTATCAGCATTGAACTCTAGCAACACGTATTGTACTAAATTACTGCGAGACAATTTTTGATGTCTAGCACATCTTATTTGCAGGGAGCGATCAGCAGAGGAGCACAAGAAAGTGATGAAGACTGTCGTGGACGGGCATTTCAGGGCATTAATTTGTCAGTTGCTAAAGGCAGAAAACATTCCCACAGGGGAAGGGGAGGAGGGAAGTGAAGGGTGGTTGGATATAATCACGCAACTGGGGTGGGATGCCGCATCACTTCTAAAGCCAGATATGAGCAAGGGAGAAGGGATGGACCCAGGTGGGTATGTGAAGGTTAAGTGCATTGCATGTGGACGTCCAAGTGATAGGTAAGAACTGTGCCTTCTATTTCAATCATTTCTTCTATTTATGCGCTTGTATTATTAGAACCGAGGCACCCAGAGTTTTCTATTCTCATTCTGCTTGGATTTCATATTATCTGTCTTATCTCTAGCTTTGTCATATTGTCAACTTTCAATTTCAATTTGTTGTCAACTTGAAATCCGGTAAATAATTATTACTTGTAGATCAGGTAGAGTAGTGGTAGGTTGTACTTCCATATTCCATAATTATTTGGTTGGCAAATGCGTACTGCAGTATTGTTACTGGTTTCCTAAATTGTCAAACCTAGACCCAACTTTTCACAGTGAATGCATATAACCCTTTTTGTGTTATTAAGAGCATTCTGGGCAATTTTATCTTGATTTAAACTCGTGTTTTCAGTACTGCCTCAATCTGGTCACAAATATGTCATTTCATGTTTGATTTACTCCCAGCTTTGCTATTAAGAATCAAGCAAATAAATAAATAAACCCAAAGTTGTAACATTAATTTTATAATTCATGTGTGAACAACTTATTTGGTCAAATAAAGTAATTTGACCTTTGTGGTGTGCTATTTTTAGAATTCCATAATGTATTACACCACTAATAAGCTAAATATAAATCAGGAAGTCAAGCTAAAAGGTTACATGATATTCATTACATCTGGTGGCCTAAAAAATTATCTACTTAACCTTTTTTTAGTAATATCAATATGGGAAGTGATAGAAACAGAACCTGAAATTGCCAATTTTCATTAGTAGGAAAATCACCTACAATGTTTCTGAACCTCTCTTATCGGTTGGCTGACAAGACCTGTGATACTGTTTTTTTTTTGCTACTGGCATTATAGAGATCAAAATTAGGGTTCGCAGACAATGTCTGCGAACTTCTCACTTTTGATACCAATTATGGTTCTGCCCCGCTCTATTCCTGTTTTTACATATACCCGACAAAAAGAAAAAAAAATAATATAATCAAAAGTTTGATTTGGTCGGCTCACTACTTATTAATCTTCATTTTAAAAGAACACTAATAGATCTTGTAGCGAGAATATATAAGATTTCTAGATAGGCAAGTGAAATACTGTATTTTGTTTTTTTAATTAGTTCTGACAAGTGGTACATGATCTGAAGTATGGGTTATTGATCAAATTTTTGTATGTATAGTATTTTCTATATTTTAAGAAATGATTATTCTTCAAACTAATATAAATCCGTAAGGCTGCCTTTTATGTCATCTTAAATAAATGTCATGGGCAGTTACGTTCTTTCCTTGTGCTTCATTAAACAGTGTTGCTTTTATCTTTTATTTAAGACCATGTTTATTTCTTTTGTTTTGTTTTGTATCAATTTATAATTTGGTCATATTTTTCCTTGTTCTTAACTTCTCTAATTAAGAACTGCTAGCTGACTCTCTTGGCATCTTATAGTGCGGTTATTAAAGGAGTTGTTTGTAAGAAGAATGTGGCTCACCGGCGGATGGCTACGAAAATCGTAAAACCTCGTATTCTCATTCTTGGAGGAGCCCTAGAATATCAGCGGGTTTCAAACTTACTTTCGAGTTTCGATACTTTGTTACAACAGGTGCATTTACCTTGCCCCCTTTTTGATTGCAAATTGGAATGACATGGAATTATTACTTTATATGTCTCTATTTATGATTTATATAGGAGGTAGAGTATTTGAGAATGGCGGTTGCAAAGATACAAGTGCACCGACCAGATGTCTTATTGGTGGAGAAGGCTGTTGCACGTAGCGCGCAAGACTTATTTCTCAATCGAAATATCTCTCTTGTTCTCAACATCAAGCGGCCACTCCTGGAGCGCATAGCCCGCTGCACTGGGGCTCAAATTGTGCCTTCCATTGACCATCTCTCAGAACCTCAGTTGGGGCAGTGTGAACTGTTCCATGTTGAGAAGTTTCTAGAAGAGCATGGTAGTGCTGGTGAAGAAGGAAAGAAAGGGTTAAAGACGCTTATGTTTTTTGAAGACTGCCCCAGGCCATTTGGTTGCACGGTTAGTACCTGTTCTTGGAATTTTGTTTCTTTCTTCTGATTAGATACTAGTTTGACCAGTAACTAGCCGCTTTGACTGCAGAAAGATGAATATGCCCCAGAAATCAAGAAAATAATTAAGATAAGTTACTAATGGGTGGGTCCATGAATATTCTTAAATCTTTTTTAAGTTGGTCTTATATATATGGGTGTAGCAATCGTGTGGATACACAAAGTGCAGTTCAGTATGAAGTTGTTGACATTAGCAGACTTTAATACTGTGTCTTTTGTTCTTGCTTCCTTGTAAAATAATTGTTTTTAATAAGTTTGGTTATCTTATTTGTGCATCACTAGATCACACTAGTAGGATTTAATGATTATTCAATAATAATTGATATATCTTTTTGCTTAATTCCTCATAGATTCTGCTGAAGGGAGCCAGCGGCAATGAGCTGAAAAAGGTGAAACATGTGATCCAATATGCAGTCTTTGCAGCCTACCACCTTGCACTCGAGACGTCATTCCTTGCAGATGAAGGAGCAACTCTTCCTGAACTACCCCTGCAGACCCCTCTACTTGTCGGTTTGCCTGAAAAACCATCTGTTGTTGAACGCTCTATAGCTGTGGTGAAACCAAATCCCTCGCCACAATCGCAAAATGAGGGCGGTATGATGTTGTCACCTTTCTCGGAGAGCAGGAGTAACAGTCTTTTTGGTTTTCTGTCAGAGAGTTTTTTGCCATCCCCAAGCCATAGTGTTGAGAAAGGCCAAAATGGGGTTGTTGAGAAGCAGCATGATTCACAAAATGGGGTTGTTGAGAAGCAGCGGGATTCATTAAATGTGGATGTTTCTAGATCCACAAAGAATGACAATCTGCTAACTAAGGAGGATTACCTCCCATCACCATCAGATCACCAGAGCATACTTGTTTCTCTCTCTTCAAGGTGCGACTGGAAAAAGACAGCATGTGAGGGTGCACATCTATTACGAATCAAGTTTTATGGAAGCTGTGATAAGCCTCTAGGACGATTCTTGCGAGAACAATTATTTGATCAGGTTGAGATGTTTTCTAGTACAGATATCTGAATTTGATGTAATTATATATTTATTTTGCCCGTGTATTAAATCAATCAAAGTGAAGATTGAGAATAGATCTTTGTGCATAGTGCTAGCTGTTTCAGCCAGGTTCTAAACTACCATTACCAATATGTACTGGTGGATAGTATTGCTGGTCTGGTGTTTAAGTTTCCAATTAGAGTCAAGTTGAAGTCGACAACTTCCAGTTGAGCCAGTACATACCAATAGTGCATCTCATTGCTTTCCTGTGAGGCTATTAGCTTACAGGAAGCTACTGTAAAGAAGAAAAATCAAATGTGGAAGTTGGAATTTACTTTTGAGTGGTATTACTGCTAGTATATACTGGTACAAAACCAGACTGATATGCTAGCAATAGTAGTTCCTATTACATTTCACCTATAGCAAGTGTATGAACTAGCAACAGTGTATGTTGCTTCCTTACCGACCAACTCTCATATCTTATGTGGAACTGATTGTTAGATTTTCTTACAGAGCTACCAGTGTCGGTTTTGTGAAATGCCTCCAGAGGCTCATGTCTACTGCTACACTCATCGCCAGGGAAGTCTGACAATCTCAGTCAGGAAGCTTCCAGACCACTTGCCTGGGGAGTCGGACGGAAAAATATGGATGTGGCACAGATGCCTAAAGTGCCCCCAGGTCAACAAGCTTCCTCCTGCAAATAAGAGGGTAGTGATGTCTGATGCTGCCTGGCGTCTTTCCTTTGGCAAATTTTTGGAGCTCAGCTTTTCAAATCATGCTTCTGCTAGTAGAGTGGCCAGCTGTGGTCACTCTCTCCACAGGGATTGCCTTCGTTTCTATGGGTAAGTTATACAGGAAACACCAAGCTTCATTATTTTTTTATTATTATTATTTTTTTTTGGAGATATCAACTTATATGAGATATTATCATCTTATTCTTTACTGAATTGGCTCCTGCTTGACAAATTCTTTTAGCTCTCAGTGCATTAAAAACCTCGAATTATGGTAGCCCTGACGGTAAAACAGTTTTTGCTATCTTTGATACATCTCATTTATGAGCATGTGTAATGTGTGGATATTTAGGAATACACACATGATATTCTGGCCAAACTGACAGTGCTAATAGTGCAATTGCTACCTTGAAAGTTGCCAGCTCGCTATAAGTTTAAATTAACCATCATAATTTTGATTCTTTAAGTGGCAGTGTTGTGCACAAGCTAAAATTAGGATTCTTTCTGTGTTTTGTTCCCAAGCAGTTTTGGAAGAATGGTTGCTTGTTTCCGATATGCACCCACCAAGGTTCACAATGTTTATCTACCACCGCCAAAGCTTGATTTTGGATTTCTGCATCAGGACTGGGTTGAGAAGGAAGCAGCTGAGGTTAGTTCTTTGACCAATCCTTATCTACAATAATAGTTTATTTAGCTGCATTGCTGGCCATGTCACCTTATACTGGTCTGTCATAGCAACCATCCGTGCAAAAATCTCAGCGCAAATTCTAAGAACAGACTAATGTTACAAAAGATTCATTATGAAAAGGAGACCTTTACCCCTGACTTTTTTGAACACTTATGTGGCATATATAATCATAGAAGAAAAACCACAAGCTATTTACTTCTAAGAGAGAAAAAGATGGAGCATTGTACATGTACCTGGAAAGTTATTTATCCTGCAAATCTGGTAAAATCTTATTCAGTTCTTGCCGTTGATTGCAAAACAGGTTGCTAACTCTGTGGAGCTTGTATTTTCGGAGGTATCTAATGCGTTACAAAGAATAAAGGATAAATGGCCAATTACAGGATCTCTTAATGGGAATGAGAACCTTCTCGAGTCCATGAGAAATATTCATGATCTTGAGATGCTGCTACATTCTGAGAAGGCTGAATTCGAGGTGAGATATCTTCTAATTTTTTTCTTTGTTTTTGTTTTTCATTACAGAGACAATATAGCAAAATTTTGAATAGATAGTAATGAGTCATTGTCTTAAGAGTTGTTGTTTAGAAATTATTTTGTTCCCGACAAATATCAGGATGTTGAATTTGTCCCTTTAATTATGCAATTAAGCCACGTTCAACCTAATAATGATCAATCAAAGTTAGAATATATCATCCTTCAGTTGTGCCGTGCAATTACCTTATCAAAGCTTCATATATCCTCAATAAACCAAACTATGCTCAACTGCCCTCAATTTAATGGAAAGCAAGTGTTTCAAAATGTGAAAACTTTTCTGCCAGGATGGCACCGCTAACTTTTCCTTCTGTTTCTCATAGCCTTGGTGTCTATCAGAATTCAATTCTTATAACTAGTATGGTAAGCCATCTTGTAAAGTTGGGAGCTTGAAATATTCCAAAATTTGACCAAGATTCATTAGACTCTTCTAATTAACTTCCTGAATACTTCAGGAAATGGTGCTTAAATTAACCAAGAAGAAAACAAAAAAGGGCAAATCTGTCGTTGACATTCTTGAAGTTAATAAACTTAAGAGAGAGATACTTTTCCTCTCATATCTCTGGGACCAACGGTTAATTTTAGCTGCTGGTTCAACCAAGGACAAGGGTGAACCCATCTCAAGTTCATCTGCCAGGTTGGCAGAACATAGATCTGACGAGCCACAATCTGATGACCTCGATCAAGGGAGTTTGGATGGGAAAAGATCCAAGGGCAATCATGGCAGTAGTGCAAGCTTACAGGGTCAGCCTGCTTCGGTTTCATTGGAATCTGGATCCATTTTCAGAAGAGTACTTTCTGATGGTGAGTTCCCATTGAGTGCAGATATCTCAGACACGCTAGATGCCAAATGGAGGGGTGAGGGTGGAAAAGTTTTATTTGAAGTGGCTACCCTAGCCAAAACCTTACCGGGCTTGACAGATGACAAGCCGAAAAGCTTGGTTAAGATTCCATTTTTGGTGTTTTATGATTCTCTGAACAAAAATCCTAGTGGTCTGGCACGGTTGAATACTTTAGGGGAGTACATCCCAATTTATGTGACATCTTTTCGAGATTTGTCGCGGAAGCAGGGTGCAAGACTGTTCCTTCCACTTGGGGTTAATGCTACAGTTGTTCCTGTATTTGATGATGAGCCGACTAGCATAATCTCATATGCTCTTGTTTCTCGTGACTACCATTCAAACTTATCTGATGAGGTGATGAAATCAAAAGAAGTCGTAGGGATTGACCCATCGGTTCAGTTGCCCGTGTACGATTCAGGGAACTTCAACCCCCTCCAGTTGATGGAAGACCTCTCATCAGATAGTTTCAAAAGTTCTTCAGCCGAGGACCCCATAAATTCCACTAAATACCATATTAAGGTTTCATTTGAGGAAAATGGACCCCTTGGGAAGGCTAAGTTTACTGTGCTGTGCTATTATGCGAAATGCTTTGAGGCATTAAGAAAGAAATGCTGTCCTTCCGAGGTCGACTTTGTTAGGTCGCTTAGCCGATGCAAGACCTGGGGAGCTCAAGGTGGGAAGAGTAATGTATTTTTTGCAAAATCATTGGATGATAGGTTTATTATAAAGCAAGTCACCAAGACAGAGCTTGAATCATTTATCAAATTTGCCCCTGATTATTTCAAGTATCTGTCTGAGTCGATAAGCACTGGGAGCCCTACATGCCTTGCAAAAATTCTTGGAATCTACCAGGTACTACTGTTTTCATATATCCTCTCTAGGGTTTAAGTGAATTTTGAACAGTCAAATTGATATGATATGATATACTTCTTTTTACTTCTCGAATGAGCGCAACAGAAAACATGCTAGCACACATAATCTTGGAGTTCAAAAATTTTCAGGTCTGGTTATTATTTTTTAAAGAAATTTGTGAAAAGTTCTGTGCATATTTCTTATACTGAAAGCCCCCACATTCTTATAGTTGCTAAGTGCCTTTAAAACTACCGACCATTTGTTAGACATCTTAATCTTTCTCATTAAGAAGGAACCAATGAAATATTATAACAAACCCCCAGATTATAGAATATATCCATAATAACACTCAGTTTTATTAAAAAAAAATAATAATAATAAACATTGATAAATTTTTAAACATAAATTTAGTAACCTATTTAAAACTAAGTATATCATTGGTTATGCATTTTCAATTGCTGATAATTGCAGCTCTGAATGTTAAATAAAATCTAAAAACAAAGATTTTCATTTTATTTCTGAAATTTTTTGAATAGAAGACGATTTTCCCACCACTTCAATTACATGAAACCATTGGATATAACATCTAATAAATGGTACCTCTCTGGTACATTTCTATTTCATAAGAAAACTAAAGCAAAGACTAAATGCTACCCTTCAACCTCTACTTATTATTTCGCTTCAACATTAACTGTGGTTATTGCAATTATTGACAGCAAGGACCTTCTGCAATATGGATAAAATTACTATTTTTTTTTATTATTTTTTTTTTGCAACTTTCTCCTTAAAAAAAGGAAATGGTGTGAGTCCCAGATCTGCTACTGTGTCAAGAAAGTAGGTCTATCATGTTATGCCTGCCTTTACCATGTGGGTCAATGCATGCACAAAAAATAAAACAAATGAAAATTTTTTATATTATATATATTTTCAGTAGAGTTCAGCATGTATCGGTCTGGCATTGGTTAAGGTCATTTTTTTACGCAACAACTACAGTGCCACTAGTTTGTACAGAGAAATTGTGTTTATTTTGTCATTCAATGTACTTAGGTGACAACAAAACATGTAAAGGGAGGAAAAGAGTCTAAAATGGATCTGCTAGTGATGGAGAACCTCTTATTTGGTCGAAATGTGACAAGACTTTATGACTTAAAGGGGTCGTCTAGGTCAAGGTACAACTCAGACTCGAGTGGCAACAATAAGGTGCTTCTTGATCAAAATTTGATAGAGATGATGCCAACATCTCCAATTTTTGTGGGAAACAAGGCCAAGAGGGTACTGGAGAGGGCCATTTGGAATGACACAAATTTTCTTGCGGTTTGTACATCATTTAAAATTTTGGCATGATTTCCTATTTATTTCTTATTCTCTTTGTTCTGTATGAGATTTATCTTAACAAATCATTACATAATACAGTCAATTGATGTAATGGACTACTCATTACTGGTCGGTGTGGATGAGGAGAGGCAGGAGCTGGTACTTGGCATAATCGATTTTATGAGGCAATACACTTGGGACAAGCACCTCGAGACATGGGCCAAGTCTTCTGGAATCCTAGGTGGGCCCAAGAATGCCTCTCCAACTGTGGTTTCTCCCCAGCAGTACAAAAAGCGCTTTCGCAAGGCCATGTCTGCTTACTTCATTGTTGTTCCCGATCAATGGCCGCCGGCAGTTGGTACACCAAACAAGTCATACTCTGATCTCAGTCAGCTCGAGGCCAAAAGCTCCTCACAGGAACCAGATGATAAGTCTTAATTTTCTGTTTCCTGTGGGATTCTTTTTTTTTTTTTGGTGGCTAATTAGAATTTTTTCTTTTCTGTTTATATATTATGATGTTATGGTATATAGCACCACCTTGAATTTTGTTCTGCAAGAAATTTTTGCTTGAGGAAAGGTTCAAGTTATCATAAATATTAGAATATGCTTTATGTGAGTTATATAGTTATGATTTTATAATAGTCTTGTGGAACATATAATGTCTGCTACTGAGTAGTGACTGTACATGGTATCCATCAGATTGTCTAGTGGCCTTGGTTAAGTACCTTGTGCGAAATATAGCTCTTTGAATTTTTCTTTTTCTTATTTTGATATGTGTTACTTTTGGGTGCTTACTGCTAGTCTACTATTTTTCTCGCGAGAAAGAAATTTGTAGTCGCATATGTAAATCCATTTTAGGCCGCGGAAGTCGGGACGAATAACAAATAGACACTAGTCTGAATAGTCAATGTGCAAACATGAAAAAGAAATGAATATTATGCAGGTAGAATTAAGACAAAGGAACGAAATAATGAGGGGACAATCACTTGGTTCTCTCTCTCTCTCTCTTTTTGTTTCGTTTTGTTTCTTTTTGTTCTGAGTCATAGTTGTGGCTTCTTTGATAGGAGATTACGAAGTCGAAATTCTTGTTTGACACTAGTAAAGTATGCTGTTGACTTCGCAAATAGATTACGAAGTCTAAATTCAGAGTCTAAGTATTTCTTTATCATAAGAAAATAAAAAACAATTACATCCTGGTTACCGATCCAGAAGAGAAAAAAAGAAGTTACCAAGCTAGTTGCCCATCAGGCCTCAAAGCCCAATACAGTGGATTGGTTCCACTGGTGCTGTCGGCCTGTCGTTAAATACTTCAAAAAATTTTATAGATTTCAAGCTTTAATATTTTTGAAATTAAAATATTGTTTTCAAAGCTACTCAATGTGAACTATATTATGAACCTTTTTTATTGTGTGCATCGTATCAAACCCATCCTCAACCTTAAAAATAAAAAAAATCAATGGATAGGGATGAAAAAGGATGAATTATGAAAAGAAAGCCAATAAAACATTTATTGTTTGCTACTCGTGAAAAAACAACAGTTGGGGCCTTTACATATATTATTTATTTGAAGTACAAACCATTATAACGTCTTTTTTAATTGGACAGCTGTGGTGTAACTTGGATGATTGGAAAAAAAAAAAAAAAAAGTACGATGTGAAGTCCACTCTACACGGCCACAGGTAAAAAATTCTGAATGTTTCTTCATCAAATAGCTTAGATTATGCCTAGTTTAAGTTTACTATGTTGCTCCTTCAAGATCATTTTAAGCACACTTTTGTAACATTTTTTTTTTTTTTAAAATATGTGAAATCCTTGTTAGTGGTCCATAGCGGTGAGGGAGTTATTGGGCATTTAGTGACGGTAAAAATTGGTCAACAGATGTAATACTGCGATATCTTATAAATAAAATTTCCCATAAAGTATTTTTCACTTATGAATGTAATGCTAATTATAAAAAATAATCTAATGCACCAATTATTATCACTCTGTATTCATATTGGAGAATTTTTAGTTTTTAACTTCCAAAAGGGGGAAAATAAAATAAAAGAACTCTAAATTGGTTCCTTTTTTTTTTTTTGTAGCGCCTTGATCCTTAAATTTTGAAAACAAAGTCTAATTAGTTCTTTGAATTTAAAAAGATGATTAAATCGGTCTCCAAATTATATTTGCAATTGTAACAGTTCACCTTTTATTTACTCCTCTGTCTCTCTGTTATTATTAATTTTTTTTAACAAATTTTTAGGTCCTATGCCTCAAAATTTGTGTTGTTTAATTTATAATTATTATAGGAGATGTTTGTGTATGTACTCACAAGAAAAAAAAGAAAAGAAAAATATAAAAATTAAACTTTTTTTTTGGAAAAAAAAAGGAAAAATGAGATCCGACCATTAGGTTTTGAGTTTTTTTTTTTTCTTAGAACTTTGGTGGGTTAATATTATGCTTTTTTTTTCGTTATTTTCTTTTTGTAGAATTGCTAAAAATTAGTCAATAGTTTGTACTTTCTCTCTCTCTCTCTCTTTTTTTAACTTTGATATGTTATTACCAATGTTTTTTACGGCCTTTTTTTAGCTAATAAATTTTAATATACACTTGCTAGGATGCAAAACATCATCTTTTTTTATTTTTAGTGTAAAATGGACAGGCCACCCAATGTATAATTGTCAGTTGATCATGGCATACTATTATTCCAAAATTAATTACTAATGTGAACTCAATGATTTTAAAAAAAATTCTATCATTAAATACAATCTAATTATAAAAAAACCATGATTCATTAACAATTAATTGTGAGGTTGTCCGGTATGACCGGTCAAGATTGCAAATTTATTGGTTGCCGTATCAATATAATTTCTTATTAACAAGGAGGAGTCCATCTAAAATTTTTTCATACAATTACAAGGAAGGACTAATAGAACAAAGAATTGCATTGAACTAAACCCCAGTACAAATAGTTGAGGAGTCAATTAAAGAAAATAATTCAAAGCCTAATTTGTCAGGTCTCAAAACGAACTCCCCTATTTTATATTTAACAAGAAGAGAAAGGAAAAGAATACTTCCACTTGTTCTTATGACATACGTGTGAAAATATATAAATATATTTTGTATGACGTGGTTATATATCTTTGTGCGGCAGCGTAGGTAACTTGTCTCGATTTTACGTGTCCAAATCACAAGGAATTTCTTACAACGAGCTCTATGTAGTTGAAAAAAGGACATCATTAAAATGTTTTTATAATTGCAAAGCAAGACTAGGACAATATAACACTTTTAACATTTCGACTATTCAACTCAAATTAATTTGGAAACTTAGTTTTCAACGAAATAATTTATGATAAAAGTTTTCAACAAAATAATTGTCAAGAAAACTTTTTACTAAATCAATGTTATTTAGCTTTTTGTTAAATTCAAAAATTAAGATGACTCGGCGACTCACATAATTTAAAACAAAACGAGAGACTAGCCTTTATTTTTTAAAAGAAAGAAATAATATCGAAAACTCATCATACTCGCTTATGCATTTAAATTAATCATATCTGCACTTGGATGGACTAGGTGCAAAACCGCGTGGGGGCACTGCAATGATACAACTCGCCTGTCAGCGAAACTAGCATCGTTTTCTTAAATATACACCGGGTTTACCCAAACGTTCCATAGAATCAGAGATTTTTGAAAAAACAGATTAGGAGAGTAAGTAATGAGATTAACTCATTTAATGGCGCCATTAAAGCTCCAGACCCCAATATTTATATTTACTGAAAATAATAAAACCAATCTATATCTCTCTCTCTCTCTAGCTTTCTCTCTCTACACACAGGGCTGACTTTCGCCGTATTTGTTACTCTTTCTATTATTTTTTTAGTATTATTTTTTAATTTTGTACTCCTTGCTTTTAGTTTTACAACTCAACTCTGCGTTCCTACCAAAATTGCCCCAAATTCATTCTCCATTTCATCTTTTTTCTTAAATTTATTTCCTTTCTATTTTGGCCTTCTTTTTGCGCCTCTCGAGTCTCGATTCATAGTTGAGCTCGCCTTCTTCTTCTCTCGCCATTTCTCTCATCCACTTGATAGATCTGGCGCCACTCCGCTTAGGTTTTGAATTCTATCGATTCTGCTTCTCTCATTTTTCCTTCTCCTTTCCTTCCAATTTTCCTTGGAGGAAGCAATCAGTCGAATTTGTGTATTTTGCTTCATCTCGTTTGATCGGATAGATCCGTTTGGGGGTTGTGCCAAGGTTAGTAGATGGGTTGCTTCATGTGCTTTGGATCACCAACGAAAGAGGACGAAGATGACAAGGAGAGCAAAAAGGGCGCAAAAGGAGCCGCAGATTTCAAGTCCGGATCAGGTTAGCTTCAAATTTGGCCATTCTTTCTGCTAAATTTACTCTACCCTTCGTTAATTATGTCACATTTTGTGTGATATTAGTCACTCCGTTGCTACTGTCGTCAGCATTTCAAGTTTACCACTGCTGTTTTCTATATTAATGGTTTCAGTTCTAATTTTAGGGATTTTGTTTAGCTCAAAACCCTCTTTAATTATGGTTATTTTCATAGCCTCTTATTCATTATGTCATGGGTAATTTGCAAAACAGGTGAAAATTCCTAGTTATATAAATGTAGGAGAAGCAGGTTTTTCTTTTTTTAGTTCCTTTGGCATGTAAAATGAGACCATTTATTTTATTTTTTCCCCCTTTTTTTCCGCAAACATTGTAGGCGATGTTTATAATGTCTTTTTGCTAGATTATTGAATGGCCGTTACGATACAGTGTTACCCAATAAGTGTACAATAAGTGTATGAAGATGATGTTTATAATGTGGTTTCTATTAGATAATTTAACGTCCGTTACGATTTATTTTGTTACTTAAACGGTGTATGAAGATGATGTTTATAATTTGGTTTCTACTATATAATTGAATGGCAGTTATGATATATTATGAATTATTACGTAACATTTTTTTTTGTAATTGCCCTTGCCTTGAAATCCCCCAAAAGTCAAAACTAGAAAAAAGAGTGATGTTATTATTAGGGTTTGTTAAAATATTGGCTTCTGTACCTGTTTATATCAACTCCATTGAATTGATAATGAAACAGTACAAAATATTTTATACAACTCCCCTTTTTTTCCATACACAAAACTTATTTTTTAGTAATATATTTTCCATTCCTCCAACATCTCTCTCTCTGCCTCCCTTCCTCTCTCATTCCTTCTACTCTCTCTCTCTCTCTATATATATATATAGAGAATGGATATAGAACACTAATGTGCAAATGGGCCTTATGCACAGGATTTCTGAGCTGCAGGATCGACTTTAAAATTCGTGCTGTGATTTAGATAAGCGGTTCTGATTGAGGCGCTGGAAATTTCTCTTTCTTTATTTGACAATTGTTTTCTCATATTGATAAATAACTAGTTATACCAAATCTTTGTGTCTTTTTGAGAATTAGAACTCATTGGAAAAAAAATAAAAGTAAAAATCAGAGAGAACGGCTAGTTTGAGAATAAACTAGTTTAAGAAATCAATGAGTACCTTCGTTTCTCTTCTTTTCTACTTCGATCGACTAGTTCAATCAACAATCGAAGAGATCGGCTCTGAGGAGAGAGAGTAGCTCCATCAACAATCGGAGGAGAGAGCGGACCTACGCCGGAGACAGCGACAGGAGTGGAGGCAGAGACGGACATGCGCCTGAGTGGAGGAGGTAGTGACGGAGAGTGCGAGGTTTATTCCGAAGGTCTCGATTCTGTGAGGATAGAGAGTTGTGGGGAGAGGAGAACAGATCTTCAAGGAGATGAACGGAAAATTTTAGAAAATAACGGAGAGTTATGAGGTTTCAGCGCCTCAATCAGAACCGCTTATCTAAATCACAGCACGAATTTTAAAGTCGATCCTGCAGCTCAGAAATCCTGTGCATAAGGCCCATATGCACATTAGTGTTCTATATCCATTCTCTCTCTCTCTCTCTCTATATATATATATATATATTATATATATATATATGGGAAATTCTGTCATGAGGACAATCTTTGAATCGGGCTTTAATCTCAACCGCTCATTTTCAAGAAAGATTAATTCACTAGCACTCATGAAAGGTTGCGATCAAAGCCCGATTAAAAATTGTCCTCATGGCAGAATTTCCCTATATATATATCTATTTATATTGAACTTATAATAGCCTACTTTAATCCTGTGAAAAGGCTCATGTTATCAAAAGGGTTTGTCTAGCGCAAGTATTAATGGCATGATAGTTAATTAGGTTTTTGATCAGAGTCATTTCTTTGGTAATTTCAAGTAATTTTGTTTGAGAAGAATAAATTGCAGACTGAAACTTCTAATTGAAAAGGCAAGTCAAAGTGTTTGAACATAAGATCTGATGAATTATTGAGGAAAAATAGAAATACCCACTCTATTATACAGTTATTTTACAAACTCCTGCCGTTCTCTTTCTCATATTTTATCTCCATTCATGAAACTTTATTATCACTCTTTGCTTCTTTCTTGAAACTTTAGAGACGATAAGAAGTGCAAAGACAAGAAAGGAGAGCAGAAAGTCTATTTCATACACAAAATTATTGGTCCTCAAATCTGACCCAAAATTATTGTTCAAAGGATTTGTGATGTGAAGTCCATTTAATTGAGCTTCTTTCAATCTGTTATAGCTGTAAACTTATTGATATGAAAGAGGTTCCATAGGTTTAGTGTTTCAACTAATATTGTGTGGGTATATTTGGTCGTGTGCTTTAATTTTCTATTCGTCTACTTTGATGTTATTATCATATCAAGGTATTTAACCTTGAAAGTTTCATTTCTGCAGAAAAATTGAAGCAACAGTCTGGCACGGACTCGAAAAAGGATGCGCAGTTACCAAAAGATGGTAGCACGCATATAGCTGCACAAACATTTACATTTCGGGAGCTTGCGGCTGCCACAAAGAACTTCAGACAGGACTGTCTTCTTGGTGAGGGAGGTTTTGGGCGCGTATACCGAGGTCGCCTTGAGAATGGGCAGGTCCAGTTTGTTTTTCTCAAAATATTGTCCGATTGGTTTAAATTTCCACAACCTGCATCAACATATTAATCTAAACCTGCACGAAGAGAAGTATCATGTTTATACCTGTAGTGGTCCAAGAAATGATCCTTATACGCACTGAAATGAATGTATTTTTAGAAATACTTGACTGCGGCAGGCGGCAGTCAAGGAACACTGAAATGAATGTTACAAATATCTTCTGTGCATCTTGCTTTCTCAATAATTCAGAATATTAACACAAGAACCTCCTTGACTGTATTCTTATGTTGGGGTTTTGGGGGACCTGGGAGGGTGAGTTGGTGTATCCTTTTTAAGAACTTTGATAAAGGAGGTGCATGTGATATTCAACTTGTGCTATAGAGTGCAAGTTATAGTTCTTACTGCATATGCGGCATGCATGGTATTTTGAGGTTTATCCGTGCAAACATGAAATTATCTGAATGGTTGCTTAATCTTCATGATAATTTTGCTTTCGCCACAATGCTAGCTTTCGCACCTGTCAAGTGTAGTTTCTAGTCATTTAGCATATGTCACCATACAAATGATTCGTATATCCCTGGTTTATTTATATAGGTTTCCATAGTAGTAGGAAAGACTAACATTACGTATAAAAGTAACTGATAGGAAAAAAATATGTTTTTTATACTTTCATTAGATAGTAGCAGTGAAACAACTGGATAGGAATGGGCTCCAAGGGAACAGAGAATTTCTGGTTGAGGTACTGATGCTTAGCCTATTACACCACCCTAATCTGGTGAATCTGATTGGTTACTGTGCTGATGGTGACCAGCGCCTTCTTGTCTACGAGTTCATGCCTTTGGGTTCTCTTGAAGATCATTTGCATGGTTCGTGATTCTCTTATCCTTTCCTCATCTTATACTAATATCCCAGGATTATGTGTGCACTTCTTTCCTGGAAGGTTGGCTTGTCTTATGGTGAAGGCTGTTGGATAGACTTTGTTTAGTCATATGTACAAAATACACCAGGTGGTGTGCTATCAGGCACATGCAATCAAGTTATTGTTGGAAACTGATCATTTTAAAACTGCCCAGTGTTTATATAATTCCTTTTTTTCCTCTTTTTTCTCATGTGGTGATGGTATTTGGTTATTCTTTTTACGTGAGGTCAGGAGTGGGGGGAATTTATTCTTGTGGGTGTTTTGACCGTTCATTTTGGTCACAGTGACCAATGTTGACACAATGGCTGGAGCTTGCACTATCCTTTTTTTTTTTCTCAAAATTAATTGCTAAAGCTCACGTAAGCTTGCTGAACAGTTTGAATGCAGTAAATGTTAATAAAAATGAGCCTGACCAGGATGTAGCAGGTAGTGGATTATAGATGGATTGTAGATGGTGTTGCCTACACAGACACATGTTCCACCAGGATGTTACAATGACATCGGAATCAGTTAAGCAATCATCACCACCGTACTAATTTTTATTTGTCCTTTTTTCGATGATTTCTTTTGACAGATCTTCCTCCGGATAAGGAACCACTTGACTGGAACACTCGCATGAAAATTGCTGCCGGTGCTGCAAAGGGTCTCGAATACCTTCATGACAAGGCCAACCCACCGGTCATCTATCGTGACTTCAAATCCTCTAACATTCTCTTGGGTGAGGGTTTCCACCCAAAGTTATCTGATTTCGGGCTTGCAAAATTGGGGCCCGTTGGGGATAAAACACATGTTTCAACCCGTGTGATGGGGACATATGGTTACTGTGCACCTGAGTATGCCATGACAGGTCAGCTCACAGTCAAGTCAGATGTGTACAGCTTTGGTGTGGTTTTTCTCGAGTTAATTACCGGTCGCAAGGCTATTGACAATACCCGACCTGCTGGAGAGCAGAATCTTGTTGCTTGGGTTAGTCCTCCTTTTTCTTTACTCTCTTTCCTACTATTTTGTTTTTTTTTTTTTTATTCTCAAAGAAAGAAAATTAGCACTCCCTAATATCAAAGTCGATTGGGGTAGAAAGGACTTATCATGTTAGTCATATGGCCTTAGGATGGGACCAAATAGCAAAGGGAAACTGGAAAGTATATTGCACAAGTAAATTATTTTGCAGATCTTTTTTTTTTTATATAAATTTGGAATATAAGGGTTAATATGATTATGAATGCAAATAAAAGAAAAGGAAAGTGCATGAGAACTTGACCTCTATTCCTATCGTTAATGCGCTCTTATGTGTAACAACTAACAACATACTTCATCTGGAGGTAGTTGAGTTATACCTCTATTATTGATTATACTCTTCGGTTGAAATGGCATCCCACACTTTAAAATTCTTAAAAGAAGATTATATAAAATAAAATGCTCAGTGATGTGGCGTACAGTTGTATTGGGGTCAGGACATAATTAATTTTTTTTTCTTCTTGGTGCTTAGAAGTTAGAATTAATTCTTTTGATGCCCCTTTTAGTTGCACATAATTTAGTTTTTGGCCAACATGCTAAAAAATATTAGGTCCATAATCACAACACCTTGCTGGTGTTGCTAGCTTAAGATAGAAAATACTGCATAAATATATCAATTTTGGGCATTACGGGGTTATAGTTGAAGGTCATTGCTTATTTCACCTAGAGTGCTTGAAAATAGTTCTTCCATTACATATGGTGGTGCTTCAAGAAAATTTGAGGGACTCTACGATTTGGGTTTTAAAGAGCGTTATAGGAAAGAGTGTAAGAGGGAAGTGGGGGAAGATCTTAAATTGGCATAGTGATTTCCAGAAAGAGATTCAAATGATCTTATAATTTGAAACGATATCAAACAATTAAATAGACTTTGACCAAACTAACACATTAACCAAGACTACCTAAAATAAGAATTTAAAATAAAATTTAATAAAATTAAATCAAAATGAGAAAGATAAAATCTTTGCAAGAAATTTTGATATAGTGATCCTTCATCAACTACCTTTTTGATCGAGTGTGTTTGGCACTAAATATGGCTCAAATCGTGGTCAAATATAATCCTCCTAACCATAACATGTCTAGTAGAATTTAATTTAGTTTGGACACAATTATACCTAATTAATTAATCTACTTGACCGAACTTGAACTAACAGTAACAAATTTGGACCCAATCTATTCTATTTTTATATTATTATCTCTAGTAATGCTAGATGATTCTTGGTTGAACAGATACTGAACGATAACCAACTTACCTGTTGATGTGTTCTTGTTTGCATTAAGTTGTGAGTTTTCATCTTTTCAGGTAGTTACATAGATAGGTCCACCCCCATTCCTAGTCACATGCACATACACACAAAAATTGGAATATTTTCTGGTTTATGAATGCTTAGGCTGTGGCTGATTTTGTACCTTTCTCAACGAGCATTTCCTGCTTACTCTCATGAATAGTAGGTATCATCATGAACTATAGTGATCTGTGTACATGCTTAGAAATATTTCATGAATGGTTATTACTGGATGTAAGGTGTATGGGAAGTCATCTAGCAAAATAAACCTTTGTTAAATTTTAAATTTGCTCAGTTTGGAGTTAATTTCTCTTGATCTGATTTACAGGCACGCCCATTATTCAAAGATCGTCGGAAGTTTCCAAAAATGGCAGACCCAATGCTCCAAGGCCGATTTCCCATGCGGGGCCTATACCAAGCCCTGGCTGTTGCCGCCATGTGTCTCCAGGAGCAAGCTGCCACACGACCTCTCATAGGAGATGTTGTTACAGCATTATCGTACCTCGCATCCCAGACATATGACCCCAACGCCCCTTCTTCGCACAGTAGCCGAAGCATCCCAAACACTCCCCGTTCAAGCCACACTGGCCTGGCTCCCGGAGGTCGTGTGCATTCCCCTAACCCCAATTCCCCTGATTTGCGCAGGAGGGATTCTAGGGTTAGGAGGGAGTCTGAGGCAGATACAGCGTCAGGTGGCGGGTCTGGCAGGAAATGGGGCTTTGACGATGTGGAGTCACAGGATTCCCAGTGGGGAAGTCCTGCACATGTGTTAGCGAGAGGTGGGTCCCGCAATGCTGACAGGCAGCGTGCGATTGCCGAGGCGCGGGTTTGGGGAGAGAATTGGAGGGAGAGGAGGCATACCAGTGCCAGAGGCACTAGCTTTGATAGCACAAATGAGTAGGGAAAGACATCGTCTTCTGTGAATATCAATGGTGCTGGTTTGGTTTGATGAGCTATTTTGAGGGTTGTCTGTGTGAGTCCATGAGGAGGTGCGATTGTTGGTTGCGAGGTAATGGGGAGGGGCCCAGGTGGGGATTGGGGGGTGGTGGTGGAAGCAAATGTAGTAGTAGAGTTTATCTAAAAACATATGGGGTGTGCAACTGGGTGTGTTGCACCATGCATGTAGAGTTTTGTATGTTGATGCCTTTGGTACAAAAGGACATGTTAAATTTTTGTCATATCAGAGTTTTCCCTTTATATAGTAAATTAACAGCGCTCTTCGCAGCCATGAATCAAAAGCATTATCGTCTTCCTTGCAAAAAAATACCATTATCGTCTTGCAAAAAAAATACCTGATGACGTGACACACGAGATTTATTTTGTTTGGTTCTGCTATTTTGTTCCTGGTTTTACTTGATTGGACCAAGGCCGAATGATTCAATCATAAAAAGCACGAGATCTCACCTGATGCTTTATGCATTAATCTAAGTTTCTTGAAAATGTGTTTATGTTTGCAATCCGTGAAATTTTAAAAATGAGCATATGCAGACATCTCGACGAAAACGCAACCGAAAAATAGCAATAATTGCAAGTCGTAAACATGTATAAACAATACTGGCCTCGTAACCAGCCTGTAAAGGAAGGATAAAATAAAAGAAATGGTTTTGCGTTGCGTACTAATATTCCTTGACTAGATCCTAATGTTTCTTTTATACATAGATACAGCGTTGGTACTCTACACGTGTCAGCATACATTAATTTTGAACAAAGGATAAAAAAAAAAAATGGAAGCTATATACACGATTTTCATTTTTCCTTATTAATCCCACCCTAGTGGAATCCATAGCTACTAAATGGATCCCCACTGTATTTTTCAACATTCAACCTAAATAGCACTGGTACCAGATACCCTGCTTCCTTTTTTGTCCAGTTGGATAATGGATTGGGATTCTGATTCCTGGCGCATCACATCCTTGGACAATACAACATTACCAGCCAAGTCCATCTGGTACGGGAGTACACTGTAGTCCATTACAATTCTACACGAGCCCCATGTCTCAGCTTTCATGTTCACCCCCAGATACACCAAGTGATCTTTTACACTGTTTCCAGTTACCGACCTAGGATGGGGAAGAAAAATTAGAACACGCAAAATTTTCTGTTTGAATTGAGAGTGTGTGCGTGTTTGTGAGAGAGAGAGAGAAAGAGATAGAGAACCTGCTACAAGTGGGGTCTTCTCCAGATTCATCACAGATCTGCTCAATCAAGTAAACAAGGCTTCCTAGCCCGACGTCATGAAGCCATACCTGATAAATTCAAGTAAAAGAAAATAATTTCATAAAACTAATGTCAAGGAGTAACCAAATTGGAATATCTAAGTGCCATATTTCAAACTATGCTGGTAAAACGCAACTCAACCATAGTAGGATACATAATCAAGGTACAGCATGCTTATGTATTTAAAGAGAAAATAACAATATCATTCTCTTCCTGTATTGGCCCTTGTTTTCGTAGTTCACATTTTGGAGCTACAGTTCCAAATTAGCCATTTTGCTTCCATAATTTTTTTTAAAATATTTGTTAACAAAACATGGATGAAAACCTACTCAGCACCAACATGGAGTTAGTACTATTTGAATTATACCAATTCATGCATTCTTTGTTAGAGTAAACTCTGACGCAGGTATCAGTTAGATCTCACAATTTCCTTTTTCATCTTGGCAACTTTTGTGTAACCCAGTAGTCAATGCTTGATCAAAATTACAATTTTGAGCTAAATAATCACAAAACAATTATTTAATTGTTACTGGGATGACTACTATGTAATGACCAGTCTGGAAAGAGAGTATACCTCACGAGGGAAGTGATGGTACGTCTTTTGTGGAAAGTAGTGGTAGTAAGGGGGAAGATGCGGTACAATATCATGTGCATGGGTGACTCTAATTGTGTCTGGGACCTGTTCTATGAAGTATGATGAAAACACTGCATTGCCAATTCTGGGCTGCCCAAATGTCATCAACTTGACCTTCTCCATTCCTTGGTTCACCTTCAAAAGACATACATAATAATAATAAATAAGAATAAAAGAGGTCATGAGAACTTTCAAGGACAATCACACTGCAGAGGGTTAGTACTTAGTACCAAGTGGCCTGAAATTTCAAGCATAAGATGCTTTTTGTATGGCTTTTAGGACAGTACCTTTTCAATGATAAAGAAAATCTTACTTATGCAGCTAACTAACAATAAAACAATAAAAAATTTTGATATCAAACTGCCTGTTTAGTATTTGTATCATTACAGGGCAATGCTACTAGGTAATTTTTGGTCTTAAGGATGGCACTGCCAAATTGTCTGACCAGGCTTGCTACATACTGGAGCGATCTCGCAACTAACTCTAAGAGAAAGGGAATGACTGTCACAGTTAATATCAAGATAAAGTGTACTTACTGCTAAGTCAAGCGCACAGAATGATGCCATGGCCCCACCCATAGAGTGCCCCACAACTATTATGGGAATATCCCCTTTCAATTTTCTTGTTTTTTCCACAGCTCTTAGAACTGCTGGTCTCAACGTGGTGTTGTGGTACGCAGAGTAAAAACCATGGTGTACCTTTGGAAAATAGAAACCAATGGAATAAAGAGTTAAACAATAGTGAATGTTTTTTTTTTAATTTTAATTTAGTTGTACGTGTAGAATAGAAAACTTTACAAACTGTTCAAAAGACTCTAGATGATTCATAGTCCTACTGTCTCCACAGTTCTCTAAAATTAACCTTCCTTTCTCACTTTTCCATATTATGATAAGTGAGAGAAGGGGCAACTATAGTACGATGTAAAATAATAAATGAAAAGGAGAAGAGCCGCATATACTTTTGACATCTCATAAAGAATCATGAAGCATTTTATATTACATTTTATTGCATAAAAAGTTAGGTATTTGAGGGGTAGGAAGCTCATTAGGTAACTAACCATAGCATCAGGCATGCCTGGATAGTTCAAGTCAAGCTGTTTCCAGAAAAGATCCTCAATCCAATTTTGGATGCTGAAAATATTTTAAAAGAATAGTCAAAATTACTATGGCAAAACAAGAAATTATGAATTATAAAACTTCACTACGAATATATTCGTAGAAACTAGCAAAAGATGCCCTCAATATGTGGGCAAATAAGAAAATAAAATACTGATATTATTTTTGTTTTATATAGAACTTGATATGCTATAGGCAATAAAGATATGGTAAAATCAATAATTTATTAGTCTTTCCTTTTAAATAAATAGCTAATTTGGTAGTAAATCTTTTCTAATAAATCTTGACCTTTTAATCTGAAATTAAAATCTAGACCACTGATCAGATCAAATTACACAAATCAATGGTCCATGATTGATATAAGAATTGTTTACACCATTTAATATGACATGTTTACTCACTTTTATCTGAAATGTTTACTCCTTTTTTTAGGTGTTTTTATAAGTAGTAGAGATACTGTACAGACATTGTAATGCATTGTAATGTGCTGCATTTCACAGATTACAGCAAATTCATACAGCAACTTACCGGGAACAGAGAAAAGAAAGATAGAATAATTTAGTGAACAATGGCAAATATCCAAGTACCTATTTTCTTGGGTTCCTCTGAAAACTATTATTATAGCATTTGGATCAGGCGAAACACCAACATAAGCCTGAAATATGCAAGTTCATAGTCAATTACAATATTTTACTTCATTTTTTTTTCACATTCCCTATAATTATTTATTAATTTATTTACTTTCTTTTCTTTTCTTTTACCTGCAAGCAATTTTGTACATCAACAATGATCTCAACCACCTCAAATCCCTGCTTCAATCAATCAAATGCAAATATATTAGTTAGAAATGCAAAATAAAAATACATCCAAGATGGTGATCTTATTCTTAGAAATGTCTCAAAATCTCGACAAACAATGATTATGCTCACCCAAACCTCAATCATATTAATTAACAACACATATATTAAGAAGTAGAGTAAACCTCAGTTAAGTCGCCGCATCGTGAACAGGTCCAGGTAAATAGTTCTGTTAAATCCATTGTATAAACCTGAAATTTTTAGTATCACAACAATTAGTTACAAAATCTGAGCACGATGGAGTTTCAGATCCATTGCCAATCTAAGCTATCATGTATGCCTGCATCAAACAATATTTTATATCGTGCAGCACCCAGAAACAGATAATCTCATGTATTGCAAAGAACAAACACAGCCTCGTGTATTTTATATCTCTTTCACATTCTTACCCTAAAATATTTTATTGAAATAACTACTTCATGGAAGAGAGTGTATAGGAGAAATAAGGATAGGCATCACAATTCTGATGCAATCAAGAAATAATATACATTCATGGAAGAGAGTCTAGGAGAAATAAGAACAAGGAAGGAATCACAATGTTGATGCAATTAAGAAATAATATACATGATTTTTTTTTTAATATTTTACGGTTATACACAAGACTCCTGTGCATGACATTTCGGATTAGTACAAGTAAACAAAACATTGTGCAACGAACTGATAAATGTACATCATTTGAACTGTTTGTATGCTTTTTTCTTCTGTTAATGGTGGGTTATACCCACCTGTTTTTTTTTTTTAAAAAAAAAAAGAAAATAGAAATTGTGCATAAACGAATATCAACATTAGAATAGATACATACAGCAGAAGCATATTCTACAAGTATCCTGGCTAGAGTTCTGTTGTAGATTTGATTGGAGTCTTCTTTCTTGAATCTGAAATCTGATACAAGAAGATAATATTAATCTGATTCAGTCAAAATAGTACTTATATAGAATGTAACTGAGGCCATTTGTAGGTCTCCTTAATAATACCACAGCATCAGAAATTGTACCACATCTGACAAAAGAATACTTTTGACGTATCACTTTAGCAAGACAACATTTCACTTTATCAAGTCATTCAGGTCATTAATAACTTTTGGAACAATATATAAAACAACAAGGTTTTTATTTTACTTTTATGTTTTTGATATTTTTTTATATGCCAAAAGAGAAACAAATGCCTGTGTACAGTGGGAACAACAAACAGCATATAGAACTGAACAAAACTACATAGAAGATTCATTGTTGCTCTCTCTCTAACTTGGCGCACTTGCATTTCAACATTTACAGTCCCAATCTATTTTGTAATTTGAAAACTTCTCCTCATCTTAAAAAAAAAAAAAAAATTTGTTGGGTCTGCAATAGTCTATCTATGTCCAAATTTTATAGAAATTTCAGTTCCCCAATTAACACTTTAGCCACTTAATATTAATGCCTACTTTTAAGTATAATTACTCGAGAAGAAAAGAAAGAAGAAAATACCTCCCAATCCTCTCCCTTGGGATAGGGGCAAGATACATAGTAAAATCAGAGCAATTATCTTCAACCATCCTCTTTGATCCATCAACAACCTGAAATTGTAGATGCAACACCAATAAAGTAGTACCCAATTACTAAATATCCGCTCAAAATAACATGTACGAAATCGCAATTGAGAAATTTTCGTTTCCCATTGCGTGAACATTGTACGGAGGAACCCAAACCAAGCAATTAGGTCAAACAAAATTCAGGCAGGAGGTTAACAAATATACCAAATAAGATTGTTTAAGAAATCAGTTAATTATCCTTTTCAAGCTTTAACACGGAGCTCGAACGACTTAAGTATAGTATTAAAAAGTGAGAAAAATTCTGACAAAAAGGAATTAAAAGATAGTACAAGTTAAGATTTGAATACCAAAATCGAGGAACTTGGTCTCGCGAAGCAATGCGCCAGAAGAATTTGGAGGAAACACGGCGATGAAATTATAAATAGAAAGCTTATAAATATGCAAAATGTTTTGACGAATTCTGGTTTATTTTCGTATCTTATACGGATTTGGAAGAAAGGGAAAGGAACAAGAGAGTTTATCTCCAAAATACCAACAATAAATAAATGAAAACGACTTTTTCACATTTGCCCTTATACTTTTTTTAGCTTCACATGCGCTCTGGCTTTCAATTTTTCCTTTCCCCTTTTTGGATTGAGTGCATCATGTAAAATAAGTTGCCTTTCTGTTTCTGTTTTTTTAGCTTGTATTTTTCTTTTCTTGTTTGGTTTGACAGCCACTGTCAACTTTATTTAATGATAAGTTTCCTTTAATTTTTGTAAAATGCAACACACTTTATTATATTATTAGGAGTCTTTCGATACACTATTAATTACTTTACCTCTTCGTGTCTATTATTGTTTTTCCTGCATTTCGACACACCATTAATTAATTTTTATTTATTTCTTCCTATATATTATTATTCTTTCCAAAATAAAAATTACAGTAATATTTATTTTTAAATTTTATTTATACCTTTTATTCTTATTTAATTTGATAAAATAAAGGTATCGAAAGCATAAATATAACACATTCTAAAAATATTCTCTCTCTGTTTTTTTTGGTTAAATACTAAAGTAATAATTAAAAGTCGTGGCCGCTATGAAAAGTAGCCACAAATAGTTTTTTCTTTTTTATATTTTATTTAAAATAAATTAAAAATACGTCATACTAATCATTAATATTAGCAAGATTTTTTTGGGTAGAAAATTTATGTCAAGTTTATGTAGCGACTTTTCTATAGAAAAAATTAATAATTTTGAACTTTCAAATTTTTGTCTATAAATTTTAACAAGTTTTTCATGACAGATTTTTTTTTATCTTTTACATTAGAAATTTTTAAATTTTACATAGCGCAGCGAAGCTGCGACTGTCATTTCTAGCACTAACTAATTTTTTAACACAATGCAAGCTGCTTGAAAAAGGATACAAAACGACGACATATAAGCTTCGTAGAAAAGGTAGGTTTTGTAATTATATTTAATTTTTTTTTTTATCTTTAGCTAGACAACGTGTTTATGTTTATGCAAGAATCCAATGTAAAAAATATTTAATAAAGAAGGAGATCATATAAATCGTACCAATCATTATTTTTCAATTTAATTTATTTGTTCTCTTCAACCGTTATTCTAAATTCATATAAATAAATTTTATAATCATTACAATTGATATGATATCATATAATCTAAATACATTATAAATTGCAATATAATCATTCAAATATTTAAATTTAAAAAAAAAATTTGATATAATGAAACTTGTTCTGTTGCAAAAATTTTGATAATAAAATGTCCTTAAGAATCTCCGTTTCGAGCGAAACTTGATGTGTTCCTCTATTGTGATTTAAGATGCTTAGATTAAAGTGATTTGTAATGTATTGATTAATTGTGGATTATGTTACACGAGTATTGTAGATGTGCAAACTTCATATTTTGTATATTCAATATGAGTTTTGATAATCATTATTTAGTAGAAAATTCGAGTCAAATATTATTTTAAAATTGATAATTTTAAATAATTTGAGGGTTTAATGCTAATCATGTAATTAATAATCGACTAGTTGGTAAATATGTTGGACTGAAATACCAAATTTAGAAGATTTCAGTGGTTCAAGTGAAAAATGCTGTCAGACCATTCTTGAACCTGCATTTATGGGATTTGTCTATTTTCTGATCAGCATTAATTAGCATTTAGAGATGTAATTAATAATCGACAAACTATTTCTAGGAGTACCCTGTTCGGCCGAGTTATCCATAATTGAGGAGAGAACAATAATATCAACATTTTATAAATTACAATACGCGTTAATTATATTACAAGATATAAGATGTAGCAGCAACGTGTATATATCGCCCGACCTGACTAACATAGAGTTGTGCATTTAGATCACTTCATCCTATATTGTATATCTACGTTTCATTTCATCTAAAAAATACACAGAAAGGTGATTTTCAGAATTAGTTCATTTTTATTTATTTATTTATTTTTGCAAATTAACATTTGTTTCTCTAATTTGTTAGGAACCAAGATTGCTTAATAATCATACTTAATGGAACTTCAAAAAATCATACTTTGAGGGGAAAAAAAATATTCACCTGTAATGGAACTTCAATAAATTTTAATCCTTTTCGCCCCCTGCTTTGTTGTACTATTTTTAACAAGTCTCGCGTGCAATCAAATATTGATTATATTCCCGATCTTATTAGTGTCCTAAAGATTGAAGTGATTCACTGATTCCTTCTAGCAATGGAATTACTTACCACCATCCTTTAGATTCTATTAATGAAGTACTATACATTTTTTTTTTCTCTTGTTGCGTTCTTCAGCATTTACAATTTTTTATTTTTGTATTTAGCTTCAAACAAGTAACAATTTGCCTACATTTCTAGAAATGCTCGCAATGGCGTATGTGACTAGAATATATGGTCATGAATATGCTCTCTCTATATATATGTATGTAACCGACAAATGGGGCTACATCCCAGATCACCATATTTTGGATGCACATCTACAACTAATGACGTAGGATGACCGTCTTATTATTAATTAATATTGCGTTGTCAAGATTGAAAGCTTTACCCTTAATTTTAATCATGAAAATCAAAATATCAAAACTAAATTTAGCAGTTTGACCACGTCCTAACTGCTTTCATTGCGACATCTAAACATTTATATGTACATTTTCAGCTATGTATGCTCCTTAATCAAATAGTTATGAGTTATCGAAAAAACTAAAAAAAAAAAAGGAATCTTTTGTATCATGTAAACTCCTTTCATTTTAATTTATAAAAGTTTTGGAGCTTGATCCCTTGCTTTCTTAAAAAAAAAAAAAAAAAAAAAAGGAATCTTCTTAATACAATATATTAAAAAAAAAAAACAACTTAGCAGTTAGCAGCAAGAGTTTTTTAACTTTCAAATTCATTATTCGTGACAAGGTCACGCGGAGCGTGATCGCTTATGGCTTACCCAGTCCAGTCTTCAACTCTTCATTAGGTATGGAGCTATACGCCCCATAAATTAACTTGACCGGATTTCTTTAGTAATTTCTTTTTTTCCTCTTTGATAAAACAGGAGAGGATAGAATCTTTTGACTTACATACCGCTCCCGTTTACAACTTTTTCGGTGCATTAGCCTACCAAACAAGTCCCCAGATATGGGTGAAACGTGTGCCTGAAATGGTTACGTATTTTTTACAAACTAGTACCCTGGGAAAATTTAAATTGTTATGAATTGCTTTATCTGCAATTATTATTAATTATTATCATTCTCTCCCTGTTATTTTCTATAAGAAGCCCAACTTCATCTGTTAGGGACCGGATTTAAGTAATTCATCTGTAGGTAGGGTGCCGACGGCATACCGTTTTCCGTTTTCCGTGTACGTTCCGTCCAAACGGAACGGTTAACGGTACAGAAAATTATTTCGTTTCAAAAAACGAAACGGTAACAGAATGGATGGACATACCATTGCTGGAACGGAACGGTAAATGGATCGAGCCATTTCGCTTCCGTTTCGACGTTTACTGCAATTTTAGTGTACATCAAAGTTGTTCCGTTCCATTTCGTCCAAACGAAACGTATAACGGAATGAAACGACATTTCGTTTTCTTAAACGAAATAGAAAACAGAATGAAATGATCATACCGTTGCTGGAACGGAACGGTAAACGAAATGACCCATTTCTTTACCGTTTTAAACGTTTAACAGGGCTATCTGTAGGATGGAGGCAAGCCTACCATAATTTATTAATGTTTTGTTTTGTTTACTCATGTCCTTCTCTTTTCTTTGGTTCTTCTTCTTCACCCAAGTTGAACTTTCCCTTTTTTCTTCTTTTTTTTTTTTTTTTTTTTCTTTTTTCTTTTTTTCTGCTCTTCACCTTATTCCTTACTCTAAAACTTGTTCCATGTTTTGCAAATTTTTTTTTTTAATTTTGAACAACATAATTTTTAATTCAAACGTTCTAATATTATTAGTCTTCTTCTAAACAGCCATAAACTCTCACTTTTTTACCCAAAAAATCCTAGAGTTATGCGAAATTAATTAGACTTTTCAGCAAATTGTTGGAATTTATTATTATTATTTTTTTGAAAAAAGTGGGAGCGCACCCAGTTTCATTTTGTTCAAAATAAAACATCAAATACAACTCACCGCACTGAACCTTTCAGTTCACCGCACCCAAACAAACATCCAAAAATTATTATAACGAAAAACACCTGACAAACTACTTCTACAATTATCCTAAACTGACTCGACCACAATAAAAAACACAAGTCTAGAATCTGAAACCACATCAAAAGAGTACACAGACAAACATCACATGAATCAACATAAAGATTTGTAGTTTGAAACGTCGAGAGTTTTTAACACACTGTTATCCATTGCTGCAACTCCTCTCTCTCTTCTGCTGAATTGCATCTCCTATCAATTTCTTGGTAGCCATTTCTTCAAATGAATAGTTGTCCGAGCATCAAAGTTACCTGTGCAGAATTCCAGCAAAAAACATACTTTTATTAGCTTCTGTCTAGTTGTTAAAAGTTGCTTACTATTGAAAATTGTTTCATTTCTACTAGTCCAAATTATCCACACATGGCACTGACCATACACAGAGAAGAAATTCTATCAGATTTGTTCATTACGAAAGCAGAATTAAAAATGTCTGCTAAACAGTTCCAATGAGGTAGCAAATCAATAGTCCCCCCATCCACAACCATAACATTTTGGCATAAGCACAATGTAAAAACAAATGATCATGGTTTCGTCCTGATTACAAAAGCAACAAGTAACGTCTCCTACCCACCCTCGTTTTCATAGATTCACCCTGGTTAAAACTTTATTACCTTTGAGAAGCCACATGAATATTTTGTTCTTGTGGGGGATTTTCAACTGCCACCACATAAGGGGATGGGCAATAGCCAATAGCTATACCTCTAAAGTTTTTTTTTTAAAAAAAAAGTACAAATCATGAGCATTAAAAAACACCTGCGTTACTACATCTAAATAGCATGAGATCCTGTGAATTGTTAGAAATTATTCATTTAACCATAATTTTAGAGTATGGCGAATTGGCGATTGAGTCATTTATTTGCTGATATTTTTCTTTTTGGTTTTTTTTTTTTTGAAAAAAGTAATAAATGGCTTTGATTGGATACAATACTGATAGCGCCCAAATTAGGAACTGCACATAATTACATGAAAACTGTATCAATGGAACAAGGTGCTCCAAAACTATCCTTTAAACCTTGAAGTGATAGTAAGTAATCAATTCAACAAAAAAAAAAAAAAAAAAGTAGCACTAAACAAGCTTCTGAACATCACCATATCACTTGGTACGAACTATAAAATGAGCTTTACAATTATAGAACTTCATCGCACTCCGATCATAACACTCTGACCTATAAAATTGACCTTCACAAATCTGAACTGGCCAGATCACTTGAACAACTCATGCAAAAACCTAACAAAGAAGGTCCAAATACAAACAGAGTAATTTAAAAACAAAAACAAAAAATGCTGAAAGTAGCACGCCATATTGTTCTTCTTTTCATCTGCGTTAAAGATGCACAAAATCTGCTCTATATGCAGGTTGCTTGCCTCAAGGGAAAAATAAAGAAAAAAGCTGAGAAATTTGCTGTAAATTTATCACGTTTGAGAAATAAATAGACTCTAGCTAACTTTCATTCATCTCACATTTGTGCTCCCACACTATTGGTAGGTGCTTGATGGCTATTAATCATTTTACAGGGCTAGGAGTAAAAAAACAATAATAAAACTTAATGTCTTTCTTCAATGATCAACACCACACATAAGCTAGAAATTTCCAGCTTCCACCAAAATTATATAGCCCTGGTAAATATCAAGAGTATAACACAAAGTTTTATGCATATCCAAACAGTTTGTACCTTTCATTTTCCAGCTTATCTTTTAAAATGAATCTCCACATTTCTCACAATTGCTTGTACTCTTTCAAGAAAGACAAAGAAGGCTACTCTTAAAATTTGTTAAAATAAATAGTACAAGAGGGCTAATAAGTCACATTAACCATACAACAGGAACCTCATGCATGTTTCTCGCATTTTGCAGCTTATACATGAAATTTTCCTTCTTTCTGCCATGCTCACCTTTTACTCTTCCAAGTTTTAAGCTCATTATAAGGGAAAAAAAATCCCTAGGCAATAGCAGTTGCTTCACTTTCCTTAATCTGAACTCCTTCAGTAACACCGATTTCTTTCAATTTCTCACGGAACAACTTGTATTGATCACTCCTATCCATGGACTCCTCAAAGTACTTCACAAATTCATTGATTATCTCTTCACTTGACTTCCACTTGCCTTTCCTCCCTAACTCAACCCCCTTCTCAAACCAAAGCAATGCCAAATCCATTTTTGAATTCTTCAAAAAATACTTCAAAAATAAATCAATTGTCGTTCCATTAGCATCTCCTTTAGCCATGCATTTTCCTCCAACAACTAATGCTTCAGCGAGCATATCTTTCTTCAGATAAGCACCGATGACTACATTCGGGATCCTTATGTCAAATCTGATAGTGCCGCCTTCAGTCTCACTCTCCCAATTCTCGAACCAGTTGATAAGTGCATTTATGTCATCTAACTTGTCCAAAGTCTGGAGCATCACTAAATAGGACCCATTTGTGGTTTTGGGGAACTGTTTCCTCAGAGATTTCCAGATCCGGTCAACCTCCTCCTTATTGCCGGTACCTGTGAACCCATAAGATTTGTCACATCGTGGACTTGGTTAAAAATGAACAATGAAGTATATTTCTGGATATAGCAGCATTTAGAGCTGATGAGTTAATGAAAAACAGTATGTACCAGTCACAGAGCTTGTACCACAGACTGAGGGAAACAGGTACCCGTTACAGGACTAAAAGGAGGCATGTTAGCCTTGAATAAAATAACAGGTATGGACGATCAGGTGGCGTGAATGAAGAATTATCATCATCACCAGATTTTTGGGAAGTTTTCATTGAGTTGTTTGCAAGCAAACTGCAAAAATTTTCAATTTGAACAACTTTCAGCTTCTATACCCATAACCGTTTCTTGATTTATTTTCTGATTTAATTATAAATACAAATCACTAAAACTGAGACACAATTGCATGACAATAGAACACACACATAATAAAGATCATAATAAAAAGATTTGGGCAGACCAATAATGGGGCAGAATACCTGCATAGAGAGTGATGAGGAAGTGGTAGGGGGTGCGTTCGCCCTTATTCATTTTGTCCTCAAGCTTCTTGAGCTCAGACTCAGCCTCCTGAATCTTCCCGAATGAGGTATAAACCATTGCGAATGTGCCATGAAGATTCCAATCTGGGTCCAATTGGGGATTCTGTGTGACCTCTGCGACGACACGCTCGAACAAGTCAGCATCCTTGAGCAAAGCAGAAGCCTTGGCGAGAATGGAGTAGGAGTAGTTGTCGGGGGAGATACCGGCTGCCTTCATCTGGGAGAACAAGTCAGGGATCTTGTGGGGGCGGTCGAGGGACAGGAAGAGCGTCATGAGGTTGTTGAAAGGGAGGGGGGAGTCGAGGAAGTTGAGGCGCTGCATTTGGGAGAAGAGAGAGAGGGACTGCTCTTCCATCTTGCAGTGGCTGTACCCAGTGAGGAGAGCGCCGTAGGTGTGCTTCGTCTGGGCCTCGGGCGGCAGAGAGGAGAAGTAGCGCTGGGCCTCTTGGACCCCTTTTGATTTGGCGATTAAATCGAGTCTGACGGCGTGGACCCCGGGCGTCATGGGCATGCCTCGGCCCTTCATCCAATCGAGCAGGCCCAGGGCGGGGGAGTGGTAGCCGTAGCGGCGCAGGTCCTTGACGAAGGAGAAGAGCTGGGCCTGCGAGGTGGGCTTCTTCTCGCGCACCCACGCCTCCATCGCGCCATCCACCGATTTAGCCGTTAAGAGACGGCGGAAGAGGGGGTGCGCCGTTGGACGCGGAGGGAGGGTGTGAGAGTGAGAGGAGGCAGCAGCAGCAGCTGCGCTGAGGCGCCTCGTGAATTGCAATCGCCATGCCATCGGCATTTTCGAGAGGGAATCAGCACAGCAGTGTCACTCTACTTTTCAGTTTCTAGGGTTTAAGACATTCAGTAAAATCCTCTGCACACGACCAAAATTGCTGGACCCATTTCTGTCTGTCTGATCTAATCCGGACGGACAGATTTTTACGGACCGCACCACGAGCCTCGTATTAATCTGCGTATAGATCGGACGGTTGTGATGATACTAGCAGTCCCCATCGATCCGTAATGAAATCTTATTTTTAAAAAAATTGTACTGCAAATATAAAATATTTGATCAACGATCAGTCCGTAAAATTAAACAGGATCAACGACCAGTTCCCTCAAGTCATATTCATCATGATATAAACCCTTTGAACTAATTTTAATCATATTTTAAATAATAAATATTAATTTTAAGCTAAGTCAAGAACCACTTTGCCAGAGAAGATCGAAAAAGGGAAAGAAAGGAAGGTGTTCTTACCCTCATCCCTGACCAGGCTGAGATCGCGAAGATAAAGTGTGGAGCGGACACCCTAGATTCAGAGAAGAAGAAGAAAGATGTGGTGCCAGCAAAATTTGATTCGAGCGAAGAAGATGAAGGGCATGGATCAGGTCCAGAGACGGATCTATGTGCAACAAAGGATGTCAATGTCACTCTATTTTTTTGAATTAATATTACAACATATGAATATTTATAGTTATAAAATATAAATTTGCTAAAGTACCGTATATTTGAACCCCATAAATATTTAGATAATTTTCATTGATGAATCCCATAGAATTTTTAGAGTATAATTTCGTGTGATGTCTTTTTGGATCAGATTAACAATTTCTATTTGTAAAGCATTATTGCCATAAAAAATCATTTTTATAAGCTAAAAAGAGAAATGTATTTAACTCTTTTATTAGTTTTTGTTTGTGGACCTTTAAATTAATTAAATCGGTCCAATACACTGGATGACATCTAGGAAGAGAAGAGAGAGAAACACGTTTCTCTAGGGTTTGAGCTCCAAGGGGGTCCGTATATGGACTCGCATCCTCGGCAGTCATTCAGTCATTTTCCTTTTTTTTATATTTAAAATTTTTAAAATTCAAATGTCGAATCCAAACCGTTGATCTTGTTCAATTTAACGGGCGATGCGTTTTCATATAAGTTTTATAAAATTTGGAGTTGATTTGATATTTGATTAAGTGCTCAACAAATGAACGTATTAGAATTAATTAAACCAGGTTCATTCATTTGATGAGCACTTAATCAAATATCAAATCAACTCCAAATTTTATAAAACTTATATGGAAACGTATCTCCTGTTAAATTGAACAAGATCAACGGTTTGGATTCGACATTTGAATTTTAAAAATTTTAAATATAAAAAAAAGTGAAACGACTGCCCTCGGCAGTCCTTTTTTTGACTGCCGAGGATACGAGTACGTCCTTATATAGACATAATCTCTAGGGAGCACTTCCATCTATTTACAACATTGCCATCCACCTACCCTAGCTGAAATGGATTGGGCCTTTTGGGCCTCTTCTCTATTTGTTTTGGGTATTTAATTCATTTAATTAAAATTCATATTCATTGCTCTTCATTTGGACTATTCATTTGCTATGAAATGACGACCCAATTAATTAATATAACTATTTATATTAATATGTGTTGATTCTAAAATAATTATTAATTTATTAATAACTATTTTGGATTAGTTAATGCATTACTCTATTTCTATATGATCCCTTTGACTTAATTAATTATAACGGTTCATAATGGTATATAATTAATTAATCAACTTATCATATTTCCGCAATACTCACTGTTGCGAATAAATAGATAATGCACTGTGTAACTAAAGCTCTATTTGTGTGACCCTTTGAGGATTTATACTATGTTGGCCATGGAAATAAATCGTTATTTATTTCCAATAATCATAAGCGGTATCTAGCAACACGTTATGACTCCCAATTCGTATAAATAATGTACCGTTACAATATCTCAATACTGCATAAGAAATAATAGTATTTCCTTGTCCGATTCTTATGTCACATGATATCATTATATAATCCAAGATAGGAATGTGTCATTCTTGCAGATTATACATTTCTTGATCTAGAGTTGATTGTACAAGTTGGCCAAACAATCCAAACTCCATCAAGGGGCCCAAACATATATCATCACTCACTAAGTATATTAATGAGGGACATACGGTTTTCTTGATGAACAATTTTTCTCCGCACAATCCAAGAGAGCATAAATAAAGTCCGTATAGCAGCCTTTATCAGGAATCAACGTTAGACGATATTTATAGAACCTATCCTCATGTGAAAAATGTGAACATCTCAAACTTAGAATCAAACACATATGAAATAAACAATGACACCTAACACAATCCATATATTTATTCATTGGGTCAAGTCCTGTACTATGTTCAATAACATACACATATGCAATTAATTGGTAACTCCTTACCTATAATTTGTAAAACTTAATCATCGCTTAACTTGCATACTAATCTTATTTGATAATTAATGTTCCTTGTTAATTATCAAGATTATGGACATCTTTAGATTTATTATTGTCATTTGAGAATAAATAAGTTATAGAGATCTACAATTCAAATTATCAACATGAATGATCTATCAATAAATAAACCAAGGAACAAATGATAAAATATCATTAATAACATAAACAATAGAAGTAGCTAAAATGATTGGCTTCTAGGACACAACTCCAACAGGAGTAACTAATTATTATTAAGAAAGTATGTAAGATTCATTAAGGGAATGTCAAATATGTTTTCATTTATCTTTTATTATAGAAGTACGTAATTTATGTTAAAGGAGTAACTAGTTATTTTTAAGGGAGTATGTAATATTCATTAAGGAAGTGTCAAATATGTTTTTAATTATCTTTTACTATGGAAGTAAGTAATTTATGCTAATAAAGTAATTAATTATTTTTAAAGGAGTATGTAAAATTCATTAAGGGAGTGTCAAATATGTTTTCAGTTATCAATTTATTTTAAAGGAGTATTTAACTTGTCTCATAGGAGAAATTACTTTTACGTAGGGGTGTATCTATATATAATTAAGGGAGTAATTTATTTATAATTAAGAGATGTGAAATGACGTGAACAACTTAAAAATACGTGATGAACGTCTGGCGATCCCGTAGAACATAGCGCGCATGCCCATCGTTTAGCCTATATTCCAGGCGGTTGATTGATTGGGATGACAATAGCGGTGTCAATATCATGCCGTTTCGAACGTTTATGTTCCGTTCCGTCCTAAATGGAGCGGAAACGGAGCGAAATTTAGTTATGTTTCACTAACACTGTGTTTGGTTTTGGAAAAAAGGATGGAAAGGAAAGAAAAATATAAAAGGGAAGGCAATGGAAATAGGGATGGAATGGAAAATTATTTACATCTATCTATTTGGTTTATTAATGAAAGGAAAGGGAAAAAGATATCTTCCCTTCTTTTTCCCTGTTTGGTTGTTCTAATTAAATAGAGGTAAAATATTGCTAATTAAAAAATAAATGACCATTGTGACCCTTTGTTCAAACCAAACTCTTTGATCTGATAACCCAAGAGATGGAATACCGGCCTAGAATAATTTGGTACCGGCCTTGTACCTTTGGGCACTCGTTTTTCTTCGTGCGTGTGGTCTTGTACCTTTTAGTTTGAATCCTGGAATTCATAATATTCTCATCTTCATGACCAGACGGAACACAATTCAAGACCCACTTGGATCATATTAGACGCTGCATCTTTCAATGAATTTCCATTGTATGAAAACTTTGTTAACAAGGAGTTTGGCAAAGAAAAAAAAAATGTTGATGTAAAAAATAACACGACTCTTATTGGAAAGCATGTCTACATGAGAAAATAAACATTGAAGTGTGTTTGGACTTGATATTACACATTTGGACTTCGCTGGCAATCATTTCATACCTCACGTTCCAATAGCATTTGAGCAAAAATAAATGCTATTACATGTTTAGAAACAATAAAAGCAGTGCTAGGAAATAAGATATTGCAGTCCCATATATAATGTCAATTTGATCAATTTAAATAAACGGCATTGGTACCAATCAACATGAATTAACTACATATCCCCATCCTCCATATCTCCTGCTGCGATCTGATCTGGTACAGTGTACCAGCACACAAGCCAAAGTGTATCTAATTGAATAACTGCATAGCCAAAGTTTATCCTTCATTTAATATGTTTTCCTTTGTTTTCAAGATCAGATTTATTATGAAAGTCAGTACAGGCCAGTGAACCTTAATAATTTCTTGCAATATTTTCAAAATCAGCATTTCCCTGATCCTATCTAATTCAGAGAGATTAATAGAAGAATAAAAACATGCATCCTACATCCCCAACTGAGAATCCAATAACCTACTGCTAATCAGGTACAACATACCCGTACCAGTGTACCAGTGTACCAGTTGCCAATATCTCTTTCAATTTCATAATAATTGTTGCTTAAAGTTTGTATCAAAGAATAATAGAAGCTTGAAAGAAAAGAAACATGCTTCTTAATACTTCTTAATTACAATGAAGCATAAAGAAAAGGTTAAACACTATTTGCAAATAATTAGTTCATGTTAATTTTTTTTTTTCAAATAAAGAAACATGGGTGATGTACCAGGTTTAAAGCTAAACAAGTTTAACGGTGGGTGCTGTACCTGCAAACAGCCAAGGAAAAAAAAAAGAAAATCTCAAGAAAAAAAAAAGTATACCCGCAAACGGCCAAAAGCTTTGTCCTTTGAACTACTAGATATTTAAAAAATAAAAAAAGAAATAATAAAAAAACCTCAAAAAAAAACGGAAATGATAGATCGTCGTTCTTCAAAACTCAAACAGAAACAAATTGAAAATTAAAAATTACCAGATAAGCAAACCCTAGTTGTTGGGAATGACAGAAAGGGGTGCTTATATAGAAAAATCAATAGGAATTTCTTGCGCAGGGAGGAATCGCAAGCTAAAAAGGAAGGATTGATGAAGATTTTAGTTGAAAATCGTGCCAAAAAGAGGATGGACGCGCCAAAAAAGAATGAATCGCAAGGGCATCGTCGTCCAGCGAAATCCTTCGATTTTCTTTCTCTCTTCGTTACACCCCGAATCGGAGGGAAAGATTTTAGCATAGGATGGAAAAATAGCGAAGGAAAAAGTTTCCGTCGGTTAATTTTTTCCCTTCGGAAAAAAATGATATCCAAACGAGGTAAAGTCTGTTTTTTCCTTTTCTTCGGTGATTTTACTTCCTTTTACCGAAAACCAAACAGGCTGTAAGCGGAACAGAAACGAAAATAATTTCGTTTTCGTTGATAAGGACGGAACGTAAACGAAATCAGCCTGTTCCGTTCCGTCGGCCCACGTTGTTCCGTTCCATCAAGAAATCAGCGGTCCGAAATTTTGCTCTTTGAAATTCGATGAAATTGCAGAGGGGAGCTGTTGAGGTGAAGAAATAGAGGTGCAATGCAACCGTGCAACCCTAGGCGCTGCTCTCTCTCTCGCACATGCCTCCTCCCTCAGACCCTCAGACCCTCACCGAGAGAACCCCTCTCCCTCTCCTTTCCGAGTCCCAACCCCAAACCCCATCGCCTGAGCTCTCTCAAGATGTCTCTCTCCCCCTCCACCAAACACACAACCCCACCACTCTCTCTCTCTTTTCTCCCTCCGCCGTACTCACTGTCTCTCTCAAGCACAACTGAGCTTACTGTCTCCCTCCGCCGCACTCAAAACCGAGCGTGTGGCCCACCTCTTTGCAGTGCTCACGCAGTTTAATGCCATCGTTGGAGCTCCCCCTTTCTCCTTCGTGTTGATGTCGACTGAGATTAGGGCTTCGATTTGCTTGATTGGCTATATACTTGGTGACTACGGCCTGATTCTTGTGTGATTGAGAAGCTGCAAGCTTCATGGAAACTGTGATTGAGGGAATTGATAATCCAGTGACCTCAAGATGCTGGTAAGGAATGTCAGTTGGATTTAATTTTTGGAATCAATTGAGTTTTCAAGAAAGGACAAATACAATATTGTTTTGTTGAATTTTTTATTTGCTGGTAAAAAGTTTAATGAATTTCTTCTGTTTTGTTTCTTATATACTATATGGTTTTGGAACGATTGAATGTTCCTTTAATTTCTCTGTTTTGTTTCTTTGATAGTTCTGTGGGTTATTCTAGGCTCAATTTTTTTTTTTTTTTTTTTGACCAGTTCTGGCCTCAAGTTGATGGCATCGCATATGTGTGGATTTTTCTTTGATGCATGTTTGGGTGGTACGGACTGGTACAATGGTACCAGAGAATGTTTGGGTGAGCTAGCTGATGCAGCATCTTACGCTTGTTATATGTCTTTTGGGTGTTAGTTGGTTTACATAAACATTTATTTCTACATACTGTTGATGATGGTTGTAATAAGTAGCTATGGGAGAAATAATTGATGGGAGAAATGTTTGGGTTAGATAGCATAGGTGCTGGTTTTAGTTTCATTGAATATTGTTACATTTGTTTTGTACTTATTAATTACAAAGGTAATAAAAATTGCCGCTTGTTTTTTAAAAAAAATGAAGCATCTTACGGGGTTACAAAATTTAACGTTTTAAACGTTTTTTCCGTTTAAATCTTACGGAACGAAAACAGTAGATGTTTTATTTACGTTCTAATAACGAAACATAAACGGAAATTAATATTGTTAGTTGTTACGTGCTGTATAACGAAACGCAAAAGTAAGTTGCTGTTTCCGTGTCTGTTATACAATATTGACACCTCTAGATGACAAGATGTCAATTAAATAGGTGGGATGTCACATATCAGGTATCCGGATCCTCTGGATGGTTTGTTACGAACCATCCAGTGGATGGTTCGATCGGAGCCGTTTAAACTAAATCAGACGGTTCATTTTTTTCGAGCCAATATTTTTTTCGGGTGTGGTGGAATGCACGGGGCTCCCTTTAGCCGTTGAGATTAAATCAGACGATCCAGATCTTGAGCCGTCCACCAAACGTCCACGGTAAAACTATCCAGAGGATCTGATTTCCACATATCAGCACCGATAATATGGTATTATGAAAAATATTATAATAATTGTTTTTGAGTTGGGCCGACCGTATCTATTTGAAGCCTTTTCAACAGACTGTATAAATAAACGAACCAGTACTACTAATTTTGTGTATCCAATGGTTTTAACGTTGCACCTTTTTAATCACAGTTAGGCACATTTTTTCATAACTTTTAAAAATATCCACTTACACGATCAGTGTTAATAATTTTTAACCACAGTTAGGCATCATTACATGCTCGTCTCATATCTGCTTAGCTCTAGAATTAGGCCCGTCTCATATCGTGTAGAACTGAGAAGATGAGCACGTGAGAATTGAACATTTTCATTGGTGAGATTTGATAAGCATACTCTATACTTATATTTTGATCTTGTTTGGAACCAAATTTAACTTGATTTTTTGTATTTTCATCCAACTTAGTTTACAGTTTTTGTTAGATAGAATTATTGCCGTCGCCCGACAATTTTTTTTTTTTACAGAGAATGCATTGGAAGATGGAAATGTTGTATTTTGGAAGCTGCTTGAAGACATTGTCGCAACCGTGACCTTCACCAGCGAGCCGCGAGCATAATTGATTTGGAATTTCTAGAGAATTCACAATTTTGTGATTTGAGTTGGTTTCTTTGGGTGGTAGTTTTGAGCGGACTTATGATGGTTATTTCCTCTCCAAGAGTCGTCCACAAGCCTATAAAAGCATATCTCTACTTCAGAAGAAGGGATCCCAAATTATAGACACAAATTCTGAGAGAATCAAGAGAAGTTAGAGGAGCAAGAAAGTAATTACTCGTGCCGCCGCAACTTCCAGTCGCGCGTCTCAAGAATGACGTAGATAGACATATAGGAGATTTTTTTGGTATATTTTATTTCTATCTTGTTTGTACTATTATTTCTCGTTGCTTGCTTTTATGACTATGATTGAGTAGTTAGTTTAGTGGTCTAGGACGATTGTATAAACTCATGATTAGTTTATGATTATTGCTTGACTTGTGATTTATTTCTTGCATGCTTGATCTGATAATTGATTATTTGGTTTAGATTAATGAGTATGGTTACCCGCTTAGATAAATGGCTGTATCAAATAGTTACGCAATTAAACCAAGTTCGATAATCTATCATCTAAACTGTCATGATTAGAGCTAGGAATTATCTGAAAAGAAAAACCTAAGTTACATGAACCGAAAGACGGAATTTATCCAAACCCAAAAGGAAATGGTAATCCTAGTTCCCATGAAATAAACAAATAAACCTAAGTTGGTGCGAGAGTTGAAATAAAGGTGTATGGAAAAACTCGAGTCTTGTCTAGGATTGGATCAACCAAATAATGAAAGATGAAGTCTTTCTTCTATAGTACATGATCGAAAATTCCTCTCATACTATCGTATTATAACAATCAAGTGATAATAGTTTAACATGAATTATTCGTAGACCGCAGTCAAGAGACCTCAGGGGTTGCGATAGATAATCATGGCAAATTCAAAATGTTGAAACCAGAACCCTAGGCTGATTAGTTATATATTAAACGAATTAAACTTTGATGGATAATCCTAGTCACTTTCATTGAACGGTCAAAACCTTAAAAGATAATTTGAAATACTTCATTAATCTAGTTTAGTTTAAGAGTTGTAAGAGTTGAATTTTTTAAATATCCGTCTCTGAGTTCAAAAACCTGACTATACTTGATGTGAGGTTATATCTCGTGACCAAATAAGATAGAAATCGGTTATATTTGTTACACACTTCCAACGAATCTAGCAAAATTCTTGTACGCACACATATGACAGTCTAAAAACAATCTTTAACATATCAACAAAGCCATTCTACTCATAACGAACCAGCTAAGCGGATATGAGACAAGCATATAACGATGCAGGTTCAAGTAATTCACTGCATCTACGTTAATACAGATTAATGACAGACACTCTATACTCCATGAGTGCAATCCACAGTTGCCATGCGCAAAATGCTGCCGGTACGCATATCAAACTCGAACTGTGTGTTGACTTGCTGGAATGCACCGAGAACAGCTGGAGCAAGACCAGTGTTCTCTGGAAACATTGCAATGCAAAACTGTTGCTCTTGCGCGTCAACATAAAACACTTGTTGATAAAAGAGTGGCAAGTCAGCACCCGCGAAATGAAATGTCATGCTAGGTAGTAAATTCACTGGGTCCTCATTTGGTGGAAGGTCGAAGCACAGGTCAAACCTTTCAGCTTCACCCCTTCCCTGTACTGGAAGAAGATGGCGTGTTTGAAAGTGCAGGACGAGTGCATCACGCACTATCTGGTACAGTACAAAATAAAAAATAGCTTCAGTTAAGAATCATTGAATTAATTACTCATAGTTAGTAGAACTATTTTTTACAATGTCATTTTCGTGGTACTAGAAGATACAATATTACAGCGTGAGCTGAAATAAAGTACCTGATAAGCAAGCTTAGGCAGATAAGTATAGTGAGCCCCTGAATCTATCATAAATCCACGAAGACCGGACGGATCTCGGTCAAATGTTCCCGGTGGGAAGTACATCCTTGTATTATCAATACTCATGTCAGTCAATTTCACATAATAAAGTCTGAAACCATTGTTGAACCTCAAGATCTGGGTCTCCTGTATCCTGGCAACTGGAGGCCAAGTGATGTCATCACCAAACAGCAGAGCCATGGCAGCCGTGGACCCTGGTTCAACAAGACAATAGGAGAATCGGCTACCAGTGACCGGGTTAGAGGATGGTTGGGAAATAAATGACTCCGGTTCAAGGTTCAATCCAAAGATACCAACGGGTCCATTGAGCGGGTAATCTGTGTCGGTTTGGTGAGTGCAACCGAATACAACGTTAGGCACATTAACAGACACCCCTTGGCTGGCGGTAAAAGTGAAAACTTCTGAAGAAAGTGTTCCATTTGCAGAAGTATCATCAGCATAGAATATGCTGAAATAGCAAAGGCCGTCTGGGCCAGGTTTATAAAATGGGGCCCGACAGTAAGGATGGCTGGCCGTGAGAGCTCCATAGCTCGGGGAGTTTTGGGGATTAAAAAGCCTTGGCTGCTGCTGGAAGCATTCATGGCATGGTTCACATTGGATCCATGATAAGCTGCTTCCGGTGTCAAGGTGAAGATAATAATTCTCAAATCCGGTACCAGTACCGATTCCCGTCTCAACCATGTAGTAGAGATCTCTAGAACTCAATCCTGGTCGGATCTCTGATGGATCGATATTGGAATAATTTGCAGAACCAAGGTTGTGCAGTGACATTAGATAATGAAGGCGTCGTCTATCGGATTCAAGAATTCTGTTAATTCGCTCGGTGTCAGTGAGGTTAGAATTGAAGAAGGGGGAGAGTGGGGAGAGAGGGTCTATTAGTTTGAGACTAAACCCATGCTGGGATGCTGAGATATTTTGTGATGTTACTAAGATTACAGGAAGAAAGTGGAGCAGTGAGAAAATCATGAGGTAGTGGTAAAAATATTTAGAAGACTCCATGTCAAGGAGAGGTTGAGGAGATCGAGTTTTTTTTTAATAAAAGAAGGGTGGTATTTTTTGCAAAAGTAATATGGTGCTTTTATACGAATGTTCACACATTAATTAATAAGAGGAAGGTTTTAATATCAATTGTATTGGTATTTTACTTTCTATACAAAGTTACAAACCTGTCAAACCAACACATGGTTTGACTCTGGCATTTAATATTTCTAACACTCATTTCTCCGAATTGATCCCTATTTATAATACATTAATTAAAAATATTAAACCTTTTTTGACTCTAGCATTATTTTCAAATAGATAAATCATATTTAAACAAATTTTGTGATATTTAATTATTTGTACGTTAGTTACACACGGACACGGACATAAATTCGTATTCATGGAAGAATTTTCCATTTTATTAATGGACGACATCTCAATAATTTCTGCCCGACGAAAAAAAAATGATACTCTTATTTTTATTATTTTTTAATTATGATGTATATCGTAAAACAATTTGGCAAAGACTTGGCGAATCTATTGGCATATTTCTGTAAGACTCTCGGTTGTATGGGACCAGAAAGCAGTTCTTATATGTTTAATTCAGTATCAATAATTGATTTACAAAGAGTTAAAATCCATAATTATTCCAAGATATAGTGCCATCAATCAAGCATATATAGGTTAAATTTCTGTTTAATTATTGCTTTCCTGTATTAATAAAATTAGTCCAATTATATAGGAAAAATTGAGAATCTCATTTGATTCTATTTCTCTCAAAAATAAATATGCTTTTAATTTCTCTGATTTTTTCATCCCATCCTGTTCCGTCCTTACATTTACTAGCAGTGTCCACCCACACAGACTTTAATATTGTGAAAATATTATTTAACATGAATATATTATCTATTTTCAATATAAAAGATCAATGTCGTTTTGATCAGCGCTAAAACTAAAAGTCACATCAAGAAGAAGAATTTAACTTACAGTTTCACCGGTACCAAGGCTTATTGCTAGATCGACGGGAGATCACAAGAGTTAAAGCTATAAATTTTTCATCTGTCAATACAAGTGTTGTAATTTGTGGATCAAAACATATCAAGAAATAAAGATAAAACAAATCATAAATTAGCAGAGGAAACCATGATAGGTTAAAAAAAAAGGGGAAGAAAAATGAATACAACAAGAGCTGACATTCTACCAAATTTCATTTGTCTTATCGTTATTCTAATATTATGTTATACGATTGAAATATTTATACTTACCAAAAAGTCTCAAATAATAGAATAAAAAAACATTTTCTAATCATGAATATATCCCACTGAAATAGACTAATTTAAGTTTTTTTTTTTAAAGTACGGATACTGATCATGAACGTAAAAGAATAATATATTTTCATGTATAACTCTCTAATTTTAGAATGTATCATATGAAAAATAAATAAATAATTTTAAAAAATAAATATTATTCATAAATAATTTCACATATTAAAAGATAGCATCATAATAAAAAAGAAAGAAAAAACATATTTACAATCCGATAGCTGCGAACCTCTCTCTATATATTTTTTTGAAACAAGTGAACTTATGCTGCTCACCACGCTTTTCGTTAGAACGAAAAAAGTAGTTTGTTACAACCTCTCTTAAACATCACTCTAAAACCTGATGTACTGGCACCAAAATCGCAAGGTACCAGTGCTCCAGTGCTATCTCTCTTTATTCATTACATCAAAAAATTTATTCATAAAATTAATCATAGAACAAACTAACATCATAAAATAGATAAGGTAAATAATGATTTCCCTCCTCAACCCAAGAGATAACAAGCATAGCCTCTCAAGTTGTCCTTCTTTAGTTGTGTCGCGATCAAACCACTGCATGGATTCATGCATCATCGTCGTCTCCACTGACCGCGAGCTCACCCAACAATCTCCAATGGCATTTTTTTATATAGCTAGTATTATGTGGCTGACCAATGTTGCTAGTCGTACCAACTGGTACATTGATTGTACCAAAACAGATATATCAAACACATATATACACATCACATATACATATATTAAACACATATATACACATCAAAATAACAAACAAGTCATGGAAATAATAAGAAAAATAAATTAAGTTCAACAAATATCAATTTATTTACGGTAGTTAATACATTTCAAATTGATCATCTGAATATAGTATCATACATGAATTCCATGACTTCATTCACAATTTCTCTAATATCTTCTTTCATGTGTGGTTTTCCAACTAGATTAATTTTCTGCATTTCATAATAAATAATCCAAAATTTATATTAGTTTGATATCATAAATCCTAAACTATTTGATTATCAAACTCTAAACCCTAAATCCTAAATTCTAAATTCTAAATTATTTGATTATCCAACCGGATCAATTTCACTTTGTAAATTAACAAACCCTAAATCGGTAATACCGGTAAAACCGGATACTGTCACCCTCGCTGGTATGATAGCCGGTGGGTATTAAAAATATTGGTCACAGGTCACTCTGATGAGGTCGAGGGGTCGATTGTACAAGGTAGTATTTGGATAATGAATACCTCCGGTTCCGGTTGAACTGATTCCAAACTCCAAAAAGGGCCTTCCTCTTGTAATTCACTGGATTGATTGCTTCTCAATAAGGGCGCATTTTGGACTTGTCTTAATTCTTTTGCCCCCTTTTTATGCATCCTCTTCTTGCTATCGTTTTTTGTGTATTTTTTTGGTGTGAATTGATAGGACTAATTAGAGGTAATTATTAGGCACAATATAGGTAAACCAAAAGAAGTTTCAATAAAATCATTCTTCTAGAGTGTGTTTGATTTTCCAAAACTTAGAGAAAATAAGGAAAAGACAAGAGGGAAGAGGGAAGAGGGAAGAGGGCACAACGAAACAAGTGATAAATCATAAAACAAGCTAATTTATTTCTTTTTTTTTTCTCTTTCTAGAAATAGATAGTTTAAAAAATAAATATTTTTCTTCCCTCTTCTCTCTTCTTTCTTCCTTATATTTGGACAACCAACACACTAATATAGCAAATTACTAGCGAAGTTGACAAGAGCCAAGCAAATCTTTATTATGCTATTGTCCAATTATTTAATTGCATCCATATTAATCCTGATAACATACTGACCCTCCAAAAAAAAAAAAAAAAATCCTGATGACACTACTATACTCCATGAGCGCAATCCACCGTTGCCATTCGCAAAGTGCCGCCATTACACGTATCAAACTCGAACTGTGTGTTGACTTGCTGGAATGCACCGAGAACACCTGGAGCACGAACATCGGTCTCTGGAAGCATTGCAAGGCAAAATTGCTGCTCGTGCATATCCACATGAAACACTTGCTCATAAAATAGCGGCAAGTCAGCACCCGCAAAATGAAATGTCATGCTAGGCAGTAAAATCTGTGGGTCCACATTTGGTGGAAGGTCATAGCACAGGTCCAATTCTTCAGCTTCACCTCTTCCTGGTACTGGCGGCATGAGATGGCGCGCTTGAAAGCGCAGGACGAGTGCATTGCGCACTATCTGACAGTACAAAATCAACAACTGACAGTTAACAATCATGGAATTAGCTAGTATATATGTATGTATGTGTAACTAACTACAATTTTCCCTTTTTTGTAGTAAAAGAATATGCAATGTGACCAGAAACATATATATGAAGTACCCGATAGGCAAGCTGAGGCAGATAAGTAAAATGACACCCTGAATCTACCACGAATCCACCACGTCCAGAGGGATCTCGGTCGAATGTTCCTGGTGGGAAGTATATCCTTGTATCATCGAGACTCATTTCAGTCAAATTCACATAATAGTGTATGGGACCAGTACTGAACCTCAAGATCTTAGTCTGTTGGACCCTGGCAACTGGAGGCCAGGTGATATCGTCACCAAACCGCAGAGACATGGGGATATTGGACCCCGGTTCCACGAGACAGTAAGAAAAACGCAAACCAGTGACCGGGGCACATGATGGTTGGGAAATGAATGACTCTCGTTCGAGGCCCAATCCAAAGATTCCAACCGGCCCACCAAGTGGGTAAACAGTATCTGTAAGGTGAGTGCAACCGAATACGACATTAGGCACTTGAATGTTACCTCCCTGGCTGGAAGGAAAGGTAAAAGTCTCCGATGAAAGGATTCCATCTGCAGAGGTTCTGTCAGCATAAAACATACTGAAATAGCATACGTTGTGCGGACCGGGTCCATAATCGGGGCCCTGGCAGTATGGATGGTTGGCCATGAGACTTACATAGGTGGGGGAGTTCAGGGGATCAAAAAGAGGCGGCTGCTGCTGGAAGCATGGATGGCACGGTTCGCATTGGATCCATGTTAAACTGCTTCCAGTGTCTAGATGCAGGTAATAATTCTGAAATGCGGCACCAGTACCAATGCCCATCATAACCATGTAGCTGAGATCATGAGAACTTAATCCCAGTCGGATCTCTGTTGGATCAATGGAAATATTTGAGGCACCCACGTTCAGTGACGTGAGATAACGAAGACGGCCTCTATCGGATTTGAGAATTCTGTTAAATCGCTCAGTGTCAGTGAGGTTAGGGTTGAAGAAGGGGGAGACCGGTGAGAGAGGGTCTATTAAGTTGAGACTAAACCCTTGTTTGGTTTTTGGAATAATTTGTGATGTTGCTAACAATACCGGAAGAAAGATGAGCACTGAGTAAGACATGAGGTGGTGGTTAAAAAAAATTTGAGAGGACTCCATGTAATGAAGAGTCTTGAGCAGCTAGATAGAGTAATAGATTTAAAATGAGCTAGTGTTTTTGCGTATATATTATGTATGGGGCCTTTGTATACGATCAATGAAATGAATTTATTCTTCATTGCCACAATGAAGAGAAAGATCCAATCCAGATAATAATAAATTAATAATAATAATATCGGTACAGAGAGAAGAAACTCTTAATTAGTAAAAGGAAAGTTAATTACTTATATAGATTTTTTATTATCACTTTTTATATTGTCCGGACTGGTCCCTATAGAGGTAATCAATGATTTGATTCGTGGTCAAATTCTGCAATTAAAGTACTCATTATTCTGGAGTGATTTCAAAAAAAAAAAAAAAAAAAAAAGAAATTCTGGAGTGAGCCAAACCTATATCTAAAGCCAAAGTTCAAACTTAAAACCCCTGAACCAAACCTATATCTAAAGCCACTCAGCGGCCTTGTATGCTACCTATACACATGCTAGGAAAATTAAATCAAATACATTCACCGCGTTTTGTTTTGTTTTTTTTAAAGAGGTGGGAGCGCCACCATTCCATTTTATAACAAAATGAAATTCATTCAAAAAAAAGAAAAAACAACTATCAAGACTTAACTTCTACCAACTACACTACATAGCTAATTCCTCAGATATAGCCACTCCATATGATGTGTAGCTAATAGTACCCAAAAGTAATGTAAAAATAACCACAAGCATACGGTAATTCGTCGGTACAGTCGGGGACGAATTCACATGGACGGACTATCAAGTACCGGACTCATAAGTTAACAAAATCTAGATCTAGCAATTCAAGAGAGAATCAAACAAACTTGGCTTAACAATTACTAAAAACAGAGACAAATAACAATTAACAGAGAAACAATTTGTTTTGGGGAGTAATTTGGTTGTAAATATGGTATAAAAATATTCTAGGGGTTCAGTTTCTACCTTGGTTATGTTTCGGGTTGTCAACGCGCGTCGCTCTTGCGTTGCAGCGTTGACATGTGTGTGCCTGGAGATCCTGTGCAACCACACAGGGATCCCATGCGACCACACCACCCTTGGTTAATGCTGAATTGACACGATATCATAGTTTCTGGCTTGTGTGGGACAGATCTAGTTGTACCTAAACTCTCGAACCTCAACTCTCGTAATGTTGGTCACAATATTTGGTCCAGAACCTAGTCTAACGCCCCCATTAGGTTAATTAACCCTCAACTCTCGTTATGTTGGCTTAATTATCATAAGTTCACTTGTTGATTCTCTAAGGGATCCACTAAACTCTCGCATAAGTAGAAATTTGTCCCTCTCAGGCTTAAATTGGTCACCTCTCGGCTCATAATCTACCTTGAGTACTTATTTGATTCAGCTAAACAATCTACACCCTTTGCCTAAATTAGATGTGACCGTTCACCTAATAGGAGGTTTAATCAAGTAATCAAACACAAACAAGCATAGTCATATAGAAATCAAACAAGTAGTACACAATAGAAACCAAGAATCAAGTCAAAATAACAAACCTAACTTCAGTTTCAACTAGCCCTAGAATATAACTAAATTTAGCCTAATATAGTGCTAAAACAAATAACTAAATCAAGAAAAGTAAATGATACAATCTCCATGAAAAACTAAAAGAAAAAAGAAAGGCGAAAGTCCCTTCTCGAGCCTCTTTTGACTTCTGGATCTGCAAGGAGTCGACCTTGGGTGAAAATGGGAGGCGAAGGAGGTCGAAATGGGAGTCTCCAAGGTGGCAAGGAGGCGGTGTGGTCGCACATGTGGTCTGGATGTGGATCTGGGTAGGTCTCGGGTTGTGCCGCCGCCTTGGAATGAATGGAATGAAAGATGCCCTAATTTCTATGCTTCGGGCGCCTTATATAGGGGTCGGGATAAGGTTTGGAGCTCTGTAAGGTCGCATAGAGATATTGTGTGGTCGCACCAAGGTCACATGCACATTCAGCGAGTCCAGCATGCCTGTGCGGTCGCATGGAATTTCTGTGCGACCACACAGGGTCTTCTAAGCAACGATTCGTGCGCTAGTTCGAGCTGTATTGTGTTGTTTTCGCTGCGAATTGGCTCCAAGCCCTTACAAATCAAAATAAAATCCAAGCGGTACCAAATTTCTACAAAGATAAACATAAAATAAGTAAAAGAAAATAAAATCAAGAATTTTGAATTATGATTTGAGTAAAAGTCCGACCTAAAACTGTGTATAAATATGTGACATCACCTTACATTCCACCGCGTTGAATCGAACTAATATAAGTTACATCGCGTTGAATCGAACTAATCAGCCTGATTGTATTTTGTAAGCTCAGCTGCTTCCCTTTGAAGATATAAATCATATAATCAGTCCTTGTCTTCCAAATTCTCCAAAGAACTGCCATCCAGAGAGTTTGCTTATTAACTAGTATCGAGCTGGTGCGTTCCCTAAGTCATGTAACCTCATCAGCCGGCTGACAGATCAGTGAATTGGCAAACAACCTACTCCAAGCCTCTCTAGCAAAGTTGCAATGCAGAAAAGGGTGTCGAGTTGTTTCAATTTCATTCTGATTACATAGGACGCATGATTGTATAGAAGGCCATCCCCTCTTGTGAAGATTCTCCTGCGTCAGCAACCTATTCATTAGTATCAACTATTAACCAACAGAAAAATTTTGATTTTTGTACGTAGGAGCTTTGAGCTTTCATAGCCAATTGTGGAAGGGAGAGACCGAGAGAGTACTCCAGGGTCCCTCAGCAGCGTGTAAACACACTTTATCGTGTAGGTGGCATATATCGACTGTCCAATTCCACATGAATTGTCTGTCCCGGGTGGCTTCATCGATGCCAGTGCAAGGTCAACACCTTGCAATGTGGCCTTGAGGCCACATGGTAGTCGATGGTCTATACACCCGTGCAAGGACAACAGCTTACAGTTCAAGTACCGTTTTTGACCTGAACTTGGCTCTGCTAATGACATGCTAGTTAACCATATATGTGCGAGAAAAGGGCACTTATTGTACGAAAGTTTGTTATATTATATTTTGTTATAGGCACAAGCAGGATATGTTATTTGATGTAATATCTATGTACTGGAGTATATGTACCAAATTCATACATATTTTTTTGCCATATGCAAGTGCCTTCAACAATTAATTATCGCGTTAAAATTAACAACTTTCAAAATACAAATTTAAAATTTGAAATCCAACATACGATCTACATAATATATATATTTATGATATAATAATAAAAATAATAAAATTCGATATGTATTTTATGATCGAGTAATTTAAATTTGTAACAGTATAAACTATTAAATTATTCAATATATTAAGCAAATCATTATCAAAAGAAAATTTATTTAGGATTTAGATTTACATTTCAGACATTCAAAGTTCATATTAGCGTATTTATTTATGGCAAATATTTCTAACGCCTTAAATATCATACCAACGATTTCTGATTTCTGAATGATATTCGTCCGTTGTATGCAAACATAGAATGTATTATGTAGACAGCTCTTAGGGAGTTAATTGGACATTAGTTGGCGATGCAAAATTGTAAATAAATCCATTTTTTGATACATTAATTAATAATACAATTAGTCTCATTCTCATTCTCTCTTTCTCTCTCTCGTAGGAAATGATCCAACCCTCTGATAAATAAAAGCATTGACTGTTCATCAAATTCATGTATCCTAGCATGTGTTTAATGTTTGTTTTAGTTAGCTAGATAGATGATAATATTATTGAATAGAACTAAATTATTCTTGATAATCGACTTCTTTTTGCCGATACGTCCTCCGAGATGTCAGAGACCCAGTTAAATCTGCTTCTAATATATTCTTTGCAATAAATTTTGATTCTTTTTTTTAAATTTTTATGGCATCTTAATTTTTAAGCCTTTTATTATTTTATGGAACAGGCTCTTGCACTCAACGTGTTAGAGGAAATGCCTCATTGAAAAGTCAAACATGCAGAAAACTGGAGGCCAGTGTGCAAAGAAATGAACGGTGTCGGTGATAACATCGACAGGATCAGTAGCTTGCCGAACCTGATTCTACGCCGTATACTCTCCTCGCTGAGTACAAAAGGGGCTGCACATACTTGTATTTTGTCAAAAAGTTGGACCAGAGTATGGGCCTCTGTAACATTCTGAAATTTGACTGTCATGAGTTCGTACCTGGTGACAATAGTTCTGGTGCTCCAATAGATGTATACAAGACGAAGAGCAAGAATACTCTCGAAGTAGAGTTTGGGCTCGATGACGCTATCGGAGGTGACTCAAAAGGCGAAATCGAAGGTGACTCATTTTGCGATCCCGGTGAACTCTACAGCCGCCACAAATACCTCGACTCTCACTGGAAGTTCTCTACCTCACCATTCTCCACCTCCACCTCCTCTCTTTCACTACTATTTCCATAATTCCACTCTTCCTTCTACAAAACCTAGGACCGCACCTGAATCGCACAACAAATCAACACCCCTGCCGTCACTTCAACCAACCTCTCCGCCGTTACTGGACTCTTACATCACCAAACTGAAGAGCTCAAACACTGATTTCTCTCTCAAGGCCACCTCCTCTCTCCCTAAAGGAAAAAAATTTGTAAGTTTCTCGACTCAGACTTCCTTCCCCAATAACTCTTCTCTTCCTAAATCTGGTTCTAATGTCAGATCTAGACTAGCTCCCCTTCTGCCTTCCCCCTCTCTCTCCATTTTCTCCTTAAGACTGGTCACCCCCAAATCTTTTCAAAAGAGATTTGCCTGCTTTGACGTTTGTCGCTCTTCTCCCTCTCCTACTGTCTCTTCTTCTCACAAACCAGGATCCAATGTCTCTTCTGATGGTTGGTCAAAGGTTTTACCAAAAAAAATTCAAGTCTGCTGCTTCTGCTACTGGTAGTAAAAAACTTGCGCTTTTGATTAAATCCAAACTCTCAAACCTCAAAAAAGGAAAGAAATGCTTTAACTGCCTTTTTGGTGGACATTTAAGATCGACTTGTAGTCTCCCACAGAGATGCATTGTCTGTCTTAATTTTGGTCATAATGCAAGAAGCTGTAATCTCCTTTCACACACCCCCTCAACTCCTTCTGATACTGCCACTGATACTAATTCTGGTGCTCAGCCCTCTTCTCTCAATTCTGCTACTCAGCCTGAGAACAATGTGCAGTCTCCAGCTCCTCCACCAGTTGGACAGAACTTAGCCATTGTTCCTTACTCTCCTCCAGTGCCTCTCAACACAGGAGATCTTCTTGACAAGGTTTTAAATGCCATTAATTTTTCTCACTTTAATACTGCTCATCTGGTTATTTCTCATCAACCAAGACCTTTATGTCAGATTTCTCCTCTTCCTTTTCTTGCTTCTCTGGATACTTTTACAATCTCTGATCATACTGATGAGGATGATGCTTTTCAGAATTATTCTGTTTCAACTCATATTTCTCTGAGCCCTTCTGAGTTAGCTGCTACTCAGGAGACGGTTGCTGCAACACCAAAAACCTCTTCCTCTCCTAACTTCATTACTTCTGAGCCAAGGAGAAGTGCTAGACTCAAGAACAAGTCTGTTGGGCCTTACGTTTCAGCCATTTCTAAAGCCCAACAGGTGCAGTTTGCCACACCTCCACCTTCCAAGCCAGCAAAGCAGCGTTTCATTTCTCCAGTGACTTTAGAAGAATTCTTGAAAGAGGATGGTCCTCCAACCATGGTTCAAGCTGAGTTAGTCATTCTTGCAGCAGGCTATGAACTCACAGATGACATAAGGAAGTCCCTCATTGAGGTAGGGATTGTTTAGTCTGTAGTCTCTTCTCTGGACTTAGTATGGATGCTTATTGTTTTCAGTTATTAATGAAGATTTCTACTTCACTGTTTGTTGTTGCTTCTTCTTCAAGAACTTCTAAGTTCTTTTATCCTTGTATCCCTTATTTGTTTAATGGAAAGAGCTTTATTACTTCTTTTCTCTCTTTGTGCCTGCTTTACTCTTACTATCTCCATGAATTCAAAACTTAAATTCTTCTGCTGGAATGTTAGAGGACTTAATGACAAAGATAAGAGATTGGCAGTGAGACAATCTATTCTGATTGAAAAGCCAGATTTTGTTTGCTTTCAAGAGACCAAATTGGACCACATTTCAGATACACTGGTTAGAGAATCTTGTGGAGCCAGGCTTGACTCTTACTTGACAGTTGACTCACAGGAAACTCGGGGAGGTATCTTAATTGCTTGGAACTCAAGAATTGCAACTTGTATTTACTCTTTTGCAACTGCACATGTTCTCTCTTTAGACTTCTCTTTCAACAATGATGGGTCCATCTTTAGACTTACCTCTGTTTATGGACCATCTACCAGTGTTGGTAGAGTTGAGTTCATCAACAATCTCTCTTCTTTTGCTCCAACTGATAATACCCCTTGGTTGATGTGTGGAGACTTCAACATAATTCTAAGTAACCAGGAGTCTACTGGTTCCTCACATGCTATAAGTGAAATGCAACTTTTCTCAGATGCTATTTCTGCACTAAATCTCTTTGATTTGGACTTACCTGGAAGAAACTTCACTTGGTGTAATAACAGGTCTATGCCAACTTTGGCTAGACTTGATAGATTCTTCATAAATCTCTCTCTTTCTCAACTTTTTCCCAATGCCACTCAACATGCTCTAGCAAATACTTCTTCTGATCATTCCCCTCTACTTTGTGTCATCAAAACTAGTTTCAGACCCTCAAACCTTTTCAGGTTTGAAAATTTCTGCCTCAAAATCCCGGATTTCACTGATTTGGTTCTCAATTTTTGGTTCTCTAGTCCACCAGCATCAACCCCCTCTCAATTGAATGACAAGCTTTTGGCTCTTTCAAAAGAGATAAAAGTCTGGGCAAAAGGAAGGATCTCTACTGTTAGAAAACAGTCTCTCATCATCACTTCTTTTCTTCAAAGATGTGATAGAGTTATGGAGTCAAGGCTTCTGACTCCTCTTGAGAAAGTATTGAAATGTTTGCTGAAGAGAAGATTGACAGTTTTGGCTGCTCTTGAAGAATCAATTTGGAAACAAAGGTCTTCGTTTAAATGGAGACTAGAGGGAGACAAAAATTCAACCTTCTTTCATGCAAAAGCCTCCAACAACAAAAGAAGGAATTACATTCAAAAACTAGAGGTTGATGGACTCATTGTTTCTGATCAAAAGTCAAAAGGAAGAGCTTTCTTTGACTTTTATTGTTCTCTCATGGGTAAAGATTCACTTACAGCTCCTGACTTTGAGGTTAGTTGCTTATACCCCACCTTCAATGATGCTGTTTTTTCTAATCTCACAACTCCAATCACTCGAGAGGAGGTCACTACTGCAATTAGTTCATGGCCTAATAACAGATCACCTGGCCCAGATGGCTTCACTGGAGATTTTTTTAAAGCTTTCAGTGCAGAATTAGTACCTGAGATTACTTCCACTTTGAATTCTGCACTTTCTGCTGGTTCTTTATATCCTCTCAATACCTCAGTCATTGCCTTGATTCCAAAATGTGAAACTCCAGTTACTACTGCTGATTTCAGACCCATCAGTATTATTCACTCTATTCAGAAAATTTTCTCCAAAATTCTCACCTCTAGAGTCACTCCTCTACTGCCAAACATTATCACTCTCAATCAAACTGGGTTTTTACAAGGAAGGGCAATCACTGAGAACTTTGTTTATGCCCAAGAAGTACTTCATCATGCTGATAAAGCTAAGCTCCCTCTAGCAATACTCAAAGCCGACATACACAAAGCATTCGATACTCTCAGCTTGAGTTTCCTCAGCAAAATTCTTTCTGCCTTAGGTTTTCCTTTGCAATTCATTTCTACAGTTCTTGGATGTGTGCTCAAGGGGTCTTCTAGAGTAATTTTGAATGGAATTGCTGGGAAGCCAATTACACTCAAAAGAGGAGTCAGACAAGGTGACTCATTATCACCCTATTTGTTCATCATAGCCTTTGATTTTCTATCTAGATGGCTTGCTAGACTGACTGCCTTGGGGGCGTTACCAGTACCAATTGTCAGTATGCACTCTAGCCTTTTTTATGCTGATGATGCCATCCTATTCTTCAAACCGGGTGCTAGCCAGGCAACTTTCATTAAGGTTATTTTCAATGTTTTTGGCAACATTTCTGGTTTATCTCTCAACTCTCTGAAGTCTGATTTGCTTACACTACATTGCTCAGACAGCACAACTCAACTTCTAGCTACAATTTTAAATTGTAGAGTTTCTTCCTTTCCTATTGTTTATCTCGGATTACCACTTTCTCCTAAACCCCTTCTCAAAGCTGACTATCAGTCCCTTCTACTGAAGTTTCAGCTCAAATTGCAAGGATGGTCTGCAGCACTTCTCTCGATTGCTGGCAGAATTGTACTAATTAATTCTTGCCTTTCTTCTCTACCCATTTACTTTATGTCAGTATTCAAATTGCCATCTTGGGTAATTAAAAGAATAGATGCTATTAGAAGAAACTTTCTTTGGCATGGATTACAACAATCTGGTAGGAAGCTAATAATGATTGCTTGGGAAAAGGTGACAAAGCCAAAGATGATTGGAGGTCTAGGTATTTTAAATCTGTCAAGTTTCAATCTGGCATTACTTGCAAAATGGTTGTGGAAATGGTCAGATTCTGCAAATTCACTTTGGAAGTCTCTAGCTATGAATCTGCAATCTTCAACTCTGTCTCTTATACCTCTCAACAGCATTCTCTCAGCCACTCTCAGAAACTGTCAACAGTTTTTATATGTAGGCCTTTCTTTTCAACTCATTGCTGGCAAGAACACACTCTTTTGGCAACATAACTGGCTCGGCCAGATTTTTCAATTCACCTTCCCTGAGTTGTTTTCTTTTACACTAAACAAAAATATTTCAGCCTTTCAATTTTCTCTAGCTCTCAATAACCCTCTCACTCTTTTCTCTCCACTTCTTGAATCTTCACATTTGGCAATGGCACAGTTTCACCAATTACTACAGTTGACTTCAAATTCTCTGAGTCAATTGGCTAATTCTGGTGAAGATAATGCTGTTTGGAAGCTCACTTCTTCATCTAATGGTTTCTCTACTCAGTCCCTTTATAAGCTCATCACTTCTCATCCTTGCCACTCTTCACCTTTGACTGCTATTTGGAAATTCAAGGTGCCGCCAAGGTTTAAAGTTTTCCTTTGGTTAATGTTTCAAGACAGAATAGCTACACTTGATAATCTCCAAAAACGAGGTTGGAGTTTGCCAAATAGATGTTGTCTTTGTTGCATGGATATTGAATCAGTTCTACATCTTTTCAATCACTGTGCTTTCTTCCAACGCTTCAAGACTTTGCTGCTTACTAATAGTTCAGTTGCAAATGTTTTATCTACTGCTTCTGCAATTCCTGTGTCTCATAGGGATATTCTGCATAGTTCTGCAATTAAGAGCAACATCAAGGACCTCTTTGCAATTTCCTTTTTTGTTATCTGGAGAGAAAGATGCTCAAGAATCTTCAATGATGTATGCAAAAGCTTTCCAGATCTGATTCAAGACGTTCTTCTAGAGTGGTTTTTCTTCAGCAACTTTTCTTGATTTTTTATCTTCTGTTTTGTTCTTTAGGAATAGTTTTCTGTTATTTCCCTTTAGCTTCTTGCTAAAGTTCTTTTTATTTTGTACAGACTTTACTTTTTATTTATTTAATGATAAGATAGGGGCTCGACCCTTATTTTTCTTCAAAAAAAAGATGTATACAAGACCAAGTTTGTGTAGTTTGTTAAGGTATCTTGCAAAATCGAGAAGCACTGTCATTGGATAAATTTGAGTTATGGTGGAATGCTGGTTTACATTCTCCATTCAAGCTCAATGCTGCTAATTAGAGAGTTTATTTTATATGCAATAAGGTTCAAACTTCAAATTTTCTCTACTAATGTTAATTGTGGTGATGCTGGGAATATGGAGATCAATTCAATTCTCACTTGTACATCGCTACAAGATGTTTCTCTACAGCTCAATACAAAATAGCTCTGCAGGCCCAACTTAATTACACTTCGGTGCCTCAAGAAATTTGAAATTAGTTCAGTACATTTCTGTGAATGCGACATGGACATGCTTTTTCTGGGGGTGTCCACAGTTCTCAAGAGTTGTGGTTGAGTAATTGCAATTTACAGATGGCTGGAATTTCTTCTAACATTTTGAATAAGTTGATTATTTATAAATGTTGGATATGTGGATAGATGGAAAAATATTCAGATTTCTACTCCTAATTAATCTTCCGTATTTGGAAATCAGAAGTGCTCTTCCCGGGGGACAAATTTCATTGAGGAACATGCCATCGCTAATTGACGCTTATATTGATTATCCTATTTAGTTCATCTTTAGTAATGATGTTGGCACTGATAATAAGTTTCTGAATTGCGTTTTAAATGTGAAGCCTTGATCTTATCTTGTTTCTGGTACTTCATCTTTATGGTGAGAGTAATTGTATCCATGTTTCTGGTACTTCCTTTTGTGAAGCCTTGATGTTGGCACACATGCACATTCACACTTGATGGTGATAAGTACTTCCAAAAGGCAACCAATATCCAAATTTTCGAGAAGCAATACAGATATCCAAATTGCTGTCGTTCATAAAGACTATAATGATGATAATGAACAATTTGAGTTGACCAATAAGGATCTCATTTCTTGTTTACAGCATGATGTAAGATCACATGTGCCATGTGTATGAGAAATGTTTTTGTGAGCTAGATCCTTCATAGTCTGAACAAGAATTTTCTTTTGAACTGTGAAGCCGGACAGTGGTTATGAGGAAGATAGCTCAAGCCAGCAGGGATCAAAACATGTTTTCTAGATAGAGCAACTTGAGACTCAAGAGGGTGCAGATCATAAAAGAGATGAAGGAGAAACCTAAATTAGTTGATTGTCTGGTCGAAATTGTTCCCATATGAAGACCAAATATTACGAAGGTTGTCTTTGAATCAAAGCGGCAGCCCCTTGTCACTGATTACATATTGGAGATTTTTTTAATTGAAGAGAAGAAAAGGTACTTTTTATTGAGACCTTGTGTAATATTATGGAATTCGTGAGCGATAATTACTTGGTTGGGGCAAGTATAATACAACTAATAATTCGTGAAGTGGATAGATATGAAAGTTGCGGCAAGGCAAGGTCGCTAGCAGTAATTTAAGTTGAAAGGCTACCTTATAACAGACGAGAAGGATAAAATAATGGAACTGTTAATTTCACTGGCTATATGATATTTACTTGGCACTTTGACTAGTCATTCCCTCCTTTACTTGGAAAAAACATCGGATACAGACACGGATATCAATATTATAAATAAAGATGTGTGGGTGTCGGGATCGTTTAGTTAAATGTAGTTCGACACTCCAAGTATTGTGAAAGAGCATTTTTTCTATTTCTGTAACATGATGCTCTATAACTATTTGTGTAATGGGTATTATTCCTCATAAAACTGACCCGCTTCACCGGCAGACAATAATTTGGCAGTACATTGTTTTGTTTCTGATTTTTTTGACCCCTTCCTATTTTCATTTTCATTGTCAATTTGTAATAGTTAAGCTAAAAATATTGTAATTTATGTTGGACATATATTTGGAAAACTCAAAATATATTCCATGAGAATTTTCTCCGAGCAATATGAATAAATATCATGATCACATCAATAAGATATGAATATATTAAAAAAAATTCAGTTGTCTGTTCTTACAATCTATTCATTCAATTTATTTGTTTTTTATTTGGATTTATCACTCACCTAATAATGTTGTTAATTAATTCTTCATCGTTCATGCTTTGGTCTATGAATGCACTAATAAGTAAATATTCATTATCTTTTTTTGTCGTTATAATATCATTGATGTGATTTATTATGCCAATTAAATCATGAAGTATTTGGGAGAGTTGAAGTTCATTCGTCAAAATAGAATTAACATGAAAAGTGATCCAGCAATAAGAAAATATTCTATTTGAAAAATTCTATTCCAATATTTCTTATAGTTCTATTCCAAAATCTATTCTCGATAATTAAATTATTTTTGCTAGACATTTTTGGAGGCTTTCATCAGCTGCTTCATGGTTGCATCCTAAAAAGTGACTGATCCCAAATTATCTTAGTTGTAATTCATGTTACACATTGAGACATAATACACTTAAGGACAACGTCTAATGTTGTCTTGATAACTCGATTCCTTTCATTTATTATTTTTATTTTGATATTATCCGAATTATTTGAATTTGCTCCAACGATATAAATAACTAAGCTTAAAAGTATGGTGGTTTAAGAAAATAAATTACATCTGAATACACGAGCATAAAATATATATTTCGACTAAGAGTACATATATATAGAGTATTGCTATTGTGAACCATGGTGCACAGAGGGCTCCGTGAACCATGACCGTTTGATCGGTGGTTTTGCAATTTGACAAATCTAAATTAACCAATCCAATCTATATATTGAAATCTCATACGAAACCAAATTTTATAATTTTTGGAATTTTTTTGCTATTTTTTCCGAATTTTTTAAAACTTTCCGTTTTTGGACGATAATTCACTAATTATCGTCCAAAAATTGCAAATATTTCCTTTTAAACATAGTATATTTAGAAAATATTTTAATTTTATTTTGAAACATACACGATTTTTTGAGGATAATATTTTTTCCATGCCTTCTCTCTCTATATTTTTTATATATTTTGTTGATGATCAATGATTATAATTGTGTATCATCTCATTGTTCCTTGGTAATATCTCAGTTAAAATTTTAGTTTATGTGCAATCTCATTTTTCCTTTCGGCTTAAATTAAAGTTTATTACTTCATTAGTATTTTTCTTTTATTTATAATATTAATACAATAAAAATTCATGTATCGAGCGAAGCTCGATGATCCACTCTAGTTTGTATTAAACAAGAGATATCAATGTGATACCACGCGCTGTTTCTGTTCGATCTCTATTAATTGAAACATAAATATCGATTTCTTTTCCGACGCAGACACAATAAGTTATAATTACAGGCGCACTTTGGCCTTATTTATAAAATTATAATACGTTTTCTATTTTTGTGTTTTAACTGAATAAAAAAAAAGGTGAAATTGAAATTCTTTGCATTCAGTTTCAAGAAGAAAAATTAAATAAAAAAACCTTTGCTTTCAGTTTACATGAAAATAAGTACCTTTAAACATAGAAAGTCGATATCTACGATTATGAAGTAAAGTATGAGTCAATAGCTGCCCACTATCTATAATTATTAGTTGTAAAAAGTCGGTGTGGCTTTTGTTTTCTAATTTCTTTGTGATGTCAATAATACAACTGATTCTGTAACAGATTGCTGCTTTCGGGACATTCAGTGCCCAAAGAAACCACAACAATCAGATATTAGAAACTTATTTGACTACACAGATAGCACCATAAAGAATCTGAGCTGTACAGTACTAGTATGGTGGCGACCTTTGCCAGTTTGTTAGTTTGTGGTGTGGGAGAGTCTACTAAATTAAAGACACCAAAATAAACTAGTACATATACACCAAAAGAAAAGGAAAAAAAAAATATACAGTTGCAATTTGAGCAGTGTGTTTCCTCTGTAAGTTTTATGATTGCAAATACATAAAATGACTACATGGTCAACCAGCAAGAGTAACATTAGATATTTGATTAAACAACTAATCTGTCAGGTATACTTTATTAAAATAAGAAAACCATGAAGGTCTTTTTTTTTTTCTTTTTTGTTTTGTTAAAGTGCTAACAAATTGTATTTCTAGTTGATGTCAAATTTGACAATTTTAATTTCTTTAATAATGTTGATGTAGGATGAGTCGATGGTGAATTAATTTTGAAAGAATTTAAATTAAACCTTCTGGTCATATTTGTGAGTGAAATATAGTAAAGTACATGACTAATTAGTTCTTATCTCCTATAATAGTGGTGGTAAAAAAATTTATTATCCCTACAATTTGGTTTGGTTGGAAAAGAGTCCCTTTGCATCTATACTTTATCTCAGAAAAAAATATTAAATTCTATAATATAAATGTGACCCCTACAAAAACAATGTACACAATTTGTAGCAAATAATAGGATTAAAATTAGCTTCTTATCCCTACAATATGTTGAATAAGAAAAGTTCTCTTATACGATTATATTCCAGAATACAATGTGACTCTTGCATAAAGATATAACAATTTACAGCAAAATCACTGGTTGAAACCTAAATTATCCCTTTTTGCACGTTTATTAGCAGCAAAACAAAAATTGCAGAATTTTTGGTGGGGGAAACTATAACAGAGCACAAGCAGACTCAGCCAGGAGTGAATTGATAGTGATATCTCAACTACTGTCACTACCAATCTCATCATAAAGGAAAAGCTTCATTCTAAAGGATTTCAAAACCAATCCAACCTCTGTCCCAGCATTCTTTCCCTAATCCCTCATCCCTCAAAAAATAAACAGAAAAAAAAATAATAACAATCCTGGAACAATTTAGTGAGTAATTGATGGGGAAATTGTGTTGCTCTCATGAGGAAGAAGACGAGGGAGGATTCAATATCTTGGGTCTGTTGATAGCACTTGTAATTGCACTTGTTTTGATGCTTGTGTGCTCCCCGCCTCGGCGCCGCGTCGTCACCGTCTATCCGCACTGTTAGAGCACGGCAATTTATTGAAACCTTTTGGACATACTTTTGTCTTCTCCTTTACTTCCTTTTTTTTTGTTTTTTTATCAATAAATTGGAAGGGATTCTGTTTTAGTGCTTATAGTTCGAGTGTATGACTGACAAATGTGTTTCATTCTGGATATTTATAAGTTGAATTCAACTGTGAAAATTTCTAGCATCAATTTTGTCATTATATTGAGTAGATCTTGGTACATATCTTTCAAAAGGGAAAAATGCTGAAATGTAAGGTGACAGCAACCTCTTTTTGGCCTGATCCAACTTTTGTGCAAGATCTTACTTTTTGTAGTTAGATATGAGTTAATAGATGTACATTTTCATTTTAGCTTGAGGAGGATGGTATTGATATCAGAGTTTTGGTTTCGTTATTGTCATAACTGTAGCCCAGATCTATTACGCAAAGGCAACATATACTCTTCAATACTGCTGCAATTCTTTATCTTCAGGGCTAGTCATATCACATTCAATACAAATTGGACAAGTTTGATTTTGATTGGGTTACATCCTTTTCTAATTAGGGTAAACCTTATTGAAATCTCTAATAGGATATTTTTCTGGTACCACTGCTCTGAGAAATCATTACACATTGACCTACCAGTAGTATCTGTCTTTATAATTGTTCTTGCAGCAGCAGCAAAGCTCCCTCCCATACTGAACAATAATATGGGAATGGTCTTAAGCCATAAAACCTTAAATATCTGCCATTCAAATTTCAGTTGAAGTCATTTTTTTGGCAACTAACCATGTTCCAGAAAATTGAAGAACCTGGTTTTGTGCAGTACCAAACATCAATACTGAAATGGTATGATAAATGGAAAACCATTGGATTGTCAATTCAATCAACGGTTTCTTCTATTTAAATTTAAATGCTATTTCAGATTCCAAGTTTCGATTCCAAAATCCAAATTTATGCTTTATAATTGACAGAGCTTACTACTTTCCAGGACATCATAGCCATATATGCCTGAAGAGGCCAAAATTATGTACAAAAATGGATGCCAGTACTAAATGTTGGATGACAAACAAAGATGAATAGAGAATAAAATAATCAAACAGCCATCCTGAAATTGTATTCCTGAATTCAAATTTATTGTAGAAAGCATGGCTTTCAATACTGAGCTATTCAAATTGAAAAGACAACTCTTAAAAAATACAGAATTAATAACAAAAAAGGATTGATAGTGCAAGCAATTATGAAGCTGTTCCCTTTAAGCATCTTCAATTATTGATTCCAAATTAGATATACTTAGAAAAGAAATAGTGATGTAACTATGGCTGATCAATCCAAAAGTTAATTCTCGAATTAGTTTCCAACAAAAGTTTGGTAGAGAATACTGACTAGAAAATGTTCAATAAATTTCTAGCAAATTCACACCTATGTTACAACTATTTTTGCACTATAACTTCGAATTCTGACGTACACCTCAGAGCGCTAAATGTAAGGTGAAGTTACACTCATGGCAGTGTTGTACTAAACCAGCTACCAAGTGTGTGGCATCAAAAATAGACAAGATCTTATATTAACATAAACAAAATTATAATACTGGTCAAGAACAGCTTCACTAAACAAACAGTTTTCACATAATTGCTTTTGTTTCAATATTTACAGATGCAAACTAATGTGCATCACAAAGTCTTATCTACATCATATTTGTGTCTTAATCGTAAAATCAAATACAAGTTTTATATTATTATTGGAATGTAATAAATTCCAATCCTAATAGTTATATTATCTTTTTATTATGTATAATCAAAGGTACACAAAATACACACTTCTAATTCATTCTTGAATCAGCCGAACAGATTTGAATTCGAATTACCTCGTGAACTGCACCTCGGTTAAGCATGGACAGAATAGGCTCTTCCTCAGGCATGGTTAGTTCTGCAAGGGAGATTCTTCGGTTGTAATTTTCATCCCGCAAACGGAACCCATGTAACCACCGTCCGATTTTTAACCAGCTCAAATAAACTTGACGGCGTGCCACCTGGCACCTTGTCAGTGCTTCCAATACTTCTTTAGGCTACAGAATCAAGAATTATATGTATATGGACTTATGGAGTGATATTGGACAGCCCAAAAAGCTACAGTAACAGTAAAATTGATACTGTAGCTGTACCACAAAGATGGTATATCAGTCGCAACATGTTTCATTATAATAAACGATGCAACGATTCAGACTTGACAGCCGAAGCCAAGGTTTTCCAAGAAAAATATACTTTGCAAGGTAATCCTTAGTCTGGTAGTTAACATTGTAAAAATAATGATATTGCACCTTTTTGAAACATAATTTAAATTTAGTACGAGCTAAATGGGGGCTATTTGCAAGCTCAATTAGATGCTACAGATTTCGAAAATACAGTCTAAACGGTGCTATGCTGATCAGATCTACTGTAATTAAACAATTATAAATCAAACAAAACTCAACAGGCAAACTCATCCTACCGGTATATGTAGGTACAAGATCGAGTAGTGCAATCCAATGAGATTTACAACAACACTGAGCTTCGGTCTGAATAGGAAGAGCCACACGTCTTCAAATCCGAGTGAAAGAGCGCACAATTGCTTTATGGCACTTAAGTAACTTGTTACTTCAAGAGAGTTGAGTGGAGCCTGCTGATCAATTTCATGTATCACCAAGGATGTTTCCTGAGCTATCTTTTTGTGGGATTCAATGTACAGAGCTTTCCAACCCTGTGAAAAAATAAACAAATAAAAGGGAAATTACAAACTGGGATAATCTGTTGGTTTATATAAAAATAAAATCTCCTGATTTGTGCAGATGAGAGGTTGATGCACAACCTCAAGAATTGCTATCGAACCCCAAATTAAAACTCCCACATATTCCTATTTGTCCCCGAAAAGCCTCAGTAATCCAATTATGCCTTGTAGCAACCAACTCAGATTCCATCCCTTGTGCCCTGACTTAATAATATATTGATTTGCCAGAATTTGATTCGACCACAAAAAAGGCCAGAAAAGATATACATGCAAAAGAATCAAAAGTTATCAGGAAGAGAGCAATCCATAGGTGAAGCAATGATCATCAAACTCAGAAGCATAGCAACAGATACCAACCAGTTCATGGAATGAATAATTTTATGTTTGAACTAACCTCAGGAGGAATCAGTGGGGTCGCTCCAGAGTCACCACACGTGGAGCGAGTCAGTTGAGCCACGTCAGCGTGGGGCCACCTGCGCCTGAAGAGGTGGGCCCATACGCAATTGGAGAAGCACAAATCGCGCCAGAAACAAGAGCAACAACCAAGAGAGCACACATCCCTTGCCTACCCTTTTCAAAAAGGTCCACAATTTTACCAAATTAGAATGTAATCTTAAAAACGTAAAATATGCAATCCTAAGATTGAATTGTTAATGCATACCCTCATTTGCTAATTCACTACGAATATACATCGATGATTATACATATATGCTTAGAGAAAATTAAAAAAAAAAAATAATAATATGAACCTCAAGGAGAGAGATGATTGTTAGTGCTACATCACGAAGTAGCAGGTTAGAGCACATGCTCAATTCTTCTAGCACAGGGAAGCCAACGAAATTGATCTCTTTATCTTTCTAATGGGAAAGAAGTACAAAGAAGAAGATTTGTACAACGATATATTTTTCACTTTTTGGAGCGAGCGTTCAGTGTTTTTAATTTGGCAAGAAATACAGGAGAGAGGACAACTAATTCGTACCTTTTTGGAGGATGTTTGGTATGCGCGAACTAAGCTTGTTCGCGAACAACTAGTTCGGCAACACTTCCAAACACACCTAGGAGAAGAAGGCACGCGAAGAACAAAAGCGAATCGGATTTCGGAGTTGACGCCTTGACGGGTACGACCTGTTTTGGATAATTGGCAAATAAAGTAGTAAAACACTGAGCAAAATGAGCCCCATCTTTTGGATATATTTTTGCTAATTTGAATTATAAGATATTAAAATGAAATCCTGCGTAACTATTTGTGGGTCCATAAACATGTATTTTACATCCATTTAATTTATAAAAAATAATAACATATGAACATCTGAGCTTATTTGATACCTAGGAATCTGACAAAACAGTTATCTGAATTTAAGTTATAAATTTATAGACTATCTTTTATGGATTAGACTTTAAACATGATATGTAACACCGGATCAGAACACTAGTACAAGATCATTCGAAAGCATCGCGCCATATTTATCTAATTTGGAATTACATTCAGCAGCTGAAAATGAATTAATGTACAACCAAACTACTATATATAATACAACAAATTTTGGCAGCTGGAAATGAATTAATAAACTTATGAAAATTGGCATTCAACGAAATTTTGCAATTAACTCCTCCATAAAGTTCTAATTTTATACTTATTACAATAACATAGAAAATATTGCAGATACACACATGACATGATAGGGTAAAAAACAAATGTTCACTTGTAAATATATCAAGAAACTACCTTAATTGTTGATTATTCTAATCAGAATCTCCTAATTCATGCATTACTACCAACCGGGCCTCCTCAATGCTAGCACAATTTGTACATACATTTTATCAAATAAATTATCAATGGTTCGGAAATAAGCAACACTCCAAATATTTTGAAAAATCAGGACGCCCCAAATAGACCAAAACCCCAAGACAAAACCTAGAGCGACAAACAAATAAATCCATACCCTCTCCATTCCACTTTTATCATGACCTGAATCGGTGCCTATAGATGATTTGCCATCAGAACAACTCTTGTCAGTTGGGAGGTCCACAAAGGTCTGGGTTGCCGACATAGATTGATGAGTCATTTAGAGTATCTAATTGCCTTCCCGTTGGAATTTTTCCTGAAAACTTGTTGTATGATAAGTTTAGGTTATGTAATGAGGATAAATTTGACAAGGCCTGTGGAATTGGACCATAGAACTCATTGAATGACAGATCCAAAGATTCTAAAAATCGCATACTACCAATTAGTTCGGAGATTTCTCCAACCAAATAATTTTTGGATAAGTTTAAATATAACACTGTTTGGAGCGACCATATTTCTTCTGGAATGTGTCCATTGAGATTGTTTCTGGATAAATCTATTACTTTGGCACAATGAAGAGGAAAAGATGTATACACATACTGTCCATTCATATCTATATATAATACATCTTCGTAGAGTATAGTGTAATCTCCTACACTATCTATAAAGTAATATGATGAATTTTTCATACTAGAGAAGTTACCAATAGATTTTGGTATTGAACCAACAAAAGAATTATTAGCAAGATCCAAGATTTGCAGTCTTTGAAGCTCTCCAATGTCCACAGGAATACTGCCAGTAAACTTATTTGACCCTAGTTGCAAAACTACCAAATTTTGCAATTGTTTACCAATCCATTTAGGTATCTCTCCTGAAAAATTATTTCTCCCAAGAGAAAGAAATTCTAAACTCTTGCATTGTTGCAAGGTTGATGGAATTTCACCATAAAGCTTATTGTTATAGAGTTGCAATGTTGCAAGGTTTTGTAAATTCCCGATGGAAGCAGAAAGTACTCCAGTGACAAGATTATTGGATAAATCTAAGAAAGACAAATAGGAGATGTTCATCAAGCAAGTAGGAATATTTCCGGATATAGCATTTTTTGACAAATCCAAGAGATGTAGACTCATGCCACATATGTTATGGGGGATAGTACCATTAATTCTATTTTTCGAGAGAGCCAAGAATTCTAACATATCCATCATACTTGGTACCGAAATGGGCCCATCGATATTGTTGTTTGAGAGATCCAATGAAATCATTCCACCCCATAAACTCATTAGTGGACCACTTATATTATTAGACATAAGAATCAAGTTTGTTATCTTGCTGAATTGAAACGATGCAGGTAGAGTGCCTGTGATAGTGTTGTAAGAAAGGTCAACAACTTCAACAGACGTATTCCAGAACCAGGTGGGTATGACACCAGTTATACTTGTGTTGGATAGCTGCACTGCTATCAATCGTGTCTGCCATCGTAGCCAACTAGGGAACCTGGGCCCAACCTTACATGAGTTTAAATTTAGATATCGAAGTTGAAATGATGGCACCTATTTCTCATTAGTTTTCAAAGATAACATATTATTAGACAAATTTAATTTCTCTAAATTTGAATGTTTTACGAAATGAGCTTCAGTGATAACACCAGATAATGAATTCGAAGACATATCTAACTTCTTCAGATCAGAAAGTGTCCCTATTTCACTAGATATATGCCCAGAAAGTGAATTTTTGCCTAAATTAAAAATGGAAAGATTTTTCATTTGTGCTATCCAGCTAGATATATTCCCCGAAAGATTGTTGCCCTCCAAGTTTATAACCTCTAGATTATACCACATCTTACCAAATCTTTTGATCAAATTGATAAAATCTCCTCTCATTCCTAGCCAGCTCAAGTCTAAACTTCTTAAGTTGAGCAATTTGCCGATCGGCTCAAGAAATACATTCTCGAAGTTGTTGTTCCCCAAGGCAAGGAAATTGAGTGATATCAAGTTGCTAAGAGTATCTAGGATTCTTCCGTAAAACTCGTTATCACTGAGATCAATATATACAAGGCTGGTGAGGTTGCAGAACCAATTAGGTAGCGTGGCATTAAGGATATTGAGTGAAAGATCAATTTTTGTTAAAGACGTTAAATTGACATGGGATAGATCGAGTGGTATTTTTTGAAGATAACATTCGGACAATATCAAGGTTTCTAACATATGCATTTTATTAATTGCTGACCAATCGACTATATTGTTTAGATCAACTCTTGATAAGTCAAGGAACCTAAGATTAGATAAATGGGAAAGCCATGAAAGTTTGTCACCAGCTGGCTTAGAAGTGTAATAGTAAGAGTTACTAAAGCTTAGATGCCGGAGGTCAGAGAGATTCCCAAGTTGAGGTGGTAACATGCCAGTGAAATTAGATGTACTCAGGTCAAGAATTTGAAGTCGTGAGAGATTTCCAAGTTCATGGGGAATGAAGCCTCGGAACAATGAGAAAGAGAGATTCAGATAAACCAAATTTTGAAAAGAACCTATGAACTTTGGAATAGTGGAGTTTGAGAAATCATGACCGCTTATATCAAGATGTGTCAAATGCCTTAGAGAAAGTAAAGCTGGATTTATCTCACCGCTCAACTGATGAGAATCCCAGTTGGAGCAAGAGTCGTAATCGTCACAATCATATGGATTTCTAAGGTTAAGCATCACAACATGCTCAGTTATGTTGTCGCAAATGACACCAGTCCAGTGACAGCAGTTTGGGCCATGCCACGAAGACAGAAGGTGGCCGGGATCATTGAGGCCAGCTTTGAAGTTAAGAAGTGCATATCTCTCCGCTCCGAAGCATCCCTTTGCTATGGTAGGACTACTGGTTATTGTAACGAGGAAACAGAGAAGGACAGTAAGTAGCAACTTCATTTTTTTTTGTAATTTCTGGACTCTGGAAATGAGTTTTCAAAGTTATTGTTTTTTGAATAAACCACTCGCTTGCCTACAAATTTATAGACTTGGCTAACCTATGGTGCTAGTTACTGGTTTCCAAATATTCGTCGGAGTCTTTAGAAAGTTCAACAAACATCATAAGAGCATTAAAAGGTTCTATTGGAAATTGATGACATTCTTTTTTTATTGTGACTTGTCGGGTCAGTCACGGCTTATTTCTAGTAACACAAACTTGGAATATTTGAGTATCAAAGAAAGCTCGATCTGGACAAGGTCATTGGACTTAATTATATCCACTTGACTGTCTGTTGAGTCTTTTTGTTGAACAATTCAAACGATGTCATAATCAGAATTAAGTGTTCGAGAACAATTTGGGATATTATCTTGTCCGGGTTTATTTCTAATTAAGAATACCTCTTTTGTTTAAATTAAGTTGTATATGTACAAGTTTGTACATATTGTGCATGTCATGCAGACATTAACAGATTGGTTATTTACTTCTAGATTTTTTTAATTATCTCATATTTCAAAAGTTTGTAAGAAAAAAAAAATACTATTTAGGCTAATTTTAGTTATGTTTTCCCATACTATTCTACTAGGCCCTTTATTTCTCACAAAATTTGACTGTTTGAGTACTTGGTTGAATTAATATCGTCCGCTTGAGAATAGAATATTCGAGAACAATGCCGAGCATTAACATCATTTATTCTTTCAATATTTAAAAAAAAAAGAAAAAAAAGAATTACTCATACAGGAAGAGATTCTTGAAAAATTTGTATGAATCGATTTATAAGAATTATGAAAATAAAACCGAAGTTGCAATCATTATTCAACAAAAATGAAGTATATTATTTTTCAATTTAATTTCTTGATTATACTGTTCAATTCATTTTATCTATATTATTTTATATTATGAGGATTTCTCGAAGACTATATTGCAATTTTTATATGATAAATCTTCTTATTTTATAAAGTTGATCATATATATTTATAATTCTAAATTTTATGATTTGCAACATTTATTTTTATGATCATCATTACTCTGCTAATGATTTAGTAATTTATATGACACCCCAAGAGTCATTCAAATTAAAATGTACCAATCATTTCAGGAACAAATTATTTTTTAACTATATAATTATAAATTAACCAAATTAACAATCTAAAGTTCCAATTAAAAATTTGAAATTACAAAGCTCGAAATTTATTGTCTCAGAGAAGATTTAAATATATCACTACCCTGAATTTCAAACTGCCAAATTGATTAAAATTATAAATACATATATAAATGAAACTCCTAAGGCATGCATATATGCTACATCACCAACATCGTCCCATATGACTACTCTCTTAATTAACTCTGATTGAACTTATACTGATAAATATAACAAATATATTAAAATAATATAATTCTTTTATGCTCCTCTGTATATAAATTATCACTCAACTTATTATTTGTTTTCTATTTTAAAGATATTTGGTGTTTAATTTTTATAAAATTATTTCTTCGCAATTTTTGCTGAATATAAAATTTTATATGGAGAGTATATAATTTTGAAATGTGGGTCATATTTGTTTCTTAAATGTCTTTTGCAGAACAAAGTTATACTTTTCTCAAACAAGGTTTGAACCATCGATTCAAGAATTAATTAAATAGATTCAACGCAATAACCAGAACTATGCTGGATGACCGGAGCACCAAATGAATGTATATAAAAAAAATTCTAAAGCGCAATAAAAAAAATATTAAATTTAATATAAAATTTTATTGCATATAATATTTAAATTAAAATATCAAATTTTAAATCTAATCACTAATATTATTACAAAATCAGTATATGTTCACATTTTTTTTGAAATAACCGAGCTGGTGAATTATTGAGGTGAGCAGGCGACAGTCACAAAGGTAGCGGTGCTGAGGCGGAGCAGGGAATTGAGGTGTGAAGCAGAGCCGTGTCTGAACTCTGCAAATTTGCGGAGGAGAAACTGAGAAAATAAGACTGAATTTACGCAGTGGTTTCATCTTGCATTTGCGAATATTTTGCTAGAATATATAGAAGAACTTTATTTTGTTTGCTAAAAACATCATAATTAAATGATGAAAATTCTTGAATCCGAAGGAAGCATTACTATAGGAATTTGGCTTCTTTCAGTGGAGATTTGAGCGTATCTCACCCTCGCCCTTTATTTAGATTCTGCCTAAATGGCCATTCTTCTTCAGATTCCTTTTTCATCTTTTTCTTTTTTCTTTTAATTCTCTCCTTAAAAACGCTAACTCTGTTGGATACTCTGTTCGCATTTCCAAAACGCCAACAGAGTTGGTGTAATTTCCCATTTCTTAAATTCCCAAAATAGAATTGCTTTCCTGATTTCGTTTAAATTTTTTTAATATGAAATATCACCCTACTATTTATTCAAAACAAAATCAAAAGGTGCTAGTGTCGTATAGTTCATATCTAAATTCATACCATTCTAGTTATGATAATTTTACTCTATAATTTTAGTTTTCTGTTTGAATTAATCTAAATTTTCAGTTACATATAAAAAAAAAAGTGCTAGACAGCTAGTTATTGTTTTAACATCATTGTCCCAAATATATAAAGCTCTCTCACGTGTATGCGCACAAAATATTTATATACAATGTATATTTATTGCGTATTTTTTAGCATAAAATTTCTACAAGCCTAGCAAAACTTCATTAGTGAGCAAAATCTCAAAATGACTTCATTTATATACGCCTACCTCAACTTATTTGGGACTAAACACTCTGTTGTTGGTGGTGCTTAATTTCTAGATGAAAAATAATAATTTCTAAAAGATGGCTCATATTCAATAGTCTTCTCGGCTCGGTAATTGTGAAAAATTTTATTAGGCCACTTTTGGATCACATCCTTTGCCCTTAATATCATACGCACTTCATGATTATTTTCCTTCCTACTCCGGTCCTTTATCTTTTTTTCCATTTAATTTCATAATCGAAAATATATAAAAAAAGTTATTAATTAAGATTTCTGTATATAAAGTATTACATACATCCTTTCTTATAAACTTGTGATATTTAATTCACTTTTTATTCACAACAGATATTTTGGACAATTAATTATATTGATAAACAAAATGAAATTGTTTCCATTAATTATAGCGAGGATCGTTTCGTCTGACAGAAGACTTAATTTATCATAGTTGTCTACAGAATTGCACTTAGTTGTCTACAGAATTGCACTGGAACCTCTTTTCTCTAAAATATGCCTTAAAATTAAACACATAAAAACTTGGAATGGCGCTTGAAGTACACTCGATCTTCACTAATCGGTCCACAATTCCGCATAAACCAAAAAAATGTTTTGGTGTTATCGATCAGGCTGTCTGACAGGGACGGTGGCATGACTTTTTTTTTTTAGAAAATGGTAACAAGACAGCGTTACAAAGCGACTGAGGGTCATCTGTACTTGTGATTATAAAACCTGTTGTTTTCTGACTAGTTTGAGCTAATTAATCATAAATTTTCAATTAGAAAGACATACGAGGCATTGTGCGAAGGTGATGCGCGTGATACACGTTGGAAGGGACAGACGAGAGGAATTCATGGCATCGAATATATATACATAACCTTATCAATATGCATGGTCATGCGTGTGGTCAAATACAGGATGTGTGGATAAACACGTGTCCTGTTAGGCTGTTATAGATACTTGTTCCTTTATTAATTATCATCATTTGGGGGCAAATAAAGTAATTAAAATAATTAATTGTGACAAAAAATAGAATAGCTATCACTTGTGTTCTGAGTACTATATATATTGTATAAACGCAGCATGACAACTCCCATCTCCTCTCTCTCGTAGCACAGTTATAGTAGTAGCTTGGTTTTATGTAATCAGTGCATGTAACTATGTCAAGCTTGAAAACATATATCTATATTGTCCTGGTGCTGGCGCTCATGCATCTCTCTGGATCAGCCACCAGGACGTACGCCTGCCAAGGACCTCGCAACGAGCACACCTTAACAAAGGGAGAAAGAAGCCATTGTTATGAACGCCAAGGCAAACCATGCACAGAATCAAACTACAACTATGGATTGGCCATTGGTTGATTGGGCACAACCAGGATCCCCTTTAGTGTGGCACGAGGCTTCCAAAACCTCTCCGTTTGGGACGAACTAGGGTGGTACATGTCCTTCAGCATCATTTTCCCCCGACAAAGCAGGTAGTACAAGCTTGCAAATATACATATATATACACATGATAATAAACGGAAGCATGCTGTTTTTTTTTTAAAAAAAAAAAAAATTGCATTTGTCTACTCATTTGAATCTAGCCTATATATATTACGGTCACTTGTTAGGCTCAGTATAGTGACAGCAAAAAATAAAATAATAATAAAAAATGTTTACAAAGTAAAGTGAGATGTCAGATGTTAATTAATGAAATAAGTGGATCGATCGATTGAGTAGTTAATGAATCATTCTCCCATGCTAAAATATTTGCATGCACACTGTCAGCAAATATTTTTATTTAATGTGTGATGCATGGACACGTACATATGCATAAGTTTGGGAAGTCGACGCTTGAGGTGCGCGGCTGGTGGCTATACAAGGATCCAATCGAGTGGGCTATTATTGGTGGGACTGGGCGGTTCACACTGGCACAGGGCGTTGTGTATGGAAATGTAAAAGGCGAAGATAGTACGGCCGCTATGCTCGAACTTCGTATCCACGTGTACTATACCCCAATGAAAGATGTTATGATATCTGCAGAATAAGAATCTAACTATTAATCCTTCGGTTTGCATTTCTGTGATTAATTGCTGAACTTGGATGCTTGCTTACATTAGTTTCGTCATTTGGTTTTTGTACTCTTAGGTTCATAGTTGTTGTTAATTGATCGAGCTGTTTTTAATTAGCTTTGTAATTAATAAAGTTCCCTTTTGTGGGCTTGTTTTAGTAAATCAAGTTTTCTTTGATAATAGCTCTGGATTAATTACCTTGTTTCTTAAAAGTGTTATTTTTATTTTAATGTTTTTGACAAGGACAAGTTTGTTCAGTCCATGACTCCATTGACTGACAAATGACAATGGAACATTCACCACACAATTTGGGCCGAATCTGATTAATAGAGGCCGAATTGGCCTTTAAATAGTTTGGGACGAGTATAGTGTTTTATGCCAAAACATATATGGGCTGTTTGCTTTACTGTTTGGCGCAGCAGCAGGCCCGTAGAGGGATACTCAGCAGTCAGCAGCACTGAAGCGGGTATATATAATATCAGTATATCACGCATAAGAAGAACAAATTTATCGTCTATCGTCTTTAGAGCTTCGACATCAAAGGAGCTGATTTCCATTTCTTTCTTGGAGAAGATCATGTTAGAAAATTGAGCGAACAAATGGAGAGCTCAAAAAGTAAAAAGTAACAAATTTATCTCGAGCTCAAAAGAGTAATCCCAGACTTTGATTTCACCCTTATTGAGTCTTCCCAAATTATAAAAAAAATTACAATTTCATCAAGTATGTAGATAGTTACCCTTAATTAACCTTAAATGCACACTGTAATGTTCAAAGGAAACATAAATTAAACAAAGTAATTTGCTAAAACACACTGTAACTCACCCACATTGTAAGGAAGCACTCAACTCGAACAAATACTCAGATTTTAGTAAGTAAATTCGTGCCAAATTACATCAACCAAACAACACCAACTTAAGCATAGAAAGCTTATTTCAAAGGAAAACAAAGTATTTATATACATATTACCTATGATTAATCGGATCGCAACATCGAGGAGATGACTAGTACGAATCCATTTGCGTACGCACCCTCTTCCAACTCTCGGACCTTGGTTCAGTTATAAAAGAAGTTGATCCCCTCTCCTTCCTGATACTTTTTAGTGTATCCTCCTCAGCCTCTTGGAGATTATTCACAGTGCTGTCTTGGGGTGATTTTGAGTAATACCTCCCAAGACTAACTGAGATGTTTGTTCTTATGTCAGTCAGGGTGAATTATAATATTTTATACTGTTAGATTTTATGAGGATTCTTTGCGAAAATTACAATATTACGTGGTATTTTTTAATGTAGAAATAGTTGCCATATTTTTTTTAAAAATTTGGATCTGAACAACCATCATTATTCTAAAACAATTGCAAATAGCATCCAATCATCGAATGATAACTGATTAAGATGTAGATGAGTAAATTATCCTCCACACTTATAAACTTGGCAGTTGGCACCTAAAATTTAACAATTGTCTTGCTTTATATAAATAAATTTGGGGTAAGGGAATATGAAAAATTACAGCAGTCAAAAGAATGATTCATTCAATTTCTAATGTGGTTGTACCCCCACAATAAGTAAACTACCGGGTGCTATTTGCAAATTACTCAAAAAATGTTGACTATTACCACACCAGGATAGCAATCCCCTTTTGGTTGAGGCCCTTGTGACTTAACAAATTTTTTCCATAGCGGCAATAGAAAGAGTGCAAGACCATTCTCATCTCTCTTTGCATCTTTAATAAAGTCAAGGAGTACACTTCACTATACAAGGTGTATAATTTAGCCGTTGCGCGTTAGCACGCTCAGTAGTTTTCTGATGCCATGAATGGTAATCTTGATGCAAACTTGTGATTCATTTCAAGAATTAAGGTTCCCAACATATGCAATGCATTTTTAAACTTCTGATGATGCTATTACTTTAATTAACATCTGTTCCATTTTTCACAGGAGATCTCTGGGGATTGTAGTGCGAATGAACCAAAATTTCTGGTGTACCAGTTAGTCCCGGAAAGAGCAATTTTGCCACATGGATAGAAAAGATTCTTCCACCATGGTACTACCATATCGAAGCTAACATTGTCATTGATTCAGATCTTTATCTTCTTCATGTGGAGGTAAAATTGTACTAGTCAATTACACAGTATTACACAATATGAATCCACTATCACTTAAGTTGATCAAGGATGTAAATCAGATAGGATGGTACGTCTTGGAAATCTTCATTCGAAAATTTATCCATGAATGGATTTAGTACTTCTTTTTTCTAAATTTCGAAAGGCATTTCAAATTGGCACAAGACTTGCTATGTGCCAACAAAATCTGATGTAATGATTGTCGAATTTAGATCGTGGTTAAGGAAATACTCGAGCTATCAGGTAAGTTGGAGGAACAAAGATTTTTCACTCCTTCCTACTGTCTCTTCTAGGGAAGATCTTATGGAAAGGTACATGTATACTTTTAGCACAGAAATGTTTTTTCTTAGAGAATATCTAAACTAAATATTTAATATCGTTTATTCTAGGCTAATTTTTTATGTTTTGCAAAATGTATTAATAATGTTTCTACCTCTGAATTATATTCTCTGTTTTTTAGCATTATATTAGAATTTACAATGCTGATAATTTGCCTGGGGCTTTGCCGCTAAAGGCTTATGTGTGTTGACAGGGTCTAAAATTTAATTTATTTAAGAGGCCAACAATGTTCTTGTAAGGTCAAACCCAGAAAGGGAATTCCAAGAATAATCAAATAAAAGATGATCACCTCATTTGTGCCCTGTTTTTCTGTAATTGGTAATGGCTACGATCGCTACGAAGATTATTTATTTATATACAGATCAATAGATGTATGTACTGTTCCTGCATAGGCTGTCTTTCTAGCTAGTTGCGTATTTCTTCCATACAGTACCTGCATAACATATCTAATTATGCACACTAACAAAGTTCTTGCCTCTCAAGCAAAATCAGTATTTTTACAGAATTAATTATTCTTCCTTCTACTTCATTTTTTTATTTATTTTTTTATTTTTTTGGTTTGTGGGCTAGGGGCTTGATGGGTTTAAGATAGTTGTTATGCATTTGATGAAATTTCTATAATGAAAATAGTGATACATGACATGAGGTTAATTCCGTTCAAAACATATACATATTTATCAATCATTTTTGAGATATGCATGTTCTGTAACTTCTCTGTTTTTTCTCAAATCATATTTCAGATATTACTGACTGTGTTACTATCTCAATTGCTTGGATCACTTTTTGGATATTACGATACTTAATTATATATAAATTGCTTTAACATTTTCCAGATATTGGTCGCATGTTGCTCATTGCAAAAGTTGTGGCCGGACGCTAAGAGCACTGAAAGCCATCAAGGTGTCTCTGCAAGTCATCTCAATAGCATCAATTGGAATTCTTGCGATGGCAAACCAAAGCTTAACCTGGGATATCACAAAGGCAGCTATCATCGGGTTTGCGGTCGCATGCACTGTTGTCTCACATTGGTTATTTCAATTTATCCATAAAACATTCTACTACCACGATTATAATCATGCATCGATCGTTGCGTCAGCTCCTAATCTCCTGGGGAGGATACTTCAGGCCTTAGGGTTTTTTACTCCCTCACTTTAATAGTAATACCAGCACTAATATATGGGCCGGTGATCTATCTATGTATGGGTTTTCATGTTTCTTTCAGATAAAATATGGATTTTCATTTATCAGAAACTATTCATTTGTGTGTAATCCTCCTTGATTTTTTTGAAATTTTTTTTTGGGTATTTGATCAAACCTCCCTACTTTTGCATCATCTTCTCTCACATCCCAAGATAAGTATACCAACTTTGTTTTCAATTGATAATGGCACAGCAAAAAGAGTATATGGCGAGATGTTTTATCCTCTTGCAAATAATTGCTTTGATAAAATTTTTTTTGGCAAGACCCAATGTTTATGTCATATTGATATTGGCAAAATAAAAATCCGCAAGACCATAAAATTGATGTAGCATGATTAAATTTTAATACTTGAAATTATATAGCGCCAAATATTGGCGCCCACAAATTTTGTCCTGAAAAATCTTCCCTCCCTCCTGGAAAAAAAAAAAAAAAATCTCCGCACCCAAAGTATTAAAAATAAGAGAAAATCAGTTCTATACCCTTCTGTGCTTCCCTTGTTCTCCGCGCATCCAGTCCCTTCTGTGCCTTCTCTCTTCCCTCTAGTGCCCTGCCCACCACTAGGCCGCGCCGCTCTCTTCTAAATTCTAATCTTCGCACAGAAGTGAGAAGGCACAGAAGGCCCACCCAGTCCACCTTTTTGCCTTTCCTCATTTCTATAATTCTATCGACTCTTCAATCCACCTATGCAGCTCAACCTCCACGCCCAAAAGAAGAAAGAAGCCAAGGTACACTTATGACCCTACTGCAGTCCTTTTCTGTCCTCGGGTCGTCTTCTTCAGTTCTTCTTCTCCAAGCCTGTAAGCTAGTAAGCCACCCATCTTTTTAATTTTTACCCTTTTTCTAATACGGATGGATATTGGATAGTAGTGAAAAACAAACCGAATTTGGTGGAGCTGTAACCGCTGTGGAAATGAGGAGGGTTGCCTATTTTTCTACGTTTCCTTTTGTACATTAATTTAATTATCTGAAAATTATAAATTAGATGGTTCTTTAATACTGGTACAGATTTCGGTACCAGTATTACATGGTACAGGTTTAGTGAATTTGATATGAGTGCTACTTTCTGATTTGCAAATAAATACATCACAGGCTTCTATTGTTGCTATATTTTATACTTTTAAGAGACATGTTATTGGATCAATGAGGTGAATATTTGAAAAGGTTTTAAAAACATGTATTAGGGTTCAGCCTTAAATCACAAAAATGAATAATGGTATTTAAAAATAATTGTTCATAATTGCCAAAATTTCTATGTGACAGATTAATTACAAATTAAGTATGGTGAGTTATGGCGTGAAGATTTTTTTTTTATTATTATTTTTTTTTTGAAACAAAAGTAGCCCAAGCAAGTTACCAGCTTTTTCATTAAGCACGGCAGTTTGAATACACAGTAAAACAAGGAAAGAATGTTCCCGACTCCCAACTTAAAAGCTGCTCCTAAAGTTTTAGCAAAAGTTATGGCGAAAGGTAAGATCCATTTTTTAATAGACAGCTTGTTTTGTTTGTTTAGAGTATATATTTATTTCTAATTTTTATTTATAATTGTTTCCTTGTTATGCTTACATGGTTGGCTGCGTAACTTTCTTATGACATATCCCTAAGTAAGAAAATCCAAAGAGATATTTTCTTAAATACTCTAAACAAACAAACACAAAAGGTTGGTTTACTAACACATAAGAAAAATTTCATCGTCTATCGTTCGTTCTTGGTTATGTTGTGTTAAAATTATTGCTAGGGCAATATTGTTGTTGAATTTGACATAATTATGTTTTTTTTTTATATATTAAAGCTTATGTGGCGCTAAAAAAGTTGCGTTAGTATCGAAGCACATGATATTACTTTCCGGGAAAATTTTGTGTGCTTATTGATCGTTAGTGCATCTTTAAACATATCTTATTAATATAATGTTCATTTTTCTAATTTAGTGGGAAAATGCATGGACCAGGTTTAAAAGTGACTAGTTAATATTAGTAACTTTTGGATAGTGATTAGACATACTTGATATTTTTTTAAGTAATGTAGATTTTTTTAAAATCAGCCATATATCCTTCAAATATTTCTCTACTTAGTCATATACCCTCTTATTCTTTAATATTAATCTTATATCCCTCAAATCATCGTTATCATTGATATTTACCCTTTCGACTAATTTAAATTACAAATATATAAATCTTGGATGTCATGTGATGCACGTGAGGGGCCACTTTTTACTATGGTTAGTACAGTAACACGTCATGACTGTCCATTTATTCAAACCAATCCTAGCTGCAGGATCTTTTTTTCGTCTTCGCTCCATCTATCCATCGATTTTGTCTTTCAGTCTTTCTTTTGTGTTGCTCCGAATTCCTATCCACCTTTCTCTTCTCCTCCTCTTTCGATAGCACAACCTCATCCTTAGCCCTCCATTTATCGTCAATCTGGCCCCACTATACTAATTTTAATTATAGTTATTTTATTTGTACTTTTTAATTATCAAGTTAGATGAATGGGGTCCAGAATAGTCCATAATCTATTTAAATCATGTGAATTTCTGACCTATAAATTTACACTTTGAATTAGCATGTCTGGTTCAAAAAAATTAAACATCGATTTGTAAAAAAATATATATCAACGATTATCTTAATTTTGAAGAAGTACATGTGTGTCAAACAGCCAGACATTGCGAGATTGCGATTTGGGAAATCTCGAGTACTAAATAATTTTTTAGTTAAATTTTTTTTTATTTTTTCCATTTTCTATAATTAAAAACAGGACGAGTTTCCTCTTTTTTGTTAAATATATTAAAAATAATCATAGCAATCATTATTTAATTTAAAATTAAATATATTTAAGAATCTAAGGTAGTTCATGCCTAATTGTTATTTGGTCTCGTCAACCATGGCTTTAAATTTATTTTATCTAAAAATATTAGTGATATTAATGGAAAAAATATTTTATTTCAATGAAATCAAATTTATTTTCTAGCAGCAAGCCTATTGTTTATATAAGGCCAATATTTTAATCTTAATAATATGGATTTAAGACGATATTTTAGTTGTAGATTTATACATGATGTTGAAGTGCATTTTTTTTTTTTTTTTAAGGTAGGGAGATGATTATCTCTCCTACAATTGTATTGAACGAATAAGTTTCATACAAGGTAAAAAAATAAGAAAGAAAGAAAGAAAATACACAATCAAACTATATCCAAGTCAGAAAATTAAAATGCTGAGCTTTCAAAAAATTATTAGCAGTTTGTGATCCATACGTTGGTGTCTTGGATTGTGTTACGGACTGTCTCGTGCACATTTATACATGATGTTGAAGTGCATTTGATTAGTATAAGAGGGGCAATCTTGTCTATTAATGTTGTACGAAGTGAATTGGATGTTGTCCGAAGCAGCACCCGAAGCTCGATGTATCCCTCGAGTTATAAATAAAGAAGTGTGGTGTCGAGATCGTTTAGTTAAATGTAGCTCGATATTCCAAGTATTGTGAAATAGTTTTTTTTATCTAATTTTTGTAACGTGATATTTTATAATTATTTGTGTGCCGAATATTATTGCTTATAAAATTTACCTAATTTACCAGCAAAAAATAATTCGACAGCGCATTGTTTTGCTTTTTATTTTTGTGACCCTTCCTATTTTCATTTTTTATTATATCTCCATCTTTCTTTTGTGTTGCTCAAGTGCCTCTCCACCCTTCTCTCCTCCTTCTCTAGCACTGTCTCATTTTCATGTCGTTCCTTTTTCGTCAATCTAGTCCTATCATTTTAAATTTAATTATTTTCCGTTCTATATATAACTTAATTATAAGAATAAAATGAAAATTAATACAATAAAAATTTATGTATCGATCGAAGTTTAATTAGCTCTCCTAGTCTATTACTATAGCGGTATAATTTTATCGTGTGAGTGTGAGGGAGAGAGATCCACGTCTTCCGGCGGGGGACCTTTTTAGCGATCCGAAACCTTCTTCTCTAACTTTCTTGTTAAAATGCGTCAAAATCTAATGGCCCGTGAGCTTAATTTACAATAGTTAATTACTCATTGAATGTTAACCATTTTGTCTAAGCCCAGAAAAATAAATTTTGTTATTATGACTATGAATACTCCCAGTTTTTAATAACAATAATTCCTGAATATTCTTAAAATATCAACATTTTATCGTATAAAAAAAAATATTTTCTTTTTGAGCTGCCATTTCCATTCAAACAAACAGAAGCATCCTTACACTTACACAACAACATCTCAAATCTGTAAAGAAAGTTCAATAACGGTAATTATATTTCCTTGAGATAGATCAATATTAATATGCTTTCTTGAACAATGAAATGGTGGCTAGAAAATGAATGAGCTGGGGCAAATAGATCTGGTGCGACCGTGCGAGCTCCTTTTTATTGAGGATCCAATTTGGATGGGTACCCGAATCCATTCAATTTTGCTTGACTTTTCTGTGATAGATCACGCAATGGTGCCTCCTCAAATAAACGGGATGACCTGGTTTAATATATAGTGAAAATAATTTTCATTTTTATTTTGCAATTATTAATTTGAATATGAATTGAAGTCCCCTACCACAGCTGTCCACGTGCCCCACGATATCTGTCAAAGAAAGCCCTCAATCTCCACCGTTGAAACCTCAATAATTAAATGAGAGCCCACTCGTCAGACGCCTCTGAGAAGTCTGACCTCACCACCGTTCCGAAATCTCTGAAATTTTTATTTCTATTTCTGAAATTGCAATTGCAAATATTAATTAAGTATTTTCTCGTCCACGATCTATTTCCCTCGGCATCTCTCTTCTCTCTCTTGCTCCTTTCCTTGAGGTTGCTGTCAGCTTTGAATCTGAGGTAAGCTCCTTCTCCTTCTCTTCTTAGATGTTAGGACCTTTGTATGGATTTCTTTGTTTCGATCTGAGTTGGATGGGTTTGAGACTGGGATCTAGGCTCGGCATGATTAGATCGGATTCAGTTTGGGGCTAGATCGGATCCTATTTACTTATGCTTCTATTTCCGAATGTTTTCATCCAAACAAGCTGCAAATTTCCGAATGTTTTGATCCATGCTTTGACCATCGCTTTTCTCTCTCCTTATCTCGTCTAACGCTCTCACCTCTTTTTTCTCTCCGCTTCACTAACAAGTAATTGATCATCCAAGGTTGCGCCATTGGTGTTGCTGGTGATCGACGACTACACCAGCTCAAGTCTCTCTTCCTTGATTCGTTTGATCGTGCTTCTTATTCTCTATTTCTCCATCTCATTTACATCCACAATCAATACTGAACTGAACCTTGTTGAAGCGTCTGACGAGTGGTGAGGTCAGTTGTTGCCTAATTAATAATTAAATAGAGTGGGCAACAACCTTGTTGAAGCCCCTTGTATTTCCCCAAAATACAAGGGGCTTGGCAGAACCACCCCTCTTGGTCTATTTTGTTTCACTTGTTGCCTAATTTCAGTGTTAGTCACATAATCATGATCCTTCAACTGTTACCCACTGAAATCCCTCTCCATTTTCGAAATTTTAATAAAGTTGGAATTTTGCAATTTATGGTAAAATTTTCGGGGTGAATTTGCAATTGAAATCAGTTTTTTTTGGTATCAATGATATCTTAATTATTCTCCAAGTGATGTATAACTTAGTTTTGAAAAGCACAAACAAATGGGATATTTCCATTTTGAGCAAGTGTTATGGTAATGGTCAGTCATGCTGTTTCAAAGCTCGTGGCATTTGGAAAACTGTATGTTGAACATGTTTACTGAAGAGAAAGTGGCTTGCGATAATTCCTGGTATTAGTACCAGCTTATTACCATGTGAAGTTTAATACATCTTGGTTATTCATTGTTCTGATAATAAACTAGTTTAGTCAGCCAGATTTGATACTTATTTACCTAAGAGCTAATGCAATGTGGTTAAAATGTATATCAGGTTACTGTTCAAAAATGGGTCTGGCAAAAACTGGTGCTGAAATGGAGGAAGGAACCTTGGAGATTGGCATGGGTAAGTATTGAGTTTTATTTGGAGTTTTTATTTTCTTATTAATGTCCTTTTTATGCTTTAGAAGAGACCATATAAAAGATTTTTTCTAATTATTTTCTTTCTGTTTTCTTGGTTTAGAGTACAGGACAGTTTCTGGTGTTGCCGGACCCCTGGTTATTTTGGATAAAGTCAAGGTACATAAATATCGGACCTTGTCTTTCAAGGAAAATTTTAGATGCAGTATACTTGTCATTTATTTATTTTTCTTTGATTGCAAAAAAAAAAAAAAAAAAAAGCATAAATATATGTTTGTCATAATGTTATTTTTCGGGATTCTTTTTCAGGGCCCAAAATATCAGGAGATTGTAAATATTAGGCTTGGTGATGGCACCACCAGACGTGGACAAGTCCTGGAAGTAGATGGAGAAAAAGCTGTTGTTCAGGTTCTCTCTCTCTCTCTCTCTCTCTCTCTCTCTCTGCTATTTAAGAGAAATGTCCGGACTGCCTGAAGTTCAGTTTCTTATATGCAAGCATGAGTTATACAATTATTGAGTTGTTTCCAATACTTATAGGTCTTTGAGGGTACTTCTGGAATCGACAACAAGTATACCACGGTTCAATTCACTGGCGAGGTTATCCTCTTTGCTTTTGTTATAAATATGAGTATCTATTCTAATAGATGTTATGCTTTATTTGGAACTAACAGTTGTAACTTTCTTTCTTTTTCTTTAAAAAAAAATCTTTTAGGTGCTGAAAACACCAGTTTCACTTGATATGCTTGGGCGCATCTTCAACGGATCTGGGAAGCCCATTGATAACGGCCCCCCAATTTTACCTGAGGCTTACTTAGATATTTCTGGTAAATTTTTTAGCCAACTGATGATTGAGATTAATGGCATCCTTTCAGATGCCAATTGCTGAACTGTGAAGTACCACCAAACTCTGCTTTATGTTGCCAAATTTCTGATTTTGAGTATGCAAAAAGCAGTTCTAAATTGGTATAGTCCTTTATATATATTTGTCAAAATCGATCTATTAAAATGAGTAAGATTAGGTTGCAAGTGATGTCCTTATCTTTGTTCAAAAGGCAATCTATGTACCAAATTTATATAATTGGTTGCAGGGAGTTCAATCAACCCAAGTGAGAGAACTTACCCAGAAGAAATGATCCAGACAGGAATTTCAACCATAGATGTGATGAACTCCATTGCTAGAGGGCAGAAGATTCCTCTCTTCTCTGCTGCTGGGCTTCCCCACAATGAGATTGCTGCTCAAATCTGTCGCCAGGCTGGCCTGGTTAAGAGCCTTGATAAATCCAACACCAGTGCTGAGGTAATTTTACTTGGCACCACCCAATTTTTTTGAAGCTTTAGTTAATTTCAGGTGTATGAGAAGTTTGCTCACTGTGAGCAATACCCAAGGGTTCTTTGGCACTGCATCTTTACAAGAAAACCCTGTATATGTTTTAACTTGTGTACTTCCATCATTTATTAAAACTTTTGTCCTTCTATTTTGGATAAGCAGAAGGGAGAGGATGACAACTTTGCCATTGTGTTTGCGGCCATGGGAGTTAACATGGAAACTGCTCAATTCTTCAAGCGTGACTTCGAGGAGAATGGTTCCATGGAGAGAGTCACACTGTTCTTGAATCTGGTAATTTATCTTTTATAAACTACCAACAAAGATGGTACCAACCTTTTTTTATTAGTCTTTTTAGAGTAATATAGGAGCTTGAGTTTCTCAAGAAGTGTCATAGGAACTTTGTCTCTATGAAACTCCAACACCTTGCAAGTCAGTTTAGAGACTATATGGACCGTGAATTTGTATGATGAGTTGATGACCATTGGTAATTGGCTTAATACTGTTTTGAATGGGGGTTATATATCCCAACGTCCTCTACTGAAGTTAACTTCTTATATAAATTATTACCTGGGAACAATCAAAATTGGAGAAGTTTAATAGACAGTCATAATGCATTATTTCTAGGCTAATGATCCTACCATTGAGCGTATCATCACACCTCGTATTGCTCTGACTACGGCTGAATATCTAGCATATGAATGTGGGAAACATGTTCTTGTCATCCTGACTGACATGAGCTCATATGCTGATGCTCTTCGTGAGGTACTGTAATTACAAGCTCTTTTTCTTTTTTATTTATCCATTTAAGTCCTCCTGGAATGTCTACTGTTGTGTAACTCGCACTCGCTGCATAAATGTCAGCATTGACCTCTATGGATGTAACTCAAAATTATATCCAATATAATTCTGTTGGACATAATTGTTTAGGATGTATATTGCATGCTCTATTCCTTACTTGTAGGTTCTGTATGCATACTTGCAAGTCCTTTCTTTTGGATGATAGAAATTTATGAACCCCAAAAGAAAGACTTAAATGATTGTCAGCTATATATTGTGATGCTGAGCCAAACCTGTATACTTTATTTGTCCAGAATAGTATTATATTCAGTCAAAATTTTTCTTGTTGAGAGTTTATTTCTAATGTCTCTAACTAATGTTAATTTATTTAAGCTCTAACCTGTATACACTTTGTTAGAGTAAGAAGCATCTGGTATGTAGTGTCAACTAAATTGTTCAGTATGAAATCAATGATGTGAATAAAAGTAGAAGAAACATCATAAGTCTTTGTTTGCTTTGCTATATAAAACAAAGCTTCTGTTATTACAATGATTTACTTTTGGTATATATACAGTCTTTTATTTGAACAGATCAGATTTTGTGTCACTAATGCATGTTTATCTAAAAATACTCTGCAGGTCTCTGCCGCAAGAGAAGAGGTGCCAGGAAGACGTGGATATCCTGGGTACATGTACACTGATTTGGCAACCATATATGAGAGAGCTGGTCGTATTGAGGGAAGAAGTGGCTCCATTACCCAGATCCCCATTCTTACAATGCCTAATGATGGTACATATCCTGTTTCTTCTCATGAGAGAAAAACAAAAATATTAAAACTTAGGTAGTGTGATGCTACTTTTATACAACAAAAGCATCTCAGTAATATCCTTCATAGATCTTATTTATGAGATCTGGAAGGTAAGTTTTCTTTATGAATTTTCACATGTGGCAAGATTCGTGGTGACTCTTTTCTGTTGTACTAAATTATTATACTCTGTTTATCTATATTGTGAGAAACACCATACATACATTATTCAAAATTAGGCTTAGAAAAGTTGGCTTCAGATGATGAAGAGCAACTTCCAGTCATCATTCATTAGTAGCATGCTGCATTTTTGTTTTGCTTCTGACAGAAGATTACTTTTTGAGTTAATCTTAATGATATGATTGGGGGAAATTGTAAACCATGTAATCAGTTTCTACTTTCTACTAATGAAATCCTTTCCTGAGTCAGTATGTATTAGTCATTGGGAATTTCCTTCAATTCTTGTTGGACAAAAAATGCTGGTCTCATACAGAATAGGGAAGGTTTTGCGGTTTGAGTCTATATTACTAGATTTTACACAGGATGAGCTGTTTTGTAATTTATAAAAACACCAGGTGTATACTGAAAATGCTCTTCTTATGTAAACAGATATTACACATCCAACTCCTGATCTGACTGGTTACATTACTGAAGGACAAATTTACATTGATAGGCAGCTTTACAACAGACAGGTTCTCTGCCTTTTTTATACTCTAAATTTATCAAACTTGTCTTTTGGCTCATCAGTATCCAATAAGATTCCTTCTTTTTATTATCTGCTTATGGTGACTAATGTATAATTATGGTCACAAATTTGCAGATATACCCTCCAATCAATGTCCTTCCATCTCTTTCAAGGTTGATGAAGGTGAGATTTAATTTGTGAAGAACATGAGATAATTTTTATTTGCTTTCAGTATGTTCTGTAGCAACTCAAGACTGAATAATCGTTTTTCTGCTTGTAGAGTGCTATTGGTGAGGGCATGACTCGCCGTGACCATTCTGATGTGTCCAATCAGGTCTTAAAAATAGAGCTATTACTTGTTCTATTTTTTTATTCATTTTTATTGAATTTTATTATGCTTTTTTTTTAACTCATTTCATTCATTTGGTGATCTAACATGCAGCTATATGCCAATTATGCTATTGGAAAAGATGTTCAGGCCATGAAAGCTGTGGTAGGAGAGGAGGCTCTCTCATCTGAGGATCTGGTCCGTCTCTCTTACTCTCTCCTCTCTCCCCCTCTCTCCCCATCTCTCTCTCTCTCTCACATACACACACATGCAAAGCACACATTAAAGATGCATAAATGATACTGAGTAAGGCAGTAAATCTAGAAGAAGTTGAAGTCTACGGGCTATCTTAAAAATTCAATTAGTACTACAGCTGACCAATACTAGTTTTCTATCTATTCTTTGGATGGAGGAAACTAGTGGCGTCATTTTACTTCAGTAATATTCTCTGGAGGTTTCCTTTGCACCCTTGTGAAATTAAATATAGACTGGAAAGCCATCACTACTATTTCATTCCACAGAATATACCCTGTTAACTCTGCTTAGCCCAGCTGATTGTAGAGAATTGGCAAGTTTATGCCTGATATCTTTCATGTTGTTAGGTGTACAAATATTTTGTCAGGTTGTCTTAGTTCATATGAATTTGTCCCTTGTGTTGAATTATTTGATATAATAAATGCAGCTTTACTTTTCTTTTGGGTCATGGCTTTGCTTTATTTATTTTTTTTAATATATTTACAGCTGTATCTAGAGTTCCTTGAAAAGTTCGAGAGGAAATTTGTGGCTCAAGGAGCATATGATACCCGTAACATTTTCCAGTCGCTTGATTTGGCATGGACACTGCTGCGTATCTTCCCTCGTGAGCTACTCCATCGTATCCCTGCCAAAACCCTAGACCTGTACTATAGCCGAGATGCTGCTCATTAATGAATCCACGAACATTTGTATCGGGGTCTCCTTGGCAATTTAAAAGTTTTTTGAGGAGCTTCTATTTCAAATAAAATAAAATTAGACCTCTTTTTGTTTCGCTGTTATATATAGTTAGGCTTGATATTTTTATTCATTCATGATGTTATTTATGCATGTATGGAATCTTTTTGTATTGGGGGGACTGAAATTACGATGTACTGCGGTTGTTGCTTCTGTAATGGTTTTAGTTTGGAGAGGTAGTTACTTGAGCGACTCTTGTAATAAGTTGCTATCCCGAAGCACTGCCTCTGTATTTTGTGAAAAGAGTACAATTGGCATCATGCTGTGCAAATAAAAGTGAACTATATTGTATTTTTAGATCTGTTGCGTGACTTGTCAATTATAGTTTTCTGTCTTTTCAAATTTCTAAAATCTCCATCGATTGCTACGCGTTTAGACTGGGAGTTCATGGCAGCATCGCCTCGCCCTATGATTTTAGTACAAAACTTAAGAAATTTCATCCTTGAATAAGGATTAATGAAAGTACAAATAACTATGATTAAACAGGGGAAAACCCCCAATAATTATGTTTCAAAATAAACACCACGTAATTCCTTTCTTTTTTTATCATTTTTTTTTTCTGTCCCTTTTATTTATTCATTTTGTAGAAACACCCCTCACTATAACCCAATACCTATAAATCATGTCGTGCTCAGGGAAATTCTTGCTGACGTTTTGACTCTTGAACAGTTCTCTATAAACCATCTGTTATAAATTGTTGAACTCATTTCTTTTACAAATTGGTTGCTGCTACTTTACAAAGGTAAGTGAATAAATATATTCTTTACTGGATTTTATTAACTCTGTAGAACATATTATTATAATTAAGTTACTCCTTCAAATTAAATTCACTAACTAATAGTGTGATAATTAATAACGTAATTGATGGCTTTTGATACTTAAATAATACGTCAATAAATAGTGCAAATAAGTTGATATTAATTGCAAGAATATATTGCATTAAAGAGAACGAAAGGTCAAGGTGAAGGCGTCATAGTACACTTAATAAAACAATTATTATCTTCTGTGTTTCTTTTTGAATATTAAACCAATAGGTGTTTATTATGAACATTAAATGAGACTCATAAACGGCCGAAACTATAATAAATAAGTAAGCAATGTCATTCATTTTAAATTTTAACTGTATCTTCTTTAGTACTAATATGCATATGATTGTCATGTAGTAATAACTTGTTCAACTTTTAAATATTTAAATATTATAACTGTATCTTTATTTTTACACTCAGCCACAGAATACTTTCATTAAGGACAATATTGGAGATATAGTTAGAATTCAAGTATTTTTATTACTGTACCGTTTGAACATATAATAATGTGTAGCAAATCACATTTCAATTTGCTGCATTTATTACGGAAGTTAAAACTAGGAGTGCAATTTATGACACAACTCCCCCCGAATCTTTTTAAATAGCATGGCTTGATCATTTTTCCTTCAAGTCAGATTTCTTTCATAACAAAGCCTTATGCATCATTCTCCTCCCAACTATCAAAAGCATCTTCAAATGGGGTTGTTTCTCCTATTTTTCATTGCATTCTACCTTAGAAATTCCAATGCAACAAACAATATGACTGGTTTTAGCTTGGAACTGGTTGATAAGTATTCCATATACTCTCCTTACCAAACTGAGAATCTTACAAGTGCCGAAAAGCTTGAGGAGATAATCAGGTCATCCCTAGCCAGAATAAATTGGCTTAAGATGTCAAGATTATCAATCAACAACCAATCACATGTGATGGCACTTCAGCCAATAGTAGATCACCTTGAGAATCGTTATGTTGCGAAGCTTCACATTGGTAGGGACAGAATACCGCAGAATTTGTACTTTGACACAGCAAGTGACCTAACCTGGATTCAGTGCCATCACTGTGCCCAATGTTATCCTCAAGAGAAGCCATTTTATTGGCCTGATGCCTCAAAAACATTTCGACCTCTCCAATGTAGTCATCAGTATTGTAATGCTAGAAACTGCAGGAACTTGGGTTGCCGATTTTCCCACAGGTATATATATTTTTATGATCATCAAAATATAACGTGCCATTCATAACCTTGACATGTTGTGGGATTGAAAAGCACGGCATATAGTGAAATTTTGAATATTAACGAAACGCAAAGAAACTATCATGTTTATTATTGATGTTACAAAATGGACGAAAAGTTCTTATATTCTAAATCTTTACACTAGCATTTCTTCTGGGCAACTAACTTCACTTGATACTCTTACCAGATAAAGTTAAAGGTTTATCTTCTCAATTTATCCTAATATATAGTTTGACCTTCTTTCAGTTACTTCGATAAAACTTCTGTTGAAGGTAATTATGCAACAGAGCATTTTGATGGTATAGATGGCGTCATTTTTGGCTGTGCAAGGAAGACAAGCAGAAACTTTTTTGGAGATGATGGGAAATTAGTGCTCATAGCAGGGCTTCTTGCCATGGATGCATCGCCAAGATCTTTCGTCATGCAGCTAGCTAGGTATATGTGCTGAATTTTTACTTTTGTGTCTCTATTTATTATATATGCTTTATTTTGTTTATCGAGGTTGCTTTAATTTAATTTAACTTTGTCGCATAATAAAGATGTATTATAATATTTTAGGTACACACAAGGCCGGTTTTCACATTGCTTTGTGCCGGATTTTGCAAGATCAACCAGTTACCTTCGATTTGGGAGCAACGCCGTCGACAATCCAAATTATCTAAGAACCCAAATCATAAGAACACCATATAACTTGTATTATGTGAAGCTGAATGACATTAGTGTGAATGGACAACACCTCAATTTTCCAAGGGGAACCTTTGATTTAAAAACCGACGGTGAAGGCGGTTGCATATTCGACTCCGGTTCAACGGTGACAGCAATCACTCCAGCTGCCTACAAAGTAGTTGAGGACGCGTTTATAAATTATTTCACAGGGTATGGACTGAAACCAACCTCTAAAGGGGGGAAGCGTTCGCAACTCTGCTACAAACCGCGTGGTCAGTTCAGATCGTTCCCTTCAATGACTCTACATTTTCAAGGAGCAGATCTCCAACTAGAGTCATTTAACGTTTTTTACCATGGGAGCGACAATGAATTTTGCCTTTTGATTATGCCAATTGGGGATACTACAATAATTGGCGTTGCTATGCAGATGGATCTGAGAGTTGTGTATGACCTCAACAACTGGGTAATTAGTTTCGGTAGAGAAAAGTGTGCTTACAGATCATAATCATTGAATAAGGCTTTGTTCTCTTGCTTTTCTCATGTTAAATATATTGAAATAATGAGTATGATTAATGAATGAATAATGCTGAGCATGTTCGTTTATTTATTTTGTCAAAACTTAATATTTAATTGTTTGTCCAGCGAATAGCTGTTGCTTAGTGGCGAGCACCACTGATTAGAGGAATGCTTGTATCTCTTATTTGAAGTGTTATTATTAATTATTTGGGCTTCGGAGTTCTTGAAAAAAAAAAAGAAATTTGATCCGCCAAATGCCTCTGTTTAATTGGGGACGTACGTACATAGGATCCCAAATCCTAAAATGACAGGAAAGAACACCTATCCATTTCTCTTGATTCTAAAATATATTTGTTTTACCTTTTTACTTTTTTATGGCTTTTGGACCATCAATTCTCTTGTAATTTGCATTATAGGCTCTTTTCCGACTTATTTGAAGGAAAAAAATGAATTAAAAAGAATAAAATTTAACAAGTTTCACCATTAATGAAGATGGGGATACAACATGATATGTTACACAAAAAAAAAATCTAAAAATAGAAAAGAGAGTAAGGAATGTAAATTCAAGCCCTCAGACATAAATTTCAAGGTATCTTTGCCGACATTTTTCACTTGTCAGTTTGTTCAGATTGTTCGCTAACCGGAGTCTCTTCTACAATTTTTTCTTCTACATTAGCTACCTCTGCATTTGCGATCTCAGTTGCTGCTGTCTCATTCGACTCGGGTGATGTTACCCCACTGGATTCAACTAGAACTGCTATATAGCCAAAAAAATAAAAAAAATAAAAAAAGTTTGGAAGTTAATTCTATGTACAGATATATATTGCGATTTTTTCTGCAGTAATATATAGACCCAACATTCTGTCGTGCTGGTGCAGCTATATAAGCTCTGGACATAACAGAGGAAAACACAGTTTAATTTGATTTAGGAGGTGATTAGAGAAAATGAATTAATGATGTTCGTGTGTGGACGTGTATGTGTTTGTTATTTCAATCCGATATTCAGAGTGCATGGAAGGTAGAAAGCCCAGACTAGCTCGACGCAATTGTATTGGTTAGAATTAATTAATTAATATCCAAAAATAAATTCTGAAGGGGTGGTGCTTGTAGAAAATAAAAAGCTAAAATTGAGTAAGGGTCTATATAATTATGACCTGAATTTTGAGTTAAACATAAAATGTCAAATTTCAAATCTAAAAAAATACTTTTACCATCGTCCTCTTTAGATATGTTTTCTTGTTTGTTTGTAGATGCTTCGGCAATCACCGTGGAATCCTTGATCTCTTCTGTTGCATTGTTATCAACGGGCACTTCTTGTTCTTGGCTTGCCTCACCAGTTGTTGATGAATCAACTGGCAATGTTTCATCAAGCTTGACCAATGTAGCTTCACCTTCTTCTTTTAATGAGTCAATTTGTTTAGACTCAGCTGGCGTCTCAACATTTGTTTTAACAACTACCACCTCATCCTCGACTTTGGGTTCTGCTGCCGTCTCAAATTTAGGGATTTCCTTGGTCTCATCAGTTCTCTCTTCAACTTTTTCAACAACTTGGACTTTCTCCTCAGGCGCAAACTCTTTCGGGGTTTCAGTTTTATCCTCAGCTGTTTTTTTGGGGGATTCAATTTTCCCCTCAGTCTTTACCGGGTTATTTGTAATCTTTTGGACCTCTGTGCCAGTCGTCTCGGGTGGTGTGGCCGGAGATGATTGGCTGGTGGAGATGCTCGATTTTCTTCTGAAAAGTGAACGCTTCTTTGTCACGGTATTGGCAGTCGCCACCTCATCTTTTGAGTTGCCGCAACCCATCGCTAGAGAGAAAAGCAGAAATTATTTGGAGAGAGGAAAATAGGTAAGAACGATTAATTGGATGGAGGTAGAGTAGAGAGGAGAGGGGATGGCCAGGATAGAATTAGGGTTTAGGTTGATGACTTTAAATAGCAATATGACAACTTGGTTTGAGAAGGATTTATAATAGTTTGAGTTTGGCTGTCAGCCTGTTATGGGGGTTGCGAACAAACAAACAATGGTAACAATCATGTGAGATATTGTTTTTGTTTGTGAGATTCTGATGCAATGAATTTTGTTATGGTATTGGTTAGTGTCGCTATTTTTAGCTTAACGTGTTGAGTTTTCTGTTTCTGCCAAATAGTTCCATTCTTAGGTAGTTTATTGTTCTTTCATAATCATTATAAAAATAATAAGGAAAAACTCTTTAAAAAATGCTATTTGAAAAATGAGGATATTTTTTTTCTGTTGTTTCACACTAAATGGTGAAAGTATATATAGGTATTTTTCGTAACATTAACAGGCTTTGTACTATTTTCAATTTAAAATAACAGTGATTTTTAAATTGATATGCCAATTCCTAAAACAGGTACATCCAATCATACCTAAATATCCCCAATTGCTAGACCGAGACCAACTACGAAACAACCTATTTATTTCATTTTAAATAAAGTTTATAATGATTTAAACGTAATTTTCTATGAAACAAATCAACGTCGTAACCTAAATTAACCATCAATTAAAATAAAATGCCAATAAAAGTACACTATGTCATGAAGAAAATAATAACTCTGCTTGCACTTAATTATACGAACGACATAATATATATAAAATATTGACGAGTGGAGATAATAATCCCGTCGGCTAAGATTAAAACGCCTTTTCAAATTTAGTTTGATGACATATATGATTCGATAATTTAGTTGAATTCAATTAATACCCAAATCGAAATTAGGCACAATATATATAATAAATCTAATTCCAAATTCAGTCCGAACCAAGTACCAACTACTACTAAAAAAATAAATTTTATTTAAATCTTAAAAAATACCAAAAAAATATAGAAAAAACAGAAAAATACAAACAAAAGTAAGAAAATTGAAAAACACAAAAAAATATTAGATTTAATGCACGAATTTGTCTTTGTTTGTAGGAGTAATTTCCCTCAGACGACCCGATGAAAGACAGATGAGATCGACTTAAGCAGAACTTGGTCAAGCGGCCAGATACAACATCAGTCTACCCAATAGCTCAAATCAAGTTTGGGGGGACTAAGCGACCAGTTCGCCTGCTCATCTGCCCGCTAGACAAAATTAAAAAGAGTGAAAATTAACCGTCGGAACGGGTCGTGGGTCGGAAACTGACTCGACCCACTACGCGTAACCGACGATTTTCAAACTTAAAAGGTCGAGAGAGGGAGAGTCTCTTCAACTTCTCCCACAAACACTCTCTCTTTCAACACTCTCTTTCTGTCTCGAAGCGACCGCCAGCGCAATCTTGTGACCATCGCCGGCGATCCTCTACTCCGATCAACCATCTGAGACCACCAATCGATTCATCTCGATTTCCTCTATCTATTCCTATGCTCCTATTCTCAGATCCGCTATCTCAAACCTTTTTTCATCTTTCCAACCGCTTCATCTTCCAAAGCTATGGCCCCAAAATCAAAGAAGGCACGTCTAGATGTTGGCCATCTTCTGCCACAACAGACGAAGAAGCTACCTCAGCAGCTAGCGATAGAGCTGCTGCTGAGTTGGAAGCTGAGGAGAAAGAAGACGCAGTAGGACCTCCTATGAATGAATCTCCTGCTCAGCAAAGTGAAGAGGAGGATGAGGAAAAAGAAGAAGAGGACGAGGAAGACGAAGTGAAGGAGACTGCTGCTTCAAGTTTGCCAAGAAAGGCACAAGTAGCAGAAATTGAACTTAGAGGTAACCCAATTAAGTTCAAAGACCCAGAAGAAAGATTGCTATAAACGGCTTTGCAAAAAGCAATTTGAAAACTCGCGCTTTCTCAACCCAGATGTTTTGGTAGAGCTTGGTATTGTTGAAGACTTTTATGACCTGACCCAGAAGGCTGGAATTAGTCGAGAATTCTGGGAAATCAACGAGCCGACGTACACTCGGCTCACAATAGAGTTTCTTTGTACTCTCAAGTACACTTACAGCCCCAAGACCGGCCGCCATTACATCACCTTCAAAGTTCTGGATAAACCGTTTCAGTTGGATGATCATTAACTGGCTGAGATTTTTCATCTCGCCAAAGGCGGCCTCGCTCAATTGGCCGTCTCTTCAAATATCTGGGAAAAGATTACTGGGGAAACTAGTATTCCCCATAATAGAAGCATAAGGAATCAGCTGAAGGATGGGTGTTTTGAAAGTTATCTTAGTTAATGATAATTTATGTATTGTTCATGATTTTGAATGTTATTGTTATATATTCTTGTTCCATGAATTATTATGTTATGTCTTTAGAAGTGTTCAAGAAGATGCTCTTGGTCTTGAACCGTAAAACTCTTAAGTTGAAAACATATGATTCTAAATGTGTTCACAATCGTGGTAATTAAGAGGAACAATAATTACCAAGCAAGATTGTCATGTCGATTGAAGTACATTGTAGTTCTATAAATGTTGATAAAAGATTATCATTCAATGACATGAGTATGTATAAAATGAGTATGCTTTATATATATTGAACATGACCTAACGGGATGGAATATTATATGGATTGTGTTTTGTGTCATTAATATTTCAATCGTGTCTTTGAATCCAAGATATGAGATGTATGGATTTCTCACATGAGAAGCATGCAATATGATTACTGATAAAGACCATCTCATTACTGATCTTAGTTATCTGTTGATGGAGGGTATTAGTAGTTCGTTGTATGTGACTTGTGCGGAAGAGATTTATATATTGATTATCGTTGTCCCTCAGTTATCTGAGTTATGATATTACTGGGCCCCTTGGTAAAGCGAAATTATATAGCATGCAATATAACTGAGGTAGTTATACTTATAATTCGCTTAAGAGACCAAGAAACGAATATATGCAAGAATGACACGATCCTATTTTGCATATTATTCATAATATCATGAGACAAGGATAGACACAAAACTAGTGGATCGGATACGTATCGACTATGTCGTTTGGACGGTTATAATGTAGTGATAGAACCTCTTATAGCTTGTAATATAAATGTTTATATTACTACCAAGATGACGTAGATCCTCTAAAAGGTCACACCAACTGAACGTGAAACAACAAGATTTTACATTTTATAGGATGTATGAAAATACATGTGATAAAATGGTAAAATAAATGTCATGATAAATGGCATGCTTAGTCCGTAAATAATTTATGAAAGCAATGTGAATATTATTGGTATAATGTTTGAAAAATATTATAAGGAATAATATAGACATCACATAATGCAATAATATGTTTCATATTATTAGTTCATAAATTAATTTACTAAACAGATTGCAAATTGATTAGTAGAGAGTGTTTGGGGGCAAAAGTGTAATTTCCCAATTAACACATGAGTTGCCCTAATGCCCTCTTATAAAAAGGGACTTGGATGAGTGGATGGCAGCTTGTTTTTCTCTCTCCCACGTTTTGGTGGCTGGTCACAACTTCTCTCTTGTGTAGAGAAAAAGAAACTCACTCACAACACTCTCTTCTCTCTTGCATAGTTTAGCCACCTAAAGAAAGCTTGTTCTTTGAGGTCTAGGTGGTTGGATCTAAGCTCTAAATTCACCATCCATCTATCTAAGCGCTAGTTGAGTTTGTTGTTTAGGTTCAAGGTGAACCGAGAGGAAGATAAGACGTTGCAACGGCGGTGCAGCAGCTGAAACGAAAACCGAAGGTTTCCAAGAGATCTAGAGAGAAATCGGCTTCTCTCTACAAAGTGATTTGACAATCTCTTGAGGTATAACCTTCTCCCCTCCTCAAATGAAGTTGCTTGCTGTTGTATGTGTGCACATGAGGTGCTTGATGATATGTTTTGCTGAAATCTTACTTGCTATTGTCATAGAAACGTAGATCCTTTGTGTATTGAGCTTATTCGTGAAGAAATTTTTAAAAATTACACTTCCTTAGCATACACACGAAATCCCAACATCAGCAACTTGTGCTTCGATTCATTCAGCGTGCTCTCTCCCTGTCTATCTTTGCTAAGGGGGAGTCGGGAGCTAAAGCAACAAGAAGGAGCTCTCGATTATGAGCCAGATGCTGCGGGAAGAGAAAACACTCCGCCAAAATCTTGCCTATTGCATGATAGAGCACTGGGCGGACTTAGCCAACAACACAAAAGTGGGACTTGGGCAGATCACCATTGGCGAATACGTCACTTATCTTGCCAAACACTGCCTTAAAGAGAGAAATCAAACAGAAAGTAAAGAGCGGTGGACCCTCCAGTCTTGATATTGACTTGCTGGTAACTATGCAGCATGTCAAAAAGGGGCCTGAGGGATATCAATGGTGTGTCGACAGACAATATATTCCATTGCCCATAACTTGGAGAATCAAGCTGGACGACCCTTCTTCTTTTCTTTTTATCAAGGATGGTGTTTTTGTTAACCCCAACACACCGATTGAGCATGAAGAACCACTGGCTATTGAAGGTGCACCATCTGAAGGAGTGGGCCCATCTGATGCTCATTCTCCTGCTGTAGAGATACCAGTAGCTGAGACTGGAAGAGAGGAAACTCAACCCCAACTTCCTGCTGCATTTCTTTAATTAAAGCAGAAGTTGGAGAATGACATGCTGATGAATAGGAGGTAGAGACAATCTGTATCAGCATGGATAGCAAGAGAGGAGGAGCGCAACAATCGCAATGAAGCGCTCCTCAACAAAATTATTGCACATCTTTTTGGGACAGCATCACCGTCCCAGGAACCACCTCCATCACCCCCTGCCAACTAAATAAGACAAGTTTGTAAGTTTTAATTTTTCTCCCTTCTATTTTATTTCCTTATGCTGTGACATGCATTGAGTAAGTTTGGGGGGGGGGGGGTAAAGTTAGAAAAATTAAAAATTTTGCAATTGTATCTTAGGAAATCATGTAGATTTGCATATTAATTAACTTAGGAATGTGCATATTAGTTTTCTGTCTTCGTTTTAGTTACCCTCTTAGTATTAGGCAACCCGCTTGAACTGTGATGACTTAGATGAATTTTTGGAAATTTTCATTTTGTCTCGAGTTGTCGACCCGACTGAAGTTTAGTCGACCAGATTAGACTTCAACCGACCCGCTTGATTTGAGACAGGAAGGCCATTTTTTTTAGAAATTTTTGCATTTGTAGTGTAATTTATGTAGTTTTGCATTTAGATTTAGAATAAGTCAATCAAAATTTAGTCAAAGACCTAAATCAAACTCAGAAGGGACTCAATTGAAGATAACATGAAATTTTTTAGAATTGACATGTATTTGACAAACTTAGACAACAGTTAATTTTGAAGATGAATCTGACATGTCTAGTAAACGTCTTGCTGAGTCTGAGTTAGGTAGTTTAAGTAGATTAGGTACTTGATTTGGGTAATGAAAAGGTAATAAGAGGCACCACCCTTAAAATTTCCCAATTTACCTAAGAAACTAACTTCACCAGATTAAAATTGTGTCAATTAGGAGATGGATAGCTTGACCTAGAGCCGAATAACCACTTAGTTTTTCAAGTTTATTAAAAGTCGAAGATGTAAATACACATAAAAAATAATAATAATAATAATAACAAAGGGGAACTAAAAAGCGGTGCTCTGACGATGGTCATTGCGGGAGACTATAGGTTTGTGTGGATAAAAAACTGGATCCATCAAAACAAAAATAAGGAAAACCTCAAAATAAATCCACACTCATCTGGCTGACCTTTGTCGCGCAACCTACCATTGCCCCATGAAAAATAAAACAAAAATTGTAAATAAAAGTTTAATTAGTCAACCCAAAAACCTTGGAATAGGATGGGTAGGGAGTTGTACCCTTTTTATTGTCCTACTTTAGTCTGATGTCCATTGATGTTTTCAAAAATTGCTGAGTGGTTAAGTAACCTAAGATTTTAGTCTGGAAATCTAAATCATCGACACACTGTTGATCTGGTAGAGTCAATTCCTTCTTATTCCCCAAGTCAATTGCTCTAATCTAAGTAAACTGTTTAATTTAGGGTTTAGCAAGGCGGCTTATCAGTCATGCCAGAGTTTAAATTCAAAGTAAACTGTTAGTTTGAGTTAAGGTCAATTTGAACAACTTGAAATTTTGAAATTGAACTAGAAAATGATTTTGTAAGTTGTTTTAATGAGTTTGAACTTGGGTCAGTGATTAGGATCTAGATTGACTGATTTGTAAACTTTTGCATAAGCATAATTTTGACCTTAAATTAGGCCCCAATTTACATTTCCACAGTTTATACTATTGCTCGAGGACAAAGATCAAGTTTGTTATTTTTCATTCAAGCTCTGCATTTAGTAGTATATGTCAACTAATTAGTGTAGCGTGTTATATATTAAACATTTGGTTCAAAATAGACTTTAAATTATGTATCAGTATTAGTTTTGGATATCTCGATATATCTGTACTTACTTCAGACAGCACATGCTGGGATATTTTGTAATTCTCAAAGAAATATCTAGAGATATCATATGTACTCTAAATTGGGTCGATCGGAAGAGTAATTAATTCAAATAAGCTGTACTGGTTTCAACGTCGTTGTCATGTACTCATGTCTTGATGTACAATTTCTGTATCAGTACTTGACGATCTGCATGGTTTTGTGATGTAGAAACTTTCAATAGTGTTAGTTATAGTGTATTTAGATGTGATTTTTCTCCACTGGATTGTAATTTTTATTTGAGCTGGACCATGGATGGATACTTGAATAGGTTACTGATTGTTTGTTTCGTTTTTATCTGCTCTGACAGCTTATTACCCCGCCCGCCACCTTCCCCCCCCCCCCCCCCCCCCCACCACCACCCCCCACTCGCATCCTCAGCAGTCAAAAAGAACAGTCGTTTCCCTTTTTTTTATATTTAAAAATTTTAAAATTCAAATGTCGAATCCAGACCGTTAATCATGTTCAATTTAACGGGCAATGCGTTTTCATATAAGTTTTATAAAATTTAGAATTGATTTGATACTTGATTAAGTGCTCAACAAATGAACGTATTAGAATTAATTAAACCAGGTTCGTTCATTTGTTGAGCACTTAATCAAATATCAAATCAACTCCATATTTTATAAAACTGATATGAAAACGCATCGCCCGTTAAATTGAACAAGATCAACGATTTAGATTCGACATTTGAATTTTAAAAATTTTAAATATAAAAAAAAAACGACTACTCTCGAAATGACTGTCGAGGATGCGAGTCCCCCCTTAATAGAGAATTTTGCATAAAGCGTCCCATTCTGCTTAAAATAAATGTTAAATGGACTCCATCATAGAAGTCTCCAACAAATAAACATATACAATAATACAACGTAGATAGTTGACTACTGAAGAAAGAGAACTACAAAAATAAGGTGAGAGGTGTGACCCTCAATTTATTAAAGAAGAAAGAGAATTCATGGGAAAAAAAATTTTGGGCACTAAATAAAATATTAGTATACTACCAGTTTATGGCTTAATCGGAGTGGCACGCAATTTCGTTAAATATGTATTTTAATACTGCATAGTCTACCGGGAGCGGGTGTTGCCCTCAGGAAAAATAAACAATCGCCACTTACCAATATTACATGTACTTTTGCTAGTTGCCACTAAAGTAATAATGAACAACATATATCACTCGTGCATAAGTGATTACTGAATCTCAATAAGATGCAAAACATAAGTTTACACTTTGCTTAATATTAACTCCAAAATATCCATACAATACATGCCCCGTACAAAAAGCAATATTTAACGATTTTGTTTCATCAGTTGTACAGTGAAAAATTGAGAAGTTGAGAGGACCTTGGAGACATTTGTAGAAGAGCAACTAGTAGTCAAACCAGAAAAATACGCTGAATGGTTGTTGGTACTTCAATGCATCTTCTGGTCTTGTATCTTACTTTGGCGTTTTGATCATTAGGTGTGACATGTACAATCTCACGCTGGCCTCTATATATTCTCCCATTTGAAAGCCGAAGCATTTTGCCACCGTCATTTGGTTTGTTTCATAGCATACATACACATATCCATTAGGCTGCTTTCATAGATAAAGATATACATGGGACCCGGGGGACCAGGAGGCCCGGGTGGACCTGGCGGACCAGGCGGACCTGGTGGACCAGGATGGGCACCTCTTCCTGGAGGCCCACCTGGCTGGGGCCCACCACTGCCTGGCCCACCTGGCTGGGGCCCACCCGGTTTTTTCGGTGGTAGTTTTCTTGGCTCTTGGTGAGTACCAAACTTAAAATGAACTTTTAGCATGAGCATGACTAAAGAGTGACAGATTTATGGCCATAATTCATAAAAAAAAAAGTAATCAACTAAATAATGCAATTCCAAACTGTTGTTTTCTCTGTTTTTATTGTGTTGGGTTTTTGTAGGTCGTAAGTTTGTTGACACATTCAGTTTGCACACCCAGCATTTAGTTCAGTGATTGAATTTATGATTTATCACCTTACTATAATTACTTGTTTGCTCACTGTTATTGCAGCCTCTACTTCCTTTGTTGCTGCTGCTTGCTACAGGAGTGCTGTGGGCCCCTTTTTGGCGGACCACCTCCTGGTCCACCAGGTCCCCCGGGCCCACCATTTTAGTAACCATGTCGGCTGTGTGATGTTTTAAAATAAATGTTAAAGTGGAGAGGCTTATATATTATAAGTTTGTATCATTAGTGCGGTTCTTGTATTCTTAACTCTGTTTCTCCTTGTATGCCCTCTCAATGTGTTGTCTTCTACTATGTGAATCAGCAATGCCAAGTTACGGAATGCTCTTAGCGGTGTGAGATCATATGTGCAAACTCCATATTAAATATAGTTTTATTTTGATCAAAGGAGAGTGGGTTGGGAACCAAATACGTTCGTTAATAGTGAGCAGTTGCGCAATTTATGAAAACCAGAGCCTACGAGCTCTCATTGACAAAAAAAAAAAAAAAAAAAAAAAAAAAAAAAAAAAAAAAAAAAAAAAAAGTTTATGGAAACCCAGCTTCCTCTAACGCAGTTTGTGTATGACCATCTTTTTTTTTTCGAAAACATGGCAGCAGCTATCAAGGATTGTATGAGAGCATCTTAATATACAAGATGAAAAAAAATGTTATATCGTCCAATCAAGTTAATAAAAGTGTAATTACCTGTTCCGAAACTTTTGCCTTTTTCAATTTTGTGGATCAAAGTGACATCTCGAGCACGTTATTCCCCAGTTTTTTTTTTTTTTTTTTTACTAGAGGACACACTTATGACATATTTGCGAAAAAATGAATAAAATTTATAGCATGCATGAGAATTGAGAAGTTACAAAGCTGATAATTAAATTACTTCCAAATATGTTTGAAAAGGATACATGACACGATACTCAACTGCCTAGAGGTTCCTTTTTTTTAAAAAAAAAAAAAAGAAAAAAAAAAAACACCATGCTCGAGAATAGTTAAAACTACAATTTATTCCAAAAGTCATTTGTCTACTCTTCTGCATTTATGTTTAATTGAGCCTTTAGGCTAAAATTTAGTCTGAATTTGGCCTTACCATCAAGCTCCAGTAGCAAAGTATATTGCTTTTAACAAACGAATCCTCTAGTGGTTGATTCCACGCTGTTAAGCAGCATGACATTCATCTGTGGGTACCAGCACTGTCAGTGCAAAGCTGTAGCAACTGCCCCAATGTGGTTTCTATTCTGGCCTTTGATAAAACAGGTATTCAAGTCAACCAGGAGTCTGTAAGTTTCAGAAAAGAAAATATAAATAATGGACAGGAGTAATTTTGAAGAAGCATCAAACCTCATAAAAAAATTGAAATTTTATTTTACAACATTCATCTACATCACACAACATCATCCTCATCATCTTCATCAGACAGAGCACAATCACCAAAGGGATCAGCTTGTAACCTCTTATAGCACCCAATAAAATCCTGCGCCTCTGACACAAGTGCGGTCTTGGCATCTTTAACCTCTCCAGTTTGCTTCCCCAAATCAACCTCCTTTCCCTTATAACTGGGCCTGGCACAGGCCTTTCTCCTTGCATCGACACAATGGAGGTGGTTGATGTACTTTTCATGAAGCTCCATGTTTTTGACTTGTTTCAACACTGCCGGGCTTGGATCAGGTTGGTTCTGGCTGGGACCCGGCTTCAGATTATTTTCAAGACACAAATTCACTCTCTCTTTGCATGAGAAATCACTAGGGAGTTTCACATCAGAAGGAAGTACGACTGGCGAGGCCTCAAATTGGGAGAAGTAGTCAGCTTCCTGGACCTGGTTCGCAAGCTGTTGCTTATTTACTAGATGTCGCAAGGCTTTTCGAGCGTTCCATGTTTTCTTCTGCTTGGGGACTTTGCAGATTTTGGGCTCAGCGCAGACCTGGTTCATTGGGGAGTTTGCCTCCAATAAGTTGAATTTTTTTAATGGAGAGTCTATTCGACTTCCTCTGTTTAGTCTTGTTCTGGGAGGGATTGAAGGGGGTGTTGCAAAGTTTGACTGGATTCTATTGAAGCAATCTTGCGCATTTTTCCCTGGTACCTGTTCAAATTGAAATACAAGTCAACAACACACTAAAAAATTATATTCACTCTTGTAAATAACAGGAATTTGCACTTACAACATTTTGGATGGCCAAGATTAGCATGATGACTGGGTTTCAACTTGAAACCTTAATAGAATAAAATTTTTACCATTGGGTCAGAAGTGCAAGTAGCTATAGACTGTTCCAATGAAGGATCCACTTTTGCACATATTTAAAATTATATTACTGGGATGTAATTTTGCATCTTGCTTCTGCAGATAACATATTACCACGACTACAGAAAAGATTACAGCTATGTGTATGAAAGAATTCCAGATTACCATTTTGGACACTTTCTTCCAAAAATGAGGTGAAGGCCTGGCCAAAAAATACGCCTTATGCAAGGCTATCTCTTGTTCTTCTGTCCATCCATCCAAACCATCAGCTAGTTCTCCATTTTCAAACTCAAGTGGAGCCTCCGTTTCTGCACTCTCTTCCCTCTTCCTCTTCTTTCCAACCAGGCTTTCCTCAGATTCATAATCTGAATCAGATTCTTCTACATACTTAGACTTATTGGATTTTCTTGAAATCTCCTCTGATCGATTATCAATTTGTTTGGGTTTTCTTTTGTTTGGAGGCATTGGGAGTTTAGAAACCAAAATTGCTGCTTTATCCAAAGCATTTTCACAAGGACTTGATAGGCATTGTTGAGAAACACAGCTAATTTCTTCCTCTAAACAATTTGCCTCCAATTTTTTGGATAGCATGACCAATCTATGTGATCTCCTTCTTCTTCCCTTAGAACAACTACTATCGTGTTCCCTTATGCAGTTACTTTTAGTGGTGGCATTATTTTGAGCATCTGGTGGGCAGATAGTACTGCCAGAACTTTCCCTCTTATTAGGACACTTATGTTGCTTGGACTTGCCTGACCTTTTAGACTTCTTTTTAGTTTCAACATTGAAACCACCACTTGTATCAGCTGCAGCTAACCTTGAGGAGCTTCTTCGCGCTATGCTGACTGTATCAATTTTTGCTGTTCTACGCGACATCCTTGGGGCGTTAACAGAGCTTGAGATGGAAACTTTATCAGAGGATATCTCACAAGCACTTTGTGGGCAGGTTTCCTCGACTGAAAGTTTTGTTACTGTGCAATCTCTTCTCTTAGGGTCACAAAATGCATCTTTCACTGTGCTTTTTTTACTGATTTGAGCCAATCTAGGAGACTTCCTTCGGTCACCCACAGAACCCAAGACAGTATGTTTCTCAGAGACAATTTCACAAACACTTGGTGTGAAGGATTCCTTACCACCAACTCCGGTTTTCTTTGCACGGTTGTTCCCTTTTAGATTGGCAGAGGAAGGAGTCAATTTGAGATTGGATTGCACTGGGGATAGGGGCTCATGGTCGCAACCTATAATGGGCTTGCTTGATTTTTGGGGTTTGAATCGTGGTGACCTGCGAAGAGTAGTGGTTGCACTGGACTTAACAGTTTCTTTTCCAGAGACATTTTCGCAAACATTTGGTGCACAAGTTTGCTTACCTCGAAGCCTGGTTTTGTTTTCTGAGTTGTTTCCCTTCGAATTGGTAGAGCATGGACTAGATTTCAAAATGGATACATGAGACGAATACGTTTCGACATGAGAACCCGAAATGGAATTGATTGGGTTTTGAGCTTTAAACCGCGCCGATCGGCGGAGAGGAGTGGCAGCTGCCTTGGATGTTGTGCCAATCTTTTTTGCCATAAGAGGTTGGCTGGAGACGGTGGCAGATCCAGGACTTAAATCAGCCTGGACATAAACAGCACAATAAGTAAATTACTAAATTAAATACAATAACAGAAATTATATACATTCTTGACTGGCCAATCAATTTATGTCTTAATTGGGTGACAAAGAGGAAACAAAAAAGCGACAAGAAAACAACCCAATCAATTTCATCTTGGCAGACTAACATATTACCTTAAGCCATTCATTCAACCTCTTTTAAAATATTACAGAACCCAAGAAGGCCCAGTTCATTGTACAAGAAGATTTGTACGGCAATGACCATAGGTTTGACCTAATATCTGAAGCAGAATGAGTGAATTAGTCAGAAAATGAGAGAAGGGGGGGCATACCAGCAGAAAAGGAATAAGAAGGAGCCTTTGCAGTCCTTGAACCTTGTTCCGATCTGCCTTTTTTGTAATTAAATAGGGTGATGATTAATGAGAATGGGATGACGCCCAAGCCGCTGCTTATATGAAAGAGCGAGAGAGAGAGAAAGAGAGAGAGACAGCGAGAGATCCGATTCAAAGTTCAAACGAGGAGTGGAGTGGAGCGGATTCCCTCTCTTCGCTTCAAGGGGCCGTGGAGCATCGACGGCTCAGATTTCCTAGGGTTTGCCTCTTCCACGCCAATGCTACGGATTTTCATTTCCATGCTCTCGAGAATCTCAATGCCAGATCCGACGGAATGCATCGCCCGCTATACTAGCCCCACTTTATCCACTTGACTGCCTTCCTTTTTTTAAATTTTTTTTCCGGGATAATTTAATAAGCAGAGCCTCACATGAATGTACAACATCCTCCTCCTATTTTATCTATAATACATATAAATTCTATATTTTCTTGAAAGGTAATTTAATTCAAGTTTATTAAGCATAAATTACACAACATTTTCAACTAGAATCTCACAAGAAAATAATGAAAAAAATAAAAATCTACCCTTAAATTTTTTTCCCCGACATTTTCTTTTTATCTTGACAGTTCACATTTTAACTTCCCAATATGCAAGTGAGAAGGAGAAAGATGACTTGAAGGGAAGGTAAACTGATGCATTCTATAAGTAAACTCCATATACAATCACCAATTTATGATTGGAAATGTTGACATCACATATATTTTCTATAACCAAAGTATCATAACTTCTACATCATGATATTCACACAAGTCATGACCCTCCTTAAGTTTTCTAAAAAGTAAAAACCTATTATGACATATTTTTACCAAAACCAATTACAAAAGAATCTACCAATATACCTACCACAACCAAAGCCAGTTTAGATTTAGGCGAACACAATATTTTGTAAAATAAGTTGTTACTCTATACAAACGGTTCAGTTCTTTACAAGCGTACTAGATTGCACAAATTGTATAAGCTAATTCCGAAGCAATAATACCACCTCTCCAGAAATAGAAAAGAAAAATTATTTCATATGAAATAAGCTAATAAGCCCAGTAAAATCAAGGATGCATGAAGTATCCAAGTGCCATGCCAACAAGTGCCATGTAAACAACAAACAGAAAAGGAAACCCAACTTGGGTCCTGCCTCCTCCGGTCTTCCTTCTTAAAGTTGCCTTTAAAAATTACAGAAAAAAAATATTATTAACAAAAGTAATTAAATTTCGAAATGAATTATAGTGAAAGAATAATAATTTATCATAGCATTCATTCCCAGAGTAATTTCTCATAGATTTTACCTGTTGTAATTCATGCAAACAAAAGATAAATGGGTACAAAAATTGTATCAAGCTTACTTTAACTAATGTTCAAACCAATCTATTAAATTTAATTATTTATTATATTCCAAACAGTTCTCAAGCTATTCAGTTATGATGGAGAATATTTAAGTGCAAACATGGTTCAAATGCATTGGGACCCACAATATTACTGTTCTCCTTCATAATAAAACATGCAGATAAGCTCAAATGTAATATTGCAGAACCCCTTATATGCCAAGAATCCCAATCTAGCAGGGACCACACTGAGCAGATCAAACAATGCAGGGACCAAACTGAATATAAATATAGCAACAACTGATGGAACTCCAGTGTTGAAGGACCAAATATCCCACTTTTACTTGCAAACATCTGGTTACTTTTCAATTCTTATCAAACAAAATATAACATAACTATTATCACAAAACTTAATTTAGAAATACTGACCATTTCCTTTTGTAAAGTGTCACGTTCTTGTACAGTTGTTGTACTCACATCTCTAAGCCGAACAATCATTTTCTCAGCCTGCCAATAGAAAATATTAGACAATAAAATCCAAAAGAACTAGCATCAGCACCATATCCTATTATACCACACAGAGTGCACAGAACTGAAAACCAGTGTTTACAAATAAACATTAGAATGTTAAATAGGATACATTTTGCAGGTTTTTCTTTATATGCTGGTCAACTTGTACCACGATGAACCTGCCGTTGCAATATCCCTAGAATTGTGGCGCAAGAATCAAACTAACCTCTTGTAATTTTGATTCCAGGGTATTGACCTTGAATTTCAAATTCTCGACATCCTCGCTAACCTGAAATTGATGACATAAAAAAAGTCAATACTAAAATAAAGGAGCAGTTATTTTTCAAAAAAATAAAGTCTCAACCAAATATCACAAAGGCTCACATGAGAAAATTGTAAATTCTCAGCTCTAACAAATCCAACTTGGGAATCCTTCACAGCTACACGAGGAGAGTCCCCCAATAAGGCACCAGACTCCTTTGTGAAAGTAGGTGATTCCTTTGTAAATACAGGGGATTCTTTTGTAAACATGGGAGACTCCTTTGTCTTTGTAAAAATAGGAGACTCCTTAGTAAAAGCAGGAGATTCCTTTAATGCCGAAGGAGATTCTACTCTGGGATCAGTTTGATTGTCTTTCAATGAAGGTGCTTCTTTGTCACCAGGTCTCGGACTGAACGGATTTAGGGAGCCGTTCCCGTTGGAGGCATGATGGGGTGAGTGCTCAGGAGAGTTTGGAGGGCTGATAAGCACCACACGCAGTTTGCTCTCTTCGATGTATCTTCCACTTTCTTTGGAGAACTGTCAAGTCATGATGCAAGCACAGTTAACATCTGCCTAAGTGTTGTTAAAACACCTGGGGTGTTACACAGTAAGCCTAATACCATTTTAATTGAAGTTACAAATAACTACAAAATTCCTTGCACTTGCAATTAGCACCCACAATTTCTGGTGGTCCTTGGTAGCTTGAAAATAGCACTGGATCACAAAAAAAGTCTTACTCAAGGCAAAAACTAGTGAATTGCGTGTAACTTTTTCACATGATCTTAGTAACTCTTTTCGTACCTAGTTCAATAAGCAACTATGGAGCATAATGAGCTTCTAGAGTTTATGTCTGTTGTTATTAAATGCAATCCACCATCAGCATCATACAACTCTAAAATCGGAGAGTTATTTCCAAACATCTTATAAATTTTGTCGTTTGTTGACAATCATGAGAGTCATTTTTAGACTTCTAAGATATATGTTGTTATATTCAAAAAATTCAATAACCAAAACCAACAGAAACCCAAAAAATGTCTTAACATTGCATAGGTGGTATTATACTTACAAACTCAGGTATGATATCTTCTTCAGTGGTACCAAATGGTACAACAGTGACCTGGACCAGAAATTTATCTTTCAATTGCATATCAGGTGGAGCTGTCTTCTGTCCTTGCATCGTCACTGTGTGAATAAATAGAAGTTCAAATAGATATAAAATTTCAGTTTTAAGATCCAATGATAGCATGTAGTATTAAGAAGCTTATATTTTGAAAATCTTCATAGATGTAATCCGATGCAAAAATCTAGCAAGGCAAGCAGCAAACCTGTAAATTCAGATGAAGACATAGGTAGGATAACACCTATGTTTGGTCTAACACAATATCGTTTTGGGGACGTTGTTTTGACCTGTTTCAACAGACCGTAATTAATAACACTTCATTAAAGTAAAGAAAGTGTACATTGTATACCACAGGTAAGAGTTGTGATTACTATTGTACAAGGAAGAGATATTCAGCACAATAAAGATTTTCCAATGACGAATAACTCAAATGTATTTTTATGGCTAACACCTGCTTCTGGTTTGGCAGCACGGATAATGTGCTGATATTACTAGCAGTGGTCTAATTTACTAGCTGCAAACTGTTTGGTGTCTTTTATATGTATATTATGTGTATTGTGTGAATGTCTTTGTTGTGCATCTAGTACATAGCTACATACAGAAAGGGAAGAGAGAGAGAGAGAGAGACCTTGAAAGTAACATAGTCATTTGATTTATTAACTAGATGGATTGAGCACGAGCTTTGCTTCTTCAACTCAACTGTTCAAATTTGAAAAGAAAGAAGCAGTAGGGGAATTTGTTAGTAGTTGTAGAATATTCAGGTGCCAGCTAAAAAAGTAAAAATAACAAAAACAGGTTAATACAGTTCCACTACATAAATTTGTCATTTCTGTAGAGTGACTTGAGTTTGAGATACTCAAATTGAAAGTACTAATTAAGAATTCACCAGATATGCTCTTAAAAACCACAACAAAACATTCGCCATTGTACTAAAGGACCTATTATTGCCATTTTTAGTTATGTTTCTCCCCTTTGGATAAATCAGCATTCAAATAATATTAATCCAACTAAGCAAAACTCTCAAATTAAAATATTGCTAATAGTCAATCCTGTAAAATCAACCCCAAATTGATTCATATTTTGAAAAACTCGATGAAGCATGAAAATGAATGTAGAGCGAACTAGTCTACTAAGTAGACAATTGTGCAAAATGCTGATTGACTGACATGGTACAGAAAAATGGACGAAATGATGGAACAAAAAGTGTATGGATTGTTTGTGTACTAAAAGCGAAACGAAAATGAAAGATCTAGTAACAATGGTGCATGATAGAGTGAGTGGAATGTTGGGAACTTACATGGAAACTTGAGTTCGCGGGGTTCTATTTGGACCAGATCTTGCCCCATAGTTGTATCTCTATTGAAGCTTTTTGATGGAAAGAATATTCAAGATTTGAGAGAGTGAAAGCCAAGTTGTACAACGGATTTGCCACTCCTCGTCTTCGTCCTCCACAGTTGCAACAACTCCAGTTAAAAGAGTTATTAGAGACTTGAAAGTTGAAAGAGAGACAAGGGGTTGGAGAAAGAGATGTGACTAGTGTATAAACAAGTCAGAATTTCGAAAAGAGATTAACGATTATTGATGGGCTACTTTGCAAAAAAAAAGTAATGAAAGAAGAAGGTGAAGGACTGAGAGCACGATGAATGCGGCTCCGTATCCTCTGCTGACCTTTTTAGGTCAGCAGGCTGTCGACCCTTGATTCGAGCCGTCAGATCTAATCTCGACGGTTAAATTTTTTTCGGGCCTATCAATCTGGTATTATTCACGGGGCACCCATCATTGATCGGACGGTTCTGATTCAAGGTCAGCACCCTGCCGACCTTGAAAGGTCAGCAGAGGATGTGAATTGCGATGAATGCCTGCAGCCTGTTTGGTAAATTTTTCAACATCTCCAGTTTTTAAATAACGGTTGGTGTCCATTTCTGTGTACTTCCATTGGTGTATAAATATCCCAACTTCCAAGAGCCAGGATTGTTATTATTTGTTTTTCACGGAAATTATCGCCAGAATTTAATGACTTTATTAACTTCGGTAATTGTTTAGGTTCACTAGTTAAGGCATTTATTCTCCTTACATATTTATGAATATAAGATTTTAGTGTTTTGTTATTGTTTCACTTATGAAAAATTACCTTATTACTATCTTGTTATTTACCCAACATATTATATCAACATGCATTTATTTTTTAATAGATATTTTATTAATCAATAGTATATATTTCATGCGTTTATAAAGTTGTAGTTTTGTAGAGATTAATTAAATAAGCACTATTATATGAAATAAAACTAAATTATGTATGTAATTTAGCTTACTGTAACGATAGAAAAATAAAATGAGATGGCTGGTTAGAAGATTTTCTGTGATCGGATAAGGTGGGTCTAACTGGAGAAGTTTGAATCGTTGAGGGTCAAAGAAACTGAAGCAATTGTCCTACGTGGCTTTAATACCAATCATAGTTTATCTGTAACTTACTTCGGTATATACATCTGTGTCATTCGTATGTCTTCTTTTTATCCTATTATTTACCGTACTACTAAGTCTCCTACTCAGATTATTGAAAATTTTAATTTTATTTATTTAATGTAACTGTACACGTACAAAAAAGTACTAAGTTATTTCTTTCTGATAGACGTCAGATGTTTTCCAACTATATAAACTAAAAAGCTAAGCCCGCGTCGTTTAATTTAACTTTGTTATTAAAGTATTCAAATAGACTTATTTGCAACCTACGAAAGTCATCATTCCTTATTTATTTATTTATTTAAGAGTAACATAATTAAAAAAATATACATATAGAACAGTTGTCTTTTAACAATTGGTTATTTTTAGTCCAACTTAGGTCACTTGATTTTTTTTTTTTTTTTTTTACATTCTGTATTAATAATAAGCCTATATAAAATCTGCGTTCATACAAAATTTTCTCTAGCTATAGAACACATTATTTTGTAAAATTTCGAGTTAAACAGTCATAATAATTTTGAAAAATGAAAAACCATGAATACATCATTCGATAGCTATATGATACTAGCCAAAACAAAATGATCAAATTAAGACAAACAAAGAAAGTTGGACGATTATACGCAATAGAAAAATTAAGCATGAGATGATGGTGATCAATTTAAAACAGTGGGTATAAACTTACATAAAATTAAATAATCATCCAGGTTGTGTAGTGTACAAGTAGGTCGTCAAAAGAGGGAAAAAGGAAATCTGATTGCGTTGCTTTTAGATGCAGCGAAATGAGATGCATCAACTGAAAGTCTGAAAGTGTAAGGTGAAATCACCGATCACCCGCCCGCACCGTCCTACACCCACTCCAAGACACAACCACCATCACCTGTCCCCACCGTTCCCTTTCTTCAGATCCTCTGTGGCAGAGTGGAGCCCTTATACAATGCAGCGAGTCAAAACTTCTGGAGACAAAGAGTATATTATAACAACCAAACTTATTTGACAGCTTGTAACTTATAAGAACGTTTTAAAAAAATATATATGTTCAAATATGTTATGTGTTCACGTTTGTTTCTCCTATGGAACATGTGATGTTGGACCTAGTGAGTCAGTTGTACACAAGTTACGAGCTTTACAGCCCCATCGTTCAAAGACAGACCCTTTATTATTTTTTTTAAAATTTTATTTTCTTTAATTTTTCCTTTTTAGGCTTCTTAGTTCTTTAGCTGGGCAAGAATGCCACCAAATCCACCGGGATGGGACACAACTCACAACTAAATCCTACAACATTTTACATAGATCAAATGAACACATATACGACAAAGAAGAATAAAGGCAAAAGACGATTTATATTGATTAAGACTCCGCATGTTCTCATGGATGATAATATCAGACAGCGACAAAATTATATACCTCTGGTGAAGTATCGCTATTAGCCTATTACATTTATAAGAAGGACAAAGTAAGAGAAATACATAGAATTTACATTCTCTTATCTTTATAAGTAGATAATACAAATAGATATAATCTGAAGTACTTCTTATCAATTTTAAAACTAGTCCATCTTTTTTATATCCATTTCTTCATTGATTGCACGGTATATGATGTCGAATACAGTGATGCCAACTCTAAAAATAATTACAATTTTTTCAACTGTGAACTGCGTGCTAAGTGTCAACTCTAAAAATAATTACAATTTTATCAATTCTGTGAACTGTGTCGAAAGTCGAAACTCAAAAAACAGAAAATTAAAACGATCCACGTGGGAACTGCAACGTGAAGAGCCCACAAAGGAATCGGATCAAACAAGGCCCACAGTGGATCCATTGACCATTGTTGTACGTATGTATTCTAATTCTGTGATTGTGACACTTGACTAACTCCGGAACGACTGGCCTGGATATCCTCCCTTCTCGCTGACACGTGACGTTACAATAGGTAAAATGAACAATTTGAATTTAAAAAATAATTAACAATGTGATGTCAACATTGAATGGATTTAAAATTTATGTTATTGATAGTACATGTTATAAACATCAAAGAATAATTTTGGAAATATGAATTGACTGAATTTTTTTTAAGGGTGATTTAGATTTATGCCACTGCAAATATTTGAAATTAGGAATATACTATCACTAAACAACAAATTATTTTTTGCCACTATAAAATAATAAAATTAGTTTTTTACCATCGGACATTTATATGACAATTTTATACTTTTAAATATGCAACTATAAAACTAAAAAATTAGTGATATGCCATCACAAAAGATATAATTTGTTTTATACCACTGCAAAATAATAAAATTATTTTATGCCATTGGTGTTTATAAATAATGGCATAGATCTAATTAGTCATCTAACAATGGAATAATTCTAATTTTCAAATAAAAATGTATTAAGTATTTAAGATTTATTAGTCATCAAAATCAACCCTATGAAAAAAATTCAGAAATAAAAATTTTAAATGACAGTGAATACTTAATGATTTTTATAATCCCTGATGGCTCACTAAGAAATTTTAATAGAGGTTTATAACTATAATTTTATTTTTACCAACAATAAAACCCTTTGCAGTTATTTTTATTCTTGAATCTATATACCAACAGTGGTTGTACGTGCACATATAGGAAAACTAATAGAAAATCATAATGGCTAATCATAAGAAGTTAGAATTTATATAACCTTTCCATGGAGAATAGAGATGAGGGGTCGTCTTTGTTTTTTCTTGAGCGTTAATTTTTTGTTGAGCGCCGTCTGTGTCTTTTCTTTTTAGGGTTTGTTTTTAGTTAGGGTTAATTTGGTCTTTAAAAAAAAAGAATGACAAATTTGGTAATGACATTTTTATAATTTAGTATGTTTATGGAAAAATAGTGGCATAAAACTATTTTTAACAATTTTATAATGGCATAAATTGTATTAGCAATTTAAGAATGGTATTTTTCTAATTAACAAAATTTAGGGTGGCATGAAACTAATTATCTCTTTTTTTTTAAGAGATGCTTGACTGCGGCCAAGTAATTTCAGAATGAACTTAAATGTATGGTTGTGTATTCCAATGTTTTTCCTAAGGCATATATTAAGGCAATTCTAGACAACATACTTCAAGTCTGCTTACTCATTTGATACTTGTAAACTTTTTTTTTTATATATATATATATATAATGTTCAGAAAGTCCATATTCAGTGAAAACTGCCTAACGCATATCTAAAATTTAAACAAATTTAACGTTATGCTTTCGTAAATATAGCTCAGGTAATTTAATTAATTCAATTTAATTAAGAGAGATTAATTCACAATTGAAATAGATGAATTTCAAATTATAAAAGGTTGGCATTTTCCATATCAATTTTCTCAACCCCTATTGCAAGAAAAGGAGAACTGTAAAACAGAGAAGGGAATCATACAATGTAATCTAGGAATAATGGCAATTTAAAATTAGCACCTTATAAGTGGAGTCCTCAGTTGAAAATCTTGCCTGAGAATCTCGTATGAATATGTAAATTTGAAAAAAAAAAAAAAAATTGGAAGGCTTTGACCCAAATTTTCTTTTAAAGAAATGACAAATAAGAACTCATGGAATCAAATATAAAAGGCAAGCTTTGAGATTCACCAATGATAGTTTGAGGTAAACATGCAAATTACATAATCCCGCTATCCAGTTCCTTTGTAGTAGTAGGAAAATAATTAGATCATCTCTGATAAACTAGAATGGTTTATTTGATTATTTAAAATATGATAATAAAACATCATTTTTACTTTATGTTATTCGATAAACAAACAGACAAAAATTTATGACAGAATCAAGTGTAAATTAAATCCTGACACACATAATTTCACGATATAAATCTATTTAAAGCCTTTCACTGAAAAGAGACCAAATAATAGTCCCACAGTAATTAATAGTGATTATTTAGACAGACAAGCAATGAATACCCTGAGATGGGATTTATCATCTATATATATTATAACGTAGGGAGCAATATCTACAGCAACAGGGCATGACGTCATTTTTTTTTTTTTTTTGTGTGGGGGGTGGGGGTGGGCTGTGGTTAAGGTTTGATCGGCCCATATTAACTTTAGGCACCTTAGTCGAGTCACAGTCTTACAAAGATATATTATCTAAGGTGAATTAAGTATAAAAAAAAAACATTGTCATTATCTAGAGCAAAGTTGTTACATGTAGGCATATCGGAGTTGCCAAAAGAGTTAAAAAAATCTTAGAAGCCAATGCTTATTAAATTTCAAACGACCGATTTGAACCGTTCAATATGTTTTCCATATAAAAAACTTAGAAGAAACCAATTTTTACATTTTTCCGAATTTTTTTACTTATTTTTTTGTATTTTAAAAAATCGTTTTTATTGGATGATCCAGAACTTTTATATCATGAATGTCAGTATGATGTTATCATTTCACTTTTTTTTTTTGGGTTTGGATTAAGACGTGGTTGGTGAGCTGCAAAGGTTTAAATAGCGCCAATTATCGGCGCAAAAGCGCTTCGTTAGCGATGTCATTAGTCATCCGCTACTGTGCTAAACAATTTTTTTCTGTTAGCGACAGTATAGTGTACAAAGTAATATATTGGTTTTTCGGTTATTTATGCCAAATAAGAAAGCTAATAAGCCCATGTCCTATTGACTTTGGCAATCTAACCACCTCTCGCGTGCCAATTTGGTGTGCCCGTGAGTGAATTTTTTTTGTTAAAAAAAGTAAGTACACTCACCACTTTTCCATTAAAATGAGATTTTTTTTAAATTTGTTTATTAGTTCAATAAAATGAAATATCAAGTACATACTCTATATATATACCTAAAGCTTACATCATAATCAGATTCATTAATCTTTTTGTTTGATTAAGAACTTGTCTTCAAATGATTTGGACGGAGGAATAGATGCAACATTTGATAATCTCACATCAATTGGTGCTTTTGATCCATATTAACAAACACTTAATATTCAAAATTTAAAGCATAGTTCATTTTAAAAAGCTTTTGATAATGGATTTCTAGCCTCATGATATTTTATTTTTTTAATACTGGACATATAAGTCTTAGAATTTAGAAACATCTTAAAACAATTGGTTTTATCGAAGTTGCACACATTTAGTTTTTGCTCTCATAATTCTAACATTTTTTATGTATTTGTACCTTCTTTAACCTTACGTTTCACAGAAAGTTGGAAAGTATGATTATGGGTTTCCTTTACCTGACATGAACCTGAGTACAATTTAAAACTTAGATAATTGATATTTTGCTCGCTGATGACAAATATAATGCAATTAATACTTATGAGAGTCTTTACTATATATCGCCACCTGATCATATATCAATAGGAAGCCAGTCTTCACAAATTAACTCAACCACAGATTTTTCTTATGGTGTCATCATCGACACAATAGTTTCTTATTCTAATTACAACTTTCATTTATCCGACCTTTACTGTAGAACTGACAGAACAATGCCTCACGCGCGAAGCGCGTATGAAAAGCTAGTATATATCAAAGATTGTCACTCTGGAGTCAGGACCAATGCCAGCTAGCGCCAGGTCAAGTCCGGTCACTCCCACAACCTTGCTTCCATATTTCATTCATAGCATAGCAAAAAAAAAAAAAATGCCAATCATCATATCATCATATTTATTATTTGTATCATGTATGATGTATGTAACAGAAAGAAAACGATAAAGTATAAATCCGAAGGTTCATGGGCCCATGGCCCAACTATGACGGAATGGTTGGGTCGGCCCAAACAAACCATTGTCAGGCTCTCCTCTCACATAATAAACCCTAAACCCTTCTGGCTGCTCCCCAACTCTCAACTCAGCTCTCACATCTTACACATCTTACATCTCCTCTCCTCCGTCGACGACCATGGCCTTGTCCCGCTTTATCCGCCGAGCCGCCCCTCTCGTCCTCCGCTCGTCTTCCTTCTCCGCTGCCGCCTGCATCTCTCGTCCTCTCTCTCCTCTCCTCCCAGCCGCAGCCTGGGCCAGGGCTCCTCCGCCTCGCGAGGGCCTTCTCCACCAGGGGCGGATTTATTCAGAGGCAAGCCCAGGCATGTGCCTGGGCTTGATTTTCTGAAATTTGGGCCTAAGTATTGATATGGAAGCCCAATGCCTGGGCTTAATTCGCTCCAGTGCCTGTCCTTGATTCTTTATTTGTCTTGTTTCCTTCGTAACATTTTCCTTGGCCCAAGATGAGACACCCTAATTGACATCGTTCATTGTCCTCTTGCGCAGATTCATTTAGATTTAATTAAATCTCCTACTCTCTATTTTTTTTTCTTATTTCTATCTGCTCGAGAGAATACGAGGTAAAAATTTATCCTTGATTAGTGATTACTCACCTTGTGGGCTCCACTTTAGATTTTACTAGGTCCCAAGAGCATAGGCTCTATGCTTGTACATAACAACTTTTATTAATAGTTAGATGTTCAAAACCATGTGCAACAAAGCAAAAAAAAAATATTATTCATTTATTGGTAGCAAGTAATTTGTGATGTTTTTGGGTAAGTTACGTTTTATTATTAAATTTTATCCATACTAACTTTTCACTTGAGATCGTTTGTTTGTTCAGATGATGGAAGAAGAAATTGAATTTTCAATTTGTTGTTTTAGTTCATTTTAGATCATTTGTAGAACTATTGCTGAAAAAAAATCTTATTTTTTTTGTTTGTTAATTATATGGAAATTGTAAGGGTACTACTATACTAGTGATAGATTAAAAAATATTTTATATTAAAAATATCATTTATTATTTTTCTATTTAATTTAATAATTTATTGTGCCCAGGCTTAAAAACCATCCTATATCCGCCACTGTTCTCCACCTCCCTCTCTGCGGAGAATTCGGCGACCACCACCACGACCGACGCCTCTCTCCTGCGCGTGATAGAGTCCGAGATCAAGTGCGCGGAGGAGTCCGACGACCACGACCGCGACCCCCTGGAGGAAGCCCCCCAGGGGTTCCCCTTCGAGATCGAGGACCAGAAGGGCATGAACATCGTACGCCTCACCCGCACCTACCAGTACCAGGGCAGGGAGCAAATCGAGGTCGTCGTCTCCATGCCCAGCCTCGTCACTGGGGAGGAGGCCGATGGGCCTGACAACCCTCATGATGAAGAGGATGACAATAGCTCGCAGGCGGAGTCCCACATCCCCATCACGGTCAGGGTTTCCAAGGACGATGCCGGGCCCACCCTGGAGTTTGCATGCACGGCCTATCCCGACGAGGTTGTCATCGACAGCATGTCGGTCATAGAGAACCGGGGAGAGGAAGATGACCTCGTTGCCTATGAAGACCCTGATTTCAAGTATACCTACCATACAACCCTCTCTTCTTCTCTCCTTTTTGTTCTTAACTTGTCCTTCTTTCATTCATCAAGTTGAATTGAATTGATTAACATGATGCTAATAATTAATTGTGTAATTGTATTCTAATGTTGGTGGCAGTGACCTGGATGAGAACCTGCAGAAGGCCTTGCACAAGTACCTGGAGCTGAGAGGGATCACGCCGCTCAACACCAACTTCCTGCACGAGTACATGATCAACAAGGACAGCCGCGAGTACCTCCTCTGGCTCCACAACCTCAAGGCATTTGTCCAAAAATAAGACTGTCTCTGTCTCACTTCGCTTAGGTTCCATTTTTCTTACAACAGAGGTTCCATTTTTCTCTACCATTAGGCATCAGCAATCATCATTCTGCCATATTATATATAAATATGAGCAGTGAGATATATGTAATAAATTGTACTAATTGTTGAAACAATCATGATCCTCTTTACGGCCAATTTTAGAGGATATCCAAAAGTTCAATTGACTGCTTTTTTCCTCTTCTACCCAATCGTGGTGAGGTTTAATTTGGTTCTAATTTGATGCTTAAGAAATTCACTCTTAATTGGTGTGAAAAATTTTGTACTTGTCTGAACTGGGGCAAGCACTGAAGCACCGGGGTTTGTTCCTATGTTCTCTCTTGGCTGACAACCTTCTTTTTTTTTTTTTTTCTTTTTTTTTATACTGATATTAGGCTCGCAACTGACTATATATGTTTAAGCATTCAACTATTTTGTATAGTTTTTTTTTTTTAACGATAAACGATACTAACTAATGCATTTTTTTTTCAAGGTTAACAATCAAAACTAAAGGCTACTTTAACACAAAAAAAAAGGACATTACCGTTGAAATGCAACAAAAAACTGAACAGAACACTCTTTTTCATTTAGTCAGTTTTTATTTTGAGTATTTATGCATGCAGAAGAACGGCACAGCATACAACATATGCAGGCAGATTTAAGCGTCAATGTGGTTTGATTTAGTTTTGAAATAATTATGCCTTTTTTAGATAAGATAATTAGATACCTTGTGTCATATAGGCCCTGATCAGAATCTTTTTTTTTTTTAAAACGTGGGATTTCAATTCACATTTCATTTCATTGGAAATTTTTTTATCAAAATGAGCGGATTTGGTGTCATTTGGTTGGAATTGTCATGTAATTAGTTCTAACGAAATCTTACGAAATCAATTCAAATGAAATGAAATTCCGAGTAAAAATCATTTTGATTAGGGCCTATGCGATATCGAATTCGGCCATAGGCAATGTTTTTTCATTGACTTTACTTCTCATGTCACTTCTTTCGCGACTTCCGTATCATGCGACCAAATACTATAAATACAGAACGCGTATCATTCTGGGAATATATCATTTTAAATTGCCGTATCATCAGTTATCACAACCAACGTGCAACAAAAGTTGAAAGGAGACTAAGATAAATTACAAAAAAAAAATAAAAATAAAGAAAAATAAAGAAAACAGCGACCTTGACAATTAGAAAATAACAAGGCTCATAAAATAACACAGACCCCCTGCTTCCTGAAGAAAAGACTTGGGTTATGGACTTTGTCCCTGATAAACGAAATTAAAATATTTCCAGCTGAAATAATACGTTCGCTTTACTGCAGTCATTATCCATCCATCTAATAATATAAAGTTTCGGTACCTCATAATGTAATTTAATAAAAAAAAGCGTTACGTTAATAATAATTTATTTTAGCATCCAAATCAACAAACAATATCAACATTACAAGCAAATTAAGAATAAAAAAAGGCAGCCAATTATTTTATTTTTCGCTCGCAATTTAGATGTCAGACCATATTAGGAGCTAATTCTCAAACTTTCTTCTCTGACAATGTCATGCGCCAGTTCTGGAACTCTTAGTCAAAAACTAGCTTGTCTGATAGTGCCTTTGGAGCCCATGGCATGTATGCTCCTTCATGGCACAAATTCTGAGAACAGAGAAGAAAGATAAATTAAATTTTGATCTCAACTAAAAGCATGATGATGCCTAAATGTTCAGAGTGATGCAAATAGCTCTTCTGAGTGTATTGATTTAGGCATCTTTTATGAGAAAATTATGGTTATAAAATTACATGACACAAGCTAGTACAGTAAAGGGCCACCAAACAAGGAATTGCTGTAACTTATCAAAGACCGCTAAAGAGTAACAAAAAATTTGATGACTTACCAGTAGTGAGTATGCACATGCATTCCATATTCATACTATAATATACTAATAAGATAATACGTTAGATGGATTTTCTTTTGAAGTAGAAGATGAAATGCCTACTTTTAAATTTGTTAGTAAATATAAAAACGAAAATGGAGGATTACTACGTGAAACTTTTTAAGTACCTCCAACCAGAAGAAGAATTTACGCAAGAGGTTCAGTCTCTCGTACTTGTCTGCTTCCGTGATCTGGATGGCCAGATCTACAAATTGACCAAACAGAAAAGATGAATTAATGGCTAATAGCCTAATATTAATAGATATAGATACCAGTTTAAAATTATTTAAATAATGCTACTCATTCCCAGAACAGCTACACTCTTTTTTTTTTCTTTTTACTTTGAGTGTGCTTGGTCTCCACATAAAAATCACAGCAGTACAGAAAAAAGAGAAAATGTTTGGAAAACCGCACAATCTCATCCCATGTTCAAATCACAGCCTATTGAGTGACACAGGAAGATGCAAATTATTTAAAAACTATATATCAAAACTAAATCATGGTTTGACATTTTGAATTTCTGGAAGGTACAAGTGAAGAATTGGTTCTCCGCAAGCTACTGGAACTGAAGTGAAGTGCATTCTTCCCTAAGTATGGATCTCAGAAGATTCCACAGAAATTAAGTCTTAAGCAAGAAGGTGATCATAAAGTGTGTGAATACATGAGTACATTAGTAATTAGTATAAATTAAACTGTACCATTTACCCCTACTGATCAATTAATTCCAAATATAACCCAACTGCGTCTCAACTGTGCTTAAGGACCTCAGGTGTCAAAATTCTGCACAAAAAACAACACGCTGTCGTCTAAGTTGATCGTGATCAAATTTATGGCAAAAAATGGTAGAATTATGAACAACAGAAGCCGAATGCAACCTCAATTAGCATTCTGCAAGTATGTGTCAATTTACCATCAAATGTGCAACTACATGTATTATAAGAGAGAGAGAGAGAGATGGTAACAAGCAATCAACCAACAAGTTCAGATTGACTTGCACACAACAGAAGGGACCAGAACAGTGCAAAATATGACCACAATTTTTGTTTCTTAAACTATGCCAGGGAAACCTAATAATGAATAACTACAACAAGTAACAAATGAAATATAGGCTTTATACATTTGAAATGACAGTGACCTGTTGAAACGCCCTGATTTGTGAGACCTGTCTGAATTCTCAGTCCAACAACAAAGAAGGAATTAAAAAATAATAGAAGATTAGAAGGGCTAAAAACAATACCAGGGTAGTAGTCCAGGTAGGATTGGCCGGCTTCATGAGTGCGGTATCCTTTTGACATGTTGCGTAAGTTTCGGTGCTTCATCACTGGCTTTCGACGTATTGCCTCATTCATCAGAGCCTCATACTCGTGCTGGTCAAACGGATTGCTCAGCACTGCTGCCAGCTTTTCATCAAAGGATCGCAGATCGGGTGAAATTACAGCCAACACATTCTTTTCACCCTGATAATATTAAAAATAGAATTCACATTGGCATTGCTTCAATTTTAATATATTTGGAATATCTCATAAAATTTCTGCAATCTCAGACAGCTCGAGTTGACATTTAGACAGGTCAGTCAGGTCAGGTCCTGTTGGCATTCTTTTATTAACATATAATTTCAGTCAACTGAAAACATAACCAGATTCAATATCTTTAATATCAAATGGTCAGGTACCAGCCAGGTCAACCTGGCATTTCGAGGTTACCATTTCCAGAATTATGTGCATATGTGCGGGTAGGCAGGAAAAAAATAAAAATAACCAGGAAAAAAATTAAAAATAATCAGAATTATGTGCATATGTTAGAGAAGATAATAAATCGATAAAGGGGGATGACATCTTCTTACATTGGACCCAGAAGTATCAGTGTGAGGGACAAGGGCCTGGTTGCCAGTATCTACACCATTTTCAGTTGCCACATTACTTGATATGTTCTCTCTGTCTTCTTCGTAAATGATTTTACGACCCCCATCAAGCTCTAAAATCATAATCCCTTGTTTTAACTTGAGGTGCTTCAAAAACCTCTCATAAGACTCTTCAGCCAAAGGGGCAATGCCAATTTGGTCTCTTCGCTTCCTTTTAGTTTTCTCAAGAATGGGGCCACTTTTCTTATTTTTGGTCTTCTTTATGAGAGAATTGGTCTGAGGTTTACAGTAAGAAGAAGTGTTGTCTCCTTCATACTTTAAGTAGAGTGGTACACCAAGGCCAAGGTCAGGATCATCAATTTCTAAGATGTAAGAGGTACCGTCTGGTGTGAGGTGATCCAAGAACAATTTGTAGAGAGGATCCATAGTGTTGCAGTAGTCATCAGATTGATGTTTCACCTTATTCTTCTGCTTCATTTTAACTCGAGAATGATTCTTCATTCTGAACAGAACATTGCGAACAATTTTATGGCCGAAGAGATGTACAGTGTATAACAAATCATAAATGAAGATTTAATGCAAAGCATATCATGTATTGTAAAAGGGCTAAAATAATAATAATAATCTATGTAATAATGGAAGGAAATGGAATATAAAAGTTGGGAAAGGAAGAACAACGAAATGAAAGAAACTATTTATCAAATTTATTCACTCCAAAACTCCAAACGAGGAAAGAAAAAGGAATGAGATTGTGTTCATCATGTAAGATACTAATTATCCACGAATAATCGACAGCTCGTGTTGTTTAGCCTTGAATACTTTAACCAGATTTGAAGTTATAAATAGAGGGATAAGAGTAAGTTTAACAGAAGAGACGAGAACTGACCGCTTGTATCCGAGAATCGTGCCACGGACATACAGCCTGAGAGAAGGAAAGAAAGAAAGAAGACATCAAATCAAATAAAGATTAACAGAAGAGACGAGAACTGACCGCTTGTCTTCCCTTCACCATTGTCGCGCGAGAGAGAGAACGGCGCCTTCCTTCCTTCTAATCGACTTGCGACTTGCGAGTGAGAGAAAACCCTAGCCGCCCCTCGATGGGACTTATATATAAATACAAATAAAGAGATGATGGACAGGAGGGGTCTTGCAAAACCAAGACCCCTCCTGTCACATTGATGTAACGGCATGGATGGAACGGCTCTGATTTCTTCTCTGTCTACGAATTGAAATTATCACTATTGGGCCGCCTTATACAAATCAATTTAGGCCTATGGGGGACGCATTCTTTTTGGGCTGGAATTGGTATTACAATTGGAATTCGATAACTCTCTATTATTTAATTTAATTAAAAATGGTAATTACTATCTACCATCCACCGAATTACCATCCAGCGCCATCTAATTTTCCGCGTGCTGACGTCATCATAACGCGTGCTGACGTCAGCAAAAAATTTTTGACAAATTTTCGAAAAAATTTTGTGCTGATGTCATCAAATATGCTGATTTAAGGGTTCAGTTAAATGTTTTAAAGGTTGAATTAAAGTGTATAAGTGTTCAGTTAGATGCACCAATAATTTTTCGACCAATTTTCGAAAATTTTTTGTGCTGACGTCATCAAATATGCTGATTTTAAGGGTTCTGTTAAATATTTTAAGGGTTGACTTAAAGTATGTAAGTGTTCAGTTAGATGCAACAATAATTTATTTCACTTTGTATGTTGAATATGATCATTTATTTCTTACTTACGAAATTTGTATATATGTTCAGTTTATTGTTGTAAATGTTTATATTGTTACTGTGAATGTTTGCTATGTTTGTTGTATCTGTTCATTTTGTTTTTTTATTTAACTAGTTTAATTGAACACAAAAACTACGAAATCAAATTTCTGCTGCAACTAACTGAACTCATAGACCTTTAAGTTCATCCCTTAACGTATTTAACTGAACACAAAACACTAAAATTCTAAATTATTACTGCAACTAACTGAACACATACATACTTTTAAATAATCCCTTAACGTATTTAACTGAACACAAAACACTAAAATTTCAAATTATTGGTGCATCTAACTGAACACTTATACACTTTAATTCAACCCTTAAAACATTTAACTGAACCCTTAAATCATTTAACTGAACCCTTAAATCAACATATTTGATGACGTCAGCACAAAAAAAATTTCGGAAATTGGTCAAAAAATTTTGCTGACGTCAGCACGCGTCCGCTGACGTCAGCACGCGGAAAAAAAGCTTTTTTGGCCTGTTGGATGGCGCTAGTGATGGTATTGGATGGTTTTTTGTTGGATGGTGTATATAATTTCTGATTAAAAATATATAAGAGTAAGGTTAATGTCCAATGCATTGGACACAATGGTTCGTCTAATGTGCTCGTTCACGAATTTCAAACTTCAAATTACCGATGCAAACCGTCAAATATGATATTCATATTGAAATCTAATTTAAAATCATTTTTTTATTTTTTCCAAATTATTTTACTATTTTTCATATTTTTTAAAATTGTTATTTTTTATTATTATATAATCTATGATAGTAAAAAAAAAACATAAAAATGATCGAATGAAGCACGTCTAATCAATATTTCTGGCATATATCAGTAGTGTATTGCAAGTGTTATCAAACGTTATTTCTATTTTAGAAAAAAACAAAAATAAAAGAGTGGCATCGAATTCTACGAAAATCAATAATACTACAATGTTGGGTACATTATCTACAGTAACTTTGGATGAAGTCATATCTCCATTTTGAAAAAACCATGGACACCTCCATTTCTGATGGACAGGAGGGGTTTTGGTTTTGGATGGAACGGCTCTCATTTCTTCTCTGTCTACAAATTGAAATTATCACTATTGGGCCGCCTTATACCAATCAATTTAGGCCTATGGGGGACGCATTCTTTTTGGGCTGGAATTGGTATTACAATTGGAATTCGATAACTCTCTATTATTTAATTTAATTAAAAATATATAACAGTAAGGTTATAATGTCCAATGCATTGGACACAATGGTTCGTCTAATGTGCTCGTTCACGAATTCAAACTTCAAATGACAGATGCAAACCGTCAAATATGATCTTTAGGCCTGCATAACGTCTAAAACGGTAACGAAATAAGCAGCTTGCGTTAATCGTTTCGTTAATGGACGAAAATATTCTGTCTTTTGCGTCTTGCGTTTTGTTCTTATAACGCAACAAAAATTTGTTGCGTTAACTGTTTCGTTCAATAGAACGATCAAAAACGGTTAACCGTTGAAATAAAACCATGGAAATATTGCTCTTACAGCCATGAAAATATTATTGTTACAACAAAAGATACAACAAAATGAAGTTCTTATTAGCAAAGAATTAAACTACAAATCAACATCAAAATACAAAGTAAATGATAAAAAATTAGAGCACAACTATAGATGCCTGCTACTAAATCTCCTACAATTAGAATTAGAGCACAACAGCTCCATCTCAGGAACTTGAAAGCAATCCTGGATTTATTAAGCACTGATACACCTGAGCCAACCCTATTTTTTGCATGACTCGATGCTTCTCCAACTAATCAGAAATGCTGAAAAGAAATAAAAGCGCTGAAACACTTTTGCAGCAACTAATCACAAGAAGCAAAGAAACTGAAAAAAAATGCAAAGAAGTCCTCCAAAAGTAGCAAAATAAAGCTTATGCTGAAACCAAACATCAACTTTTACCAGTAAATCAGGTACAACACATCCTGATCATCCTCCATCTCTGGCCTCCTCCCTCTAAGCTGCCCTTCTTTGAATCTCATTACTGACGCCAGGGGTGACCTACAAGACAACCAATTTCAAATCCTTAAAAACCTCTCAGAGTTTGTCCTTATCAGTTTTTTAATCAAATCCATTCAGTTTTTTTTACCAGCAAATTTCTTTGTAATTGAGGCGAGCTCCTCCCTGTCAAGGTCAAGCGAGTTGAGTTATGGTGCAGTCGAGAATTGCTTGATCAAGGACAGTGAGGTGAGCTCAGCTGTGATGCGCTTGAGTAAGATAAAGGCGGAGGTCGTGTGGAGCAATCCAAAGTGGCTTGGATCCAAATGACAGCGCAAGGCGGCTTAAGTCCGGCGGGTTGTCGAGTGACTAGCGGATGAGGGGTGCCGCTTGGTGGTGCTTTGATGTGGGTTCGAGAGAGAAACAGATAGAGAGAAAGAGACAGTGAGTGAGAGAGGGTTAGTAGGAGGGGTTAATGGCGAAAAGGGAGGGAGGAGCAGATGTGCAATTGGAGATGAGAGTGAGGGTTCTTGCTCTGGTGTGGTTTTGAGAGAGAAGCAAAAAGAAAGAGGAGACGAAGAAATGGAGGGGGGAGAGAAGGGGGAAGGAACGGCGGAAAACCCAATAGTCTCCATCGTTCTCTCCGCCTTCATTTCCTCTGCAAGCACGAAACAGACGAAATTAACGATCACGAAACATGTACATTTCGTTAACCGTTTCGTTCTGAGACGAAACTGAGTTCTATTTGCGTTAACCGTTCCGTTTTTAAAACGAAACCGAAATTCTTAACCGTTTCGTTCCGTTTCAGACGAAACGAAAAGAAAAAAGATCGAAACGGTTACCGTTTTCACCCCTAATGATCTTCATATTGAAATCTAATTTAAAACCATTTTTTTTTATTTTTTCCAAATTATTTTACTATTTTTCATATTTTTTAAAATTGTTATTTTTTATTATTATATAATCTATGATAGTAAAAAAAAAAAAACATAAAAATGATCAAATGAAGCACGTCTAATCAATATTTCTGGCATATATCAGTAGTGTATTGCAAGTGTTATCAAACGTTATTTCTATTTTTAAAAAAACAAAAATAAAAGAGTGTGAATCGAATTCTACGAAAAACAAATAATACTACAATGTTGGGTACATTATCTACAGTAACTTTGGATGAAGTCATATCTCCATTTTGAAAAAACAATGGACACCTCCATTTCAGAAATTTCAGATTAAATATAGTTTAGTTTTTAAATTGTTTAGCTACATTTAAAAATTCATTTGACTATGAAAAATTATGTGTGTGCTCATAAAAATGCAAAGGATTTAAAGATGTAAATTTTTTTAATTATAGACTTAGAAAATATTTTAAATAATTTTATGAATCTCATAAAATTTAATATGCATAAAAGTTTCTAAAATTGTTTGGAGGCCTTGAATAAATCATTTGGCTATGACAATTTATGTACTTGCTCAAAAATAAATGAACAATTAATTGATGTAAAATTTTAAAGTTACAAACCTATAAATATTTTAAATAATTTTTTGAATCTCACAAAAATTGAATTTCCGTAATTTCATAAATGTCATTAGGTTTTTAATTATTCTAAGATATTTACAACTTTATTAGTGTATGAAATTTTATATAAATGATGTGAAGATTATAACAAATTCAATTGTGCCATTGAGCTATTTTTAATTTAATCATATAATTATATGAAATATGGAATATGGTTGCTGCTTTTAAAATTATTTGAGGACATTTATTAATTCAATTGACCATAAAATTTTATATCCTTCATAAAAAAAATGAAATACCCTGCAATATAAAATTTCATAGTTAAAGAGTTCTAACATATTTTTGTCAAATTTCTAAATCTGATTACTCAATTCTATTGTTTCATAAATATAATTTTGTTTTTCATTGTTTCTAAACCTTTCCAAAATTTGTTGATTTATAAAATTTTATATACGTAAGAAAACCAATCTAATTTTTTTACTCCTCCTTAATTAACATAACAAAACATCACGCGCGAAGCGCGTAACAAAATGCTAATTTTTTTCATCTAAACTGTAAATATTTTATTTTTTTTCTATTTCGAGACACAAATTAATTTTAACACAACATTTTTCCTGAAATATTTAAATATGACTATTAGTAATTATAATATTCTTATAATAATGTATTCTTATGATATTATATGAATCAACAAAAATTATATGAAATCAAAGTGATATAGGTTTTTCTTGTTAGGAAATGCTCATATTTTAATTTTAGATTAATTACAACTAATTAATCACCATTAACAACAAGCAAATCAATAGATCTAGTGCTAAAGCAATCACACATCAAAACAATGAGAACAAGTAGGAGAATTATACCTCTCTTTGTGTAGTAACAAAGAGGCTCGATTCCATGGCATGGGAGTCGATGGCGTGCTTGCACCGCCTCCTCCACCACCAATAGTCGCCTCTAGCCCACCAAGGACCCACCACCAAGCTCAAAGAGAATGCTAGTTCTCTTGAACCTCTTGCTAATCACCTTGCTTCTCTACTTAACTATTTAATGGAGAGGAAGAGAGGTGGGGTGCTCAACACATGAGCTTGGAAGAGAGAAAAAAAAAGGGGCAGCTAGGAGGCGCATGGGATGGGAGAGAATGACTGCTAGGGTTTCCTCTTGGAGACCCCCTTTATATAGCCAACAACTCTCATCCACCTTTCATACTATTTACAAGTATGCCATCCACCCTAAGAGGCCACCTAATGGGCTTTCTTGGGCCATCTTAATAAAAGGCCTTTATTCATTAATTCACCAATTAATGAATCCCCTTTAATTCTCTTTATTCTTCCTTAAATCGGGCCTTTAATTAACCAATTAAATAGAAGCCCAATTAGCTCAAACTAATTAAAGTAAGTTGAACATAATTAATTATTAACTCATTAATAATTAATCTATGATTAGCTAATGCATTAAATTGTTTCCATATGATCCTTTTAATTTAATTAATTATAACGGTTCATAACGGTATATAATTAATTAATTAACTTATCACATTTCACAATACACATTATTGTGAATAAACAATAAATGCACCAAGTGGTTAGAATCCTATTTGTGCGACCCTATTTGAGGATTTATACTATGTTGGCCATGGAAATAAATCGTTATTTATTTCCAATAATCATAAGCGGTATCTAGCAACACGTTATGATTCCCAATTCGTATAAATAATGTACCGTTACAATATCTCAATCCTGCATAAGAAATAAAAGTATTTCTTTGTCTGATTCTTATGTCACATGATATCTTTGTATAATCCAAGATAGGAATGTGTCATTCTTGCAGATTATACATTTCTTGATCTAGAGTTGATTGTACATGTTGGCCAACCAATCCAACTCCATCAAGGGGCCCAAACAGATATCATCACTCATTAAGTAAATTAATGAGGGACATACGGTTTTCTTGATGAACAATTTTTCCCCGCACAATTCAAGAGAACATAAATAAAGTCCTTATAGCAGCCTTTATCAGGAATCAACGTTAGACGATATTTATTGAACCTATCCTCATGTGGAAAAGGTGAACATCTCAAACATAGAATCAAACTCATATGAAATAAACAATGACACTTAACACAATCCAAATGTTTATTTCATTGGGTCAAGTCCTGTACTATGTTCTACAACATATACATATGCAATTAAGTTGGTAATTCCTTACCTATGATTTGTAGAACTTAATCATCGCTTAACTTGCATACTAATCTTTTATGATAATTAATGTTCCTTGTTAATTATCAAGATTATGGACGATTTAGATTTATTATTGTCATTCTAATGAATGATCCACAGAGATCCACAATTCAGATCCTCAACCTGAATGATCTGTCAATAATAAACTCTAGGAACAAATGATCAAATATCATCATTAACATAAACTAAGAAAATAAGTCATTAAATATTGACTTCTAGGACATAACTCCAACAATCTCCCACTTGGCCTAGAGTCAATCAATAGTGACCTCTAGCCAATGAAGAATTTAAAACAATGTCATATATCCATATATATACATGTCTCGAACCTCAAAAGATATAATACGCTTAAAGCAAGTTACTTATACGTCCATCACGCATGGATGCACAACTGCATCTCGTATACCGCTTAAGGTAGAGGTTAAGTTAGAGTGTTCGCTGTGTCCGCGAACCTATCCAATTTTGTTTGACCCTATATACATATATACTCCTATATATGTGTTCTTGATCGTCATCATGTGAGATCAAGTGACATCGTCATAGATCTTAGTTGGATCACCAATTTAATATTGGGTTCTTCAAGTTTAAGCTATGGTTCGAGATGCATAGAACCATATTAGCTTGAATGAGAACTTCACGATCCATACCACATTCTTTCATTGCTTCACAAGTTGCTATATATTTTTGTTTTGGTGACGGAAACGGTTGTAATATCCCATTTAGAACACCTTCTAAATTTACAACACCACATTAAACAAAATATGTAGCTCAATTGTATTTATATCAATCTTTCGAAAACTAGCATCAATATATCAATTTATATGAGCTTTCTTTCATCTTGTCAGATGAAAAACATATCACCCTTTCTCATAAGATACTCGAGGATATTCTTGATTATTGTCCAAATATGTTTTTCTTTGTATCCAGTTGACAACTTCTTGTCATACTCCTTGGGTACAACACATAGGGCATGTGCATAAGTATGGCATACGTAATGAAACTCATAACAGAAGGATGCTCGAATTGTATCGTGCACTCTTCTCGAATTGAGTTGCAACACACCGAGTCGAACTCAAGTGTATGCCATACAACGTGGTTAGACATCCTTTACAGGAGTCTATCTTTTCGTGTAACTAGAACACTTTGTTATTATATGCACATTTTGCTCAAACCTGACATCCATCATAATCTATCTCCATAGATTTTGTTTCCTTGGATTTAGGTGACTTGCCCAAGTTCTCTATTGAGAAAACATTCTTCAATGAGATCTTGACAATATTCATTTTCTTAATGTTATTCCCAATTAATGTCTTGTATCTTGTACAATACATGTAACACAATCATGCTCCCACTGACTATCTTGTCTGTACAAGATACCTTTTTGACGAAGTTCAACTCCTTGACTTCCTTTTCGAAATGTTTATTCCAATTTCCACAATACTTGCTTCAATCCATTAATGGATCCTTAAAGCATATATATGTTTCTAACAATACAACAAATCCTCGGTTTGTGTCAAATACACAACAACTTCCTTCATTCAATCGAAGAAGACGGTTTTGATGTATCTTTCCATATATCTATATATACGAAATATAACTATTGTTAGAATGATCTTTATTAACTTATACACAGCTACAAGCGAGAAGTCGTGCTTTGTACATGGTCAAGTTGTTATCGACTTAGACATGGCATCAATCATGAAATTGTGCTTTGTACATAGTCAACTTGTTATCGACTTAGACATGGCATCAATCATGAAATTGTGCTTTGTACATAGTCGACTTGCTATCCATATCTATCTTTCCTTTAAAGATCCAAATGTTCTAGATGGATCGCTCCTTCTTGAACATCAATCAAGGTCTATACCTTGTTGTTATGTATATGGATTGCACTTAAAGATCATACAGATTCAAATCATACTCGTGGAATCGGGTCTTTCCATCGCTTCTGTATTTATCAACGGATCCTCATATGTCAAGTACGAGGATGTTGTGAAGCCTATGTACTTTTCAGTTTAGGCAATTCACTCTCGTTGATCTTTGTAGGATTGGTGCTTGAGGTCAACAAACTACTTCTACAACATCTTGTAGAGTAAGTTCTTGATCCTAATATATTGCACGAGTTTCTCGAACATCATCCATTTGTGAGATGTTTGAGTACTCTTTAGAAGCAAGCGTGCTTATAAACTTCTTCCTTTCACAACTACTTGTGAATTAAGTTCCGCTCAACTCCCACTAAACACCATGTATGGAGTGACAAGTTTCCCATAAAGGTACTTCTTGTAGTGACGCATAAACTCCTTTAATGCTCACTTTACTCCCACTACTTCTTCTTGAGAATGTTATTCCTTAAGATTACGTTATGATGAGCAACAACTACCTTGTTCTTATCATGTTCATAGAAGTAGTACCTTTTGGCTAATTCAAGATATCCTACAAAATAATAAGCGTCTTATTTGGGTCCAAGCTTATCAATCAATCGAACCTTGAAATAAGCTTCTCAACACCAAATCTTGAGAAACAATATACCTAGAGATCGGATCTCGTAAGATGTCTTTCTCAATAGACTTCAATGGAATTTTTATTTAGTGTAAACAATATTGTCCTCAAACACAAATCCCTTACATGAGTCGAATAAGTCAATTTGATTTATTACCGATCGAACTATATCAAACAATGTTCGATACCTTCATCCTTGGATACATTTTTCAATGTTCCTCATGAAGCGAGTAGTGAAACGTATTTCATACTCTTTAGGTAATATATCAAACTATATGACTTAACTATTTACCATGATCCATCTTAAGACTTTTGCTTTTATTGAATAGTTTTTCAACTTTACTCTTGAAATTCTTTTGATCTTGTCAAAAGATTCATACTTATACCATATCAAATAGATACGTTAATATCTACAATGATCGTTGGTCAAGTGGTAAAGTATCAACAACCTTTCAATTGCACAAGTACCCATAGGTCTATATACATCAATATGTATAAGTCTTAATCAAGTTACTTGTCCTTTAAACCTTCGTAGTTCAAAGACGCTTTTGTCATTTAACAAACACGATTCGCATGAATTTCAATTCATTTGCAATCGAATTGATTTACGAGCTCCACGTTACGTAGACTCTCATAATGTGATTCTTGTTTATATTCGACCAAGCGACTAATTTACATAAAAGTCAAATACTTTATGTAAAGTCTTACACATTTGTCATTCAAAAATTTGTCTATCTATTTCAAGCAAATTCAATTAAGATGCATGAAATCTTATACACAAATTCATAATAATAAGAGAACAACATTTCTCTATTACAAAACATGATCATCCATCATCAAATATGAAACGGAGATAAGGTTTTGTGAGATGTTTGGAATAAGGTATACAACCTTAAATTCCTAAATAAACTCTTTATTTAGTAAAGATAACTCTACGTATTCAAAGGTAGCGGCTTAGACGTATAAGCCATTTCCAAAACAGAGTTTACTTTACTTGTCTCGAACTTTCTCTTATTCATCATTGCCTACACATTTCGTTAAATGCGAGCACATGAACTAGCACCTAATTACTAGTGTGAATTAGAGATAGTGAGATAATTTGAACGACAAATATCTTAAGGTTTAGAACATCATGGTATTTCGGACAACCTTTCAAATGCCTCCCATAAATGGCAAATGAAACATCTCATGTGACACACGGTCACTAGTGAGGGTCTCAAAGTTTCAACTCATATCTTGGTGAAGTATTCCTTTAATACTTAACCAATTACTTTTAGCACTAACAAGTGTGCGAACAATATATCCTTTGTCCCTAGAAAGAGATTGCATGACAATATCAACAATCCTTGATATTGGAGATCTTAATATCTCTAGTTATCAATTAGCTACTCAAACCTTTCGGTTCGCAAGCTAATGAAATGTTTATCTTCTTATAAGAAGAGTCTCTTGGTTAATTCACACTCTATTACTTGATCATAAATGATTGAGTCTATATTTACTTTCTCTAAGAACGTCTTCTTGAGTAAATGGATGAGAGTGTAGAAGTCTAATCTAGTCCTTATAAATTCTCCAATTCAAAGGTCTAGAACTTCTAAAGGGATATAGGCATTCGCTTTATTGAATAGTTTTCGTCGAAACTAATAAATCATTGCGAAGTTATGTTCGGGAAGTCGAGGAACGTTTTTGGGATTAAACTTGCTCAAGTTTCTTATTTCCAAGAACATGTCTTAGGAATCGGTATTACTTCTCCAAGTAAATACCTTAGAAACGAGCTTGTCGTTTTCCAAAGATTGATCGCAACGAAATTAACATATTTAATATCTATAACAATTTCAATTTAAGGTCATTTAGTTTATGCAATGTTTTGTTTATGGAAAGATAAACAAAACTCCCACTACATTTAATTAATGTCCCTAAATGTAATGGATTCCAAGATCCCCATTTTCGTCAAGTAGAGCCTGCTATGGCACGACACCCTACTTAACTAAACAAGGTAGGTTCTCCAACCAATCATATCAACCATACGACTCTTGGTTTGTGAATATCTAAGTATATTTACAAATTTCGCCCCGATGTCCAAGAAAACTTGTTGGGTCCATCGATAAGCAACCTCTCTCTATTTGCTCCTAACAAATTTTTTCATTTGTACCCCGACTATCAAGGTTGACAACCATGACGTCCGCTATGGCGGACCGCGCCATGATTGGCTATTGACGTGAAGGGGATAGAGAGAAGGAAGGCGGTCGACTTAATCAATTTAGTTTGGGACAAAATATGTGACTCTTGTTTGGTGGTCGTGTAAGCATACACCCATACCTACCTATGACAATTCAAGGCATTCACAAACAATCACATAACATAAGCATCTCAAGCATTGTCGTGGGTTTGTATGGCTCCCGCTTACATTAGTCTTCGTCGCATCTCCATGTAACGAAACTAATCTAATCAAACCCTCCCACTAATTACTAAGATCCTATCTAATAATTACGGGAAATAAATACATGTGATAAAATCCTAAAACCCGCCTAGGCCTTAGGGGCATGCAAGCCTCACAAGTTACATCAAGAATTAATCAATTATTAATTATCAAGGCACCTTAGGCCACATTACAAGCAATCACATGCATTCACAACATTTTACAACACACAAGGCATTGAAATCTTGAGCCATATCAAACCCACATCCTCCTACAAAAACAAGTTAGCACATATACAATATACATGATTCACTTGCTCTTAATTAATTTCATTAATTAGAATCTTTGTGCATACTTGTTGCTCAAGTTTTTCGAATACAAAGAAGGCTTAACATTAACAACTAATTGTTTAAGCCCTTTCAAATTAAATCCAACCATCAAAACAGAAAGGAGGGTATTTAAGGAGTCTTCTAATTAACATTTCATCAAATTGATTAATTAGAAATTATTTTAACTAATTAAAATACGAAATTCAGGGCCCGAAAAATTCAAAATAATTCGGTTTCCAAAAAATACGAAATAAATCCAGAGAACTCCTTACAAAAATTGTGATTACCTGTAAAAAACTCAAGGAGAGATCAATTACCATCAGGGAGAACCAAAAAAGACAAATCCTCAGATTGTGCGCGAAGCACCGTTAGAGAAAATTCTGTTATGGGTCTCAACCTTTTGATCTGTATGATCATCCCCTTGATATTTTTCCAGCAAACAATTTACATAGAAAAATACTACATACAATAGGCTATCATTCCATGAAAAGAAAATCCACAAGTTATATTCAAGATCAACGAGATAACAAGCATTTAAGCAAGGTATCCTGTTCTGGAACAGGCCGTCGACCAAAAAGGTTTCACTCGGTTGAGGTATCAAATCTCAATGAAAATCTATGAAATTAATTTTCACAGATTCCAGACTTAAAGGAGAACATTTCCATTTTAACACTTTTCCATAAAAGTTTCTCAATAAGTACAGCATTTTCAAAACAATCGGTTTGTTTGAAAAAGCAGATTTGACAACTTCATCACTTTTCATCCTTGAACGCCCACATAAAATCCGAAATATGCAACAAAATTTACATATCTAGAAAGAGCATCAAGTTTAGATTAATCCTATCTAAAAGTTACAGGTACTTTGTATACAAACTTATTTGTTACCAACCACAACAACAGAACTGTGCAGCAGAATAACAGATCTGCGCACCGTTACCGTTTAAATCACTAAAAATTCATTTTACATCGAATTTCAATGATTCCAGTGGGAAAACAACCACAATTCAAAGGGCTACAACCTCCAATAAGAAGGAAAAAATTTCAGAGAGCTTTACACTACGAAAAACAAGCAACAAGACAGAAAACAGCCTTTCCAGGGCCAGCAAGCATGCACATCACTAATTAACTTAATTAATTACGAATTTCTCATTTAATTAAGTGTGAAAAACCTTAAGCACGACCTGGCTCTGATACCACTGTTAGGAAATGCTCATATTTTAATTTTAGATTAATTACAACTAATTAATCACCATTAACAACAAGCAAATCAATAGATCTAGTGCTAAAGCAATCACACATCAAAACAATGAGAACAAGTAGGAGAATTATACCTCTCTTTGTGTAGTAACAAAGAGGCTCGATTCCATGGCATGGGAGTCGATGGCGTGCTTGCACCGCCTCCTCCACCACCAATAGTCGCCTCTAGCCCACCAAGGACCCACCACCAAGCTCAAAGAGAATGCTAGTTCTCTTGAACCTCTTGCTAATCACCTTGCTTCTCTACTTAACTATTTAATGGAGAGGAAGAGAGGTGGGGTGCTCAACACATGAGCTTGGAAGAGAGAGAAAAAAAGGGGCAGCTAGGAGGCGCATGGGATGGGAGAGAATGACGGCTAGGGTTTCCTCTTGGAGACCCCCTTTATATAGCCAACAACTCTCATCCACCTTTCATACTATTTACAAGTATGCCATCCACCCTAAGAGGCCACCTAATGGGCTTTCTTGGGCCATCTTAATAAAAGGCCTTTATTCATTAATTCACCAATTAATGAATCCCCTTTAATTCTCTTTATTCTTCCTTAAATCGGGCCTTTAATTAACCAATTAAATAGAAGCCCAATTAGCTCAAACTAATTAAAGTAAGTTGAACATAATTAATTATTAACTCATTAATAATTAATCTATGATTAGCTAATGCATTAAATTGTTTCCATATGATCCTTTTAATTTAATTAATTATAACGGTTCATAACGGTATATAATTAATTAATTAACTTATCACATTTCACAATACACATTATTGTGAATAAACAATAAATGCACCAAGTGGTTAGAATCCTATTTGTGCGACCCTATTTGAGGATTTATACTATGTTGGCCATGGAAATAAATCGTTATTTATTTCCAATAATCATAAGCGGTATCTAGCAACACGTTATGATTCCCAATTCGTATAAATAATGTACCGTTACAATATCTCAATCCTGCATAAGAAATAAAAGTATTTCTTTGTCTGATTCTTATGTCACATGATATCTTTGTATAATCCAAGATAGGAATGTGTCATTCTTGCAGATTATATATTTCTTGATCTAGAGTTGATTGTACATGTTGGCCAACCAATCCAACTCCATCAAGGGGCCCAAACAGATATCATCACTCATTAAGTAAATTAATGAGGGACATACGGTTTTCTTGATGAACAACTTTTCCCCGCACAATTCAAGAGAACATAAATAAAGTCCTTATAGCAGCCTTTATCAGGAATCAACGTTAGACGATATTTATTGAACCTATCCTCATGTGGAAAAGGTGAACATCTCAAACATAGAATCAAACTCATATGAAATAAACAATGACACTTAACACAATCCAAATGTTTATTTCATTGGGTCAAGTCCTGTACTATGTTCTACAACATATACATATGCAATTAAGTTGGTAACTCCTTACCTATGATTTGTAGAACTTAATCATCGCTTAACTTGCATACTAATCTTTTATGATAATTAATGTTCCTTGTTAATTATCAAGATTATGGACGATTTAGATTTATTATTGTCATTCTAATGAATGATCCACAGAGATCCACAATTCAGATCCTCAACCTGAATGATCTGTCAATAATAAACTCTAGAAACAAATGATCAAATATCATCATTAACATAAACTAAGAAAATAAGTCATTAAATATTGACTTCTAGGACATAACTCCAACATTTCTTTTATACATTTCTTTCCACTTTTGTTTAGTTGTTTATAAGATGTTTCTAGATTTGTTTGTATTAAATTTTGTGGATTGTCTTCAAAAATTACGTAAATAAATTAATATTTTTTAGAGTTTTAATATATTAATTTATCTATCAATATTTACATAATTTAAATGATATTCATTGATAGATGTATCATGTGAATCAAGTTCATCCTTCGTGTATTATTTTCCCCTTTCCCACCTCCAAACTTAACTGGCTAGACATCAATAACACCTCACACGCGAAGCGCGTATACAACGCTAGTTTATGTTAAAAAGAAGGCAATTTAATGTTGCATTACACCGATACGAAGATTACATCTCATCTCCTCTTAAGTTAATTATTCAAAAAGTACAAAGACTCTATATTTGTTAGCTATGTTTAAACACATTCTGCATTTTGCTTATGAGGATACCCCCCTTAATTTATTAACAGAAACCAGAGAGTAAATCCAAGTGTGATGAACTGATGATAGATTTATGTGTGAGATAGTTAATTATGCCTGCATAGGACCTTCTATTCATCGTGATTCTTTTTTGTCAGTATTTTTGAAAATTGTAAATCTAATTTAAGTAATCTAATTTAAATATTGAAATCTTATAACAAATCAAATTTCATTTCTTTTGAATATTTTACTATTTTCAATATTTTTTTTTAAACTGGCCATTTTTTGAAATAAATTATATCAAGAATATTCCAAAAATAAGTTGTTTTCAGAAAATCGAAAAAAATAATTAAAAAAGTAAAAAAAATGTAAAATTTGGTTTAACTCAAGATTTCACTATGTAGATTGATTTGATTAATTAGATTTACACTTTTTTAAAAAATTAATGAAAAAGCATCATGGTGCATAGGAGGTAAGAAGAAAAATTAGGAAAAGTATTATATTGGGAAGAGTGTTATTCTGGGAAGAAAAAAAAAATATCATTTGGATGGTGAGTTGAGAATAAAAATGAAAGAAGAATAAAATAATCACTTATTTTATTGCTTTCCAACTAATTTCTGATGTACTTTTATTTCCTTATTTATAATAGTAAAATTAAAATATTATTATAATAAAACAATTAATAATAATAATAATTTTTAAAAGTAATTTATTATTATTTAATACTAATAATTAGACTAATGAAGTAAGTAAATGACAATATAAAAATAATTAATATCATTATATCCTAATAATATAATAATATTATTAAAACAAAATAATTACTAATATTGCTATAATATTCTTATTATAATAATAATAATATTATTATTATTATATTAATTAACATTGATGATACAGGGTTTGCTTAAAATTAACAATAGATATCTAATGAGATGAGAAATAAATAGAATCGTATGCTTAAAAATAAATTAAATATAACAATCTTATCAAATCTAGATCTTATCCTGGCTTCGAAGATGAATCGATAAGGCTACTTGTGATCTTTCCACAAATTAACTTTCCCGTACTTACAACTAGAGTTGGGTGAGTTGGGTTGGGTCAATATGTTTTAGCTTCTTCTAATTCAAGTGTTTGTTTGTTTGTTTGTTTGTTAATTTGGTGAAATAGTTGGAATGTGTTGGTTACTACAACAATGATATTTTTTTTCATACCGATAAACTATTGTTCATAATTATCAATAATATAAAATTTTAGCACATGTATAGCAGCAAAATAACTCAAATAATATAAACATTTTGTCAAACTGATAACCTATTTTTTTTTTTTTTGCTTATTTCAATTGCTATAAATAGTCGTAAAAATTTTTATTTTTTATTAATAAAGTTTTTTGTTGGTTGGCTCTCGCCAAGAATTCTAAAAAAACTCAAATTTTATGTATAACTCGATGAGTGAAAAGTAGTGTTTAAACATAATTAGTGTGGTGGAACAACTAGTATTCTGTGACCTTGTTACAGAATCTAGTAGAAAAGAAAGGGAAGGGATGGAAAAAGGAGGATACATTTCAAATTTATGAATAATTATTTTTAAACTTTTCTTCGTATTTTATAAAAAGGTTCACCTTCATTCTCCTCATTCACCTCGACTTTTTTTTTTTTTTTTTTCTTTCCAAATTTGAGGTTTTAGAGCAAGTTAAAGATTTTAGGCAAGAGGTAGTTAGTTAACCCTTTCTTTCATTTTTCTCTGGAGCAAGGCCTAAAGGAAAAAAATTTGTTCAAGTATGCACAATAATGTTAATTTCCTAGAATTTTTTCCCTCCAAATGCTCGGTACGGTAGGTATGTACTGATCAATGATGAAGATAAATGATGAGGAAAACTTTTGACAAGAAAGCTTCTTTGTCTGGGCTATAACTTTTTTTTTAGAACACCTGGCAGCGGCTGCCAAGGAAGTCTGGGCTTTAACTTGGTGATAGTAATAAAAAAAGGGGCCTGATGGACACCCAAGCCGTTTATTAATGGGTTTAGTTATCAGGCAGCTACAACCCGGTCCATCAAAGGAGCAGTGCTCCGGTGCTTCCCTGTTGAGCATGCATAATGCTTTCTGACTTTGTGTAATTGTGTTATTTGCAACAGTTAAAGGTGACGGCTTTGCATTCACTTAAAATTGTTCTGGACTACTTCTCACAAGTTTCAGGCTTGTGCCTCAACCTCTCCAAGTCAACTTTTCTCCCAATTAATCTCACTGATGCTCTTACTGATTCGGTCAAGATAATTTTGAGATGTGAACCCCAGCTTCTACCGATCAATTATCTCGGTTTACCTTTATCTGCAGGCCGGCCAACCAGACAATGTTTCCAACTTTTGATTGATCGCATGAACAAACGCCTAGCAAGTTGGAAGTCCGCACTTATCTCGAGAGCAGGCCGAATTTTGCTAACTAAAACTGTCATCTCGGCCATGCCCGTTTTTTTCATGTCAGCCTTTAAATTACCAAAATGGGTGATCAAAGCAATTGATAAAATCAGGAAAGCTTTTATTTGGGGGAGGCAAGGAACCTCTGCAATGCACTTACTGGCATGGGGTCGGGTTTGCCTTCCTAAGTGAGGACTAGGCGTCCCAGATTTACATCTCATGAATGTCGCTTTGGGCTCGTTTGGGATGAGTGGAATAGGCCAATTCCTAGGAATAGCCAATTCATGAATAGCCAATTCCTAAATTTTTCATCCAAACGGTTTTGGAATAGCCAATTCCATTCCTAACACAATTTTCAATAACACTCTTCCCAACAACACTTTTCTCTCTACTTTTTCACACTTCCCAACGCTATTCCTAAACTCACCATCCAAATAACATTTCTAATTCCCGGAATAGCCAATTCCTCCAATTCCTGTGAATAGTATTTTTTCCTAAATTTATGCTATTCCTACCCTATTCCTAACCATCCCAGATGACAGTATTTTTCATCCAAACGGTTTTGCTCTTAAAGTGGTGGTGGAGGCTGTAACATAACACCGATACCCTCTGGTCGAGCTTTGCCACTGCACTCTTCTCTAAAAATGATCAGACTACTGCAACCTCCCCTCTGGTCTGGAAAAAGGAAGGCTCTCTTTTTTGGAAAGATTTGCTCAATTTAAGATTCTTTTTCCAGCTTTCAACCTCAGTAACGTTGGGTAATGGTTTGCGTTCCTCTTTTTGGTTCGATAGCTGGCAAGGCAAGCCCATCAACTACCTCTTGTCGTCAGTTTTTCCTAAAGAAAGAATTCCTTTTCCTGACTGCTCAGTTAGAGGGGCTGTGCATAAATGGTTTGACATTTTCCCTGTGCCTTTCACTCGAGAGGTTTCTCAACTGGCAAGTGTGCTTGACAATTCTCTTTCCACTTTTGGACTTTATCAGGTGGTCTGGAAATGGAATGAGAATGGTACCTTCACCGTTTCCTCTTGCTATGCAGTGCTTGCAACTGCAGGGAAAGTGAAATCTCCCTTAACTTTTTTTTGGGGGTTATCAATTCCACCGAATCTAAAGGTCTTTATTTTTCTACTATCCTCTGATCGTTTGCTTACACAGCAACAATTGCAAAAGAGAGGCATCGTTTTGCAGCCAGGATGCGTAATGTGCCACCAGCAACAGTTAGAGACAGCTTTACACCTTTTCTTTGCGTGCCCATATGCTACTTCAGTGTGGAGACAACTTAACCTGAATATGGCTACCTCCCTCACTTCAGTGCTCATCTGACGAGTTCGTTGACCGCGTTAGGGCTCTCTAACGCGATCGTTGACCGCGTTAGGAGCCAGGAAAGGTACGCGGTCCAATATCGCGTTAGCACTTTTTCCTTTTTAAAATTTTTTTTTTCCTTTTTCCTTATTAAAATTTCTGAGTAAATATTTTTTTTTTATTAAAAATAATGGGATTCTTTCTCTGCTGCAAGGGGGAATAAAATGAATTGCACAATCTTAGCCACAGCTCTATGGGGCATTTGGTTGGAGAGAAATAATCGGATCTTCAGACAAAAACGGAGTCTGCCTGCGCATGTCACACATTGGATTACAACTGAAACCATGGCGTTTTTAAAACATTGCTGATGCACGTTTTCAGACTGCTTTGTTTCTCCTTTTTTTTATTTCTTCCTTTTTTTGGGTTCATTTTCACTTGCCAGCCACTGGCCAGTATGTCTAAAAAAAAAACTTTGTGTAATTGTGTTGTAATAGGTTTTCTTTTCCCTTTCGTCTGGTATTAACGACTTGAATCCCACGTAGATTGTAGGGCTTGGTTTTTTACATTTTAATTTCTTCACAAATCACAACGCTTAGTTTTTTATTTTTTTGAAAGCTTGACAGAAGCTGTCAAGGAATCACAACGCTTAGTTTCCTCATGCATGTGATGTCTTTGATTTCCACCAAGATTAGTAATCAGGAACTTATGTATAGAGTTATGAATTTTAAAAATGATTTAAAAAAGATGCTCCTTTTTAGAGTTTTCTTTTTCCTTAATTTTTTTTGAAAAAATAACGTATAATTGTTGGTTTATAATTTGATGACATTGTTGGAAATGTTGATCGCACATGTACAACAAAATAATATTTATGTCATTCGTTTATTACATCTGATCCTGTATTACTACGGAAAATGTAGAAGCAGATGATAAATTCAGTGCCAAACTTTAATATATCAGTTAATTGATAAACAATTTAAACGTGGAGGTCAGGACATGATCTTTGAACAATTACAAAAACATTCACTGAAATATTAACCAAACCAAATAAGATATAACTAATTACAACAGCCCACTACAATAAAACAGTTTATCATTGACCGTGTGCTGACCGTGAGGGAGTCGGTCAGCCACAATCTTATCTTTTTGAGGGACGGCTGGTAAGGCACCAGGCCGTCAAATTTTATTAATAAAAAATATTTACATCACAGCCACAATCTTATCATATTTGACCGTCGCAATGACTGTCTGCACATGATCAGCCACATATGATCCCATGGATCCAGCCGACCAGCCCAATACCCTCCGACTCCGAGGCTCCAAGCCCTTTCCTAATTCCGATGGAATAGCAGGCTGCTAAATAAAAACGAAAATTGTCAGCTCTTCTTACTTTACTTTCTATTTATTTATTTTTTGCCCGGCCATTGGTATTGTGCATTTGATACTTGTGTAAATAACTAAGTTATGGTAGATTTCTGCAACTGAAATTTTTTTTAATTACTAATTTCTAACATGCTCAATCATACCAAATTGACTAGGACCGTTATTTTTAATAAAAAAAATATAATCTCAGAAATTTTAATAAGAAAAAAGGAAAAAAAAATTTTAATAAGGAAAAAGCCCTAACGCGTTTATGGACGCAGTACATGCGCTGTGTCCTAACGCGGTCCATAAACTCGTTAGGGCTCTCTAACGCGGTCAACGACCGCGTTAAGGGGAGAATAATTAAAAAGGAAAAGCGAAGAAAGGTAAAAAAAAAAGGAACGGAGTAAATTGCGGGGAGGCAGCTAACGCGATTTTGAAACGCGTTAGGTCCCCTCTAACATGTTTTTAAAACGCGTTAGCTCTGCATTTACGCTTTTATTAATAGCGTTGGCTGTATTTTTTTTACAAAATGCTTTTCCTTTTGTCATTTCATCGTCTCTTTTGTCATTTCAATCAAATAACTGTCGACGCATAACTGAGTTTATAATCGCGTTAGATAAACTTATATATAGGATATAGGATCTGCTTCACTGAAACATAATCAAATTCATTACCTCTTATATTAAAAAATGACTTCGATTTCTGTATTTGTCAACCCATCTCCAAATTTCACTGGTTGTTGTTTGTACCTAAATTGTAGTCCTTCCACAACTTATGCCGATATCCGAAATGAATTATACTGTAGACTTCAGATTTATGAAAGTCATTATACAGTGTGCATTCAAGGTTGTTACAACGATATAGTCAACGGTAGATTTGAATCTTTACTTATCCCTTTGAATTCCGAAACTGAATGGCGGTACTATTACCAGTAGACGTTCGAGATGAGAGGAATACCAATTCTTGAACTGTTCGTAGATTTGATGCCCGTATACGGAACGGGACCAGACGTAAACTTGATGCCGGTTGATGAGCCCAGTAGTAGCGAGCCAAACACGACACTAAATCTTTTTGGTGGTCAAGATTCCAATCCTTACGAGTAAGTATAATAGTTATGATGTTTTCGAATAATATTTAGTATACCAATTGTGTTTCAAATTGAATTAATGTTAAATATTTTGTATAGCGTCAATGTTGAAGATCATAGTCGTGGTGCCCGACTGTCGCCTGTGGTCGAGAACGACTCCTCGGAAGATGATGTCGGGGTCGAGAATAATGGCGATGAAGAAGGTCCGGATAGTTATTCTGACCTCCCCACCGGAGAGGAATTTTCGGATGAAGATGACTTACCAAACACAGAACTACCATTTTATGCAAATTGTGACCAGCCGTACATTTCCGGAAGAACAAACACGCACCATCCTGTAAGTGATTTGTGTGATATTTCGATGTTCGAATATGCTGGTAGGATGGAACAAAATTTAGAGTCAAAACGGGAACTCGGACTTGGTAAAACGTTTGGGTGTAAGAAACAACTAATATTGGCAGTCTGTGATTTTTGTTGCAAGAACAATGTTGAGGTAAGAACCGAAACAAGCAACAAACAAAGAGTCGTAATGAGTTGTATTCAGAAACCAAGGTGTGAGTGGCGATTATATGGCAGAGTTGAAAGTTGGAATACTAATTGGAAAATTTCCACAAATCCTAAAGACCATACGTGCTACAGACCGCCCGACGTATTCGGTCACGTAAACCTAACAGTTAGCCTTATTGCAGAACATGTTCGTGATGAATTGAAAAAAAATCTAAGTAAAACTGTTGACGACATAGGAGGCCTCATAAGGGCTAGATATCCACGTATTCAACTCACTTATAATAAATGTTGGCGTGGGAGAGAGAGAGCGCTCGAGCAATTGTTCGGGTCTTGGGAAGGGTCGTACGATAAACTTCCACGGCTCTTGGAGGCAATAAAGTCCACCACTCCCGGGACGAAGTACAATATCGTTTTGTGGCCAACGAACGATCCGAATGCTCGGATGTTCAAGATGGCTGCATGGGCTTTCGGGCCATGCATAGAAGCACTAAGGTGGGCCAGACCTGTCATTTCTATTGATGCTAGTTTTCTCTCAGGTCGATACAAAGGCAGGTTGTTTGTGGTTGCTGGTTATGATCCGGAAAACCATATAATTCCGGTTGCATTCGGATTGGCTGAGAAAAAAGAAATTTTATCTTGGGGTTGGTTTATGTCTTGGGTTAGATCAGAGGTTATAGGAGATAAAAATAAAAAGTATTGTGTCATTTCTGACCGGCATCTTTCCATAAAAGCCGTATTTGCATCAACAGAGTACGGTTGGAAGGCACAAGGTCCAAACGCAGTTGCAATTCATCGTTACTGCATGCAACATGTCGCAGAAAACTTACATAAGAAGGCTGGCGGGAATGAGCACCGCGAATTGAAAAATTTCTTCAAATGTAAGCTAGCGAACAAGAAATCGTCGGTCCAATGCTTCGGTCCTCTAACCTCCCACACTTCGTCGTCTTCATTATATAAATCGTCCAAATCTTCCAAATAGAACTTGTCGTGCGGATACATCCAGTACAGTGTCCTCAATATGTGATGGTCGAATACTTCACTATGTCCCTCTAGCAGCACACCGGTAATAACCTTGCGTGGTTTCAAATCCATTTCTATTCAATCACAATTGACAAATATCAATTAGGAACAATATATTTAAATTTATTTCAAATTAAAAAATCTAAGCAAGTCAATAATTTATTGTGTAAAAAAATCTAAATTAAGACTATAAAATAAATACATTCTATGATTTTAATTCAATTTTATCGTCAATAATTAATATCATTAAAAATTGTGTATGATTTATTTTAATTTAATTCTATCGCCAATAATCAATATCATTAAAAATTTCTACTAATTTTGTCTTAACAAATCAATAAAAAAAATTTAATACAAAATTTCAAACCAATAAAAATCAATAAAAAAAAATTAATACAAAATTTCAAATCTTTTTCTTATTTTTTCTTCTCTTTTTTTCTTTTTTTTCTTCTCTTTTTTTCTTTCTTTCTTTCTCTCTTTCTCTCTTTCTCTTCTGATTGCCTCACTCCCCCTCAACCATCTCTTTTAAAGGAAAACGCGCGCAGAAAAAGAGAAACGGTCGAAAAAAACGGTAACTTGCAAAAGTTACCCCACCTAACGCGTTTGTTGACCGTGTTAGGACGCAGCTCATGTACTGCGTCCATAAACGCGTTAGGACTTTTTTCTTATTAAAATTTTGTTTTCCTTTTTTCTTATTAAAATTTCTGAGATTATATTTTTTTTTATTAAAAATAACGGTGACTAGGATGAAGAAGCCATTGCATTAATTAATTTTGCCGTGTGAGTATAGAATGAAGCATGCAAAACAGGCTGGTGGGTGATGATGTTGCATTTGCAACTACTCGATCCATGAGTGTCAATCATTGATCGCAATATTTCAGATGGTAAGTAATGCTTTCAAACATAACTATCTCGGATCAGACGTTCTTAGTGTCATTATTTGTCCCAGATCATACTGATAGTGATAGTGGTACTGATACTGGTACAGTTTTAGTACCTGTACCAGAACGTCCCAGCACTATTACCTATCAAGTTTGTGTTTGCCTTCTGTTATAAACAGTTAACTGAGTGGAAGAACTCTTCACCCTTACACACACTAAGAAAAGTACAAGCTTGAATTGGTGACCAACTAGGCCATTAAAATACAAGTATTTTCAACATATTTAATTATTATTTGTCTGCCAAGATAAACAGTGATCTGCAAGGGGTTCACTATTATTTGTATATAAGCTTGACTCAAACTTGTGCAATCGATACTGGATATAATTATATGATGTGATAGAAATTATTACTACATGAAACAAGCATACTCAAGGATGAGGTTATGGATTTCTTTACAAAAAAGAAGGCTTAAGCAACATAATAATCAACTTTCAGAGTACACTTAAGTATTTAAATTTTACAATACATTTGCAAATGTGTGTACAAATGTAGAAGACGTGCATGAGGCAATGAAGCAGAAGTACGATAATTTAACCAAGCATCCATGTGGTGGCCAGGTAAGTATTAATCATTAGATAAAAAAGTATAAAACTAACATAACCATCTTTATGGAACATAATTATTATAGTTGTTTTGCTTTTTAAATTAGTACCCTCCAGATGTAAAGTTGAAATTTGAGCAAGTGGTCTGGATACCCTTTAACGTGGGAACCCCAAAGTTGAGTTGGGAACATCAAACAGTAAGAAGCTATACTCCATTTGGAAGCCACCAAGTGTAATTGCTGTTTCCTGGTTCTTACCCCCATCAACGAATGCAAAGCATGCTGTGTTGGGCATTACATCCTTCAGTGAGTTTGCACCAAATATTGTCCAATTTTTACCATCATTCAACATAATATCGATCGGTGGTACGCCATATCCAACCCTAGTTGAACCAAGATCACGAGTATCAAAGCATAGTTCAAATGGTTCTACAGCTGGCATGTTCTGAATTCCCTTTGTGGCTTGCATGTAGGCATGAACGAATGGCTTGTAAATGTCACTTCTCATGACAGTGTATGGAATTGTCGTGCTAAGCTTGACACCTCCATTACCAGCCAAATCGAAGTTTAAATAACTTGTTGAATAGGACACTGATTTGCCATTGATAGCTAACCCCTTCATATTAAGGTAATAAGCAGCATCATAAATTTTTGGGCTCTTAATTAAGCAAGGTAGTGTATGAAAGGAAATTGCTTATATCTGGAAGATATGGTGGGAGAAGGAAGTAGGGTTTGGCCCCAGAAAAGACAACGCCATGTGCATTAGTAGTACTTGGGAGGCATAACACAAATTGATTGTGAAATGATAGGTCCCAAGCAAGCCGTGCGGGTAGAGATATTAGGCTTGTCCTGCCAAACCCGGCTGTACCAACCGCATTGGATGGGAGGCCAGTTAGAGCACTATCTGGTGCGCATATGTTCACATAGTCTGCGGATACCAAAGCCTTGGGGTTTTAACCATCAGTGGAAACAAGATAGATACTAATTAAGGTTTCATCACCTGCGAAGCAAGCTCTGGTGACAGGATTTTTTGTGGATGAAGTACATTTGCAAAAAACAGGAGGCCCCGTGCCATTTGTTATAGGCATGCAATCAGGATAGCGAAATGCAAGTGCTTCATTGCATATTGGGGCGGTGCATTGGACCAAACCATAGTTTGCTGGGCATGTTGACCAGACGACTGGGCCAGCGAGGTCAACGAGGAGCTGCTTCGTGGAGTTGAGAGAAATGGTGTAGAGAGAGGTGGAGGATTCCTTTGTGATTGGAGCTACAAGGGCATTGACCTTTGGTTGCTGGCCTAGTGTGAGAGGGAGGGATGCCAAGAGAGGCAACGCTAGGAGGATAGTACTGAGAAGTTCTTTTTGTTTTATCATTTTGGCCTCTTTCCTTTTTGATGGGAGTTGAAGATCCTACTTGCTCATATATATATATGATGCTCTCCTTGCATTAGCAGATAATTAATGCATGCAGATCTTGGAGAAAAGTCGGTAGTGCTTTCCTTTCAAACAATATTATTATCATCTTCATACAGGGAGAGCGGATCAAATTTCCTGAAGCATATTTTACGACGAATTATATATGTAATTTATAAATATTGTAACATATTTTACGACGAATTGGCCTAATGATTATTGTTTTCTTCTCTTTTGCGTGCGTCAATTTAAAAAAGAAATCTATATCTGTTACTAGCTAGGTTAGAGTATATAATCGACAAAATGTTTCGGATATATGTACATTAATTCCTATATGCAATTGGAAACACTTCACTGAAAAATGAACATCTGGTTTAATTTAATTTCCCAGATACTATTGTTTTTCTTCCTTATTTTTTTTTAAAAAAAAATTAGAAACATTTATGGTACAGTTTCAAATGTACAGATACCAATCAGTTCAATTATTTCAAACCAACCCTACTCCACAAGTAATTTTGTTAGATTACTAATAAATACTATCATTAATATATTGCGTTCATAGAAACAACAATTGCACGTCTCATACGAAGTTTGACTTTGGACTTGTCTCATATTATGATGCTGCTAGCCAAAAAAAAAAAAAAATGTTTTTAGTCTGACTCAATTGTTTGGGAATTCTGATATGTTTGACTATAGACCTGTCAGGTTACACGTCTCATGCAATGTACGTTCTAATCCCGTTGTTTAAGTTGCTAATTTTCTTTTCCGAAAAGGAAAAATATAAGAAAAAGTGTTTATTATATAAAAAATTTAAATGTAATTGCAATGAGTACTTGCATGAGTGGGACGCAACTCACAAGACTGCTGTCCACGAACATCTACGTACGTTTAAAATTCATGACAGTACCATTGATCATATATCAATAATAATGGATAACAAAAACAAAAGTATCAACTTAAGATTGATGGTTGACTTCTAATTTGATATATACGAACGCATTTATTTGCAAGATTCCTATCTGTACTTTATGCGTTAATTGCTAAGATTTGGTCAACTTCTTTGAAATTATTTAGAGAGAAAATTTTGTTTATTCAATGGTAGGAGAATAAGAATATACTCACCACCAAGAGAATTGTTCTACAAATATACCCTTAATCGCAAATAAAAAAATATCTTTGTTGCAATATGATGTATCCATAATAAAGTTGATAGTTCATACATTAATTAGATTGGCGCAATTCCCCAAATTTGAATCAAAGTTTTCATTTTCTAAAATACTAAGAGAATTAACTAACTAATTAATTAAATGTAGAGAATTGATTAAAGTCGAATACGATACAAATGAAACTGTTTGTTAGAAATTTTGTATTAGGAATTGATTAGGTTGGAGATAATAAATGACGTATGATATTGGAGATGATTATCATTGTTATTGAGAGATGAGAATGTATGAAATTCGTAGAAGATGTATAATTATAGATGGATTGTAGTAGCATTGAAATTAGTCTATAAATACCTATATAATTATAATAATTCAACAATCAATTCAATACAATTTCCAATTCCTAATACAAAATTTAACACTGTCATTTAGTTGGTCATGCATATGACTACACGAAAATAGGTAAAAAAATTTTAAACAGCATATTTGAACCTAACTTTTTTAAAGAGAGAATAGATGGTGAGTTTTTTTCAAGAAGAGCATAGCTTGTATGCCATTATAATCGGCGTACCATTTCAGACAGTTTACGCCATTTAAAACGACGTACAAGGCGCAAAACGACAAGAAAAATTCTCCCTCTGCGTGGGCTCTGACCCAGCATCTCTCCCTCTGCGTGGGCTCTGACCCGGATGCTGGGACTTTTTCTGGATGGCTTGTCCAATCTATTTAGTCTACATATTGCAGATATTAAAATATCCATTTATTTAGTAAATGTATCTTATTATTTAGTCTTAATGTCTACTTATCATATTTAGTCTACAAATTCGGTTATTTTAAAGTGTATTCATTTAGTCTAAATGTCCAGTTTATATAGTCCAAATGTTGCATTTATTTAAACAAAAATAATAAAATATAAACAATATTTGTTATCATTAAATATAAAGAAAATCAAATTGTTGTAATTATTTAAATTTTCATTTATTTATTCTAAATTGACAATTCATCTAAAGATGTATTTATTGTTAAATGTTGGGATAATTTGTTTAATGTTGAGATATTGTATATGTTACATGATTTTTTTGTAAACAGTATGTACAACTATTATATCTCCAATTTGTACTTTAAAAGTTTAAATATTTTATATTTGTGCACCTAACAAGTAACAACTGGGCGGAACTCAAAGCAGTGGTCAAAGCTGCATGAATGAACGGACCTAAAAAGTGAAAACTAAAAGCCTTAAACTGTATCCATTACTCGCGTCAAAATATGCGGCTTTGTCTTTTTTTTTGTTTCTTTGTGAATTTGTTTCATCACCACGCGACTTTTTTTTTTTTGGCGTTTTTCCAGTCGTACGCCCTTCAAAATGGCGTACAAGCCATCCAGAAAAAGTTCCAGCATCCGGGTCAGAGCCCACGCAGAGGAAAAATTTTTCTTGGCGTTTTGCGCCTTGTACGCCGTTTTAAATGGCGTAAACTGTCTGAAATGGTACGCCAATTATAATGATGTACATGCTATGCTCTTTTTGAAAAAAACTCACCACCTATTCTCTCTTTAAAAAAGTTAGGTTCAAATATGTTGTTTAAAAATTTTTTACCGAAAATAGCCCACAGATTAGAACTCGTTATTTTTTCTGCCAGATTTCGGAAAGATCGAAGTCTGTAAAGGTACCAATTAATTAATTCTACCTCCCTCTGTTTGACAAAAGGAAAATAAGGAAACTGTGGATGCTGGGTAGAATCCATTATATATAGGTAAGCGTTACCACAAGTTCTGAATGAGATTAAACAAATTAACTAAATAATTATCCATCCATGGGTTCAGTCCTAAATTCAACTACGTTTTCTGTTCTCGTTTTACTAACATTTTCTCTGTTTTTTACCTCAAAACAATCTTCAATTCATGCCCAAGAGCTTCACAATGCAGTTAAAGCATTAGTAGCTCCAATCAAGAAGACCAACTCCTCTGTGTACACCACCTCTCTAAAAATCAATTCCAACCAAAACCAACAACTCATTGTAGACCTCTCATCACCCGTTCTATCCTTCCCTTGCTGTTGGTTTTCCAACCCTAATGGAATCCAAACAAACGTGACTATAAACTCGACTAACGGGAGAAACCCGACAGGAGATGTCACTTTACAGAGTTTCAACACATCATGCAATGAGACTTCAGTGGCTGGTCTCGCAAGATCACCTCAGAGTCTATCATCTCAGCTCATCTCCAAGCTGTCTCTAAAGAATCAATTTGGTATTTGTATGCCAGACAGTTTAAGCCCACAAGGTGTCATATTTTTCGGTAGTGAACCGTATGAAATCATGTGGCCTTATTATCCTGTTGACTTGAGCAAAGTTATTACATACTTGCCTTTGGTAATACACCCCGAAGATGGATCCTATATGCTAACCCTTACAGGACTTGCACTTAATTACACACAAATACTGTCGTTCAAGCCTGGTACGACTGCCTTGCTTAGCACAACAAATCCATACACCAAGCTTAGGAGTGACATCTACCATCCATTTGTTGACGCGTTCACCAAAGCCACTGTCGCATATCCACGTGTTTCTTCAGTGGAACCATTTGAATTATGCTTTAATTATGGCAGTATACCAGCTTCTAGGGTTGGTTATTATGTGCCTCTGATTGATTTGATGCTGGACGGTGGCAAAAACTGGACCATCTTTGGATATAACACGATAACACGAGCCAGTGAAGAAGCCCTCTGTCTGGGATTTGTTGATGGTGGAATGAACATGGAGCATGCCGTGGTGATTGGAGCGTTTCAGATGGAAAACAATTTCTTGTTGTTTGATGAGGAAAAATCGCGGTTAGGCTTTAGTTCAACCATTCTTTTTATGAGGGCTAACTGCGGTGGTTTCAATTTTACTAGTGTTTGAGTGTTAATCACTTTCAGTTCTGGCTACCACGTATAAAAAAAAAATAATGAGATGAGTTTTGAGTGAAATTCTTTATATTTGATTTAACATAATATATTAGTTGTTTGCAATTGTACACACAATATGTTTTGCGCGTTTTTGAGTTTTGAATAAAATTTACTGTATGGTTGTTTTTTTCGAAGCATTGACAGAGGCTGTCAAAGGAGAAAAGAAAGAAAAGAAAAACGAGAAAACACCAAACTAAGCGCAGAGGGCATTGCCTGAGAAACAATCAAGCAGTATCGCAGATAGAGGTTTGCTTCACTCAAAATTCAGTCGCAGATCGTGTGCAAGTCCCTGTTGCTTCTCCTGAATATCCTGTCGTTCCTCTCTATCCATGTGTATGTGAGAAATATTTGGAAATGCTCGTCAGTCCTGTGGTGTTGGAGGGTTAAGTCAATTGAGTGTTGTACTGAATGTGAAGCAATCCGTGCAGGCAGTGATAGAATTGAGCTCAATTTCAACCAGATTGCAGTGGTGAAAGGGCAATTGAAGAACAAATGTAAGCTGTCTTCCAGAATGTTTTGCTGGTACAAAACGCAATGGGGTTTCAGGCGCATTAAATTTTCTTCTGGAGAGCTGTTGCTGTGTCAGCAACCTATTGCTGCACAGTAGGTACAAGAAGAACTTTAAGGAAGGAAGCAGTTTGAACTTCCAAATGGAGGACAGAGCGAACCTAGTTCTGCCAGCATTGGAGAAAGCCCTGTAAAAAGAGGAAACCGGAAATTTCCATCAGAAGTCCAGTACCAAAGCAGGTTTAATACTGTATAGTTGTTATCATTTTAATTATATATGTCTTGCTTCAGTCTTCAGAAGGATTTCTGGAAGTTTAATACTGCATTTAACTAGCTATTTGGCAGATCTTTATTTGTAATATCCCACACGGCGTTCAAAATATTTCTCATGTTATTCTTTTGTTAAAAGGGATAATACTTTTTTATTTCTTGTCAAAAATATGTTTAAAGTTGAAACATTTTTTTATTCTACGAGAGTGATTTACTTTTATATATGTGTGTGCCCTTAGATCCGATCAGTTTGAAAATCTGATCGTTCCTAATAAATTAGCTACTTGATTAGTTTACTTATGATCGATGATTGTTAACTATTGTGGGGGGAAAACAAGATCATCCATTGATCGAACAAGATTGAGGTAACCACAGGCTAGGCTAGCCATTATATAGTTAGATGTAGAATCCACATATTCCTTGACTATGCGCATTTTACTGAATTTATATATTATTTGATTAATTAATTTATTTATACAAGCTCGTATGCATGGCATTCTGAACTTGCTAGTAATTACTAAACCCCAGATGTGAAGTTGAAATTTGAACAAGTAGTTTGAAGACCCCTTAGAGTAGGAATAAACCCTAAGGTTGAATTGGGAACATCAAAATGCAAGAAGCTATCCTCCATTTGGAAGCCTCCAAGCGTAATTGCAGGTATCTCCTTCCTACCACCATTGACAAATGCCAAGCACGCAGTGTTAGTCCTCACATCCTTGAGCGAGTTTGCACCAAATATTGTCCAATTCTTTCCATCATTTAACAAGATGTCTATAGGTGGCACACTGTACCCAACCCTAGTCGATCCCAAAGAACGTGTATCAAAGCACAATTCGAATGGTTTCACCCTCGGCATGCGTGGGATCCCCTTAGTGGCAGCCTTGTAGGCTTCAATAAATGGTTTGTAGATGTTGCTTCTCATGGCTGTGTAGGGAATTACAGTACTCAGCTTGAAACCTCCACGAGCAGTGGAATCAAACTTTAGTTCATGCGTGGGGAATGGCACCGACATGCCGTTGACAGCTAACCCCTTAACACTGAGGTAGTAAGCAGCATCAGAATTATTAGGGCTTTTTAGCAAAGTAGTGTAGGAAAGAAAATTGCTAATGTCTGGAAGATACGGCGGCAGAAGGTGGTAAGGTTTGGCTCCAAAAAATGCTACACCAGGTGTATTTCTAGTACTCGGAAGACATAATGCAAATTGGTTGTAAAATGATAGATCCCATGCAAGCCGTGCAGGCAGAGAAACGAGGGTTGTACGGCCAAACCCGGCTACACCGGCTGCATGAGGAGGTAGTCCAGCCAGGGCACTCTGTGGTGCACAAATGTTAACATAGTCGGCTGAAATTAAAGATGTCGGATTTCTACCGTTAGTAGAAGCGACAAAGATGTGTATCAGGGTTTCATCTCCCGCAAAGCATGCTCCAGTGACCGGGTTTTTTGTGGATGAAATGCATCGGCAAAACGCCGGAGGTTTTGGGCCATTAATTATAGGTAGACAGTCAGGATAACGAAAGGCAAGGGCTTCATTGCATATTGGGGCAGTGCAATGGACTAAACTGTAGATTGGGGGACATGGTGACCAGACAATGGAGCCGGCGAGGTCAATGAGGAACTGCTTGGTGGAGTTGAGAGCAATGGTGTAGAGAGAGGTGGAGGAATCCTTCTTAATAGGGGCTACAAGGGCATTGACCTTTGGTTGCTGTCCTAGAGTGAGAGGGAGGGATGTGAAGAGTGTGAGGCTGAAGATGATTTTTAGAGTGAGAGAAAGGGGGTGTGGTTGTTGGGCCATCTTGGCTCGTTAGAGAGTGATGCAACTTCGAAGAAACAGAGTGGATCTTATATAGAGAGTAGAGAACTAGAGATGCATCTAACATGGGCTCTTTTAATATGATACTAGATCTTTTGAATCGCTTAAAAAGTTGCTAGTTGAAGTTGTTTTTATCAATCTTCTGTGCTGATCTCAGTAGCTCGGTAAAGTTTGATACTGTTCATTAATGTGATTTTATTGGTCTAGTTAAGCCAATCATAAAATTAGCTGTACAAATGAACTTGTTTGAAAAATAGAGTAAAAAAATTAAATAGATATACAATTTTTAAATGAAATATTATATTATATTAACTCAGGAAGATACACAATAGTGCATACATTAATTGAAATTGTCTTGAGGTCAATAGAGGAATTCATACAAAAAAAAAAGGTAATTGCTATTTGTGTACGTACATGCTGGATGTGAGTTTTTTTTTTTTTTATAAAAAAAATCCCTGTAAATTATTGACATCGGACCGTATATATTTAGTTTTACAATTAATGCTGGGAGATTTAAATGTCAAAACTCTTTATGTATGTTGATGGTCCAATATGCATTACTACAAGAGAGGTGCCGCATGAGATACACACGAGTTTCATAATTTCATTAGATGATTGAATGGATACGAGTCACTACACATTGGTTTACTCTTAGGCACATGGTTAAATTTGACCGCAAATTTCAAGGAGATCCAAGTTTTGAAAACGAGTATTTTTTAAGGCATCCCGAACTGTTCTTATCTTCTCACGCTGGATGCGCGCAAATTTTGTAATGGACTTATATAGCAGCAAAGCAATGTTGACCAATTTTTTAAAAGCCAACCTGATATCAAACCGACGACACTACAAATTCAATGGTTCCACTGGATTCAACCGGTACTCAAAGTGACGATAAAAACCGGATGAAAATATATATAACCACTTTTTATATATGAACTTAAACAGATTTTATAGTGAGGACAAATGGACATTAATCCTCGTTGTGTTTAAAAAGAAAAACAACGAGACATTTACGTGTGCACCCAGAAAGTTATTTTTTTGCAGCTTTTTATGTTGATAATTAACATTAATTTTTTTTTAAAAATATAAACTTTCCTACTAGTACTTCGATAACAATTATTATTTATACAGTAATACACCCTGGTACAACAAAAAGCGTTGATTTCATTTTTAGAAAGATAAATATATTACTTGGGAGTCTTGATTTGCTGATACTGTGGTTGGGGAGGACTACCAATATCAGTGAATTTAATACAGTAAACTATTGACAAGCAAAGGGGGTGCTTGCTAGGGGGTGATTTCGGCACTCCAATATTTCCTTATATACTCCAAAAAACTTTCCAATGCCTAACTAGCTCTGTGTAATATCACACGAGTAGCAACATTTTTTTTTTTTTATTTGAAGGTTCCCAGGCAAGTACCAGGGATAATTTTCATTGAACAAAAAGATATTTACAAGGGGTAAATACAAAGTTCATACGAATAGCAACTTTAACATAACAGGATCATTTCCTTTCCACTCAACAGGCCCCTTTCCTTGAAGCACTCCTCTCTTTAGCCCAGTCACCGTACAATAGACAAAAAACACTCTACGTATTTCTTTTCTCCAATTCACCGCCAGTTCCAAGCAGATCAAAAGTGTAAATTTAATTTATTTTATTTTCATCTATCGTTTACTTCAGGTTAGGCATTAATTTCATTTTTCAAATCATAACTGTAATTCCACAACACGGAGAAGTTGAGAACATTATTGTTGTTTTACAAAAATAAAAAAAATCAATACGAAAATATAACAAAATTTTTTTAAATTAAATAAATATTTCCGTCTTATCAAATACAGAAATAAAAAAATATGTTCCATCTTATTCCTTGAGAAAGTGAGATTACCAAATAGAATCATAGTGAAGTTTAGATGTTAAAATAACAAGATGCGATTTCTAGAGCTTTGAAGTAGCTGAATTAGTTTTGGGAAAGAGGAATTACAAATTTATTAAGCAGCACTAGCCCTGTTGCAAGTATTGAGGCTCCTCGACCACATATATAATTTCTATACTTAATAAATGGATACTGAACCAAAAATGAGACTTCAAATACCTGACCGACAAAACAGATCATAGTTACCACACAAAATACCTGACCAACAAAATGGAATCATAGAATCATGGTAACAACGACTAATATGGGATAACAGATCGCAAAAAGTCTTCGAATTTTGTCAGAAGTTTAGTGTTGGCGAATATATTTTTCATGGCACAGGAATTAAACCTTTTTTCCTGAGGTTCAATAAAGCTTTCTGCCAAAAAATTTGAAGTATTCAATGAGTTTTGATCAAAAGAATTATAACTAGTTAACTATAAAATGATGTATTTCACTCATAGGATGATGGAATTTGGATGAAAAACATGACATGTTTCTTCAAGCAATCTTCTGTTTTGAGCAAATAGAGAAGCGCCTCATCACTGTCAGCGATCTCTCCCAAAGAGCTGATGTGATGGATGAATACACCCCGACGCCTGTGCAAGGGCCAGCTCCATCCACTTGTTTGTCTGACAACTGGCAACTTGCTAACACCTCTCTAAGGTCCTTAAGCTGCTGCAATGTTTATTTTCAAATAGTCCTTCAAAATAACTAAAGACCTCTATTGGTTCACATTGAAAATACTGTTAACAGTAACAAAAATATCCCTATACTGTACAAATAATCTACGACGATGACAACAACCAAAGTCCCAACGAGTTGGAGTAGGCTAGAAATGAAACCCAACAAGGGGATTAGATTTCCTTTCCACAAACCTCCTCCTTTACCCACATACTGTACAAACTAAGCCAATTATAAATAAAAAAATTATACAGACCATCCATTATTAATAATCATCAAGTCACGAATTATATTTTGTCCCATTTATCTTTTCAATTGGTAGTCTTTCAGTCTCAGCTGTGTTCTTTGTTAGCCATAAACTGATAAAATATTACTCGGTGAAGAGGCCAAAGCATAGACTACCCTCACTCAGTAACATGCTTTTCACTCCATATATCACATATGATTTTTGCAGACAAAATGGCACAATCACAGAGTTTCCAGACCAAAATAAGATATTTTAACTTCGGAGAATTGGCAACCAAAACTGTAGCTAAGTCCTGATAAGATCAAAGTTTTACAAACAGTGCCAACATAGAAATGAAGGAACAATATATTGAAGAAAAGACTTACTCGTAAACTCAGCCAAAATAATGCATAGTGCAGCCCAGCAGGTTAAACAGCACATTGATGTTCTTTCTGAAGAAATGCAAATAAATATCTTCAAATCTGAGGTTAAGGTGTTCCATTACGGAGATTGCTTTCAAATAATCACTTTGAAGTATACTCTTCGCTTGTATCAAAGAAATTTGACATGAGTATCTTCAGATGCTAATGTCTATAAATTGTGTATGCCACCTTCCAACACTGATAAATTAGAAGTATGCCACCTTCCTGTCATTATATATGCTAATGACATGTATGCCACCTTCCAACACTGCACCACAAATTAGAAGTTCAATAAAAAGTCAGTTATATACATCTAATTTTATTTTCATATGAGCCCTCAGCACTTACTCTAAAGCATATTCAATACAAGCTATCCAACATCACTACATAACTACTTCACACTGCCAGCTATCTATTTCAATTCGGTTTCAGTCTGATCAGGAAAGCGCATAACAGATGAAACAAAGGTGCTCAAGTAAAAACAAAGTAAAAGTTCAAAGTCTTTGTCCCAAACAAGTTGGGAGTAGGCTAGAATTGACATCCAACCATGGTCATTTCTTTTGTATATGGCTAAGTTTTTAAATTGACTTGCCAAGCCTATCACAAGTATGCAGGGTTTAAATCCTTAAGCTCTTAAAAATTAGCCCAGAGCTCTTATTATTTGAGCTTTTAAGGCCGGGTGAATATTCAATGACAAAAGTATGACATCTTAGATTAATTAATTTAATTGCAATGTATTTATTTGATAATACCTGCAAGTATTGACTAATGGCTATGACTTCCAAGTTTCCAAAACATTATAAACACAGTCCTAGTTTACAACAAAAAAAAGCACTCCTCCAATTCTGACCCTCCATAGCAAAGATACACCAAAAATGAAGCATTTCACTTCTCCCCAAACAAAATTCTGTAACTGATACCAGCTTACGTTCATATTGACTGGGCATGGCCACTTCCTCTTATAAAGCTCCATCCATACCTAATCAGATTTAAAGAGCTCATTCAAATACTTGGAACTAGTCCCCAGAGACAACACGTCCCACACCTTCACATTTAAAAAAAATGCTTATTTACAGTTATGCATATGACAGGTAATATTTACAAGAAACACCCAAAATTATCAACATTTTTAAGAGACAAACATGACTGTTCTACTCACAGAAAGAAGCATAGCTAACACGAGAACTTCAGGGCATCATGAAAACAAAATGAAGAAAGACCCTGATTTATTAATAAATGGTGATATTTCTCAATCTAATTCATCCTTTCTTTCATCATATAATTCATCCAAACCCAATAAATTATTTGATGAAACAATTTTATTGAACCAATGGTATAATGCAAAAGAACGGACGGGTATTTTGTCCATTAATAAATTTATTCAAGTAAAGTCCACGAAGTTACTCCACCAAAGTGGCATGCTTTTTGAAATGCCAAAAGATCAGTATTATTTTATTTTATTTTTTTCAAAACATAAATAGTTTGTGCTTTTGCCTTAAAAAAAACATTCTGATATTTACACTACTGGGACTTGATCTTACTAATGATAATCCAGCACAAAGAAGGTTTTGCTGGTACAAAATCTCTCCAGGTTTCTTGCCTGCTATGTTGCACGGGTGCGGGTGCGGGTGTCGCGTCGGATTCGTTGCGGGTGCGGGGATGCGTCATTTTTCAAAAAATTAGGATACGGCAGTATATATAAAATAATCAAAATAATAAAAAAAAATATTTATATATTATGTAATTTAAAAGAACTAATTTATATATTTTGTAATTTGGTGTATATGAAATTTTTTTTTATAGATTGAACTATAGCACTAATTTTTCAATAGATGGAAATTATGCAAATAGCTCGTTCAACAATTTGTTTTTTAATTTATAGTGCTTTAACCAATATCTAAATTAAAAAAAACATTATCATCAAAAGGGCCATTAAACAAATTCATTGTATTATAATGCTTTAATCAATCACCTTATGATGCACTGTGTTGGAGCAATTACCAAGTGGGATTCTTGTTATTTTTTAGCCATTAGATCTTTGATGATCCACGTAGAAAATGGTGAAAGCAACAGGAGCGGAAGTCATTGACCCATTAAAGGCCCACTGGCTTTGTCCGGTTTTGAAATAGGGGGTTAGTCCCACATTGGATATGCAAAGTGTTAATGGCGGGTATATATTGAATGAGGTGCGAAGCGCGTTAAACATTTTGTGCGCGCGAGATTGGACTGTGCTTACAGCGCATACTCAGTCAGATACGCGTGTCGGTGGCATGTCGAAGACCGAATCGGCTAGTCAAACTAACTAAAATAATATAGTGCGCCACGTGGCGCACCCGGTGCGTGTCGCACGCGAATCGCACACGTATCCGCGTCGGACACGTGTCCGACACGGGATACGCTAGTAAATTGGAGTATCCATGTAATATAGCTTGCCTGTGATGAATTAATAATACACCAGGCAATACCAGTGCACTAGAGAGAGACATAAAGAAAGAGAGAGAGAGAGAGAGAGATACCTGCAGGAAAGGGAAGATGAGGAGAGGGATCAGCAGTACTTGTTCAATATAAGAACACACTTTTCTCCTGAAAAAAAATATAAAAGAAAAAAGTTAAACAGGATTGCTTTTGATTAGAAGAACAAACTTAATTTAAGGTTCATGCAATTCGAGTATAGTCGCAAACCAGAAGCTGAACCTCCTCACAGTACTTCCTTTCTCAATAGAGTCTGATCAGGTTACAATAGGCTATCATTCTCTGACAAAATCGAAACAGCGGCAGAGACTAGAGCTGTGCTTATAGCTACTAGGTTGGTTATACTGGTACCAGACCTGAACTAAGATACAGTTGTGGAATCCAGCCAATGTACACAAACTGCTGCCTAATACAACCGAATTAGGGCTTGATCGGGTTGCTACCTGCTCAGTGACAGGCAGGTACCAGACTTGTTTGTTATACAAAAGGGCAGTCAACACCATCCATTTTCCAAAATAAGAAAAAAAAATGAAATTAGGGTTTAATTAAAAACTCCTTTCAATAGAATTGTTTTCTAATCAGTAGAACGGACTGAAAGAGAGCGATTGATAAAAACGAAAAAAGAGAAGGAAGATAACCGACCATCCATTGAAGCGCGTCGAGTTGAGACTTGGAAAGGACAACCGAACGGACCTCCGTAACAGTGAAATGAGAGAGAGAATCAACAATATATATATATATTTTTTAATGTATGTGACAGGATTAACTTCTAACATCAACGAAGATGAGATTATGATAACTAAAGGAAGTAGTTAACTGGGCCTGCAAATGAAAATAATTAAAATATGTCTTGTCTTCCAGAATTAAATTGGGCTCTGGAAAAAAAGTAATTTTTTATATTTATAAATTAAGGCTAAGAAAGATGAAACTAAGCTATTTTATATATTATTAATCAGAGCTGATAACTGCAATCAGTCTTTAAGGCAATGACGCAATCAATAGCCATTTTAAGTAAGCGCGCTAAACTCTTCTTTCCGAAAATGGAAAACGTGATCCCTCTCTCTCACGCGATTCACCCTCACCTCTATTCCCTGTGCTTCACCTGCCTCCCCGCCCTTCGCGCGATTTCTCTCCAACACTCATCTCTCCTCTTCCTCGTGCTTCACCCACCTCTCCTCTCCCTCTCATCTGAGTCCCCTCTCCCTCCCCTCTCCTCTTTCTTTCCCCGTCTTTTTCCTCTCTCTCCACTTTCCGTCGTGTCTCTCTCATGTCCTACCTTTCTTCTTGATAAATAGAACTTCTTAATATTTTAGTTACTCCCTTGTACCATTATTTACTCCACATTTCTTCTTGATAAATAGAACTTAATATTTTAGTTACTCCCTTGTACTGTTATTTACTCCTTCGTACTGTTTAATTACTTCCTAATAAAAGACATATACAGAGTTATTACTTACTCCCTCGTATAATTTTAGTTACTCACACGTACTAGTTATTTACTCGTAGTGTTTAATTACTCCCTAATAAAAGACATATACAGAGTTATTACTTACTCCCTTATATTATTTTAGTTACTCTCATTTACTCGTTATTTACTCCTCTCATAGTGTTTAATTACTCCCTAATAAAAGACATACACAGAGTTATTACTTACCTCTTGTATTATTTTAGTTACTCTCATTTACTCGTTATTTACTCCCCTCATAGTGTTTAATTACTCCCTAATAAATTTACACAAAGAGTTATTACTTACTCCGTCATACTATTTTAGTTACTCTCATGTACTAGTTATTTACTTCCTTCATAGTGTTTACTGTTTAATTAATCCCTAATAAATTTATACAAAGAGTTATAACTTACTCCCTTGTATTATTTTAGTTACTCCCATGTACTCGTTATTTACTACCCTCAAAGTGTTTAATTATTTCCTAATAAAGTTACACAAAGAGTTATTACTTACTCCCTCGTACTATTTTAGTTACTCCCATGTACACGTTACTTTACTCTCTTATAGTAGGAGAACCAGATCTAAATGTCTTTTCCTCTTCTCACCAGAGAGAAGGGATGTGGAGATAGGGAGAGATGAAGAGGAAGAGAGAAGAGATGGGGAGATAGGGAGAGATCTCAAAGATGATGGAGATCTTATCGTCTTCCTTCTTCCTCTCTAGCTGAAGAAGCGTGAGACGAAGAGCGACGATGCGGCAGACGGAGAGGTGGTTGAAATGATTTCTCCATCGCTTCTCCAACTCTGTGAGTAGAGAGGCGGTGTGTGAGGGAGAGTAGTGAGGAGATGCGCGGAGGAGATGGTGCCGTAGAGGATGAGGAGAGTAGAGGGAGGCGTGAGGGAGACTGGATAGGGAAAAGATTTAAAATCGCGCTAGGGTGAGGGTGAGGGTGAGAGCGATAACGCTCTGATTGCTTGATTGCTTAAGACTCTGATTGTCTTAAGCAATTCTCACTATTAATGGTACTCTTCTTTGCTTCTTATTTTCATTTGCCCGTTTTGTCTCGTTTCATCTTCTTAATATTGCTTGTGATATGAAGACAAAGATGTCCTAATTTCCTACAATTTTTTTCTCATTATTATTTAATCTTTTAATTACTTCTATTTTTTTCTTCTTTTGACAAATTATGTGGATCTTAGAATCATTATAACAAACTACTCTTGTAGGCCGGCAAATTGCAAAAGTTCTCTGCTTTCGATTTTGAAATTTGTTTACAGCAATTTTAGTATACTTCTACACACGGGTAATGATTCCCCTGATATATTCTATAAAGCGTTATGCCGCCATTTTTTGAAGTAATAAACGAGTTTTGATCAAACAAAAGACAATTAATAAATCTGGCGACAAACATTTCCTTGAAGTGATGTATTTGCTTAGATAGCAATTAATCTGGAATAACGGTTACTTAGACTGTTGGAAATATTAAAACTGATATCTAGAAATACTCTTATAAATTTATAATATAATTTCAGCAAGTAATAGCAAGTCCTGATTTGCAATCCCATTAATACATACTAAGAGAAATACTTTGAAATGGGGACTTTGTATAGATATACTACAAAAGTTGCTACATTTATGCGGTCATTCAAAGAATCATTTCAACAAGAATTTTCTTTTCTTAAATGAAAATTCAAGCCCAATTGGAAATTGATAAATAAACTCATATGAAAATAACACATTTTGCTATGGATATGTAAAATTAAAGTTGTTGCATGTAGTCATGACTCCATAAAGAAGGCTGCTCATACCAAGCCTAGCCTTCTCAAGATCAAACAACAAAAAGTTATTTTCCATCTGAAAGCCACCGATCACCATGGGGACATTCTGTACCGTCTGATTTGGTAAAAAGGCAAGGCAGGCTGCATTCGTTGCCGCCATGACAAGTGCATTAGCACCAAATATTGTCCAATTATATATTCCCCCTTGAAGTGTAAAACTTATTCCTGGCACACCGTACCCCATTCTGGTACTGCTCAAGTTACGACTATCATAACACAGATCAAATGGCTTCACTGGAGCCACACGGGGAATGTACTGGGTCGCCGTGTTGTATGCACTGAGAAAAGGATGGTATATATCTTCCCTGAGTATGGTGTAAGGTGATACGCTGCTGAGCACTGCACCGCCAAGGAATGCAGTTTCTGGCATCTGAAGTGATTGCATGTTGATCGATATGCCAGTGACATTGATGTAGTAGGAAGAACTGAGAGGATTCTTGATCAATGGAGTGTACTTCAGCATAGAGCTGACATTTTTTTCTACCATTCCCATTAGATAGTAAGGACCAGTCCCAAATATAGCAACTCCTCTTCCACTGGCTGCATTGTAATATTAAAATAAATATCAATTAAGGTAGAAATTAAATAGTTCTACATTATCAACTATCCACTTAATTTTCATTGATTGAACTTGCGCAATAGCAAGTATACTCAATTTGTATCATTCTCTTAGAGAACTTATTATATTAAAATCCTTTTCATAATAGTACCTGGGAGACACAATGCAAACTGCTTCTTGATGCTGGCTCTCGAGGAGAGCTGCAAAGGCAAGGAGAGGTTAAAAGATGCAAGGCCGGCGATTCCAGTTGCATCTTTTGGAAGTAATCCAAGGAGTTTATTCGGTGCACACAAGGCCGTGGCATTGGTCACGTTCACCGAGTAGAGCGGGTTATGCCCATCAGTGCTATTGGTGGTCAAAGTTGTAAATGTGACAAAACCGGAGCCACACTTTTGGCTTACGGAGTCGAAGAATTCGGTGGTACAATCATCTTTTGAGCCGATTGTGCAATTACCAGGCGAGGGAAACTTGTTTGCGGCTTCACATGAGGGACTGGAAGGGATGTTATGGTGCTTGGTAGAATTGGAGCAAGTGGTCCATATGAAGGGGTTGCTGAGGTCTAATACAAGAGGTTTATAATTGTTGATTGGAATAGTATACAGAGAGGTGTTAGAGTCTTTGTATATTGGGGAGACTAAGGCTTTGTAAGAGATTGTGGTACCAAATTGAAAGCAAAATATCAAACAAGTTATGAGTGAAACAGTGGGGAAAAAATTAGATGCTCGTGGTGACATTCTTTAACTCCTAAATGCTTCTATGATTTGAATCTTGAGGATTATTTGATAGTGGGAATTGGTGGGCAGCTTTCTCATTTGTATAATTGTATATATACTAGTCATTGAACAAATAATGCACTTTGACTATTGTTGTTATCTAATTAAGCTAATGTAATTAATTCAATCCGATATATCGTGCAGATCACATTTTACATTATTAATTTCCATGTCCTGTGCTGAGTAAGAGAAAATCTAGGGGAGCAATAGTTTGTACTAAGGTTCAGGTTCTTTTTTGCAATTAAACTATTGTTCATATTAAATTCCACCACACAAAATAAGCTTACATGAAGACCAAAATCAATAACCTAGTGGTCTAATTCAACGGTACCGTATTATTCCTAATATTTTTGCATTGTGTTGGCAAATGTTTAATGAATTAATGAAAATCTTTTTTTTTTCGAAGGCCGGTTGGCGCACTACCAACTGCTAGAATTAGGGAATTAATGAATTATTTATATATTATCTGTTGCTATATACATTTTTACTTTTACTCTAATACTATACAACTAATGGTCCAGCAATGCAACTTTGAAAAGGATATTTTGATTATTTTTGAAGTCTAAATAGTAAATATATATGTTGATTGTTGACAATTAGAAGTTTTTTTTTTTTTAAAGAAGACAATTAGTCAGAGTTAAAGCTCTTAAATAATAAAATCACAATTTCAGTTTGGATAAGTTTTTGCATGCACACAAATTGAAGCACCCAAGACCATTGACTGCCTCAGCAGTGGGTTAAACCAATACTTGAAAGAGTTCAATAATCAATTACAATTTAAGAGAACGATGGGGAAATATTTGCCCCTAATGAGCTGTCATGAAACCACTGTTTACGTCCGAACTATCGACATGACGGCTTGCCTTTCGCGAATTTTGTTTGGAGCGTAATCATAATTTCTATGATTGACAGCCCTAAAACTAAGATTTAAAAGTTTTCTTTTGCTAATAGCACCTGCATTTCTTCATATTCGCAACAAAGATTAGAAAATATTCCGAGTCTGCTTGCTAAAACACCAAGAAGTTGTAGTCACGAAAAGGAGTATCTGGTAAACTAATCTACTACTAAAAATTTGCTTCTAACACAACTGATTTTTTTTTTTAAACCCATTATACTATATATATCTATTAATAAGTTCCTCAAATGGTTTTTTTTTTAAGATAAATTGAGAGTCAAGCGTCTTAACTTATTTTTAAAAAGGTCCTCAAATGTTGATTTCACACATTTATATTATGATGAAATATGAAGTAATCATGAGGTGAAATCATAAGGAAAGTTTCGGTAAAGGACACAATTTAACACTGTTTTTTCATTGCAGGCTATGAAATAATTGAAAAGAAATGCAATGCCTGTTGCAAATATACGGTGAGGTCGGAACCTTGTATAAAATAAACTCAAATTTGGGTTACATTTGCGAAAGTACCTGGAAAATTAGCCGCACGGAGGCAGGTATAGATGCCATGCCGCACAAATCACGGTTGCAATGTAGCCCCTGGCGTACAGGGTCTCTATATATATTGAAATCTTCTGTCAGACAAAATTTTATACTTTTTAAATTATTTAATATTTGTTCAGAATTTTTAAATCTTAATTGTTTTATACAAATTAGTAGCAAGAAGTTTCCAAAAATAGAAAGGATTAAAAAAAATTCAAAAAAAATTAGTTAAAAAAAATCTAAATTTTATTTATGATATCTCAACATAAAATTGGATTAGTTTTTTGAGGGCCTTTAAAAATTTTTTGAGGGCCAAAAATTGGATTAGTTAAATTTCAAAAAAATAAAATTTTATTTATGATATTCCAATAAAGTTATGATGCAAGGAATGTTCTATACATCATAATGCATAATAGATTTACTCTATATTTAGAGAGAGATCGGCTACGATCAAAGCGATTTAACGAATCACTTCGTCAAACCTGATTAGATCTCAAATTCAATAGCTTAAATAACTGATCCAAATCACTCAAAGTATTTTCCATATTGAAATCTTATTGCCGACCAAATTTTATATTTTGTGAGTTTTTTACTTATTTTTTCAGATTTTTAAATATTGATGTTAATAGGGGGTATAAAACTAATTAAATCGAAAAATTCTTAAATTTTTTAGAATGTAAAATTTGGTCCGCAAAGAGATTTCAATAAGAAGATCACATTGAAATGTTTAGATAGGTCATTTATACTATCATTTTTTAGATAAGATTGAGTTTAATAGAACTCTCTGTCCATAATATTTTGATTTTAGCATTTCTCTATGTATATATGGACATTTACCAAATGAAATTCATACTATTGGCGTGACTGTCTCCGTATTCAATTTGAAAGTATCACTTAGAGCATAATATTTCAGTGATTAAATTGAATATATTTTATTTTTTGTATTTCACTTTCCAAAAGTATGCATAGAATTTTGTTGCACTAGCAACAGGAAAAAGGGATAAAAATAAATAAGTGATGATTAAATAAGTGAACGTCTCCATTTATTTTGCCAAAAAAATAGTAAAGAAAAGCAACATAATTAAACAATTTGATGTCTAATATATAACAAATTAAAGCAATGTAGACAAAATGAAATGAATAAAATAACTCTCAATACACTGCAAAAATTCAAGGTGGTACTTTTATGTCTAAAAAAAATGTTAATATGATGTAATATCAGCATCAGAATGTTGATACCATAGTAACTTTATTCCATGTCCATTATTAAACAAATTTTAGTTTAGTATGTAAGTTTTATAATAATAATATTTTATTATGGAATAAAAAGTATATTTTTATTTTTATTTTTATAATAATTCTCTCTTTCCAACATTTCATTTACTTTGGTTTTTGGGTGGTGTTGGTTTTTTAAACCCGTGAAGTATGAACTGTTATATATTGAACTGTAGGCTAAGTTGTATCGGTTTGGCCTAATTGATAGTGTAGATTTTCTGTGGCTTTTAAATATAAGAAAATATGTGCTATTGAGAATCAGTCATAATATACTGCTATTTTATAGAAAGTAAACTATCTCATCGAAAAGTACATCTCTAAATATTGAGAGCCAGTTACAATATATTGCTATTTATATCACCGTCGGTATCTTGGGCAGTTTTAACCACCAAAATTTATCTATTTAGAGGCTAAACCACAGAAGATCCAGAGCTCTGTTCCTCACCATTACGCTTCACACAGGGTAGCTAGGCTGTAGACACAAGTATGCAACTTATATATTTATTCATCTCTACTCGGAGTCTCACATTCATTCAATATAACGCCATAAATAATCCTCACAAAATTCTCATTTCCTTCCTTAAAAAACCTTTCTATCCCTCTAACTCTCTCTCACTTACCCACACACTCTACCGAATTCATGACCCCAATGGCTCTTTTTCTCCCTTCTAAACTTCTCATCCCTGCCATGTTTTCATTGCTTCTGTTTGCCACCTTTAAACCAGCTCTCTCTTATTCCTATGGAGCCTCTTCAATATCTTTGGCACCTTCATACCTCCCAAAAATGCCCAAAATATCCTACATGGCTCCTGCATTACCACCGGATATCATGCCGGTCTTTCCTTCACCGGGAACTACGACCGGAGAAGCACCGTCAAGCAATTTGCCAACAATTCCATCGAGCCCTAGCCCGCCAAACCCTGACGACCTGGAGCCGAATTCCGCATTTGCACCATTTGGTTCTATGGCCACTGCCACGTCAGCAGCTGGACCATTAGGGGACGCAAGACGGGTGCCTGTAGCATTTGCCTCAGTGTTTGTTTTGCTCTTGTGGTGGTTAGTAGTGGGAAGGTGATGTCGTAATGGGGTCAAGGTGGGTGTTGTTATAAAGTTTCTCCTCTGTGATTAATTACTATTATTTTTTAGAAATTTTTTGGAGGGCTGTCAATTTATAATTTTTTACAGTCAGGATAAGGATTCGTTTGCTAGTTAGTTTGTATGGATAATTTTGTTTCTTATTTTTTTTAGGATATTATATAGTGTAATCATATTTTTGTTATGTTGTAATTTTCTCTTTTAGCTTTGGAAATATATATTCACTGTGTCCTTGCTCCAAAGTTCACATTATTACAACTGAAGATTTTGCCAAATTATTAATCTCAAAGATATTGCTAGATAAAACAAAGTAACTATCCAGAGATTCCAAAGAATGCCACCTGGAAACTGGAGAATTACAATTTCTTGATCAATTGCTTTTCTCTGTTTATTTTTCTTCATTATTGTCCATGGACAAGCAAACTGCCCTGTTAACTTCTACCTTTCTGCACAATTTCCGAAACAGTAGTCTTCTTTTTATGGCGAGGATTGCTAAATTAAATATATTTTCTTAGGTTATATAGTGTAATTATATTATCTTATAGCTTGTCTATTATTGTTGGAAAAATATATTAATGGATTTGGGCCTGCTCTCGGTCCTACCTGCAAAATACACAGTTATTATTACCACTGAAAATTTTGACAAATTAAAGTCCAATAATGTTGCTAAACAAATTCCAGCAACTTTTGAGAGAATCCAAAGAATGCCATCCGGGCACCAACAATCTGGAAAAACTGCAATTTCATGAGTTTATTTGCAATGCTGTATTTTTCTTCATTATTATATGTTGACAAGCAAAGTGCCAATAACTTCTATTTTCTCCAGAAAAAAGTTCAAAAATAGTGGTCTCTTTATGCTGAGGATATGATAAGTTTACTATATAAATATACTTATATTATATACATAGACTTTAGATGGTCCTTCAACTTCCAGAAACAAAATTAAAATTGAATTGCCAAGTGTCCTCTGTTCTGGCACACTTTGTTTGTTACCTTTTTAGGTAAAGTCTTTTTAAATTAAATCTGTGTTGCACTTTTTGAATTAAATCTGTGTTAGAAGACCACTACTTCTCGTTGCTTTTGTGCAATCGGAACATTAATTTATCTTTTCTTTTCTTCCCTTCTTCTTTTCCCGGAGTAATTAGAAATAGGCTAATAGCATGAGAACAGAGTGGTTATAATTAATGCGTAAAGTGATGACAAAGAAATATGGTAATTATTTGGGGATGTTGGAAGGATGAGTCAATCATGGTCATGGTCATGAGCTGGTTACGCTCAGATAAAGTCTAAAGGAAGCCATCATCACTGATCTAACCCCAATTATTGTCTAATCACGGTCCCCCAAAAAATAAAATTTTCTTTTTGTACGTTTTTTTATCCCATTATTTCCGAATTCCGACAAAGGTTGCGCTTGCTATTAGATTCTTGCGGTTCGGTACAGGTCAAATGTTCTAATAAATTACCTCATTTTTTTTTTATTGGAGTACTATGAAAAATTGGTGCCTATAGGTTGTTAGATAAATATGAAAATTTGGACGGAAATGAAATTGAAAACTACGAAGATACAAATAAGTTTTAAAATTTTATTTTGCAGATTAATAAGCGAATCTATTTTTCAGGAATATATATAATATAGTGTAAAAAAAAATTACGTTAAGGATTTTTAACAAAAAAAAATTCCCTTTTAATTTCATTATTTATACTTCTATTTTCATTATCTTGTTACACTAATTACTTTCCTGAAAAAAGAATATAAGATTTGAGTAATGGCAGCAAGTTGCTATACTTCGACGCTGTTCTATTTGACACAGAGGATCGGGGTATGAAAAAATGAAGAGAACTAGAGGTCCGGTAACGGTCGCAAAATGGTGCATGCTTCTCAGGTAAGATGCGCGATCGTTTGTATACAGAATGTTTTAAATCCGTGTGATTCTTTGTGTAGTTTTTCAGTGTGTCACAGGCTGACAAGTCTCAAGTTGTTATGTTGTGTTGTTTAACGTTGTGTCAAACCCTTAAGTATGTTTATTGCATTTGAAAAAAAAAAGACTTGAGCATTAAGTAATAGATCGAAATAAAAATAGTAATTTAATTCTATAAACTTAATTTATTTTTAAATTATCATTAATATAAGTACTGTTGTAATAAATTTTATTCAAATATTTTAATCTTTTAATACATCTTTGATACAAAATTTTTAGGTCTTTTATATGGCATCAATTTAATATTATTTTGAATCTTCATTTTGTTTTACCTCGGATGCCAACTCTATTTGCGGGCAAAAAAAATATAAAATTTTATATCACAAAAATCTTTATATTGGACCAATTTTATTTTATGCTGTTCTTTAGTTAGGTCATGTAAGATCGTGTCGAAGTGGTATTTTTTATTCTAACTATTCCTTCATATATTGTACTAGCTGGATGTATTTGATACCAAACACACTCTAATGTTTTCAATACAGTCGCAATATAGAAGCTTAATCTATATTAGAAGCTTTTTTTTCCCCTTCCCGTGCAATTATATTTCGTGGTGAGTACAAAAGATCCAAGAAGAGAGAGGATCTAGTGCATGTGAGGAGGGGATATGAATGATAGGAAAAGGACATTTTGGGATGTTTGAAAAATGTGAAACTAGGCAGATGCGATCAAAGCCTGCTTTAGTCTCTTCTGCACGTGCATTGTCGACCTCACTTTCACCATATAGACTTACAGTTAAAATACTGCCAAATTATTTAAAAAAAAAATACTGCCGAATTGTTTTTTTAAAAAAAAACCTACTAAATTGACGTCTGTTTTTCGTTCCGAGCTTGCTCTTAATATAATGAAAAATCAAGGGGTAGTCTTTTCTTTAAAAACAAGGAAAATTCTAAGGTAATTTTATTAGATGCTTATATTTTTTCGAAAAAAATTAGATTAAAACTTACTAAGTAATCGTGCCCATCCAATATGTAGGTAAATTTTTATTTAGAAAAATATTATTACTATTTTTTATCAACTGAGTGACGAACAATAACGATATTTAAAATAAAATGATATGAAAAATGACTTGCTTGAACAAGACAAATTATTGAACAAAATCTATCTTTGATCTCAAACAGAGAAAATAGATTAACTAGCATATTAATAAAAATCTTTTGTGACCGGACTTTACTTTTTATCATCCTTTGATATTGCTTTGTTTGTCTATTTCTAATAATTTATTAGAAAAAGGTATTACAATGAAACAATAATTTTTATTTCCATTTAGAATGAATAGTTAGTAAACTTACATGATGATTCACGTTTTGTCATTAATCAAATCAGATTTAAACGATTAACTGTTAAAAATTCATAGAGTAAGTTAATTATTTACACTCTTAAATTAGTGCTTTTATAATTAAAATAACTGGTATGTATCAGAAATTCAAAATGAAGAAATATTTCCTTTTTTAAAGAAAAATAGCAAACTTTTTTTTATAGCAGCAGTCAGACACGTTGCTGTTCCGGCCCTAGCAATCTTCTTGTATGCACTTTTGCTTGCTCACTCAGATTTTTCGTTTATAAAGTGCCTTTTTAGTTCGCTTTAACAGTCTCATTACATATTCATGATAGAGTAGACATAAATTGTAATGCTTAGAGAGGCCATTATTCTGACAAGGAAACATCTTGACAGCGACTTTTAAGAAACACAACGTTTACAAAAAAACAAAAAGGTGTTATTTTGCCACCAACACCCTAGAATTACAGATTCCTCTGCAGACAACGAATCAAAAATTTGTTTTTTTTTTTTTTTTTCTCTCTCGTAACTCCTGTGAAATATATATGTTTTTGGTTATTCAGAACAGACGTCGTTGACATTTATGAACGGTTTTTTTTTTTTTTTTTGTGGGGGGGGGGGGGGGGGGGGGGGGGGGGGTGGGAATTACAATGCTTCCAATGATGATAAAATGATGCATGATTAGTCGTCAAACTTATATATGCATCAAAATATGACTTTATCCCTAAAAAAGATGACAAAATTTTAGACCACCTATATACTACTAAATTCTAGTTACTTGATATTTAGTCAACAAATCCAATCTAACCTTTTCGATTGACCATGAGGCCTAATTTTCATTTAGTTACTATATCCATATTAAGAACTATGAACTTATTTCAAACGGATGAAATGAGGCTATGCCTATCAGCAAAAATTAAAATTAAAATTAATTAATAAGTAATTAATTTGTAGGATTTGTTGAATGTTGTATCGAGTTCCTATAATATTCTCTTCTTTTGTAGAAAGTATGCATTTAAAAAAGGGGGCACCCGTCAAAGGTCACAGGTACGAAATCTGAATGGGGGTCTTTCATGGACATTTAATTTAAAAATAAGTTGGGAGATCTTGACCCCAATTTATCTTAAAAAAAAAGGGGCACCCTGATTTAAAAATGGTGGATGCAAAAATTTCAATTAATTGCCTACTTAACTACTTTACAGATTTACTAAAATTACATTTTACTCGCCTACTCGGACAAGATAATAAACATCGATTTGAGGTACTAAGTATAGAGAGCTCTGATATGGTCTGTTTAGCACTTTAGCTACAACATAACTGGTTCTGTTTTAATAATGAAATGAGATAGGCTTAAATACTTAGAAAGTAGGAGTACAAATTATGTCTTTAATTTTTTACTGAACAGGAAAGATTAAATGCCCGAGAAATAATTCATGTCTGACCGTTTTCATGAATCATGATATGCCTGTCAGATTGGGTTTGGGTGGGGGGGTCACATACTCATATGGCGATGACTGGATAATTTCAGTCGTCATTAAAAGACAGCGGCTTGACCCTTGTTTTTCTTCAAAAAACACTATCTCAAGATACATTTGTAGTGATTTTGATTGCAAACTTTTCTGTTCCCCGAATATTATTACAAACTTGTGGTTGACTTGGTTTGTAATTTTTTTTTTTTTTTAGGGGGGGGGGGGGGGGGGGGGGGGGGGGGGGGGGGGGGGGGGGAATTTTAAAAGAGAATAGTATAAGTTTCGTAATTGGTTTAGAACTTAAGGTACTCATTTTATACTCCTTGGGTTTAGCACGTCTCAAAGTAGAGATATGTGAATAATGCTTATGTTCGTTTCATTTCATACGAGAGCTTGAGATGGGCGAGATTGTGATTTAGAGAGCTTTTCTCAAAAAAATCTTCTTTGCACGTCTCCTGTAAACTTTGCTACTTGAGCACTTTGCTTTTTAAAAAAAAAAAAAATGGAAGGGAAGAGAGACAGTTTTGGGATTTTTGGTATAGTTGATGTATTGTTAAAATGAAGAGAAGTTTAGGGCATTTCGAAGATCCCACTTAAATTTGCGGAGGGAGTAACGTACTAACGTATAATAATAATAAACCCTTAAAAGGACGGTGAATTCGTATATTAGATTGGTTGCCGAAAAAATTATAACTAATCTTAATTAATTAAGAAATTTTAAAATAATCCGTTTTTAATCAATAATTTAAAAATGACTTCGCAGTTTCGGAATCTCGGATTCCGAAACTAATTCTGCTTAGTTTCGGAATCTCAAATTCCGAAACTAGCCAGTTTCGGAATCTCAAATTCTGAAACTAGCCAGTTTCGGAATCTGAGATTCCGAAACTAACTATCTCAAATTTTAATCGGAAAATTTTTTGTCTTATTCACATAAATTTTGTCCTATTCATATAAGTTGGCTTATGAGAATCCGATTTTAGCTCAAATATATTTTTCAAAAGTTTGTCTTCTTCATAAGGACAAAATGTAATTATTGTGGGATGCGAAATGGGTGTTAATATTTTTTTTTATTATATATAAACTTGACAGAGATGCCAAGCATGGAAAAGCTGTGGAATGATGAATCTGGGAAAGCTGTATATTATAAGAACAATCCTAACTTTCTAACGGTGGCTTCAATATATATATATATAGGATTCAACATTTTTGTTTGAAAAAAAAATATATGCGTGTTTTATATTATTTGGATAAATTATAGATTAAATTGTACACACTTTTCAAGTGGCTAATTCATCAAATACTAGCATATTTACACTGTTAATTTCTTCAAATCACTTAAAATAACAATTTATTTTTTAATTATGACTTATGAGTGTGTTAAACGCAAAAACCAAGAGAGTAGGATCTCATAATCCGCACGCCCGAAGTATTCAAATGGACATCTTAAGGGTTCTGAAAATTTTTCTTTTGTTTTAAGAAAAAAATTATTTTCTAAAGTTAAATATTCATAAGAAATTCTACAGCCTAGTACTGAATTTATGACTTCTACTCAATAAGCATTATCTTAAGATGTTTAATACGTTAAGCGAAATATTAGAAAGTCAGAAACCATTCTAAGTAATATGTACACCACATATGTACTCATTTCTGAATTCTATTTGTAATCTATTTTCATATACTATAAGAAATTACCATTCTCTTATTAGTTAGACAAAGATAATGAACCGTCAATGTACGTTTTTATTTTCACTCAACATTTGGCGCCAACTCTTTGCAACATTTTTATTTTCCGAACTCCTAAATGTACACTTGATACTATAAAATGTGCCAAGTATTCTAAAAAAAAAAAAAAAATTTTTAGTATACTCACTTGTCACAGTTTAAACCATTTTTTAAATACAAATTTATAAACACATGACGCGTACTTGACAATTCAATAATACATACTTAACTATTGTACGATACATACTAGATATTTAATTTTTATTAAAAATTCGCAAAGAATAGTTAGAAAATATTTTAAGTTTAGTGATTCTAGCTAGTAGATGTTATTAATATATAACTAATCACTCATGGGTAAATTATGCTTGCGTTGAGTTTTTGATATATAATATGTCTTTCGTTCTATACTCATTTATTAATGATTGGTGCAAGCTGAAAGACTACTATGTCTTGTTTGGTTTTAAGTGGGGTCATTCTGTTTTTCGTTGAAGTACGTTAGATGGAATTTTTCGCAAAAATTAATTGCTTATCGAGGCTAACCAAAATTTTATTTTAAATGGAACTTTTAATTTATCTCTGCGTCGAGCAAGAGCCGAATTATGATTTTTCCGCTGCTATATGTTTTCTACTAATTATTGATGAAGAAGAAAAATAAAAATAGTGGCTAACAATTTCATGAAGTATGCTTCCTGCTACGTACAATGCATTTTATGATATTGAATTAGTTTCTGAATATCATCTTTAATTTATCTAATTTTATGAAGTATGCTTCCTGCTATGTACAATTTCATCCACAGCTTTTCCATGCTTGGCATCTCTGTCAAGTTTATATATATTTAAAAAAAAATATTAACACCCATTTCGCATCCCACAATGATTACATTTTGTCCTTATGAAGAAGACAAAATTTTAAAAAATATATTTGGGCTAAGAATCCAACTTATATGAATAGAACAAAAATTATGTGAATAAGACAAAAATTTTCCGATTAAAATTTGAGATAGCTAGTTTCGGAATCTCAAATTCCGAAACTAGCTAGTTTCAGAATTAGTTTCGGAATCTGAGATTCCGAAACTGCGAAGTCATTTTTAAATTTTTGATTAAAAACAGATTATTTTAAAATTTCTTAATTAATTAAGGTTAGTTTTAATTTTTTTCGGGATTGGTTGGAACTTGGAAGTTCAGTAGAGATAAAAAGGCCCAAAATAAATCTTTCAAGAATTTTGTGGGCTTTTTTTACCTGGACAAAACTGCCTAAATAAGTCCTAGTGCCAAGACAACAACGACCCAAAGACTTCCCGCGCTGCATGCCTGCATAGTTTTTCCTTGATCCCACAACGTCAACATCAGGATCAGGTACGTCTTGAAGTTTGAAATTGAATTGATTCATTGGGGCACGACCAATTTGATGTCGCATTGAATAACTGCATAGCCATGAATATTGCTGCAGAGAATACTCTGCATCCTTTATCCCCTCAATTGCGAGATATATAAACTTATCTTCACGTACTAAAAAAAATTTAAAAATGGATAATTCATAATCTTGACATAGATTTAATTACGAAAATTAATTGTGGCCTAATTATTACTTTTCTCACTAGGTAAGCAGGTCATAGCTATTACTAATATAAGAATACAAAATCAAGCTCTTTCAAGTTTTTTTTTTTTGGCAAATAAAAAGTTGCTTTTATGTAATGTTTGCTAGAAAGCTCAATAAGATCTGCGCAGAACCCAAAGGGCAATTAGAATATGCTTACTATGATGTTCAAATTTTATGTTATCTCTTAATTGATTGAAAAGAACTGCAGCATGAATCGGCATGCACCCAACTAATTATTGTAATTAACATAAATCTTACATGCACTTGTATAATTTTGTAAGGGAAAGCAGTAGCTCAGTAAAATAAAGACACAATGACGAAAGTAAAAAAGCAACAATTAGAAAAGCTGAAAGAAAACAAAACAACACCAGTACAAGTAATTGAATACAAATCTCCAAGGAGGGTTTTCTTCGGCTCCGCATGTTGTTATGGGTGGTATTCTGCACTTGATGTATCAATGATCCCGCCATGGTATAACAGAGCCCATAAATGAGTGATGAACTCAGAGCCATTACCTAGCTCCTGCATATGTGCTCTGGTTGATCCTGATGGAGCGATGAAGAGGATATACTCTGACCAGAAGTCAGCAAGCATCTTCCAGCGCTGAGAGTCATCATTTATCTTCTCATTCAAGTCCCGCCCCAGTGCCGCTCCCCGATGAATAATTTTGCCTTCACCGTCTCCACAACTCATCATCATTTCATACTATGCTTCCAACTTTCGCTCTCTGTCAAAAAACTCACAAGTCTCTTCAAATACTTTCCAAAGCATATATTTCACAGAATTTCTACTTGTTAACGGTAACAAATCAGGAAGAAAAGCAACCAAGTAAGCACAGTAGTTGGACAAGTGGGTTGCGACCTTGAAGTTGGGTTCAATTGACATTTTATTGCCACCTTCTTTTACTGGATGAATTGCGCAGAAGCTAGTCGCGATGTGCCACACCATTATAGTGTGAACTGGTGTTGCAAGATTGAGTGTCCATTGTAGATCATGAAATATGCTCTGTCCACACCTTTGCAGTGCCACCGTACCATTTGTGAGCTCACCCCGGCTCCTTACGAGAGTGTCAAAAATTGCATTCTTCACATCTTTGGAGAGTACAACTGCTTTACTCTTCTTCAACCCTCGTGGTCGTGGTGCCTTTGATTTTTCTACAGCACAAGTAGAAATAAAGAAACACCTGACACGTGACCTTCGCAGGGAGGTTTTGCTGCAATTTCTCACCAGTGAATATTGTCCAAGGGTATTCTTCACAGATAGAGACAATCTTAGCTTGCATAAAGTTGCTATAACCTAATAAAAAAGTAGAAAAATTTAAATATAATCATAGATAAATATATCAAAAGTTTGGTAAGAAAAAATAAAAATAAGTAGCCGCATCTCTATTCTCTACCTTGTAGCGTGATAGGCTGAGATGTGTTTTAAGCAGGCTGGCATCTGAAGAAGACAGTTGGCTTGCAACATGCGAAAAGTTGCTTCTGACATTTCGACAAACTATAATTACTTTTGCCCAGTCGCAAAATACAAAAGTGACGTCGAAAAACTCTATTAGCATTAATAGGATCAAAAGTTCATCTGTTATACGATAATCACTATCACGGACATTTCTAATTTTGTGCTGGCGAAATGCTTCGGTTGCTATCCAAATAGTTACTCCGAACATTCCTCCAAGTAACATTAAATTCAGTACTGGAAAACCAGATGCAAACCCAACAGGATACCTCGTGAAAAAAAAGTCACGTAAAAATCCAATCTCCATTTTTATTACCCTAAATACCCTCTCTTTGTCAACCTCCCCTTTATCTACCCCTGTCTCCTTGGCACACAGAAGCCCATCGAGCACAAATTTTTTTGTCTTCGGTTGCTGGGCCTCTGCTGCAGGATACCCAAAATACCGCCTTCGAAGCAACTTGAACAATGCAAAAGAAAGGCATACATCTTTCAGGTTCCCTTCTGTATCCACAGATGGGTGCAGGAGTCTGTTACGCTATTGATGAGAATTTGAGCGTAATTGAGAACAATGAGAGACGAGAAGTGGTTTGATTGATAGAAGAAGTAAGAGAATAGTGTAATTGAGAAGAAGAGATGAAACAATCGAAATTTTATTCAGAATTTTTCATAACCCTTTTACATCAGCTCTCATCTATTTATAACCAGAAAAACAGAAAAATAATTACAATCTGACTTTCCGCTATTTACTACTTTCTACTTAACCAATTACATTGTGACACATCAGCTCAACATTCTAATATTAATTAACGGACTCTTTACTGCACCAATCTTTAAGCAAATCTGGCGGCTAACACAATTCCTGCCGTTTGCCTTTAATCCGCGAGCCCTTCTCCTCATCATTCGTTTCGCTAACGCCGTCATCTCCGTTAGTCTTACTCCTCTCTTCTGATTGGTTGGCACCTCCAACGGCTACCTTGTCAGACGTAGGCTGTGACATTCCCCTCCTCTCAAAAACCTCCTTGTCCTCAAGGGTAATGTGGGGAAAACGCCTTGTAACCACATCATAATCAATCCACTGAGCATCCTCTTCGGTCTGATGCTTCCATTTTACCAGTAATTGAGGCACTGGTAGGTTATGCCTTTTGATCAATCTCCTATTTAATATATACTCAGGCTCAGTTTGTGCTGCAACTGCTGAGCCAATTATGGGAAGTGTTGGTAGAACAGTTTGACCCTGGCCCACTCTACCTTTTAATTGAGATACATGAATGACAGGATGAATAGAAGAGGTGGCAGGTAAGTTTAATTTATAGGCCACACTACCAATTTTCTGGAGGATTTCAAAAGGCCCATAAAATTTAGGATTCAATTTGCTATGAGTTCCTCCAGAAATTGAAAGCTGTCTGTATGGTTGCAGCTTCAAATACACCCAATCACCCTTGCTAAATTGCCTCTCAGTCCTACCAGAATCAGCCTGCTTCTTCATTCTGTCCTGTGCTTTTACCAATTGGTCCCTCAATTCTTTTAAAATTTGTTGTCTGTCTTGGAGGAGTGTGTTGACTGCATCCACATTACTTTTTGGAGCTGACCCCATTGGCAGTGAAGGAGGGTCATACCCATAGAGTGCTTTGAATGGTGTAGTAGCCAAGGAGCTGTGGAAATTGGTATTATACCAGTATTCAGCTAATGGGACCCATCTCACCCACTTATGCTGCTGCTGAAACACCATACCCCTCAAGTAGGTTTCCACACACTGATTAACTCGTTCCACCTGCCCATCTGACTGAGGGTGATAAGCAGTACTCATATTGAGTTGTATATTCACTTTGCTCATGATTTCTTTCCAGAATTTACTTGTAAAAATTGGATCCCTGTCAGACACAATGCTAAGAGGCAATCCATGAAGCTTGTAAACATTGTCCAGAAAGGCTTGAGCTACTGTTGCTGCTGAATATGGATGTGTTAGAGGAATGAAATGACTGTATTTAGTCAACCTATCCACTACCACCAACAACACTTCCTTCCCTTCTGATTTGGGCAAACCAGTGATGAAATCCATACCAATGCTGGTTCATGCTTGCTCAGGAATGGGTAGAGGCTGTAACAATCCAGGAGAGGGAACATGTTCAGGTTTGGTAATTTGACATACCTCACAAGATCTAATGTGGTTGATAATAAACTGCTTCATGAGAGGCCAATAAAACAGTGATTTCACTCTTTTATAAGTGACCAAAACGCCAGAATGACCCCCCAGACTAGAGTTATGCAACTCATGTAACAACTGAGTCCTCCATTCTCCAGCCTTGCCAACACAAATCCTCCCTTTATACCTTATCAAACCTTGATGTTCAGAGAGTTTGGTTTGATCAGGAGGTCCTTCTAATAACTGCTTCCTCAGTTGCACTATCCAATCATCCCCAATGTAACTGGCCTGCAAATCAGTGACCCACTGAGGTATTAACTCAGAAACCATGCATAATTCACCTTGTGAAGCTTCTGACTCCTCTCTTCTAGAAAGAGCATCAGCTACCAGATTGCTGGTACCCTTTTTATACTCAATAGTATATTGTAACCCCAATAGTTTACTCAAACTCCTGTGTTGCATGGCTGTATTGATTCTTTGTTCCAATAAATGCTTAAGACTGATGTGATCAGTCCTGATGACAAATGGGCCCCCTATTAAATAATGTCTCCATTTGGTGACAGCAGTAACCAATGCCAAAAGTTCTTTTTCATAAGTGGAGAGAGACTGGTTTGTGAAACTCAACCCTTTGCTCATAAATGCCAGTGGCCTCTTGCCCTGCATAAGTACAGCCCCTATCCCTAATTGACTGGCATCAGTTTCAATGGAGAATGGCTGAGTGAAGTCTGGAAGCCCTAGGACAGGAGCAGTGGACATAGCTACTTTCAGGTTATCAAAAGCTAACTGTGCCTCTGGAGACCATTTGAATGCATCTTTCTTCAGTAATTCTGTAAGTGGTTTTGCAATAACCCCATAATTGCATATAAATTTCCTATAATATCCAGTGAGGCCCAAGAAACCCCTCAATTGTTTGACAGATTTGGGGTTAGGCCAAGTAACCATGGCTTTAATCTTCTCTGGGTCAGTAGCCACTCCTTCCTTAGATATTATGTGGCCCAAGTATTCAACCTGATCAGTACCAATGGCACATTTGCTTAGTTTGGCATACAGCTGATTTTGTTGTAGTAGCTGCAGGGTAAGTTCCAGATGTTGAACATGCTCCTGAACTGAGGCACTGTATACCAATATATCATCAAAGAACACCAAGACGAATTTTCTCAAGTATGGTTGAAAGATGGAATTCATCAAGGACTGAAATGTAGCAGGAGCATTTGTCAAGCCAAATGGCATGACAGTAAATTCATAATGGCCCAGATGAGTTCTGAATGCAGTTTTGTAGATATCTGGATCATGCATTCGAATTTGATGATAACCAGACTTGAGATCCAACTTAGAGAAGATGGTAGCTCCTTTCAATTCATCCAATAAATCATCAATTATGGGAATAGGAAACTTGTTTTTGACAGTGCACTCATTGAGCTGTCTGTAGTCAACACATAGTCTCCAAGAATTATCTTTTTTCTTGACCAACAGTATAGGAGATGCAAATGGGCTAGTGGAGGGCCTAATGTATCCTGACTGTAACAGTTCCTCAATTATTTTTTCAATTTCCAATTTCTGGAAATATGAAAACCTATAAGGTCTAATATTCACTGGGTGAGTCTCAGATTTCAAATTGATTTGATGATCCACCAATCTTTGAGGGGGTAAAGTAGTAGGGTTAGTGAACACTGATTTATACTGAGTAACTATTGTCTGTAACTCAAGAGGAATATGTGGCATGGTTACTGTTTCTTGAGGGGGTTCATCACAAATGGCAAATAAATGGGCAACAATAATCTGACCCCCTTTTTCCAATTCTTGACTGACTGTGATGTCACCTTCAAACATTTGAACCTCAGCAATCTCCTGTTGCACTTGTAACTTTACCAATTTACCCTCTGAAGTCAAATGCACACACCCTTGTACACAGTCAATCACCACTGGGCCCACCTGAGCCATCCAATCCATGCCCAAAATGATGTCATACCCTTGCACTTCTAGCACTCTAAAGTCACCCACAAACTTATGAGTCTGTAACTGGAAGGGTAAGGTTGCACACCTCCTATTTGACAACAGCTTGGCCCCACTAGCAGTTTTAACAATCATAGGTGGAGATGGTAGTGTCTGAAGTTGTAACACCTGAGTAATGGAAGGGTGTATGAAGGAGTGGGTGCTCCCACTGTCCAATAAAGCCATAATAGGTGTTTGCTGCACATACCCTTTAAATTTTAAGGACTGAGAACCCAATTGATCTTGAGGGGTGCACATAGATATATCAGCATGTTCACACTCAATCTCAGATAAATTGTTGAGGGTAGTATCATCTTGAATCTCACTGTCCATCTCACCATGTTCCTCAGTAGGCAAACTAGCTTCTAGCATTAACAATTTTCTCTTCAAACACTTATGAGACTGGGTATACTTCTCCCCACAATAGAAACACAGACCCAATTGTCTCATCTGATCCCTAGTCATGCTATTAAAAGAGGTGGAAGAAGAAGGTAAAGCTGGCCTTGAGTTGGGATAAGTAAGCAACTTCTTCTCAGCTAATTCTTTGCCCTTATTATCTTGGAAAGAACCTTCATTCTTGACAGAAGGAAGTGATACAGTTCGACCCTAGTTTTTATACCTTCTATCCATTCCTTCTAGATTCAGTTCAGCTTTCTTAGCATAATTAAATGCTTGATACAAGGAAACAGGTTCAAGAACCTCCACAGCATATCTAATATCCTCCTTCAAACCTTCAAGAAACCCTTGGACATAGAAGGTATTGTTTCTGATCTTGGTTTCACTAATCAATCTGTATTTAGCACTTTCAAACTGTCGAATGTAATCCACTACTTTACCAGTTTGGTGGACTCTCTTAAAATCACCCACTGGATTGGAGCTATTGTAAGCAAAAAATCTGTCAAACACTTCTTCCACTAACAAAGGCCAAGGAAAAATGGGACAATCCAGTTTCACACAGTCATACCATTCTTGGGCTTCTCCAGTGAAATGCAAGGTGGCCAATTGAGACTTGTAATGTTCAGGAACTTGAAATATCTCAAAATAGCTCTCACATTTTGTTTTCCAAGAAGAGGGATTCGTACCATCAAATTGGGGAAAATCTGTTTTTGGCAGGTGTATTCTTGAATCGCCAGATCTCATGTTTCTGCGATTATCATCGCCTCCAGCTCCTTCCCCAACAGCAAAGCTTGATCCACGACCATTTCCATCACTGAAAGTGCCTTCTGGTTGTTGAATCACAGGAGGAGTCGCTTGAGCTTTGAGGAGTTGGTCCAATTTGGAGTTTAACTCATTCATCTGTTGAGTGTGCAGCAGCTTGTTTTGCTCCACTTCTTGAGCTAATTTCACCATTGCCAACTGCAAATCATCACCGCGCTGATCACCTTGAACTTGTTTCGGAGGCATCTTGATCACTTCTTGAATGAAGAGAATAATTACCCAGATGTGATCTTAGGGCTGCTGATACCACTTGTTACGCTATTGATGAGAATTTGAGCGTAATTGAGAACAATGAGAGACGAGAAGTGGTTTGATTGATAGAAGAAGTAAGAGAATAGTGTAATTGAGAAGAAGAGATGAAACAATCGAAATTTTATTCAGAATTTTTCATAACCCTTTTACATCAGCTCTCATCTATTTATAACCAGAAAAACAGAAAAATAATTACAATCTGACTTTCCGCTATTTACTACTTTCTACTTAACCAATTACATTGTGACACATCAGCTCAACATTCTAATATTAATTAACGGACTCTTTACTGCACCAATCTTTAAGCAAATCTGACGGCTAACACAATTCCTGCCGTTTGCCTTTAATCCGCGAGCCCTTCTCCTCATCATTCGTTTCGCTAACGCCGTCATCTCCGTTAGTCTTACTCCTCTCTTCTGATTGGTTGGCACCTCCAACGGCTACCTTGTCAGACGTAGGCTGTGACAGAGTCTCTCTTTACAACTCCAAACCTTTTCAACTGTGACAACATGATCAGTCAGTTCAACCTCTGTTGTGTAGTCTGGTGCTTCGGTCCTAGGGTCCACTTTCTCTTCACCCAACACAAGGTACTTGTACCCTTGCATGATTTCAGGATCTATTGCATCACTAGGATTCGTCAGTTTATGCTCACTCTTCAATCTTCATGTAATCAGAAAGGAGGTTGGCATTTTCAAGACCATATGCTCGTTGAGCCAGCAAATAACTTTTAACCCGGATCAAGAATTTAGCCACCACTAATAACCAAAGAACCAAAAGCGAGGGGTAAAAGTCCCCCTTGCCCTTGTATTTGATAATCAAATATCCGGCTACTAAACAGTTGTACAGAGAGATGTACTCACGGGACCATCTTGTAGAAGCTTGCTTCATGAGTGAACAGCTTGAAATGGTGGAGACATTCTCATATGCCATGATAAGAACTACTACCCATATCATGTAAATGTCGTTTTGGTTTGTATATGCTGTAGCAAAACCTATCCCTTGGTTGATCAGACTAATGACTGGATCACTCACCATCTCGGGGATCTTCTTTAGGATCCTGCTAGTATGCCACAGCCTGAACCTTGTAATAACAGTGGCGAAAGTCACAAGCAGCAAAAATGCCGATGCGCAAGTGTAAGCAACCAGGAAGAACCTAGGCGATTTGCCCGTGTAATTAGGTGCAGGCGGCTGCACTGGTGCGAAATTTCTGTCCATGTGTTGGGAATCGAGTGAAGTGATTTTTTGTCTCTCCACTGGTGTCTATGATTTGGTGGGGAAATATAGACAATTAGGGGCACTTAAGTATCTTTGTTTAGCACAACATTTTTGGTTGAATATACCTTGTGTCTTGAGTATTTATAACAGTTCTTCAATATCACACAAGGAATTTTGTTGGGTCCCACAACAAAATTATAGTGGTGTTAATGTTATTAATAACAACGCTTGTTGACTTGACTTGAATATATATTTGTGTAAATTTTTCTTTTTTTTTTTAGGAAGCACAGTATTGATCGCGTCAGTATGTCACAAATAACTTGTTCATTTGGACTTGTTTGGATTGTACAAGAATAACTATTTTTTGGAAGAAAAGTACAAGAGTTCTTCCTAAGCATTCATAAGTTTTGAAGAGAGTGCTAAGACTCTTCCCAAAATCCTTCTTCCAACAAAAAGTTGAAATTAGAATTTTTTTCTTAGGAAGAAAATTTTAACTCTTCTTTCCTAGAAGAGTTCTTCTTGGACTTATTTTCAAATCATTTAAACACAAGCATAAGTAGAGAAGTCCTGCATATATAGTTCCCGCTTTGGCACTAGCCTTTGTAATTATATATTTATTATCTTTTTCTCTGATAATGAAGGAGACGAAGAAATTTCACATTTATTTTGTCTGATAAAGTGATATTAAAAAAGAAGATATAAGAAGTCGTTCTTTAAAATTAATGAAGAGGCCAATTTGCAGCATGATATATGTGTTGTTTGAATGCAGATAATATTATTTGCAAATTAAGCTAACTATATTGGTGTATTGTGTAGAATGGATTCAATTGTATATATTATTTCCGAACTACAAGCTATTAATTAGGTTAGCTTTGCAGATATTATCTAAGTCAATAAGTTTAACTATGAATAATCATCATAATTCTACGTCTTCTTCATTGCATAGTGTCATTCATTGTTAAAATCAGATATAAACCTCTTTAGTCTTCTCTATTTGGATATAAACCCCTCTAATTTTCATATTCGGAAATAAAATCCTGGTTTATACAGAAATATACCTTCTCACTGATTTTCATCGTTTTTTATGTATAAATTCTCAAATTTATAAAATTATGACATAAATATCCCTGCTTTGTGTACTACCTCCATCCTGGACAGGACTCTCCATCTTCTCCATCTAGAACAAGAAAGGCCCGAGGGACTCTCTGTTGCTTCATCCCCATAATGTCAGGCCAGTATCTCGCCTAAAGTGCAGTACATGTCAGGGGCAATGAACGTTAGAGCAAATAACAAGAAAATGACATTTTCATAACAGTATGGTGCCATTTGGATGTGTTAGGAATAGCATAGAAATAGTGTAAATTTAAAAAAATGCGAGATTTCGGAAAGCGTGGAAAGAGTGCTATTTTTGGGAATAAGAAATGTTGTTTGGATGGTGAGTTAGGAATAGCGTTGGGAAGAGTGTTATTGAAATGAAAAGTAATGATAAAAGTGTTATTGGAAAGAGTGTTATTAGAAATAGTGTTATTCATGAAATTGACTATTCCTGTCTTATTCCACTTGCGTTTGGATGATTTTTCTCTGCCAGAAATTGGCTATTCTGGGAATAGACCTATTCTCCACCCATCCAAACGAGACCTATGTAAACTTCAAAATCTGGTCAATGGTAAATTTGCAGAGCAACGTCTAAATTTCCTTAAAAAAAAATTGAAGGAATCAAATTTCATCTTTCTTGAACCTTGCTATCAAATTTAATTAACTAAAAGCTTTAAACTAAAGCTTTACAAGCAAACAGATTCGATGTTCTTAGCTAATAGTTTATCAAATACCAAATTGGCCTTTCATTCCTCAAATCAACGGAAAAGAAGTAGGTGATTTCAAAAGAAAAAAGAAAATCGTTAGTTTTACCTAACGTATTGGAGAGACTAAAATCAAAAATGTCTATTTTAAAAAAATCGCTAGAGTAGAGGAAGGCCGAAGATGCATGGTTGCTTGGCAAGATGGAGTACGTCAAGACAGGGGTATCTTTGTCATAGTTTAATTAATCGGAATTTTGTAATTTTAAATTTGATTAAAATCAATGAAAAGGGTTTTATTTATGTACAAATCAAGATTTGAGGGTTTTCTCTCCAAATATGAAGATTAGAGAGGTTTATTTCTGACTAGAGAAGATTAGAGGGGTTTTGCCTATTATCTAACTCTTATAACACTTTCGGGTTATTATTTCTTATATTCTAATATCAATTTTAAGGTTTATTTTGTTATTTTATTTAGTGATGATAAATCTAATACGAGCTCACACTACCATAGAAACAGGTTTCTGTAACAGGCCATCTGTGACGTTTTAACATAAACACGTCACAGATCGCCAAAGGCAGGTGCGGAAAAAAAAGCGTCATCCAATCTGTAACGTTTTTTACTAAATAAAACGTTATAGAATTTCCCTCCAAAAAAAAAAAATTTGTCAGACCATCTGAAAAACGTCACAAAAGGCTGGACAACCTATGATGTTTTCTTATAAGTTTCAATATGAAGAACATATTGAACGGTTCGGATCGGTCATTTAAAATTTAAAAACGTAAAAACGATCGTATTGGACGGACTCATCTGTCAAATATATTGGACACTAGCATTTCTCAAAATCCTGCTTCGCCGCCACCCAGCATTCTCAAAACGGTATTTAATTTATAGTCCCCAAAATCCCCAAAACGCCTGTCAAAAAATGTGGGACCACTGTGTCTCTGACTGTGCAAAATACGCAATTTACGAATCACGACCCCTTGATGAGATGATCGGAATCGAAATACCAGGAGTCCTGATATAATTAATTAGACATATTCTATGCATATATGGGAAATGACAGACAAGTTGTGCTTTAAGAAATGATAAGCAAGCTGCAGTCAGAATCTCTACTTGTCATCACTACACCGTCAGCCATCCATTTCACAAAAAGTTCAACGTTCGGTTTTACGGATTATAACATGCGTATGCGTTCCAGTTCGATTTGATATAATAATATATTTTGGCGAGAGCAGTAGTCATAATCTCTAAGTCAACGACCTTCAATTATTCCGATTTGACCTCCACTACTCAGCCCGCAGAATGAAGGATGCCGGCTCGGAAAACCATCAGCTAATACAAAATAAATAAATAAATAAACAAAATAATTATGTAAAGTAAAGCCGATGTTTCTTTTTAATTAATTAACTCTGTAGGTAATTTGAAGTAGATAGGTCCTTAATCAATACTCGATCGGACCTTAATTTAATACGTACGCAATTTTCCGCTGTAGGTAAGGTATTTGAAGAAGACAGGTCCTTAATCCAAATTCGATCGGGCGTTACTTTAATATATATCCAATTTCGTCTTACTAATTAGACACAAAAAAAAAGTTCACCATTTATTACTAATGACATTAAGATGAATTGTAACATTTAATCCAAACATTAGGTAGCGTAAATATATATGTTTACATATTCATTAATTCTTAATGACATTAAGTTGAATTGTAACATTTAAATTTGAGATGTTTAACAACCATTTCATTCAGAAATTTTCAATGTATTTATTCTTAATATTGTATAAAGACTAAAATTTTAAGTTTGAGATATCAAATGTTAATTAGAACAACAAAGAAAATTTTGTTTTACTTTCTTTCATAACTCGTGGTTATTTTTCTCTCTTAATTTTTCTACATAAAATAACTTAACAACTGAAAGTCGATGTGACCCAAGAAATCACAAGCGGCAAAGACCTAGCTAGGAACCTTCCGCTTCTCGTAAAATTAAGTTATTACTAATCAGTAGAAGAAAGTTTTCCTTAATCTTGGTCTTTGTGCATTAGTTAATTAAGCATGACCCATAATCTAGTTATCTTGTACATTAATTACTTGATTACAACTCATGTTTCATTTTGCAATATCTAGCAGCAAATTATGTAATTGCACTCTCTATCTAATTGGACTTCCTGTGCACTCTGTATCACAATGGCTACCTGTTGCAATGCCAGGTTTCAGACAGTCCGAGACGACTGATAGAGCACAAGAGAAATATTATATAGGAGAGCTACACATGTAGATATGGAACTCCATCACCGAAGTACTAATTTTAGAGAAAGAATCACTTAATAATTAATTAAAATAAATATTAAAATTATATAAATAAAAATAAAACTTAAATTGGAAATCCAACTTTACGAGCATGATCTATATAGTGCAAATATTATTGCTACATAAGTTTTGGTGAACATTTTTCTGTTCATCCTGTGATCTAAATGTTTAAATGGTTTAATATTAGTGACTATTTATATAACATAAGCACTTAAGCAGTGTAAACTCCAAATTTGAACAATTTTAACATTCAAGTTATTTCAAAAATAACATCGCTTCTAATATACTTGGCTATCTAAGCATAGATGATTTTTTTTTTTTTTTTGACACTCAGTTTATAAATCAGAAATATGGTAAACATGCATGGTAGCGAATTTTATGAAAACCACAGGTAAAATTTGAGTGAAGGAAAAGAAAAAAGAAAAATATCATGCTAGTTTATCTGGTCAGTCCCAGCCTATAGCACTTCCTTTACAATTCAAGAAATTAATACAGTTTAATTTATCAAAAATCGCCTACTTATCTCCAATAACAACAACAAAGTAGCTATATATATAACATTCAATTAATTAAATTCATTAATTAAAATTTGAAGTACCAAGGTTATTAAATTTGCTCTCTTTTAATTTTTACACTCTACCAGCAACAGTTTAATCACTAATTCACTATCCACACAAATGCACAGCACACACCCATTACAAAAGAAAAAGAAAATATAGAAATGATCAGCTCTCTGAGAGCCTTTCCTCTGTCCTCCCATCAGTCCTGTGTTCGCCTGTAATCCGACAATGTTAAAAAATATAATTAGTTTGGTCAGCAATAACAAGCAGCTCTGATCCATAATTATCTATCTCAGCCATGGACAGGAAAACACACAATACATGCTTAAACCGTTGGAGATTCCAGTACATCTTGTGGCATTTTGCCAGCATTTTAAAATGCTGAAACATGTGCAATGAACAAGCACCAAACTTGCAACATAGTCATCAGTATATAATTTTGTGCAACTTTTTCTGACATATAACAGTAGGAGAACTATACGTGAAAATTCATAATTTACAACAAATTCAGCTAAAATAACAATGCCCGTTGTAGACAAGAAAGCAAAATTGAAAAATCACCTACAGTAGCAACAACTCATCATATGTACCAGTACTATTAAAATAAGGAAATTCACCTGGGTAGACCAAAATAGGTATTTAGTTCACTACATAACTTGATCTTTACCTTGGCCACTCATGTTCGAAAGGGAGCTGGTCAGCTGACAGATAACCGTAAAGCGAGCTGGTCAGCCAGAATGCAGGGGTCGAAGGGTCGTTGAGGGGTAAGAGATCACCATATAGTGGGATGGACGGTGTGTACTCTGGGCTAGGAGGCTCATTGATGTGTGCCAGATCGCCGTCCTGTAGGGTGGACGGCGTGTACCCTGGGCTATGAGGATCATTTATAGGTGTCAGATTGCCATCAAGTGGGGTGGACTTGAACTCGGCAGACTGATAACCACCGTAAAAGGAACTGGTAGGCCGATACTCAAGGATAGGAGGGTCACTGATGCGTGGCAGATAGCTGCCGGGCGGGGTGGATGGCGTGTATTCTGGGCTATGAGGATCACTGATGTGCGGCAGATAGCTGCCGGGCGGGGTGGACGGCGTGTATTCTGGGCTATGAGGGTCACTGATGTGCGGCAGATAGCTGCCGGGCGGGGTGGACGGCGTGTATTCTGGGCTATGAGGGTCACTGATGCGCGGCAGATAGCTGCCGGGCGGGGTGGACGGCGTGTATTCTGGGCTATGAGGGTCACTGATGCGCGGCAGATAGCTGCCGGGCGGGGTCGACGGCGTGTATTCTGGGCTATGAGGGTCACTGATGCGCGGCAGATAGCTGCCGGGCGGGGTGGACGGTGTGTATTCTGGGCTATGAGGGTCACTGATGTGCGGCAGATAGCTGCCGGGTGGGGTGGACGGCGTGTATTCTGGGCTATGAGGGCCACTGATGCGTGACAAATAGCTGCCGGGTGGGGTGGACGGCGTGTATCCTGGGCTATGAGGGTCACTGATGCATGACAGATAGTTGTCGGGTGGGGTGGACGGCGTGTACTCTGGGCTATGAGGATCATTGATGGGTATCAGATTGCCATCAAGTGGGGTGGACGGCATGTACTCGGCTGAGTGATAACCACCGTAAAAGGAACTCGTAGGCCGGTACACAAGTGGGGTGGACGGCCTGTACACTGGGCTGAGAGAGTCATTGACAGGTGCCAGATCACTGTCCAGTTGGGTGGACGGCATGTACTCTGGGCTACGAGGATCAATGGGGGGCCTGTACTCAGGTTCAGGGAAGACAGAATGCAAAAATGAAATGAAGCCAATTTAGAGAAGGACACTCGAAGGTAGTGATCAAAATTATCTAAAATGCTGAAATAGCTGCAAGGTACCAGCACAACACTTGGTACCAGAGGTACAATTATGCAAAGAGCAATAACGTTTAATGAGAAACATTGAACCTATTTTGCAATAATTTCAACAAACGCTCTTTCACTAAATAAAGAATCAGAATAAGGTACCAGTTTGCCCAACAAATGCCTATATGTACCAGTGACATAAAAATCGAAAAAACTCACCATCCATTGATTAGAAAGAGTTAATTTGGTTCTTTTTTGTATAATTTGTTCTGGTATCAGTCGACACAATGTCTGATACTTCAGTATTGCATAGAAACGGATCCTAATGATTATAAAATTTTAAATAAAAACAATAACTGAAAAGGACATTTGCCAAGTATTCTACCTCTCAAATCTGTTATTTTTCTGACAGGAAGTGCGACCGAGAAGCATTTTATCGGTCCCCAGCCTTGAATTAGACCTGCAGTTACAAATAGAGGTAGGGTTATAAAATTGCCAATTAAACCAAACAGTAAAAGAAGAATGAAAACAATAAATAACAATTTATATTGGAACTGTAGCATAATGGGTAATCACCTTAGTATCAAATCTAATACTTATTTGTCACCATCAACATATGTGTTCATTAAATTTGTTCATTCATTCATCTGCCTACACTTTACATGATATAACCTAAGACTTAAACCCCTAAGAACATTCTTTTGCATCATGACCACAAAATAGAAAAAATTCTGTAAATAACAGGTCCAGAAATATACTGTAAATAAATGCACCTAAAACAGAGAATTGTAAGACTAATACCTCTTGGATCTTTTCTGACTGCGACAGGCGCTGAGAGGTGTATCATCGCTTCCATGCGTATCTCGAAACCTGATGTGAGATCAAGAGTTACTGGGTTAGGGGTTTCGAAATTCTCAAAAAATGAAAAGGAAAAAAAAGAATAGATAGTAGATAGAATAATAAACAAACGACGAATGACGCAATACCTTTTCCTGTCGGGCGACGGCGACGACATCTCAGTTTTCAGAAGGGAACGATTCGTATCTCTTTTTCGTGTGAAGCAAACTCCGACGACTAAAGTCTAGCGAGTCGGTGGAGTTCTCTCTCGTACAGGTGAAAAGTATCTCTTTCCACCAGAAGACGGTGCTGGATGTCGCAACAAATCTAGCAGTGGAACCTTCTTCCGCAATTTTTGCTTTTTTTTTTTTTTTTTGGCCTCTGTCCGCTTTATATTAGAATATGTCGGTCGAAGGGTTACTTAATATACGCCGACAGACTAAGATAGGCCAAGCTTAACTGAGATTTCTTACCAAAAATAATGTGTTTGCTATTTTTACAAGAACTAAGATATGCCATATATCTGGTTTTTGTTATGACCGACTTTAGAAAAGGAAAATGATCGTACTATCCAAATTTAAATACAAGGATCTAAATAGAGAAGAGTTATTTTAATTATAACTGGATCCTAAAAAATAAGAAGATCGGAAATAATTTCCTTTTAGAAGTACAAGATGAAACTTCACTACTACTTTTTTTTTTTTTTTTTAAATGACCTCTGTCGGCTTTATATTATCGTTAGATCACTTAGATGAGAATCTGTCGGTTGGAGGATCATCAATTAATATACGCGCACCGACTAAGATAGGCAAAGCTTAATATCTTACCAAAAATAAGGTGTTTGCCATTTTTATAAGAAATAAAACATGCTATGTATATGTGGTTTTAATTATGACCACCTTTAAAAAAAGGATACTGATCGTACTGTCCAAATTAAAATACAAGGAAAAATATCTCTATATAGATCCTTGTAGTGGTGACCCAATATTATAAGTTTATAACCCAAGAATTCATTACCACCTATAGGTCCTATACCAAAAAAATTATAGTTCATAACATAGTTTATAGAAGGTTGTTAACACAGTTTTTTAGAAGGTTTCCAATAAAGGAATTTATCAATGCACATTCCACATAAAATTATTCTTTGGTTTATTAACGCGACTGTACATAAATATATTACCCCCAAAAATAGAGTTGGATTAAATTCGATTATTTTCTACCATACTTTAACATGCAGTTTAGATATTTTTCTATAAACATGTATTCTCAAATAGTCTAAAAATTCCCTAAATAAAATTAATTTTATATAACACTTGACGGTATAGTTTACAATTAAATTTTGGATACATCAACATTCTTTCGTTTAAGCTTTAATTTTAATCTATTTTACTGTGTTTTATTAATATTTTTTTACAAATAATTAAAGTGTTTTATTTAGTCGTCTCTATATTTAAGAAAATCTATAAGCAGCCTACGGGCGTTAAAATTTGTCAAAAAAACAAAAAAAAAATCTGTCAGCTATTTAGCTGTTCTTCTTTTTTAGGTTTATTTACTCGCTAAGGACCTTGAGCAGAGAATGACTCCCACATTCTCTTTCTTATTTTTCCTCTATTTTTTTCGTTATTTTTATTTACTTTTTATTCATACTAAAAAATATTTTACAAAAATAGGCAGTTCCTTCATCGTTCAATTTTCATTCTAAATTTACCTGGTTGTTAATGTATGATGAGGCCGAGCTGAAAAAAAAATTTATTAATTTTCTTTAGTTATATTCTATTCTTGAATTTATTCAAAAAAAAAAAGATAAAAAAAACTCACTTAACTAATTTATTTTTTATTTCATAAAAATTATTTTGCAGTCCGTTACTTCTTCCTTTTATATAATGTTATGTTATAATAAAACACATAATTGATTTAACCCCGCTTTTAAATTTTGGTATGTTAATTGTTAATTTCTTTAGAAAACATTAATTTACTTTCTAGAAAGTGCATTTGTGTCCTTTCTGGTTTATTAAAATATGGAAAGAAATCTTGATTTAGGTGGCTTTTCTGACTGGAAAATGGATATGATGTATTGTTTCATAAGTCATGAATCAGGAACTAAGCTATTCGGAATTGCTTATTCAAAAATTGGGAATCAAACATGGAACAAAAAATGGAATTATAATAGAACTAGATTTTATAGTCGCGGCTCTGCCACGACATACATCGTTATTATTACTTTTCGTTCTTATTGTAAATATAATTTTTATTAGGCTGTGTGGCAAAATAACTTTTTGAGGAAAATGGGGCCAGAGTTTAAAGATTGTATGTGTCTGTCATCAATAATGTTTATACACATTTTCGTGTTGTAGCAAGTAAATTTCTTCCCTACGATCTGTCAATTTTTTTTTTCTTTCTAAAAGCCTATAGTCAGAATAAGTTTTTGATGAATGTGATTTTGTTTAACACGTCAGAAGTTAGTACAGAACAATTGTAATGCCTTGCAATGGTTATCTTAGGTATTATTCAAATTCACACATATATACAATGTATTCAATTCCATTTGTTATCTAATTTTGCATGCAATAGGCTACAACAAATGCTTATCACATATTGATTAAAAGAAGCACTCCATAACGATATTTTGAATAAATTAATAAAATGGAGGCATGCATGTGATGGTACTTCGACATCATTTTAACTGGCATCATTTTTTTTTCACATTTTATCTCCAAAAATTTTGTTGGTGCATAGTCATATTAATAGAAAGTTCTCTTTCGAACTCCAACTTTATTACAAAATTTAGCCTCAACAATTATGGTATGTCTAGTTGTCTACTACAAAAATTGAAGTCCCTGCAACTATATCAGACAATATCGCTTACATTGACCGAACAATATAATATTTTAAGTTTATATCATTAGAACAATGTTGGAGTACTAGTTTTCTGAAAGTTGTTGATTAATAATACTTGTTGTTAAAAGCAATCAATTAAGATATTGTGCCTAAAAAATATAAATCATAATCTTCATGCATAGAAGTAAATAGGATGCTGGAATTTTATTCTAGTACAAAGTGAATGAGAAAAATGCTTGACCTTAACACTGGAAGCAAGAAGAGGCAGTCTGAATATATGACACCAATATTTCTTTAAAACAACAAATTAGCATCTTGGTTTGCTTGTACTCGGAAATAGTAGATAATAAATGTGTTGCATGACTTTCTTATTCATGCATGTAAGATTATTTACATTAATTATTTTGTTAAATATACCTAATTCTATTAAAATCTCTCCTCATTAGTTTGTTTCTCTGATTGAATTCGATTGACACTAACCTTAATGTACTACTAAAAATACTTTTATTTCTGAATTGTGAAGTAATAGTGGAGCTTGAATTCTCTTGTTCCCAAAAAAGCAAATACAATATGGAAAATGATGAATCATTGTTTAAAGATTTATGTTCTTATTTAAAATTAATAACATAAATTAAAGTCAATTTCAATGCTTGCTTATGTATATATGACCATGTATGTCCGATCTCTAGCAATAAAAGACCATGTTAAAAATGCATTTGGTTAATGAAATTGCAAGAATTTAGTTTTAGTTTGAACTCAAGTTAAAAAAAAAATAGCCTAATTAGATAAATGAAATGTGTATAATTTTTTTTTGGATACCTAAATGTACTTATTTCAAAATGTACAATTAGTATGTCTAAATTGGAAAGAATGTCAAACTCGAAGAAAATCCCAACTGCTTTCTGACCTCGTGTATATATTTTTTAAAGACGAACATGTAAAAATTAATCATTACAAAATCACTCTTTGCAATTTCTCCTCTTCAAGAAAAATTTTTTTTTTTTTTTCAAGACAAGAAGAAGAGTGTTAAATCTTCTTGGGATGGCTACGTCTGGAAAAGGAATTACATTTGTGTAGCGGATAAATTACACGCTACAAGCAATTCGACTTGAAGACATTTATTTACTAACAGAAAAGTTGGCCATATTAAATCTCACACCACCAATCTATATGCACATGGAATAGGTTTTATTTAATTTGGTGCAAAAATATAGTAGTAGATCCCATTTTTCAGTGATAGAAAAACTTTAGGCCAAGCTCATAAAATCTACAACCAAACGCATGGTGGTACTGTTCATTACTATTCATTTCCTCCATTTCAAATTCAACTATTGTTAATTGCTTATTCAATGTCTTATTCTTGTTCCATGTATTTGGGTGAACAAGAGGGAACAAGCACGTGGGATTGGAGGAGAGAGAAACTCATCCACATTCTATTCGGAATTGCTAATTTATGTGATTTCCAAACACACCCTAAGAAATTACACCTTTCTTAAAAAAAATTTAAAAAATAAAAAATAAAAAAAAAAAAGAAAACTTTTGTGGACAAGAGTTGTCCAAGTGGCCCAAAAAAAACAAAAACAAAATATTTTCTCATCAACACAAAATGCATTGGGCCGTGCCAATCTCCCAGAAATGTTATTGCAACTTCAAGCACAATTTTATCGAAATTGGATGGCAAAAAACAATGAATTGTTAAGGCTTACCTTTAATACTAAGCCCTGAACTTAATTATTCAAGCTAATGCAAGTCTAAGTTTATGTCACCAAACTTCTAAGGTCCATAAAAAAATAATAAATAAAAATAAATCGAACTTGTTTAATAGCATTGGCATATATAAAAATAAAAAGAAACAATAAACCCAGAATTAAAAAAAATGCAAGATTTACGTTCTTAAAGAAGGAATCAATGTGTATTTGAGATTTTGAGATAAAAAGCAGTACACGAAAGGTTTTCACTAATAATAAAAGACCATTTTATGCACAAAATTCATAGTTCATAGATTACCAGATGTGAGAAAAAAATAAAGTAAAAAGAAATAAAGAACTTGTCGTGCTTCATTATTCTTTCATTAAGAAAGTTTAGCTTTTTATTCACAAATTAAAATATATTCTAATTAAAACGTATGCAGGGCTAAGAAAAGGTGCAAAAAGAGAGATCAAGCATGCTTGAAAAGCTTCATGGTGAGCCAGTGTAGATACACCGCTATCATTATCACTGGAATTGTCAATGGCACCAGAAGGCAGCAATATCTACAATAAAGGGAAGGAAAGAAAAAAGCATGAAATGACAATGACATATAGGTTGAAGTTCAACATATATTTTGATAATTCAAAGTACCTGTGATTAAGTGATTACTCATACCTTCTACATTCTTCAAACTGGGTCCTTTTGTTGAACACATTTGTTGGAGTTAAAGGTTCGATCTAGCCTTAAAAATGAAATTATTGTAGCCAAATCGGCAAATGTAGACTCTTGGAGAAATCATGCTTAGATACTAATTCTTCTGTATAGGACTCTTTAGTTTTCTGTTTTTCTTTTTCCTTACCTTTTTTCTTTTTCTTTTTCTTCCTTTGTAATTATTATTCTTCTTTTGTAAATTTTTCTTTTATTAATAAAATTGATGGTTGGTGCTTTGCCAACCATCCCTCAAAAGAAATTATTGTAGCCAAATTAAAATCGGGTCTCTTGTTAATATTAGTACTGTAACTTGTAGTTGTATGGAGTTCATGTATGGAACAAAATTCATTTAATTCGGAATTTAAAATCATTCTGAGATCATTGTATTCCTGCAGATTCGCAAATTACTGGATGTAACACCCAGTATTTCCCATATCCGCATGCAATTTTTTGAGACAGTCACAAATGGCATCCCCAATCTTTGGATTACTCTTATGGTATGTTCCATGATAAATGACAATTATACCCCTAGTAATATGCAATTAAGGTATCTATTATGTATTACATTGTGCAACTATTGCAAATAATCCTAAAATTTAGTTTCAGATGTTCATTGGCTTTACAAATATAATAATGTGTCAAGTGTTTTCATAAAAAACAAAATTTAAAAAAAAAAAGATTGTCTAGTTCTGTTAACTAAGAAGTCAACACAAACAAGTAGCAGAAAAAGTTTGAGGTAATCTCAGTTGTGTACCGGTCATTTTGAATAGCTCGCAAAATTTGATTATGGAAAGGAGGAAGAAGCTTAGAGAATGAAGCAGCAAAGAAGAAGAGAAGAAATGAAATCACGCCAGAAGCAATGAATGCTAATCTGGTTACAACCCTTCTATTGAAATTTTGCAAAGTCAAATCCAATTGGTCACTCATCTGCTTTCTAACTCTTGATTGATCACCCAACCAATTGAAAGATAAGAAACCACGCTCATTCAACTTGTATCTCATCTAATCTGTTAAATCAGTTTCCATCAATGAGCAATTTCTGGAATCAGCAAGTAGCAACACCACGATGAAAAATTTCAATTGGTATTTAACTTAGCAAAAACGAGGCTGAATTAAGAATAAAATTATTAAAATCAGGGTAAAAAGCATCAGAGCAAATTATGTATCAGATTTCATATCTAGCCTAGCTATCAGACATAATATTGATACTTACCTCCGAAACGACCCTAATGTCACCAACTTCCATGCTATAGACTATAGACCCAGCCAGATTATCGAATTTGAAAGAATAAGGAAACCAGGCATGCAGAAGTGCGCTATTGGTAGATACCGATCGACATCTTAGGCATGACATGAGGACGGTTACGATTGAGTTCGTTTGTTCAAGATATTCGTCCGGACAAAAATCAAAAAGGGCATTTGGTCTAGTGGTATGATTCTCGCTTAGGGTGCGAGAGGTCCCGAGTTCAATTCTCGGAATGCCCCCACTTTTATTTTTTTAACGATACTTTTATTTCATTTCATTAATTTACACAATACACACCCGTTTATTGTTCTCCTTTTCCCTTTCCAAAGAAATTTCACTCATGTCTCGCTGCTCCCGACAAGCAAAACACCTACAATTTCCAGACCGCTTATCTGATCGACAAATCCCTGCTAGAACATAGCGCGGTGTACAAATTTGTTTAATATGGTGTGATCTGCTGCGATAATCGTTAGTGTATTAATTTACACAATAAGTTCGGAATCATTATCAATTATTTGATATAATTTTAAGAATAATCTGATCATCAATAAAGCGCAACTAAAATTAAACTTCAAAATTACAAAACCACTTGATTAAGGATTAATTCATCATTCAAACATTGTCAAATTATATATATGGAGCCTATCTATACTATGGAGAATATATGTAAATTATTTTTTTAAAGAATTATTTTATTTGTGTTTCGATTGTTCGTGAGTTTGATATTGGTATAATTACTCCTTTTAAAACTACAATTATCTACGGAATAATAGAGTAATAGTAGAGTCAAAATCGAACTAAATCTTAACTATTCAAAATTTCAACTGATCCAAACCACTAAATGTAATCTCCATATTGAAATCTCATTCGCAGCCTAATTTTATATTTTTTTTTAAAAAAATTACTATTTCTTCCATATTTTTAAAATTGGAGGGTTGTAACTTGTAACTATTTAGTTTGAGGATTTTCTAAAATTTAGAAAAAAAAAAAGAAAATATAAACCTTCAGTCTTCATATTTCATTATGGAAAGAAAAATTGAAGGGCTCGAATGATCAATGTATTTTGAAAAATTGAGATTCGATAAAGTTTGACGGACACACCGTCAAACATGCTGGACTCTATCATTACCTTAACAGAGTAATACTACAATTTTTAGTATCTACAATTACAATGTAGTACCCGTATATGTTTTAAAATTTTTTGTATCAAACAAATCTAAAGTCATTGATTTGTCACATATATGTATCTTTTAAAAATCCTCCTTAAAAGATGAATGACGCCGAGAATATCATTATTATGCTATCCACATATTTTATTAAACAGAAAATTCTTTGAAAGTGTTTATCTGGCTTTGCGTCATTAGAAAAAACTCTAAAAAGCATATAAACTTTCATCTATGTAATAATCAAGAAAATAATTATAAAAAAAATTGGGGGCATTCCGAGAATCGAACTCGGGACCTCTCGCACCCAAAGCGAGAATCATACCACTAGACCAAATGCCCGGTTTGATAGTTGGTTATTATTATTTAATATTATTTTAGCCTTGCTCTTTATGTTGCATGTACTAGTCTACTGACCATCGTTCGCGACTAAGAGCGGCTATCAAGCTTTTTGAAATGTTATGGCGAATCACGTAGATGGAAATCGGCTCAGTCAATTCCAAATAGTTCCTAATAAAAAATAATTAATTGTAAGAACATAGGTATGCAACGGAATTCTCAATAAAAAAAAAATTACAGGAATCAGTTTTATTTTTTACGACATTTGGGGATTTGGGCCTGCCTAGCTTTGGTCGCACTTTTTAATATTTCATGTTACTAACATCTATTGCATTATTTTTTATTCTTTTTTTAAACTTTTTTGGTTGATCTTCGTTTGAATATTCTTTAATGTTTTTCTGCATTGTTTAATTGGTTTAGTTAGTATTCGCGCTTTTCAAAATAAGAAATAGTGTTATTGTATACCTGACGACATCCGACACTCGATTGACTAAGGAACTTGCTTCAATTAGATCCACCAATCTTACCAAAGACGATAATCGAAGGATTTAATTTATTTAATTTTTCTGAAATATTCGATAGCGACTGTGAAAATGTGTTGAAGGACTTCAATGGACCATATTTCGATCCAATGAGCACTGAATTATCCTCGACAAAACAAAAGCAAAAAAAAAGAAAAGAAATTTTGAAGCAGTTCTTATTTACATACTTATAAAATGATATGTAGAATTATTTTTTTTCTTGTCCAATATATTTTTCGTTAAAAATATTACAATTTCTTAATTTTAACTTTTTTTTATCAACAAATCTTATTTATTTGATAGCGACAATTATGAGTAGACGCACATAAAGTCCTCTATACTCAATTTACATTTTCTTCAATATTCTTAATTTCCTTAAACCTTCAATTAATTATAATCGTTCAACGAATTAGTGTAAAATATAAATTTTATTACATGGGCTGTCACCAAAATATTTTAGAGGGACATTTATCGTCACCTAAAATGTTTTATGTACCTTTTTTTTGGTTTCCCTCCAAAATTCTAATTGCGCCGCACGAGCACAGCAAAATAAAATAATGTTATATCCTATCTGTACTTAAACTTTGTGTTTCTCTTAGTATAGCAGTTTACTGCGGAACCGCATCCTCTACCCATTTCTAAGAGATGGGTAGGGTGCCCATCTCTGAACGTGAGCCGTCTGATCTAATCTCAACGGCTAAAGGAGCCCCGTGCATTCCACCACTCCCGAAAAAAATTATTGGCCCGAAAAAAATGAACCGTCCAGATTAGATCAGACGGTCGTGATGAGATGGGCACCCTACCCATCTCTTAGAGATGGGTAGAGGATGCGGATCCAGTTTACTGCGGCTACAAAATTCCTTCAAAACTCAAAAAAGAAATGGTCATTCCAAAAGCTAGGACAGGTACTGGACCGATTAACTCACTACATCTTTCAACACCGAGATAGACACACAAAATCCGAGTGTCATAGAGCTTCTCTCTTCTCGGAGAAGAAACCCGACCCGATCAGTTTAAGTTCCCTCGGAAGAAGAGATTTTCAGTGTTCAATACACAAATCGATTCCTTGCAAGGTACACTTTCTTTCTCTAATTCGCTCTCACTGTACTAGATCAATCGAGCTCAGGTGCATTTAGCATGAGATGCTTTCGTCTCAAGTACTTCAGGTATTCAGGTTCAGTGTCCGTGAGATCATCTCTTTGTTTTGGCATTTTGAATAATCTTCAGTTCATTCGATAGAAGCTAGATGTGAGGCTAGCATACCTCTGATGGCGCAGAAACTTGGGGTCCATCTACAAGTCAATTACAATACAATTCAAGTCGTATAAAGATGATTACAATACAATTCATTAGTTGCTACCACTATACCAACAACACACAGTAAAGATGATGGTCAGTTTAGCAAAAACCACAGCACAGCACCCTTTGCAACAAATAATGAACCAAACGATTTGGATTACACAAGTAACAAATGATGCAGGGCTTGAGCAAAGTTAACAACATAACAATGCATTTGTTAAATACAATACACAAGAATCAGGATTAATTATGGGGCTAATAAAATCTGTCACAACAATATTCTGCAAGGACCAATCCAATGTTAAACTGGTGTTTGGCAAAAATACACTTCACCCAGCTCTTAATTTGAGCATGAAGCAGGCACTACTTCAAATTGATAATAGTGCTTGTCAAAGAATACATAGGCAAACAAATGTCAATGTACAAAGAATAGAAAAAGAATATTGCAGAGGAAATTGGGGAGTTGCTTTTTACACGGTCTTAATTTGCAATACACACTAATATTTAATAAATGACAAAAATATCCTGACCTGATCTAAGAGCCTGAAAAAAAGTCTCTAAACTTTGCTGTCTTCAGTCCCAATGAACTCCCTTCTCTCTCCTTATTTGTAGCCAGCTTCGTTCCTCACTATCCCTTCTGAGGATAGATTTGCTCACTAGTGAAATCGCATCCACCTCGATGCCTTCACGGCCAGAGCATCAATGTTAGGTTCCTTTCTTTCTGCTCACGAACAAAATCGCATCTACCTCAACACCACGGCCAGAGAAATTGGGGCTATTTCTTTTTCGCTACTTATCTGTCCGTAATTCCATATCTAATCCTGTGACTTGATTAATTTTTCAATTAGGAGAGATCGATGTCAACCTCCTCCCAAGCATGGTCGATGCTGCTTAGATCTTTCTTGGAGATTTTCACAAAAATCAAAGTTTGTATAATGATACAAGGGTATTTTTGTCCTCAAATAAATTATTAGCGTGTATTGCAAACTAAGACCGTGTGAAAAGCAACTCCCAAGAAATTGGAATCCTAATGGACAGACCAGTACCAGAGTACTATGTTCAATACAAAAAAAAAAAAGAACAGTTGCAGGTGGTGTCATCTGGTAGCTGGTATCTTACTAAAAGTTCCAATGGTGGTACTACTCATCAGGTTAGTTTGTTTAATTACTTTTTGGTTTTATCTAATTAGGTTTAGAAAAGCTATTGCAGATTACAATTTCCAATTTGAGTTCAGGTTGAATTTCGTTGTTAAATTATGGCTAGATAGTATAGGTTTTTAGTCCTCAGAGCTGCTTCAGGCTCCTTTTCTAAGTAATAAATGATTTTATTTCTTATGAAGCAAACAAGTAGCATTGGTCAAACAATGTTCCAGTACCTGAATAAGAGTTCTGTATTAGTTATATAGGCTCCACTTATATAGGTTCCACTGCTTATTTGCATATCCATCAACCCAAATGAGTTGGATTTTGGCGGAATGCAAAATCTGTATGATACTTCGGTTGTATAATTTGTACTTTTGCTCCCACTATTTGAACTATTACATAAATGAAAATGAAAACAATATGGCATCTAAAACAGAGTCAGTTGCTTAAAATTCGTCCTAATATTTAAAAAAAATGTTAATCATTTATTCAAAAACAACAGCAAGAACTAAGTCTTTTGTCCCAAATAGTAATAATAATAATAATAATCGTTTATCCCAAAAAAAAAAAAAACCATGGCTTATCTATCGACACGATATTCATAAAAATTACGTCCGTTTCTTTCATCACTGACATGGTTTTATCTATGTCTAGTGCACATAATATCCGACAGTGAGGTGGTGATATAGCATGAGGTCCATACAAAGCGGATTTAAAAGTCGCTAATAAATATAAACTAAGTAACTCTGACATGAAGCCCATCTTTTCCGGTCTTTTCAAGCAGAACATCTCGGAGTGCAGCTAAGATAAATGACACGTCTGCCACTTCATGCGCTAACTCCACCAACCTATCTGTTATTTGCTCAACGGTGGTATTACTTTTTATCCGGGTCGTCCTCAAACCCGGTATTGTACCTACAACCACAACATTAAATGAAGTCACAATCCCTTTAACAAAAAGGAGGCACCAAGGACCATGCCACCGATGATCAAGGCCAGATTTAAATAGACTGAATGGCGTGCAATGTCACCCATTTATTTTTAAATCATATACATTCACATTTAAATTTTTAGTATTGTATTGATTTTTTTTTTTTTAAATCATATTTGACCCCATTAAAATGTGGTAATAACTCTACGTGTCGGTGATCAACCATCTACCATGTGTAGAAGCAGAAGTAGAATATCAGAATACACTTACCATCAGGCAAACCCCCACACTTGCTAATGTAATGCCTCTGCTCATATGCTATAGCAGATAGAAAGAACTGAGCAGATGATGCAACATTCAGCCAAATCTTCTGGAGGAGTTGATTCTCTTCATTGTCTGTTTCAATATCCGACACTCCAATACACCTAAGATCTTCAACAATCCCCCTTAAAATTTTCAAAATTCCATCCTTTACTTTTTTAGTACTGCATTTCTGCAACCATTTAGCTTCTTGTTGGGACTCCCCACGAGCTGCACAAACACGTAAATGCATTGCAAAGCATTTGAGATTAGAAGAATTCAAGTCGGAACAAAATGTAATACAGAAAGACAGCAACAGGTATACAGATTGACACTAAGTTGTATGTACAAGAGATGGTCTAATTTTTGTAGGCGATAATTGTCAGATTCACACTTCTCTTTTTCTATTAATTTTGCTTATAAACGATTACAGATTTTTATGTGGCTTTTAGAACAGAATAAAATTCTAACAAAGAATAACCTCTTGAAAAGAGGGTGGCAAGGAGATGATAAATCTTGTTTTTGTCAAGAGCAAGAGACAGTAGACCACCTGTTCTTACAGTGTTCTTATGCTCAATGTATCTGGTATTGGCTAGGAGAAGCCCAATCTTATTATGCCCATTGGAAAAATATTGATGATATCCTTGATTATACTTTCACTTTACCAAATGATGAACAACATGCTTTTTTGTTAGTGTTTAGTGCTTTATGTTGGACAATGTGGACTCATAGAAACCATATTATTTTTCAAAATGCTTCTATAAAAAGTATGAGGAATATACTGTTGATGATTAACAGTTTAGTGGAATATTGGACAGGTATCAGTAAACAGACAGAGAGGAACTTGGTGTTCAAATGGTTGCCGCAGGAATGGGATGAGATACCTATTCAAATGATGCTGCCTGGGGAACTGATGCTCACAACTGACAGAGAAGATGGAGAGGGAGAAGTGACGCTCAGAGGGGCAATTTGGGAAGTACCAGTTTGATCGACAATTCACAGAAGAAAGTTGAAAATTTTGATGCAACTCTAGATGCAGGGTGATCTAATTGGTGATGGATTTTATTTGTTATTGTAAAACGTTAGCATGTTGTAGTTGGTTGGGTTTTTGTGGGTCAAAAGACAGTACATTAGGAGGATTACATCGTCTGCAGAGAATTGAGTTTGGTGATTAGCGAGTTCAGTTAATTCTGTTTTTGTAGGAATGTAACAGACTTTGTTTCTATAATGAAACAGGTAACCAGAAAAGGTTACTTTTTTTTAAAAAAAAAATAATGTGCGACTAGAACAACAACAACATACCCAAACCAAGAAAATCATTTAGTTTGAAACTTTGCTTTCACATTAAACACCACGTTTTTGTATTTCACAGTTAAGCTTTCTACTTAAAATTGAACTTCATAAAAGAGCACCATGGTTACCTCGTTTATTTGAAATCCGTGCTATTGAGTGGTCGTTTAACATGGTCCCAACGAAACACCTTCCTGCAAGAAGGAAAGCAGCAGTGAGATAAGATCGGAGCAGTAAACAAAATGACAAGGACAGGTACAAACTTCAAGACATAAAGAATCACCCTGTTTAATTATAGTCACAAAATGAAGAAGTGACCATCCATGTACTTTTCTGTAGAAACTATCACTGAATAGATAAGAAATATGATAGCAGAGCTCATCATAATCCGAAAGGCGACTAACGATGAAGACTGCAACATTAACCACAATACGATGGTACTGATCAACACATCTAACATAATTCGTCAGCTCTTTGGAAGAGACTTCCAATTTCTGGACCAATTCCCTCTTGAAATTAGGTAAAACTATTGCTTCTTGATCTATTTCTCGTGGATCATACTTCTGGTCATAACTTTCTACTTCTAACTCAAATTGTTTACGGATCGACTCGTATTTCTCAGTAAGAGAAAGCTTGTCCAAAATCAGATCCTTAATTCTTCTGAAGTGCCTCTCCAGATCCTTGATCTCCTGCTCAATCCTCTCAATGAAGTGGTAGCCAAGCAGATCGGAGAAAACATTTGGCTCTGAAGCACAAACCAGAATTAAAATTTAAAGATATAACAAAAATTATAAGACATTTCTTCAATCAAGCAATGACAAACAAATTTAATTGGAGAAAAAATATCACCATTTGCTGGTATAGCAAGAGTGGCCTTGAGAAAATAATAAAAAAAAAAAAAAGGTTGCTGCCAGCCAACAGTAATTCAAACGCTAAGAAACTGCACAAGTTGACAGTTGGGAGAATTACCTAGGCTACGGTCACCCATCCCCTTCGTTTCGGTTAGTGCACTGCACCTTGGTTTGAATGGACTAGGCTGTAAGCTACAGCTCAATTTGACCCGCTGGTATGATTTGGTTGTCAGTCATAGCATGTCACATACATTCTACTCACTGATAGATGAAACAGGAAGAACTAATTGGTGGGAGTTGGCTGCAGCTACATACATAGACGTTACTAATTCGACCAACAAACCAAGAGGGACCACTTGGCGCCCCAGGAACAGACCCCTCAGTGCCCTACCCACCCACCAACATCCCCGTCCCCTCAGGGGTATGGCTCAGCGCATGTACACGAGTCAGTGATTTGACCAGAGATTAGGCAGGACTATATGGGCCAACTTGCATACTCTTGTTCGGGCAAGAAAATTACCTTCTACTGGAACAGATGAAGTAGATGGCAAATCATTCAGTATCTGGAAATACAACTTCTTCTCTTCTTCTGAAGGGGGGCAATGCGCAAACTCGGAAGAACGAAGATCAAATTTAGCAAGAATGAATTTGTTGAGATAAAATGCAGTGCTCCTCTCTTTGCTCCCAACAATTAATGGATACGCCTCGATCTTCTCATTTATACCCATCAAAGGTGTAACAGACGATCCTGTGATGTGCAGAAAGCATAGATTACGAAATTGATCAATAGAAATTTCCTTCAGGAAAGTAATAAAATTAAGTCAAAATGAAGTACTTGCCGTTTGTGAAATCTGTCTGTGACACAAACTCTGCAAGATCTGCCAGATGTTGGTTCAGTTCGGCAAGCTCCTCCATGTGATGGAATCCTTTTATTCCTTGATAACAGTTGAACAGCTTAAAACCTGGCCCGTCTGCAAAGTAGAATGAGAAGAATAGTGGTGTGAAGAAATGCATTTTTTTGAAATTGCAGACGATCGACATGAGCTAAACATGTAAAAGTGGACACCAAATCAAAATTGACATTAATTAGCTCTGACTCCATCACAAAAATCACAACAACACAACGTGGCTGGCTAGGTAGGTTTGATTTCCAGAATAGAAAAAGAAAGAGGAGAGGAGAGGAGAGGAGAGGAAGCAAATGTACATACGCTCAACTGCCCCCATGGTAGGAGCCGGTTGAAAGAAGGCGATGATAGATCGGATATATCGCTTGATAAGAAAGTAGTAGCGGATTTCATCGTCTGCCGGGGGATCATACGAGCGGTCGCGCTGGAGGCAAAGAAGCAGGTTCAGTATCTCCTTCAGCACCTCTTTACGGGTGCGTTTGCGGCTCCTCTTCTGATTCTGACTGCATCTCATACAATTACAACTACAACTGCAAGTCCTCAAAGCCGCTTTCTTTCCTTGGTTTGATGATGAAAGAAGACGGCCCACGTGTCGGAGCACATCCTCGTACAATTTCTCTTGGCTACAAGTTGGGAATGACAGCCAGGCTCGGGCAAGGACATCGATAACGGCACAAATATACGAATATCGACTCCTAAAAACCTCGTCGTCCTCGACGTCATTTGCTTCTCCAAAACGATCCATATTTATTATACCTGCACCAAGCCGATTTAGAATTACAGTTAGAAAGATCAAAAAGAAAATTGCAATACCTTTATTTAATTACCTTACTTACTAATTAAATATCTTAAATTAATATTAAATTCAACTCAGGATCCTCCTAAATCCCTTGCCACCGCCAGGGACACGCTCTGGAAAATCTCTCCGATCTGTTACGACCCGATTTATTCGCGGAGCGAGGCCAAAGCAGACAAATTTTTGGACAAGGCGGCGCTTTTAATCGAATTAAATCCCAAAGGCAATGAGCTTGCTTACAATTTAAGCTATGCTCGCCTCAGAGAGTCAGAGGGGAGGGAAAATTGTTTTATTTTTACGCTATATTCGGTTCGGTGATTAAAAAAAAAATCATGGGATGGAAAGAAAATTATTTTTAATTTTTTTGTTTGAATGAATAATGAAGGGGAGGAACAAGTATAGAGCGATGCAAGAAAATAAAGAAAGTGAGCGCGTACGTGGCGACGATCGACCTAATGGTGGAAATCGAATGACTGGCGGTGATCGAGCCACGTTAGACACTCTGAATAAGGTGATAGATTCACTACTGGACTCGGCGCAAGCAATTCGAAGAGCGTTATAGGAGGGGTCCACATCGACGGTTCATGGTGGGATTAAGGGTTTTATTGAGAAAACTCAAGGGCCCTTTTGTCAGCAAGTATGAGTGATGAGGAAATAGCATCTGACTCGGGAGACGTCAGATGGCTTTAAAATTGGTGATAGTTAATAAGAGTAGTTAGAGAATTAATTAGTTAGTTAGCTGAGCTGGCAAATTGTAATAGGTTGGTAGAAAGTAGTATATTTTGGAATGTAATTGATTGAATTAGTGGTTGTTTTGTCTGTTCTGTAAGAGAAAACATGCTTCAGAAATTTTTAGTAAAGGAATAGAAAGAAAGGGAAGGGTCAGGAGAGTAGAGTAAACTCCTACACTCCAATTTGAAGGGTACAAATTTCTGTAAAAATAGAATAAATTCTTTCCATTACTCTCATTCTATTACTATGCTGGAGCAAGTAAAAAGTAAAACTTCTCCTTACTTCTTTTTACTTTCTTTTTAAAACTTGATTCCTGGGGCAGGCCCTTATGGAAAATATTGAATAAAAAGAATCATTATTTTCTTGTCTCCTCTCCATTCTCTTCCTCTTACTGAATTTCTTTCCCAATTCTTCTCTAATTTTCATGCAATTAGCGTGACAAGTGGTATCAGCGCCTTCCGATTACAGTTGCAATTTTGTGTATCCTTGCCTTCCAATTTCTTCTACCATACCTCCTAAGCAATCGATTGTCCCTAATACTGGCTGCCATTAACCACGCTTCTGAGCACCAGGTGGCTCCATTACGAGAGGAATTGAAGGCTATGAAAGATGCTAGCGCTCATTTTGGCTTGGTGGGAAGTCGAATTGACAATTTAGAAGCAATGCTCATGAGAAACAACCTGAAGTCTTGGTGCCTCCACAACACACTCCAGTGGAAAATACTGGTATGGGGTCTGAAAGGCGAAGTACTGGACAATCAAGACTGATTCTTGAAACCCCAATTGCCAATGAAAAACCAATAACCTCACCTGAAAGTGACAAAACACGAAGAGAAGGTAAATTTATTGACATTAATTCTCAAGGTAAATTTTTGAGGCAAGTCCTTTTGATACTGGTAAGTGCTCCCATTTTTGACTCTGAGAATGCCTTTTATCGTTTTCTAATATCCGCACCAGAAAATTCAGACCCAATTGAATTTCTGAATTAACTGTTATTAAACCAATCTAATTGATATTTATGTTACATTTATTATTTCTCTATGTTATTTTCATTTTTTTTTTCAGGATGCATGGGGGGAAGAAGTTGATCTCAGCATCTAAAAGGGAAAAGTTCTTCTTGTGGTCAATGTTGCATCAAAATGGTACAAATCTTTCCTGTTACTTAAATTACTTTTCCCTGATTTTTACTCTTAATTCTTGAACTACAAGTGTTTCCTTTTCTATTGTCTAATGACATCATTTGAACTGCGCCATATACACTAATTTTTCATAAAGCAAATTAATGATATAGGTTGATTTTTGTTGGATGCAACAAAAATATCAAAATTATCTGCTTGTCTATAGATTATCTTTTTATAAGGTAAATACGAGTGTAGGTGCTAAATCTCAAGAGACATAAATCTTAACATCTGCATCGTGTATTCAGAAAGTACTTTTGAATTGCATGCTTTTAGATTTTAAGTATAGTTTTGTGAATTTGTTGAGGGGTGGATGTTATTCTTTCTAAAGTGCTTGACAGAAGAAAGTACAGGAAAGATTTGGTTGCTGTTGTGTGTAGGGTAGGGGGTTATTTTATAGATAACTGGCTATTGGACTTTTAATAAATTTGCGACTTATGAGTCTATAAACAAAAATGGGTTGAGTTGGGTGCATTTGACTCGCAAATATGTTATATTAGAGAAAAGCTGGTACTCGATCAATATTATAATTGTGAGCCCTATTTGATGGTTGGGAGTGCCAAAAGTAAAGCAGCTTTTGAGCAGGGATCTTAGTTGAAAGCTCAAATGCAACTTCATTCTGCTGAAGTAAATGACTAGAAATGTTTTCAGTAAGAACTATTTATTATCCTCCAGTAACTTATTTTATTATACTTCCTTGAAGTGGTTTTACAGACTTTGAGATTTTAGCCTTTCCCTGCAACCAGTTTCTCGCACAAGAACCTGGTACAAGAGGGGAGGTCAAGGAATTTGCTTGCACAAGATATAAAGCAGAGTATCCCATTTTTCAGAAGGTGATATTTTTTTGTCCCTGAGCATGAATTGGCATTTGGAAACAAAAGCTATTTTACTTTATGGCAACAGTACCAGCCTAACTGTCATCTTTTTCTGCTTCTTCAGCTTCCTTTTGTGTTGTGTAAGCATGCTTTGTATTGGACTTTCTTCACTTATTCAGTGCTTTATGTATAAAGCATAATTAATGGTAAATTGGGGTTTTTAGAGAAAATTGAGAAAAAGTAGAACTTCATAGGCCTAGTTGCACATTTTTTGTTTGGAGGCAAAATGAAAGGGAGGTAAAACTGTTTGCCTCTCGTTTTGGAAATTAACAAAAACGGGAGTCTGTGCCTCCCCTCTTCCTCTTCTTCCTTGGTGGAAGAAATTGGAGCATGGGTTGGTGGAAAGATGTAGAGGGAAAGTCTTCTTTGCTAATTTTAGCAACCTCCTCTCTCCCTCCTTACCCTCTCAATCAACCCAAGGAGGGAGTCTGGTTGCAGCATAGCTTTGCTCGAACCTACTGGTCCAGTGTAGTCCAGGCCGGGTGCTTGGGCCCAGATTGTCTAATAGGTTTTGTAAGCTGGTTTTGCAATTATCTTTGGTTTTTTTATGGCTGTTTTTGTACTGAAATCATTCTTTCTTGTCCTTATCTGGTTGCACTTTTTTCAGGTCAAAGTGAATGGGCCGAATACTGTACCAGTATATCAGTTTCTCAAGGTGAGCAAGTGGAGCATTTGCAGAACTAGAATCAAGTGGAATTTCACCAAATTTCTTGTTGATAAAGATGGAAAAGTGATAGCAAGATATGGACCCATGAAGAAGCGAAGCGATCAAATTGAGTAATCATGGTTCTTTTAAGGTCAGAGTCATTTTGAGGCGGTTCTCAGTTTGGGTATAGGGAATATTTTGATATGTTGAACTCCCCTTTATGCAGAGAAAGCGGGTGTGGGAGGGGGGTTTAGGGGAGATGGAGAATACACTCGGTGCAATAGTAATCTGCGTCTCACTATTAAAATTCGCGATTCAACAAAATTACCAAGGTTCAGACATCCTTCAAATTTTTAAAATTTCCCTTTAGTTCCTGTATATCTTGTTATAGTAGCTTATATTCTGGTTCCACTGAAAGATTGTTCTCCCTGCACCATAATGGTCAGGTTTTCTGGTACAAAATACAAATACTTATTAGAGGTTGCAAAAGATGGATTAGGTTAAAATTCTGCTTTCTCAGTATCAGCTATGAGATCATTTAATTTAGGTCTTTAGGTCACCTTCATTTTGGATTGGGTCATTTTCGTTTTGGGTAGCTCCAGGCTTCAGGTTGGTTCTACTTTTATCTTCAGGTCTGTCAGGTTTCAGACTTGAGTCAATCTATAGTATAATTAAGTTGTGTGCCGCTTTTTTTTGCGGTATCTGAGCCGTTCATTTTTTCGATCAATCTGGTCCATTCAGTTTATTTAGTGACTTTTTAATTTTGAATTAAAAATAGTCATACCAATTAAAAATAATTGTACCAATTAAAAATAGTCGTACCAATCATTAATAATAGCAAAATTTTTTAAGAAAGAAAAAATGTATGTCAAGTTTATTTAGCGACTTTCTAATTTTGAACTTACAAATTTTTGTCTATAAATTTTGACAAGTTTTTTTACGACAGATTTTTTATATTTTACATAGCGCAACGAAGCTGCGACTGCCATATCTAGTATAAATAAAGGTTGATTTGGAATTGAGATTGATCTTCTTTGAGACCAACTGTCATTTTATTTTAGCACCAGGTATATATTATAAATGAAGGTATGTGCTGCTAGATTATACACGGTCAAATTACTGGTGTGACTTTATTTGTTCAGCAGGGGTATATTATATCAGAAGGATTTGCTTGGGTACACACAAATCGTACTGGGATTTGACTTTTCAACATAAGAAATATGTTTTAACTATGTATGGGCCTCATAGTAAAATTTTAGCACCAGTTCTATATTCATGGGTTTGTAACTTCATTACAGGTTACAGATAACGATGATGAAAGGTAAGTGATTTATTTGATGAAGCGTGTGATTCATAGAAATTGTTCACCACAATCGCGGGGAAGTTTTGGTGCATTGCTTTAAAGGCAGGAGCCGACTTACATATCTTATGGTCTACAAGTAAACCTCCCAGCATCGCCACTTTTTACTAATACCAGTTCTGTTGATACCTCTAAGTACCTTCCATTTCACCAAAAGTTTTCATTTGATTTGATCTATTACTTCTTTTGCAATTGTCATAATTTTGGCTTCTGATTGGTTTCTCTATATATATGACAAACCTTGGCTGACAATAGCTAGCAGTATATGAAATTGATACAGTAGCACTGACAAACATCATGAAATTGATCCTGAATAAGCAAACGAGTAGCATTGGCCAAACAATGTTCTAGTACCTGAATAAGCCTCAACTGCTTATTTGCTTGAACCTGCTAGTCCACTGTAGTCCAGGCGGGGTGCTTGGGCCCAGAGTGTCTAATAGGTTTTGTAAGCTGGTTTTGCAATTATCTTTGGTTTTTTTATAGCTGGTTTTGTACTGAAATCGTTTTTTCCGTCCTCATCTAGTTACACTTTTGTCAGGTCAAAGTTAATGGGCCAAATACTGCACCAGTGTTTCGGTTTCTCAAGGCGAGCAAGTGGAACATTTGTGGAACTAGAATTAAGTGGAATTTCACCAAATTTTTTCTTGATTAAGATGGAAAAGTGGTAGCAAGATATGGACCCATGACGAAGACCTTGTCTATCGAGGTTTGTAACTCTCTCCCCCCCTCCCTTCATACTTACCCCTCAGAAAGTTACATTGAATATTTAACATTGAAAAATGAGATATATCTTTTATTACGGGTAAAACGGCACCTTATGACATCCCACTTCATCTAATTTCTATAAAGAATTCCTGAATCCTCCTTGAGTGCCTGCTTTTTCCTCCAATGTTCATAAAGTGAACAAAAGATGGTGCTAGGTTTGCTTGGGTACCTTTTTGAGAATTTAAAGATCCAGGGAAAAAGAGGATGTCTGGTTCTTTATAGTTATTTATTATATTTTCATTTTAAAAGGGTAGATGTGAAATTTGGATATTTGCAAAGTTAAGCTGGAAAACTATCCCTATAAACTAAATTTAATAGAACTGCTATTTAATTCTTAAATCGGTTACCAGTACGAAACATGCATATATATTTTTCTTTTCTTTTTTCTTTTTTCGAGACCTTGATAGAAGCTATCAAGTTACAGGACATCTACATAGTATTAACATGGCCAATTCTTGACAGTGAAATGGAGTTCTTGGTGGAATCTAAAACTTGTGTAGCCCTCATTCCTGTATTTCTGCCTTGATTTAACGAGGTTCTCCTCAATTGTGCAATAGCTTGCAAAATATGCCAAATAAGAAAACAAAAGATTAAAAATGGTCAAATTGATTGTTACACACTTACACCATAGTTTGGACCTCAATAGAATCTGAACATGTAGGATTATCCTGAGTTTAAGGAGAAAGGAAAGATCATTGACCTCTCAAGAAACTGACCAAATTTTGTATGTTTTTTTTTTTTTTTTTCTTTTACCCTATGTTTCAGAGTGATATTCGGAAGACACTTGGGGAAGTATGAGGTGGTATAGGGCCATAATATATGATGTTGCTGCTTTGACTGTCCTTAGCAATGTATATTTTCTTCGTTCATTTAGTAGTTCATATATCTGTAGTTTGGATATGTGGATTTGTCATTGTGTTTTTGTGTTGAAATTGTGAGGTATTTTAAGAGACAAGGAGCTTTTTTTTTTTTGGTGACAGATTTGTCACTTTGGTATTTTTGAAGGAAATAGTTCAGTATCTGCTTGGGGTGGGTGGGATTAGTGTGTACAAAATTTTGGTGGAGTGCAAAATCTGTATGATACTTCGGTTGTATAATTTGTACTTTTGCTCCCACTATCTGAACTATTACATAAATGCAAATGAAAACAATACGGCATCTAAAACAGTGTCAGTTGCTTAAAATTAACCGGGGTGCCGTGGGGGCATTAGTCCCAAACAGATGCGTTCACAATTGCTTTCCCTAGATGAAGGCTTTTCATAGTATGTTACCAACTTGGAGACTGCTAATGATTCGTTGTCTGCATGAAATTCCAATCAAACTCGTCAATTTTGACAATCTAAGAGTGGTCAATTGACCCCTTATCCAACTATCCAAGGCAGCACTCGCGAAATGCAACATTAATTTTAGGAAATTGATTAATACCATCGGAAGAAATGCCATCGCTGAGCAGTGCATCCCCTCGCCCAGAGTCTGTTCTTGTGTTCACCCCATTGTTATAAGTGTTCATATTATTAGATATAAATGTTCGCTTTTTATTATAATTGTTCATTATGTTCAATATGTTTATTTTGTTTTTTTTTTATTTCTTATCCAAATATTCAATCGAGTAAGTATAAATGTTCTGTTCGTAACTGCAAACGTTCAATTTATACATATAAATGTTCAATTTATTAAGTATTAATTTCGGTTTTTCAAGAGTGCGCATGAAAATTAAAGAGGTCACGAACCGAATAAAAATGCATGAAAAAAATTAGAAGGGGTCATGAACCGGTCCGGTTCAATTAAATTTTTTTCCGAATCTGCCCCTAGCACACAAATTTTGCAACTCTATCCCTAGTATAAGTGTTCAGTTTGTTAGTATATATGTGCAATTTAATAAGTATAAATGTTCAGTTTATTACATATAAATTAGACTGAGAAGATGCATCAATTAGTATGTTATCATCAGGTGACTCATTTAATTGAACACTTTAATTTATTAAACCGAACACATTAGTTTATTAAGCTGAACATATATAACGGACATCTACAGTGCGCACCCACTATTCAGTGATGGCACGCAATGGCAAATTTAGCGATGACACTTATAATATCTGTTAATTTTAGGTTTCCCCCTGCTTTATAGGTGTGCAGGTTTTTCTAATTTTTATGATGTGCATGGTCATCATCATCATCGTTGTTGTTGTTGTTGTTATTGTTGTTGTTGCTGCTGCTGTTATTATTATTATTATTATTATTATTATTATTATTATTATTATTATTATTATTAATTATTATTAGAGAAATGCTAGTGTCCAATATATTGGATGGATGGGTCCGTCCAATACGATTGTTTTCACATTTTTAAATTTCAAATGACCGATCCGAGCCGTTCAATATGTTCTTCATATTGCAAATTTGTAAGAAACCAATTTTTATATTTTTAAATTTTTTTACTTATTTTTTGGTATTTTAAAAAATTAATGATATGAAAGTTCTGGACCGTCCAATAACAACGATTTTCTAAAATACCAAAAAAATAGTAAAAAAATTCGAAAAAAATATAAAAATTGGTTTCTTCTAAATATTCAATATAGAGAACATATTGAACGGTTCGGATCGATCGTTTGAAATTTAAAAATGTGAAAATGATCGTATTGGACGGATCCCATCCGTCCAATATATTGGACTCTAGCATTTGTCTTATTATTATTGTGTACAGAAAAGATAGAAAAGCTTTGTAAAATCACCAAACTTGGGATTACTTGTACATCTTATCTTTGAATTAGAGAGATGTTAAGGTCGCTATTTTACAAGTGGATGAATATATGCACGCATTTGAGAAATGTCAACTCTTAAAATCGCTCTCCGAAATAGCGAAATAGCGAAATATCAAATATATATTTCAGTAATAACTCTTAAAATCGCTCTCCGAAATAGCGAAATAGCGAAATAGCGAAATAGCGAAATCGCTCAAGCTCAACTGGACAACTGGCGACAGCTGCTCAACCCTAGACCCTAAACCCTCCTTATCGGAAATTCAAAATCGAATGGCCTAGTCATTTGGGTTTGAGATGACACTAGCGATTTCGCCTTAGGCGGCGCTAGTCGATCCGATCCTATCGGCCTCCTCCTCCTCCTCACCTCGCCTCGCCTCGCCTCACCTCTAAAATCCCTAAAATGGTCGATCCTCATCCTCCACCCTCTGATTCTGGTTCTGACGATTCCACGGCGGATGCTGCTTCTTCTCTCCCTCTTTCCTCCGATGCTTCCATGGCCAATGCTACAGCTTCTCTCCCTCTTTCCGATGTTTCCATGGCCAATGCTACAGCTTCTCTCCCTCTTTCTTCTGTCCTTTGTTCTTAAATTGAAAAAAATAACATAATCTAGACCTAGACCGGTTATGCTGTCCATTATCAATTTTCGGCCCTTATTACATGCTCTAAAATCAGGTTGGGAAAACAATTAATGTAATACCATTTTAAGTTTTCAACTTAATCTCATCTATTTCCATTTCTTTCCAGACTCTGATTGGCTTAAAAGCCATTGGCAACCGACTCGTTGATTGGGATTCTCTTGCGACGTTGATATACCCCCCAAAGGATTTTGGCAATTTGGCCCAAAATCCCCAACTTCGCTTAGACTACCTTCGCAAGGTTCTGATGAAAGCGCATTGTGTTGACAGCAACACATTAGATGGATTCAGAATTTTACACTTTTGGACTTGGACAGCCCAATCAGTCCATGAGCCAGCTGAAAATGATGACGATACCCTCCATTTTTTCACACTTGAGTCGGACCAGCTGCAGCACATTTCTTCCGTGGATCTCGAACCTCTGCCGGATCCTGATGCTAAGATCAAGGTTAGTTCTTATGTCTAAGTGGTGTATACATGAAACATTTCCAATTGTTTCTCATCATTAATATCTTGAATTCTTGATTTTTTAGGATCTGTTAATTGAGCTAGAGTCCAATGACTGGGTTGAGTCTTGCCGTGCCCTCAATGATGTGAGGAGATTTGCAGTACATCACTCTCCTCTTCTTCTCAAAATCTGGTGAGTTCTCCTCTTTCATATTTTGTTATGCTGTTGTGCTGTTGGCCAAGGCTTGCTATAAAAAAATGGGTTCTTGCATTGCATAAATTCTAATTTTCTCAAGGTACATCAATGCAAAAGATCCTCAGCAGTGAACTTTTGGGTTTGTCTGCTTCATGTTTTTCCATATCTAAAATAAATAGAAATGCCATGTGGATATATCATTATTGGCTGTTTGTACTGGTAAATTGGTAGCCTCCTATAATTCTAACAGCCCAGTGAGATAACCTTCTGCTTATAGGGAAAGTTTAAATCTGTTTTGTTTAATGCTAAATCGATATTCTGAATTCAGGGAGAAGGTAATGCCAATAATTTTGACAGCAATGAAGAGTCGGAGGACTGCTGTTTGTAAGACTTCTATACTGGCTTGCAGTGATGCTTTTTCCAGACTTGGTCAAGTCTTCCCTTTTCCAGAAAAGGAACAAAAATCTGCATTTGATGATCTGGTAAAACCACCAGCCTTTTTGTTCGGGGGAATAAATCTGAGTGAATCTTAATTTTTTTTTTTTTTTTGTTTCTTCTTTTTTTTCCCCTTTAAGTTGATCTGCTTTTGAAACAAAGTAGATAAGGCACATGCCAGAAATTTGTTAGTGCAGATGTTTGTGCTGATGGCAGCGCACACATTTAAATAAGCCCAACCAGTCCATATTGAGTGGTATGAATAAAGGGCTTCTCCTTGAAATTTTTGTAAAATTAGTTAGGCATAACAGAGAGAAGGCCAGAATCTATGCTAGTTCTGCCCGGCATTGTACTTACTCTCTGTTGCACAGATTTCAAGAGTAAAAAGCATTTTCCCTCTTTCAGACTCTTTTACTTTTGCTTTATTCTGGTAATGCCTTTCCTTCTATTCTTACCCATAGGGTACTATAGAATGGTGAAATTCTTGAGAATACCTTACAATTGCTTTCGCTTTGCGCCTGTGGGCTAAATACTCGAGTGCCTTGATTTGTACACTGACAGAATAGTGTGAAACTTATTTGCAGTTTGTGCTTTCTTTTGGTTGAATTTACAGCTGCTGCAGCTCTTATTGAAAGCATCTCAAGACAAGGGGTTTGTGCGTGAGGAGGCAGAGAAGGCACTAGAGGTGATGGCTGTGTCCATTCCACGTATTCATTTGCTCCAGAAATTGGAGTTATTTGTTAATCATAACAACATCAGGGTTGGAGCTAAAGCAGCCGCTATTATTTCGAAATGTGTTGGATCTGAGGTAAGTTGTCTCATAACCATTATCAATGATCTGGATCTACGTGGTTAAAGGCATATTGATTTTACCTCCCTTCCATTATTATAGAAGTTCTGGAGCACAACCTTAGGAGGATGATAGTTGATTTGAAGAACTTGACTGGTTTGTAATAAGGAATTGTAAGATGATTAGGGATGGGGGTTGATACTATGATTTTGTGTGATGTAATATGTTGCTTGTATGTCTTCTTACCTCCATTTTGATAACCTCTACTAATGCATGATTTTTTTTTTTCAAGGAAAAAATTAATCATGCAGAGGCAAGCTGCAGTAAAAATTGAAGGGAATTGGTAACAGCTAAGGTATTTTGAAGAATGGTTTTAGTGCATAACTTCTTATTTGTTACTGCTATGTAGGTATTTAGGTATTTTGTTGAATGTTCTACTGCATTTGGGTATTCTGTTATGTAGGTATTCTTGCTTGTCCTGCGTAAGTACAACAACAGGTTTTAAAAAGTATGGTATGAAGAGTATATAATTATCAAAACTTAAATACAATTACTGTATTTGGGTACCAGTAGATATGATACATGCTGTAAAGCTATGGCTTCTTAATTAGACAATTGTAAAATATTTTGAATAAGCATTAGGATATAAATGTTATACATGCTGGTAGTAAGGTCTAAATTGCAAAGGTAATCTGATTTATGGGCTATACATTCTTACTTCTTAGTCTCACTTATTTTATTTTATTTTTATGTTACAGCCTTATAGGGATCTAACAAGCATCTAACAAGACAAGGCATCTGAGAAAGAAAGCTTTCCACAGTAGAGGTAGTTCTCACTGCTTTATATGGTGCTGTTTAAATGTTGACTTGTAAGAAAATGTTATATGGTACTTCTCACTGCTTTATAAGGCATCTGATTCATGGTTTATTGGCTTATAAGAAGAAGTCTGTAATTTTGATATGGAGTTTATTGAACAAAGACGGATCAAATGTTATTTGGATGTAGTTGTTAATTAGTTCTTTTATTTTTCTTTGTTGTACTGTTTTGCTACTTATTATTGTTCTGATGCAACTCTTCATAACATTGTGATGCCTCATCTTATAGCCATTTGTACTACCCGTTTCAGCAAATGCACAGTAGTTGTCAACGCAAAAAATTATATTTCTTCTGTCGCTTTTGTTTTGTTTTGGTCTCGGTAAAAAAAAAACAACCGAAGCCTCTTTCCCTTCTCTAATTTCTTACAAAAAATGGCGATAACAGCCATTTCTTTCGCCTCCCCTTCCTCTCCATTGACTTTCGCTTATCTCCCTTACCCTTCCCAACTCCTCTTCCCCATTCGCCGTTCACCTATCCTGCTGTCCTTCTCTCTGATAGATATGCGGAACAACGAAACCCTAGACATCGGTGAGCTCCTAATCGAGTCTCACTATTTAATTTGCTGCGATTCATTTTTTTTTTTCTTTCAAACTAAAGAATTTTTCTCCCCTCACTCTCAATCTTGGAGCGGATCTCCCTTATCTGTCTCCTGATTTGATTTATTTCGTTTGTATGCAGACTTGGATGACAGACGAAAGTGGATCAGTTTGACCTCTCTCATGGCTCAGCGATGAAGACAATGACAATTTAACTATCCCTGTTAATCAAGCCTCTTATCTTAATCCCTCTCATCCCATTCTAATTTTTTGTACGTATTTAATTTTTTAATTTCTTAAGTTATTTAAAATTTTTGGATCATTTAGAAAATTATCTTCATTTATGTTAAATTATTAAATTGTATGATTTTAATTGTTTACATATAGGAAAATCTGTAAGATTTTCTTTTGATTTGTTTCTTTATTTCCACAGTGTATGCCGATCCTAAATACCATTGTTTATTTTTTTGGATACAAAAACTTTCTGTTAACATCAAGAAACAATATTCAATAGTACAGATTCGTTAAGATTGAATTAAATGGTTTGCTTATATCCCTTGGTTATATTTGATAGATTTTTCAAGATATATTTTCGGAAGGCTGGAAAACATAATGTCATTGGGTAATATTAATTTGGAAGGTTTTTGTATGAAAGTCCATGAAATAAGCCGTGTAAAAATATGGAACAAATGCATTTGATAAGGTAAAAAGTAGTGCCAAAATTCCTTCCATAATTGTCAAAATATATATTTAAATGTTGAAATAAATGTGGCATTGATAAAATTGGGAAGGATTCTCTGGTCATTTAATTAAACGATAAGGAGAATATCATAGGAAATGAAACTGATTAAAAAATTTTATGTTTATTCATGATGAATTTTTTTCGGAAATAATGTTTATTTATATATTTTTCCTTATGACTACAAGAATTTGCTGTAATGGCGTGCAAAAAAGTAGAGGTCTTTGCCGTCGATATATCGACGGGAATAATCATTTACGAGGAAATAGCGACGGAAATAGCTTCCTCGTAATTACTCCAATAGTTTACATCCGCTCGCGAGGGAAGAAAGCCTCGGTGATATTGTGTCCGAATGCCACCCTGGCAAGTTGAGACGATGTTTATCCCGTCGGTATATCCACGACAATATTTATCCACGGGAAAAAGATCAAATCTCCCGCCATTTTGGATTACACTTTCTCGACAATAAGGTTTTTTCCCCGAGGAATTAAGGAGTTTATTTACGAGCAACATATATCAGCGTTATTGCTTTGTAGCGCATAAGAGACTATATCCACGGTAAATACTGGTGTCATCCAAAAATCTGATTTCCAGCCCTAATATATTTACCGAATTGCCCCTGAGATTCTACCATACTAATATAATAACAGTGCCATATGATATAAATATGAAAGAAGAAACAATTGAGAATCATTGAAATTATTGTTAAACATTCACAACATTTTCACGAAAGTACTAAGATTACAAACACGATATGCATAAAATCTGCCAATAATAATATACCTTTATATTCCCATAAAAAAAAACTAAAAAGATGTTCTACATCTGTTACATATGCCAATTTGTAGTATCCAAATCTGTAGTGTTCGGTTGTGTACTGAAACTAACTCCCCATCAAATAAGTTGTTGCAGAAATCATCGTTCTGAATATTGCCATATGCACTGGTATTGCCAGTTGCACTCCATTACTCTCATCGCCAACTGCAGCCCCTATAGTTTTTTTTTTAAAATATTATGAATAAAATATTGACAAATAATATATAAAGAATATTATGAATAAAAATGGTGATGGTAATTGATGAGGTCTAGATATGCTTCCTTATATCCTTGTTCAGTTGGTAATGATTAAAAGTAAATGATAACAATGGTACGTTACTTGTACCAGTTTGGTACATCTTAAATTTAGATATTGGTCAGTGCCTATTTCATGACACCAAAAAAAATTTAAAGGATACAATATAAAGTACAACTAAACCATGGGTCGGTGTGTTGAGGACGATATTTTGTTTCATTATAGGCTACTAGGAACTTTGTTAGGTGTCGACATTTTAATTCGTAGATTTGTACAAACTTAACCATAAGTTGTGCATGAAGATCCTAATCAAATCCAAACAATTTTGAGACCCAACTGAAAAGTGGTTCTTTTAGTGCTTTGACTTGCCCATATCGCAATTTTGAGACCCTTACTTCCATTAAAACAATTATTCTTATGAATACTTATAGGTAGTTAGGCAGAACACCAAAACCATATCAAGTTAATTAAGAACTTACTTTATACTTGTGAATGTTGATAAACTGACATGCTTCCTCCTTAATGTCACTTAATGTCACTAAAAACTGATAATGAAAAAAAAAAAGTAAGATATCTTTATATCAATCAATTCTAATGGACAAACTCACACATCACAAGTTCATAACACTACTTACCAACATGCAAATTATCTAGAGCTGAAGTAACCAACTTACCAATATGCAAACTTATGTACCATTGCCCCTTCTATTGCTATCATGACATGTACAACCACTGATGGTGAAGACACCAGATAACCATTAGTATGAAGTGGTTCATTGGACATTGGACGTCAATATAAATTCAGTGTTATTTGACTAAGAAATTCATGAACAACAAAAATCACCATACAAAAACAAAGGTTGTATGTTTCTCAAATCTCACTTGAGTCTTGAACCAAACTTATAAGATGTAGGATAGATCTATGAGCATGTCCAATTATAGGTGCTTTCAAGAATCAAAACATAGAAGGATGTAAACCATACCCAAATTAGATGAAATTGCTTATGCTCCCAATTTAGATTTCGCACTAAGACTAATCTGATTAATGACTTCACAAGATCTATAAACATGTAGTTGATTAACAACCACACAAGGGATCTAAAAATTCACTACAGATTACTGAATAAATGAAACACCTATTGACTGACAATTAAGAAATTAGATGATATTAATAAATAATCAAATAGTGAACTAAGAAAACTATACCATACTTAACATATTAAACTTTTCACAAATATGGATCTCGACTAATCATCTGAAATAATTAGTTCAGTTGGCCTTCAATATCGGCAGCCATGGCATCTAAGCTTTTTTTACCCTGATTCCTTCCCATGGTGAACCATTGCCTCAGACTCGACAGCCATGGAGGTGGATTCGGCTTCTTTTTTGGGGCTTAGGGTTTCGGATTGCGCCTTCTCATCGGTCATATCACTGTTCTTTCGACAAATTCTCTTTGTCCTTTCATTATTGTTGATTGGAAATCGCTGAATCACTCTCACACTCGCCAATTTGGGGAGAAAGGATTTTGGAGGGAAAGAGCAAAAAAAAATTGTGGGATTTCAAATTTTCATTTGAAAACTTTTTGGTGGGATCGAAGGGGAAGATTACTAATTCAGGTCGGATCAAAAGGGATCGCAAGCATGATATTCCTCATTAGATTGCATCATCGATTATAAAAATAATTATATCAAAGGCCAATTTGTAGATCTTTTTTGGTCTGCATACAACTTGGTTGGAGAGAATCCATGCTTGTCGTTGTTTCAAATCTGTTAATTATCTTTGAATAGAATTGTATATCAATTAAAAAAATTTGAGTATTGAACAATATTATGATCCTAATGGATCGGCCAATATAACTGAACCTGAACAAACTTTGGATAAATATTTCTAGCATCACTAGTTGGAACTTAGTTGCATCTTATGAATTTTTATATACTTACAATTTCTTATTTTAATTAATTTTGTAATTAATTCAAATTTGAGATACAATGACAATATTATCGATTTCTATTTTCCTGAAAATAACCAATGTAAAAGAAAACACTAATGGATCATTTATAAACAAATATAATATCGATTATTTATTGTTAAAATGACAAACCGAATTTAGAAATTAAATCTACATTTTTAAAACATATAGCAAACGAAATTTAATTTCTATTATTTTTTCATTTTCAAACATGACAATATTAAGGTTTTTCTACTACTTTTTTGGAATAAAATTCATTTTCTTTAAAAATTCGAAAAATCATAGTAAAATAATATAAAAAATGGTTTGTGAACTGAAAATTAATTTAATGTTAATTAGGTTAATATATTAGTTGAATAAAGATTATTATTTTCATGTAAAAAAAAAGTAAAACACTGATGCACGGTTTTCTTTAAAAACAGAAAATAATAAAAAAATTGAACAAAAATAAAAAATATATATAGTTTGCTATGAGATTTCAATTCATAGATTTAATTAGTTAAGTAGATTTATCTTTTTTTTTAATAGAAATCCGGCGGATTAATTTATGATACACAAAAAGACCATCCATCATGATACTCTATAGTTAGTCTTTTATTATTATTAAGAATAATTAGAGATATGCCACTTGAAAATTGATGAATAGAGATACTCCACTCTTAATTTGAAAAATTAGTTTTATGCCACTATAAAATAACTAAAATTTAGTTTTATGCCATTTCTTTTTATCAAAATTAGAGATATTCCACTATAATAAGATAGATGCCATTTTAATTTTATAAATGTTAAAATTTCCCCTATCTTATTAAATCATTAAGAAACTAAAATTAGACTTATTGACAAGAAATAAATGATGAAAACTTTTAAATTTCAAAATTTGGAGTCTTTATCTAATGCTAAAAGTGCATGTAAACAGGTGAGTCATAAAATTTTGAGCCTAGTATTTTGGATATATCATTTTTTTCTATAAATATATTCTAATAATGTTATATGAATTTTAGCGAAGCTAAGTATATGACCTACAAATAAAATATTATTCTTCCTGCAATAGCAATTGTAATTAACAAATATCTAAAACGTTGATTATACACATGCTTTTCTTGAATCTTTTATTATTATTGTTCATTATTTATGGATTATTTGTATATATGTTGAGTATTTTGTTAGTTTAACACTGCTATATATAACTATCACTATCTATATACACAATTATCAAGTATTATTTACATATATCAATATTGATACAAATATTTTAATTAGGATACAATGTAATTTTATAGCACATTAGTATAAAAAATATGGGTACTCTTAGAATCAAATGCATTTGACAAGAAACGCGATCCAAGACTCAACTATTTGAAATTTCAAACGGCCGATTTTAACCCCTAAATGTGATCTCCATAATTTTAGTTTAAGCTATTTATTTGGGTTTTTAAAATTTGGATGGTTTGAACTAATTAGATTAAGGATTTTCTATTTTTTTTTAAAAAATAGAAAAATTCAAAAAATAAAATAAAATTTGATCCCTAAAGAGATTTCATCATGAAGAATAGATTAAAAGGTTCGAATTGACAGTTAAAATTTCAAAAATTAAGATTCGATCACATTTGACGAGCTAAAGCGTCAAATGTGTTTGACTATAGCATTACTAAAAAATATGCATAACATTAATACACTTTTTGTATAACATTGATTTTTAATGGTATGTAGTAATATCGTACTTGCGAGCATCATATAAAAATATTTCGTCATATTAAGACACGAGTTACACTTGAATAAATATATACTATAATTGATAAAACATATATTATTTGTATCAACAAAATATATGTCTAGAAATAAATAGTAAGAACCGTATGTATAATATACATCCATTGTTGACGAAAACCCATTTCATTATTTTTTAAAAACTATATAATAAAAATTATAAAACAAATATACATCAAATAAAATTCTCGATCTAATTTTTAAAGTTATTTTTGAATGTCTAAAATTTGTTGTTATCGAGGATTCAGAAGTTATTAGATCAGAAATTTCTAATATTGCAAACAAATAGTAAAAAAATGTAAAAAATAATAAAATTAGTTGACAAAAAAGCTTTGATATTTTTTTTCTTCACATATATGCTAAAATCAAATTCTTGAATAGGTTTTTTACTATTTTGAGTTTTTGGAAAATTAGATGATAAGTTGATAACAATTAGATTATCATCTAGCAAATTTATAAAACTTAAAATTCAAGAATGGGCAAATCAATAGCGGCACTTGACTTTAACAAATCATGGAGATTAGCAATCAATTATTTTTAATGTCCTTTTTTTTTCTGAGACAAAAAAGCAGCGATTGAAGTTATACTAAAAAGGTGGACGTTATCGTCATTATGGAATTTGGGCATGCAGTACATGGACGGATGAGTGGGAGGTTATTATTATTTTTTTCTGTTGTCATGGTAGTTTGATAGAGTGGGGAGTTATTTACTTAGTGAGTGGGAGGTTATTAACTTTTTATTTTTTTCGTTGATTAATTTTCTAGCGATATTCTTTCATTTAATTGGTATAAAAAAATGTGAGGTAACCAATTCTGTCTGAAATATTTGGCACCATCGATTTGGAAATGTTTGGCGCCATTTATGAAGAAAGCATAATTTTCCCGCTCACCAATTTGCAAAAATGTGATACGGCTTTTTTTTTTAAAAAAAAAAGAAATTTTGCACCTTTGGTAACAATTTTTTTGGTCAATTTTTTTTATTGTGTTTTAGTAAACATTCAATGCTTTTTTGGCTCACCACTTTGCAATCCTGCACCAAGACGGTTATTGGATTTTGGTAATATATTTAAAAAAGAAGGTGAGTGGGAGGTTATTTGCTATTTTTTTCTTTAATTATTTGTTTAGAGAATTCATTAGTTTAATTACAGAAAATAATTTAGTAATGAATTTTTGGCGGACAAATTTTGGCGCCATATGTAGAAATATTTTTTGCAACAAAAATTTAGTTCATAAGTTTCAAAATAAAGTTCTGGCGCTGAGGCCATTTTTCCCGTCGAAATATCGACGGCTTTAATTCGGCGCTCAATCTTTAAAACATACCGCTCAATTACTCCCGATTTCAATTATTCCCGAGGGATTAATGAAGGTTTCCCGAGTAAGCGTTGTTTGCTCGTTTTTGCTGGATTATTTCCGTGGATATATAACACTTCCACGGTAATTTAATTTCGATCCACGGAATAATCAATAGTCTTGTAGTGGATGATTATGTCTAAAGAAATATAGAAATGTTGTTTACATATTACTATAATTTATTGACAAACACTGTTATGCTTTTTGTTTCTTACAAATTATGTGGCTAGGTGGGTCGATGGAAAAATTTCACTTACATGAATATTACAAATTATGTGTCGAAATCCTTTAGTTAAATATCATCCGACACTCCAAGCATTGTGAAATAGTTGTGCAATAGCATTTTTTATGATTTTTGTAATGTGATATTTTGTAACTAATTGTGTGTCGAGTTTTTTTGCTCATAAAACTGACTCGATTCAACATCAGATAATAATTTGGCAACACATTTTTTTTTCTGATTTTTGTGACCCCTTCCTATTTTCATTTTTCATCATGTTTTCATCTCTTTTGTGTTGCTTAGAGTCCCTCTCCACCTTAATTTCTCTTCATCACCATTTTTAATTTCGGTTTACAAAATATAAATTAAATTCATTCAATTGAAAATAGAAAAAAAAACATCAGATCTTTTACGATATATATTTTTTTATTTAAGTCTTTTATAAACATACTAGCAGCAGTGCCCACCCAAATGTGTGGGCAGATATCTGCGATATGCGAAAAAAATTCTTATTTCATACAAATATGTTGTCTACTTTCAATATTCAATAGTTAAGGTTAATGTTGTTTTGATCGATGCTGAATGTAGCAGTAATATTGAACGGTTTACATAAATAAACAATAAAGGCAGATATGTGAACAGTAAAAGAAATAATTCATTGAAAAAAATTATTTCTTAATAATATTTCCTGATAAAAAAATAATAATAATTCAACATGGCAATATTTTGAATCACTCTTGCTCCCCAATTGTAATGAAAATCGATGATGAAGACCTATTTTTATAAAAATTAATAATTAATAATTAATAAATAAAATAAAACAAAAAAAATAAGATAGTTTTATACGTGTAGTGCATGTGTGAGTGTGATATGATATAAATAAATATTTTTGAAATGAAATTTCGTTACCTTAATCCTTTCGTAGCACTTCCCGGTAGACAATATTTTTTGTGCATGTTCCATCTTCCGGCTCGATATTGTCACATGGTTTTATAAGCAGCTTTGTATTTTGTCAGGACACACCTCTCGATAGCGCCACATACAATTGTCCATGAGAAAACACCGGCTCGGGCAAGTAAACACCGACGTTAGGGATGGTCTGTCCCTGTGCCTTGTTGATTGTCATCGCAAAGCACACTCGAACAGGAAATTGTTTCCTCTTCAACCTAAAAGGGAACAAATCATCATCTGGCGGGCTTAATGGAATCCTGGGAATAAATACTCTTTTCCCTGCATGTCCTCCTGTAGCGATCTATGCATCAATTACATTCCTTTGGAAATTCCGACACACTAGTCTCGTGCCGTTGCAAAGTCCATTTGCAGGATCCAAATTACGTAACAAAATTATGGGACATCCCTTTTTAAGTTTGAGGATATGAGGCGGCAATCCATTGGGCGTCAGAGAGTTCAAAAATTCAGAGGGGTAGTGGCCATGAGCATCATCCTCTGCTGTATCAATGCTGTGATATACCAATTCTTCTCCAGGATAAGTCTTAATCATGTACTGGTTGAGCTTGTCGACAAACTCATTCTTGGTAGAAAGAATTGCCCGAGAAGCAATGTAATCTGTTCGATGACCGTTTTCATTGAGAGAGGGGAATACAGTCTCAATTAGTTCCTTTACCGACTCTTCCTCTTTAGTGTATGAGATTATCATCTCATCAGGGATATGTATGAAGTCATTCCCAATCGAGGGCTCGGTTCCATCGCCGACGTTCAGTAGGAACTGAGCGAACCATGGATCACTCGAAGCTCTCATGTTTCGGGTCAGCTTTCTCTTCTTTATGTAGGACCAAAGAGGGGACATCGGTAGTGTCGCGTCAACGATCTGAGCTTTGGTCCCATGTCTAACCACAGGCAGAACTTGTCTGAAATCGCCGCCAAATATGACAATTTTTCCGCCGAATGGTTGGCGGCAGTCCGTGATATCCTGTAAAGTCCTGTCGAGCGCTTCGACGGCTTGCCTTTTGGACATGGATGCCTCGTCCCATATGATAAGAGTTGCCCTCCGAAGAAGCTCTGCAATCCCACTCTGCTTGCTCACCGTACACACGGAAGTGCATTCCAAGTTAATTGGAATCTTAAATCTGAAAATTCATGTATGTAAATGTGATGCATCTCTTTAAAAATATTAAATATTAAAATAATCCCAAATGATGAAGTGATGCGAATGTTGTATCATTTTTTGTCTAAATTTATGTTTTTGGTTTTTTTTGTTGCGAAAGACACCAGATATAAATAACACATAATATATTATTTTTAATTGGTCAGGAGGGGCGTTTGATATTTTGTAATAATTCCAAACGGTTAGAAATGATATTAAAATTGGTTATTATAATTTTTGGAGTGTTAGTTGCAAATGAATTAAAATTTTATATAATTTAGTATCAATTAATTCTTGGTTGGTGATTTTATGTATTCAATTCTATTTATTGAATTCAAACCTGGAGTGTGCCGTCCTTCCTCCAGGCATGTTGTTTGCCGCTGCACCCGAAGTAGCAGTTGCAATTGCAATGAGTTTCCTGGATCTAACTGCAGCCAATAATGCCTTGTACAGATACGTCTTACCCGTACCACCAGGACCATCAATGAAAAATGCCCCCGGCTTCTTTTCCATGACATGTTGCATGATCTCTTCAAATGCCGACAACTGTTCAGGATTAAGGGAACTGTGTGCTCGCAAGTCCTCCTCTGATACGTCTATTCTCTCTTCATCAGTAACTTCTTGAAAATTACCGTGGTCATCCAATTCAGCATTTTCATAGAGCTCAGGGAGATCGTAAGTCGCCAGGTGTCTTCCCATCGACTCGAGATACCTACTGATATCTATCAGGGTCCTCTGTTCAACCATCTCTTCTGATGAATAACGTCGCCGATAATCTTCAGACATGTCCGCAAAATGCTTGTCCCATAACTCTCGAGCCTTAGCCCCCTCACAGAAAGTCAGAATCGTAGCGAACAGTCTTCTGAGTGCAAACGGCATCTGGTATCTTGCCGCCTCGTGGAGGCATTCTGAGAAAGTCTCATCATTATCTATTAGACCCATTGCATCTGCTGCAGCCTGAAATGTTGAATGTTGTACCCCGTCCACCGTTAGAAGCTCTTCATATGATCGCGGTCCCCTCACATGATTAAGCAAAACACGGAGATAGTATCTCTCCGCATCTGATATCTTAGCATAAACCACCCTACCGACTTCACCTCCTTTTTCACGCGGCTTCCACACCTTGCGGCTCGCATCCCACGTGAAATGCTCAGGAAACTCCCGATAAAGGTATTGTCTCGCCTCTGGAAAATTCTTATTCGCCTCGAAAAATGCAGTCAGCATCGTCCTCTTTGCCTTATCCCTTTGACAGACATCTTCCAGATTGTCATTGTCTCTATAAAAAACCAGTTGTTGGTCGGGAGTATGCAACTGTAAAGATCTCACCGAAGGTTTAATTTCACTCAGAGGGAATTTAAAAATCCGCCATACCGCCTCCGGAGCGGACACCCAGCGTGAAAGAACAACGGGTATGACAGAGGATCATAGCAGCCATGGTAGCATTCGATTCGTATGGAGTGCTCATTCTTATCATATATCTTGATGCTTCGCTTGTACGTAGCATGCTCCTCATTGCCCTCAACCCAGATAGCTCGAACTTCAGATGCAGTAGGTTTGTTGTATCTCCTTTGATCAACGTCAACAGACGCATTCAAGGTAATGCCTACATTATCAAGAGACGCCATCTCCCCAAGTCTTTTGAAATTTTGTGCATACGGGTTGTGAGAAAGTACCTCCATAATTGTCTTCACAATGGCCCTAAAAGTTGTGCGAAATAAAGATACTTTATTATTTATATTTATTTAATTTATTTATATTTATATCTACAGTTATATCAAAATTAAAATTGAACATAAATTAAATTTTAATTTATTTACGGATCTATTTAGGGAACAAAATTAACTTAATGTATCTATCTCTCTATATATATAAAGATTTTATATATATTGCTTAAAAAAAGTGTACCGGTCTAATGCTGGGGATCTTTGCAAACGACGATCCAATTCTTCCTCTGTGTCATAGAAGTAAAGCTGCAGGTACCTTGGTTTGCCATCATGAACTAATTGATCTACGAAATGGTAAATCTGGCCGTGGACTCGGAATGTGTAGACGCCACGTCTCTTGTTTGCCAGGTCTCGATCAAAACTTGCTCCAAAAGATGCGAATGAGAAATTGGTGTTGTAATACCGTAATGATTCACGAAACTGAACACAATGCGGCTCTGCTGATGTAAATAGTTCGTACAACTTATCTGGGATTTCATTTTGGGTCAGTTTCACCTTGCCATTCATGCAACAAAAGGTAGGGAATTCGTGCTGAAATCTTTTTGTGCAAAAGGTGCAATTTTTCACCTTCCTGAGCACCATTTGTCTAGCGGGCAAGTTTTGGTAAACGAAATCATACGGATCTTCTTCAGCACCTAATTCATCATCGGCTGACTGTGCATTGGTGGGGTTCTGTGACGGTGTGTCTAGGAAATGATACAAAATTAACTTGGTTAATATTCTTGTAGTATTTCGCATAATATGTTGCATTCTAACATTTGAATATTATTATTATTATGATAATATAATATAATATGTGAAATGCAATACCGTTGTCCCAATCTTCAAAATCAAAAGGAGTAATCACAAGATCCCCATTTTCGTCTCTATCATCAACTTCTCCTGTAAAGAAAGAATTTTTTTAAGCTTGATTATTCCTTGAGAAAAAATAATGAAATTTTTATCATTGGAGAAAAAGTACTAAGTAAATCACCATCTCTGTAATTTTCTTCCTCTACTTCATTGACATTCACGTTGTTCGCACGATAGTTTCTATGGTAATACTCGCGCATTTGATTCCTTCGAGCATCATTTTTTACTTCAGTTGGAGTTGCCATTATTGTTTCAAAACGTCTTGTGCGTTTTGCTGTCAACGTAAATAATAGTCTCTATCTCTATCTCTACTACTTATAAAAGCACCAATCCAAAGGTCTATCCAATTTTGAACCGAAGGGGTGTTAGACTGTTGACGCCATGTGATATGGAACATTGATTTTTGATGATCTGATCAGATCAGTGCTCTGGATTTAAAATGAGTTAAAAGGTTTAAACCATTGGTTTAGACCAATGTTAGACAATCGCTGGAGCGGTGTTGCGCTAGGATTGTTATCGAACGCGAATCGGTTCGATTCTCCGTGACTTTTTTTTATGTTTTTTGCATTTTTATATTAAATAAATTATTCATCCACCAGCGCCCCTTACGGCCTTACCCCTCCGCTCTAGGGTTTTCATCAATTTTCAAAATCTGATATGAGTACTTAACCATTATTCTTTGTGATCATGAATTATTAAGAAAATTTTAACAAATGTGCTAGAACAAACCTTAGAATGTATCAACAAATTAAAAATACGCCAGATTTCTCTAAAACAAATCTTCATTAGGGTGATGCCATATATGCCGCAACAAAAAGAGAAAAGGGTCATGTAATGGAATATTAATTAGCGCATTTAGCACCCAATTTACCATGTGTAGTGTCGTTCTTTCTCTTTCTCTGTAAGTACAGAATTGTTAACAACCCAATAAATATTTTTTTATCTTTGCAGTCACCCTTCCTCTCCCCTCAAGTTCTACAAAAAATTTTATGGTATGATGATGATATGGTGCCTGATCACCATAGAACTCAAGCTTTTTAGGTTTTTTTTTTTTTATATTTTTTTCATATTCTTATTCGTATTTTTTAAAATTGTTCTAATGTTTATTTGAATGTTTCTTTTTTTTTTTTAAGAATTCAGAATTTTAATTGATTGTGACTTGTGACGCCATTCATATATCCAAGGAGCAGCATATTTTAAGCAATACAGGTGCGTTGATTACTGTAATTTTCATGTCTTATTTTGTTAATATGGGCCCTAACTCTCTCTTATAAGTCGTAATGGTGATAGTGACACAACTTGTGATTACATAAAGCATGGTTCGTACTCACTTCACTTATTTTCATAAATTAAGGTATCTCATGGGTGTTAGAAATTAAAAGGGGTGTGGCAGGACAACACGTGGCATCATGACCCTAAATCACAAAGTATCAAGAGATTATTACTCTATGAACTAATTAGTGACAAATGAAGACATCACGACAGCAAGATCTGTTAATTAAAATGTCAACTGATAAGGCCAAGTCAAATTATCAATACGGGTTGCCCAGTCCAGGTAGAATGAAAATGATGGGATAGTACCATAGGATTGAGTGTTTACAGTATCTAAATGATTACATTAATAGAAATATTAATTAAATTATTGTTTCGCTTGAAGAAAAACGTGCAAGAACTACTGGAGCAAAGATGTCAACTTCGACTGAATCTAAAAAGGTGGATCGAAAGAACTATAAGCGTGATTATATGCGTGAGTTTATGCGCAATAAGAGAAAAATTATTCAGATCAGTATGAATGAATCGATTGAGTTGAATGCAAGTGATTTGCCACAACCATTTCTAAAGAAACAGATCTTGACAACTAATCCACCTCTGTTGTCACTCAAGTTACCATACCACCTCAAGGTATGCTACTTATTAGTATCTTATAAGACCATTCTTCCACATCCACCCATTTCACTATTTACATGATCAACTAATTTATTTATATTTATACTTAAATATATTGATGTTTTGCTCTTTAAATATCTGTGGAACAGTTGAAATATCCATGGTGGCTGATAAACAACACAAGGAAAAAAATAGAGGAAAGCATCAAACAGAAGCAGGCAAGCGAGACAGAGCACATGATTCACATGCCACAATCCCTGTCAAACAAGTCTTTGAAAGTAATTATACAAAACATCCACTTTATACATGGGATATTAACTTTCAACATATTGTTGTTGTCATATAAATTTAAAAAGAGATCAAATTTTAATTAGACATATATATTTTCTTTGGTACACAGGATTACTAGCAGATTTATCGAAGCCCTCAAAAATGAATATTTTGTCTGATCCTACAAAAGCTGTTAGAAAGTCCCAAGGGCATGATTACCACAAAAGAGCACATGTAAGGAGTTGCAGTGCCTCAGCCAGTGACATGAGTGAGGTGCCTCAAGGTATTTATACATTTTGAATGATTTTAATACCACTAGACTATTTTTCTACATTGAGTATTTACATTAGAAATATTAATTAAATTATTGTTTCGATTGAAGAAAAACATGCAAGACCTACCGGAGCAAAGATGTCAACTTCGATTGAAGCAAAAAAGATGGATCAAAGGAACTATAAGCGCGATTATATGCGCAATAAGAGAAAAATTAGTCAGAGCAGTATGAATGAATCAAATGAGTTGAATGCAAGTGATTTGCCACAACCATTTCCAAAGAACCAGATCTTAACAACTAATCCAGCCTCTGTTGTCACTCACGTGACCATTCCGTCTCAAGGTATGCCACTTATTAGAATCTTATAAGACCGTTCTTCCACATCCACCCATAAAACAAGTTTTCTACATCGATCTATTTAAATATTTATTATTACTATTATTATTATTATTATTATTATTATTATTATTATTATTATATGAGATATGATTAAATTACTTGGATAGATATAGATATTAAATTAAACTATTATTTACGTTGACAGCAAAACGCACAAGACGTTTTGAAACAATAATGGCAACTCCAACTGAAGTAAAAAATGATGCTCGAAGGAATCAAATGCGCGAGTATTACCATAGAAACTATCGTGCGAACAACGTGAATGTCAATGAAGTAGAGGAAGAAAATTACAGAGATGGTGATTTACTTAGTACTTTTTCTCCAATGATAAAAATTTCATTATTTTTTCTCAAGGAATAATCAAGCTTAAAAAAATTCTTTCTTTACAGGAGAAGTTGATGATAGAGACGAAAATGGGGATCTTGTGATTACTCCTTTTGATTTTGAAGATTGGGACAACGGTATTGCATTTCACATATTATATTATATTATCATAATAATAATAATATTCAAATGTTAGAATGCAACATATTATGCGAAATACTACAAGAATATTAACCAAGTTAATTTTGTATCATTTCCTAGACACACCGTCACAGAACCCCACCAATGCACAGTCAGCCGATGATGAATTAGGTGCTGAAGAAGATCCGTATGATTTCGTTTACCAAAACTTGCCCGCTAGACAAATGGTGCTCAGGAAGGTGAAAAATTGCACCTTTTGCACAAAAAGATTTCAGCACGAATTCCCTACCTTTTGTTGCATGAATGGCAAGGTGAAACTGACCCAAAATGAAATCCCAGACAAGTTGTACGAACTATTTACATCAGCAGAGCCGCATTGTGTTCAGTTTCGTGAATCATTACGGTATTACAACACCAATTTCTCATTCGCATCTTTTGGAGCAAGTTTTGATCGAGACCTGGCAAACAAGAGACGTGGCGTCTACACATTCCGAGTCCACGGCCAGATTTACCATTTCGTAGATCAATTAGTTCATGATGGCAAACCAAGGTACCTGCAGCTTTACTTCTATGACACAGAGGAAGAATTGGATCGTCGTTTGCAAAGATCCCCAGCATTAGACCGGTACACTTTTTTTAAGCAATATATATAAAATCTTTATATATATAGAGAGATAGATACATTAAGTTAATTTTGTTCCCTAAATAGATCCGTAAATAAATTAAAATTTAATTTATGTTCAATTTTAATTTTGATATAACTGTAGATATAAATATAAATAAATTAAATAAATATAAATAATAAAGTATCTTTATTTCGCACAACTTTTAGGGCCATTGTGAAGACAATTATGGAGGTACTTTCTCACAACCCGTATGCACAAAATTTCAAAAGACTTGGGGAGATGGCGTCTCTTGATAATGTAGGCATTACCTTGAATGCGTCTGTTGACGTTGATCAAAGGAGATACAACAAACCTACTGCATCTGAAGTTGGAGCTATCTGGGTTGAGGGCAATGAGGAGCATGCTACGTACAAGCGAAGCATCAAGATATATGATAAGAATGAGCACTCCATACGAATCGAATGCTACCATGGCTGCTATGATCCTCTGTCATACCCGTTGTTCTTTCACGCTGGGTGTTCGCTCCGGAGGCGGTATGGCGGATTTTTAAATTCCCTCTGAGTGAAATTAAACCTTCGGTGAGATCTTTACAGTTGCATACTCCCGACCAACAACTGGTTTTTTATAGAGACAATGACAATCTGGAAGATGTCTGTCAAAGGGATAAGGCAAAGAGGACGATGTTGACTGCATTTTTCGAGGCGAATAAGAATTTTCCAGAGGCGAGACAATACCTTTATCGGGAGTTTCCTGAGCATTTCACTTGGGATGCGAGCCGCAAGGTGTGGAAGCCGCGTGAAAAAGGAGGTGAAGTCGGTAGGGTGGTTTATGCTAAGATATCAGATGCGGAGAGATACTATCTCCGTGTTTTGCTTAATCATGTGAGGGGACCGCGATCATATGAAGAGCTTCTAACGGTGGACGGGGTACAACATTCAACATTTCAGGCTGCAGCAGATGCAATGGGTCTAATAGATAATGATGAGACTTTCTCAGAATGCCTCCACGAGGCGGCAAGATACCAGATGCCGTCTGCACTCAGAAGACTGTTCGCTACGATTCTGACTTTCTGTGAGGGGGCTAAGGCTCGAGAGTTATGGGACAAGCATTTTGCGGACATGTCTGAAGATTATCGGCGACGTTATTCATCAGAAGAGATGGTTGGACAGAGGACCCTGATAGATATCAGTAGGTATCTCGAGTCGATGGGAAGACACCTGGCGACTTACGATCTCCCTGAGCTCTATGAAAATGCTGAATTGGATGACCACGGTAATTTTCAAGAAGTTACTGATGAAGAGAGAATAGACGTATCAGAGGAGGACTTGCGAGCACACAGTTCCCTTAATCCTGAACAGTTGTCGGCATTTGAAGAGATCATGCAACATGTCATGGAAAAGAAGCCGGGGGCATTTTTCATTGATGGTCCTGGTGGTACGGGTAAGACGTATCTGTACAAGGCATTATTGGCTGCAGTTAGATCCAGGAAACTCATTGCAATTGCAACTGCTACTTCAGGTGCAGCGGCAAACAACATGCCTGGAGGAAGGACGGCACACTCCAGGTTTGAATTCAATAAATAGAATTGAATACATAAAATCACCAACCAAGAATTAATTGATACTAAATTATATAAAATTTTAATTCATTTGCAACTAACACTCCAAAAATTATAATAACCAATTTTAATATCATTTCTAACCGTTTGGAATTATTACAAAATATCAAACGCCCCTCCTGACCAATTAAAAATAATATATTATGTGTTATTTATATCTGGTGTCTTTCGCAACAAAAAAAACCAAAAACATAAATTTAGACAAAAAATGATACAACATTCGCATCACTTCATCATTTGGGATTATTTTAATATTTAATATTTTTAAAGAGATGCATCACATTTACATACATGAATTTTCAGATTTAAGATTCCAATTAACTTGGAATGCACTTCCGTGTGTACGGTGAGCAAGCAGAGTGGGATTACAGAGCTTCTTCGGAGGGCAACTCTTATCATATGGGACGAGGCATCCATGTCCAAAAGGCAAGCCGTCGAAGCGCTCGACAGGACTTTACAGGATATCACGGACTGCCGCCAACCATTCGGCGGAAAAATTGTCATATTTGGCGGCGATTTCAGACAAGTTCTGCCTGTGGTTAGACATGGGACCAAAGCTCAGATCGTTGACGCGACACTACCGATGTCCCCTCTTTGGTCCTACATAAAGAAGAGAAAGCTGACCCGAAACATGAGAGCTTCGAGTGATCCATGGTTCGCTCAGTTCCTACTGAACGTCGGCGATGGAACCGAGCCCTCGATTGGGAATGACTTCATACATATCCCTGATGAGATGATAATCTCATACACTAAAGAGGAAGAGTCGGTAAAGGAACTAATTGAGACTGTATTCCCCTCTCTCAATGAAAACGGTCATCGAACAGATTACATTGCTTCTCGGGCAATTCTTTCTACCAAGAATGAGTTTGTCGACAAGCTCAACCAGTACATGATTAAGACTTATCCTGGAGAAGAATTGGTATATCACAGCATTGATACAGCAGAGGATGATGCTCATGGCCACTACCCCTCTGAATTTTTGAACTCTCTGACGCCCAATGGATTGCCGCCTCATATCCTCAAACTTAAAAAGGGATGTCCCATAATTTTGTTACGTAATTTGGATCCTGCAAATGGACTTTGCAACGGCACGAGACTAGTGTGTCGGAATTTCCAAAGGAATGTAATTGATGCATAGATCGCTACAGGAGGACATGCAGGGAAAAGAGTATTTATTCCCAGGATTCCATTAAGCCCGCCAGATGATGATTTGTTCCCTTTTAGGTTGAAGAGGAAACAATTTCCTGTTCGAGTGTGCTTTGCGATGACAATCAACAAGGCACAGGGACAGACCATCCCTAACGTCGGTGTTTACTTGCCCGAGCCGGTGTTTTCTCATGGACAATTGTATGTGGCGCTATCGAGAGGTGTGTCCCGACAAAATACAAAGCTGCTTATAAAACCATGTGACAATATCGAGCCGGAAGATGGAACATGCACAAAAAATATTGTCTACCAGGAAGTGCTACGAAAGGATTAAGGTAACGAAATTTCATTTCAAAAATATTTATTTATATCATATCACACTCACACATGCACTACACGTATAAAACTATCTTATTTTTTTTGTTTTATTTTATTTATTAATTATTAATTATTAATTTTTATAAAAATAGGTCTTCATCATCGATTTTCATTACAATTGGGGAGCAAGAGTGATTCAAAATATTGCCATGTTGAATTATTATTATTTTTTATCAGGAAATATTATTAAGAAATAATTTTTTTCAATGAATTATTTCTTTTACTGTTCACATATCTGCCTTTATTGTTTATTTATGTAAACCGTTCAATATTACTGCTACATTCAGCGTCGATCAAAACAACATTAACCTTAACTATTGAATATTGAAAGTAGACAACATATATTTGTATCAAATAAGAATTTTTTTCGCATATCGCAGATATCTGCCCACACATTTGGGTGGGCACTGCTGCTAGTATATGTACAATCACGTACAATTATGCTATATATGCACAGTTGTTATCGGCATTCATTGTACTTAACTTAATTCCACTTAATTGTCAATCAATAGTTGCAATTATTTCATATAATCCGCTAGAAAAAATATATTATGGTTTTATTTCATTTTTCCTCATTAGTTTTATTTAATTAATATTATCAATTTTATTATATACCATATAAATCATAACCCGTTTAACCCAGAACAATCTGTAAAATTGTAGATAAAATTATTGGGTTGGGTTGGGTTACGGGTAGGTCAACTAAAATTTTTTTTTTTAATTCAGTATGATTGGGTTGGGTTGAAATATTGATAAAAAATTGTAAACCCGTCAGTTGTACAGAATAAGAACAAATAGTTAAGGTTGTTCTTAAGTCCAAACCCGTCAATCTTATTTTGACTGTATCAAATAATTAAGGTTGTTCAATAATTTTTTTTCAAACATTATGATCAGAGGCGGAGACACACACAATAAATGGGGGTCAATTCTCAATTGACCCCCATTTATTTATGAATAACTAGAGTGGATCATCGAGCTTTGCTCGATACATGAATTTTTGTTGTATTAATATTATAAATGATAGAAAAATACTAATGAAGTAATAAATTTTAATTTAAGCCGAAAGGAAAAATGAGATTGCACATAAACTAAAATTTTAACTGAGATATTACCAAGGAACAATGAGATGGCACACCATTATAATCATTGATCAGCAACAAAATATATAATATAGAGAGAGAGAAGGCATGGAAAAAAATATTATCCTCAAAAAATCATGTATGTTTCAAAAGAAAAATACAATATTTTCTAAATATACTATGTTTTAAAAGGAAATATTTGCAGTTTATATCTAAGGAAAAAAGTCAATCCAATTATAAATTATAAATATCAATCGACCAACATCAGCATATCAACATAAAAAAAATAAAAGAGAAAAATATGATTGCAACATGGTATCTTTTAAGAAATGATATTTTGCGACAAAACAAAGCACCATATATATATATATATGTACTCTTAGTCCAAAATTTATGTTGGACATATTATTTTGAATAGATATAACGATCATATCAATAAGATATGAATATATTAAAATAATATATCTAACAATATTATCTCATAGAATGAATTTTGAGTTTTCCAAATATATGTCCAACATAATTTACAATATTTTTAGCTTAACTATTACAAATTGACAATGAAAATGAAAATAGGAAGGGGTCAAAAAAATCAGAAACAAAATAATGTACTGCCATATTATTGTCTGCCGGTGAAGCGGGTCAATTTTATGAGGAATAATACCCAGTACACAAATAGTTATAGATTATCATGTTACAGAGATAGGAAAAATGTTCTTTCACAATACTTGGAGTGTCGAACTACATTTAGCTAAACGATCCCGACACCCACACATCTTTGTTTATAATATTGATACCACCATATATAAAGATTTATACTTACAAAACGAAATTTTTTTATGAATATGCAATATTTTAACCCCATATGCATTGTAAAGGTATTCTATTGGTGAACCCCATGTCTGATTTTGTCAATTTGTATTTGCTTGAAAAAAATAAAAATTTTAAATAACATAAAGTTGAATATGTAATTTTGTAGTCTATTATGGTTTGTAGTGTATTTTGCTGTGAAAAAATTTTAATACATAGGTTTTATTTTACCTTATTAGATGTGTCAAAAATATAATCAATTACCATGGTTACTTTTGGTCCATCAATTTAACATTTTCTCTTCTTTTGTTTAGTTACATTATATCAAATTAAAATTCATCTTATGTCGATTTTAAAGGGTTCAATTAAAAGAGAAAAATCTATAATAACTTATAAATTTAATCAAATTATTTTAAATTTTGAGTCCTAATATTTTTCTACGGTAGTGCTTAATTTAAACTTCTTTAGCTCCTTTTTATCTTTAAATTTTAAAACTATTACAATTAAAATATATATTATGTTAATTAATTTAATTTTTCCATATAATGTTAATATCATAATTTAAATATTAAACCCCATTCCAAAATTTTCTTGTAGCCACGACTGACTAGCCGACTCCGGATCCGCCTCGTCAGAGTCCTCTCTCGCTCAATTTTGGTTATTTACATGCACTTAAATCATGATTTCCATATATACGATTTTTATGAACCATGATCATAAAATTCGACTGGACCTGCGGATAACAGTTTTCATACCTATCTCCACAATTTTTTTACGCATGATTGTAATAGTTCACTACAGTTGTAAATATATTTCTAACACACATGTTAATACTAAATTATAGGCGCTCATAAAGGCAAAGATAGTTTTGAATATTATATTCGTGGACTGGCGCATTTTAATATTACGTCTTAGTATCTTACTTAATGAATGTATGACTTATTTTTTTTTCCAGCTCCCTTAATTTGGGTAGTTTATAACATGTATATATTCTAATTTAATGGCAACCTGCTGAATGAAAAAATTGGCATATGATAATAATGTAACCGAAACAGGTTTAAGCAAGCAAGAAAAGAATAACTTGAGTCTCAACGAATTTAATTATCCAACCAATATGAATTTGAACAAACACTAATTACTTTGATACATTGTTGGAACTTATTGATATATGTAGGTTGTCTTCTGGAAGCCTTGTGTGTGCAGGAGGATCAACAATCATTCAGTTTTGCAATAAGCAATTAATTTAATTACAGAGTCAAGGTATATACAAAATTAAGTATTTTGCATATGGAATAGAAATGCTTCATGAGAATGAAATTAGGCGTACATGCTTATCATTCATTGTCGTATTCGTCATCGTCATCACCATCGCCAATTATCTCGTGGTATTTTTTTTCTCTTGATCAACTTCTTTCCAATCATCCTCACCTTTTAAATACCGAGTCCAATATTCGCAAAACACTATTAAAATTAAAATCTCCACCTTTTGAGTCTAGCAAAAGAGGACAATCTGGTTGTTCATCTTTGTAGAATTCGTAACTTTCCTCCATTTTCTGCACTTCTAAATTTTTTTTCTTTTTTATTTTAACCAGAGGATCTTATCGACCATTGCTCAATACATGAATTTTTATTGTAATAATTTTTAGTTTGTCCTTATAAGTAAGTTATATTTATAACGAAAATAATTAAATTTAGTATAGCTGGCCGGTCATATTGACAAAAAAAAAAAAAAACAAAAAAAAAAAACAAAAACAAAAAAGAACATGAGATTGAGGCAATACTCCCTCGCAAACAAAGATAAAATTAGAAAGTTCCTATGTCCAATTAGAATTTAAGTAACCCTTCGTTTATGCAATTTGCACAATATAGCTTGCCACTGAATGTGTTGTGAAATAATAACTATATTCGTGGCTTAATTAAACCTTTCGCTTCTCTTAAATTAACTTATCAGTAGAAAAAAGTTTGCCTTAATCTTGGTCTTTGTGCATTAGTTAATTAAGCATGGCCCATAATCAAGTTATCTTGTATATCAATTATTACTTGATTTCAACTCATGTTTCAGTTTGCAATATATCTAGCAGCAAATTATGTAATTGCACTCTCTATCTAATTGGACTTCCTATGCAATCTGTATCACAATGGTTACCTGTTGCAAAGCCAGGTTTCAGACAGTCTGAGACGACTGAGAGCACAAGAGAAATATTATATAGGAGAGCTACACATGTAAATATGGAACTCCAGCACCGAAGTACTAATTCTAGAGAAAGAAGTACTAATTAAAGTAGATAACTAAAATTATAGAAATAAAAATATAACGTCAATTGGAAATCCAACTTTACAAGAATGAGCTACATAGTGCAAATATTATTTCTATTTAAAAAAAAATATGAGTTTTGGTGAACATTTTTCTGTTCATCCTATGATCTAAATGTTTAAATGGTTTAATATTAGTGACTATTTATATAGCATAAGCAGTGCAAACTCCAAATTTGAACAATTTTAACATTCAAGTTATTTCAAAAATAACATCACTTCTAATATACTTGGCTATCTAAGCATAGATGAATTTTTTTTTTTTTTTTTTTTTTTTTGACACTCAGTTTATAAATCAGCAATATGGTAAACGTGCATGGTAGCGAATTTTATGAGAACCGCAGGTAAAATTTGAGTGAAGGAAAAGAAAAAAGAAAAATATCATGCTACTTTATCTGGTCAGTCCCAGTCTATAGCACTTCCTTTACAATTCAAGAAATTAATACAGTTTAATTTATCAAAGATCGCCTACTTATCTCCAATAACAACAACAAAGTAGCTATATATATAACATTCAATTAATTAGATTCATTAATTAAAATTTGAAATACCAAGGTTATTAAATTTGCTCTCTTTTAATTTTTACACTCTACCAGCATCAGTTTAATCACTAATTCACTATCCACACACATGCACAGCACACATTCTCATTACAAAAGAAAAAGAAAATATAGAAATGATCAGCTCTCTGAGGCCTTTCCTCTGTCCTCCCATCAGTCCTGTGTTCGCCTGTAATCCGACAATGTTAAAAAATATAATTAGTTTGGTCAGCAATAACAAGCAGCTCTGATCCATAATTATTTATCTCAGCCATGGACCTACAAACCATGGGCCAGGAAAACACACAATACATGCTTAAACCGTTGGAGATTCCAGTACATCTTGTGGCATTTTGCCAGCATTTTAAAATGCTGAAACAGGTGCAATGAACAAGCACCAAACTTGCAACATAGTCATCAGTAAATATACCGTTATTTTGTGCACATTTTTCTGACATACAACATTATGAGGGCTATACGTGAAAATTCATGATTTACAAGTTACAACAAATTCATAACAATGCCCATTGTAGACAAGAAAGCAAAATTGAAAAATCACCTGCAGTGCCAACAACTCATCATAGGTACCAGTACTATTAAAATAAGGAAATTCACCTGGGTAGACCAAGAAAGATATTTAGTTCACTACATAACTTGATCTTACCTTGGCCACTCCTGTCCGAAAGGGAGCTGGTCAGCTGACAGAGAGCTGTAAAGCAAGCTGGTCGGACGGAACTCAGGGGTCGAAGGGTCGTTGAGGGGTAAGAGATCGCCGTATAGTGGGGTGGACGGTGTGTACTATGGGCTAGGAGGCTCATTGATGTGTGCCAGATCGCTGTCCTGTGGGGTGGACGGCGTGTACTCTGGGCTATGAGGATCATTGATAGGTGTCAGATTGCCATCAAGTGGGGTGGACGGCGTGTATTCTGGGCTATGTGGGTCACTGATGCATGACAGATAGTTGCCGGGTGGGGTGGACGGTGTGTACTCTGGGCTATGAGGATTATTGATGGGTGTCAGATTGCCATCAAGTGGGGTGGATGCGTGTACTCGGCTGACTGATAACCACCATAAAAGGAACTGGTATGCTGGTACTCAAGTGGGGTGGACAGCCTATACACTGGGCTAAGAGAGTCATTGGCAGGTGCCAGATCACTGTCTAGTGGGGTGGACGGCATGTACTCTGGGCTACGAGGGTCAATGTAGGGCCTGTACTCGGTGCTTTCAGTTTTCCATTCTCCTCTCCTATCATTTTCACGAACAATCTCTACCTAGAGTATTCTCCACTTTCCTTCATTTGACTGTCTTCTTCCATTCTCCTTTTTTTCTTTTCTTGGAATGCTTTCCTGTCCTCATTGTCCAGTCTTTTATTTTCAAAAATAGTTGTAAGCAATTAATTAAGGCTATAACAAAGAACAGCTTAAACAATAAGACTGAACTCAGTCATGAACCTACATGAGTTTTTAAACCTCAGGTTTGGTTCAGGAAAGACAGAATGCAAAAATGAAAGGAAGCCAAATTAGAAAAAAAAAAAAAAAAGGACACTCAAAGTAGGGATCATAATTTTCTAAAATGCTGAAATAGCTGCAAGGTACCAGAACGACACTTGGACTAGAGGTACAATTACACAAACAGCAATAAAGATTAATGAGAAACATTGAATCTATGTTGCAATAATTTCAACAAACGCTCTTTCACTAAATAAAGAATCAGAATAAGCTACCAGTTTGCCCAACAAATGCCTACATGTACCAGTGCCATAAAAATCGAAAAAATTCACCATCCGTTGATTAGAAAGAGTTAATTTGGTTCTTTTTTATTCAGTTTGTTCTGTTGTCAGTCAACACAAAGTCTGATACTTCAGCATTGCATAGAAACGGATCCTAATGGTTATGAAATTTTAAATAAAATCAATAACTGAAAAAGACATTTGCCAAGTATTTTACCTCTCAAGTCTGTTATTTTTCTGACAGGAACAGCGACCGAGAAGCATTTTATCGGTCCCCAACCTTGAATTAGACCTGCAGTTACAAATAGAGCTGGCTTATAAAATTGCCAATTAAACCAATCAGTAAAAGAAGAATGAAAAATAAATAAATAACGATTCATATTGGAGCTGTACCATAATGGGTAATCACCTTAGTATCAAATTATTGAATGAAATCTAATACTTATTTGTCACAAAAGTAACAAAAACTTTTTAATTATAATAAAATAGAAAATTCGGAGAGTATTTACCTCTTAAAATTCTTGTTCTTCGGGACCACCATCTGCCACGTCCTCAACCTGCTGCCATGTTAGGCTGCTTTCAAGAAAGTCATAATTGTCATCTCTCTTAGATATGAGCTTGAAATGCAGATATGTGCGCGATATCACAAATCCAAATGGTTAACGTTGATTTCCTCCAATATTTTGTTAAATAAGTTTGTTTATCAGAATTGTTGAAAAACAATCTTTATTTGTATACTTTATATTATGAAAGAAGAAAGTTAAGATATGTTGTTAACCGGTAAAAAATTTTGTGCCTTATTCATGACTTATACATTGGAGGTGTTGATGGTTACTATTGAAGATGAATACATCATGCATATTTGTTGGTTTAGTCATATTCGCTTACTCAAATAAGAAAAAAATAATGCACTTTATCAATAGCATTCACACAATTAATGTAGATACAAACTAGATTATAGTTGCTTCATGGATTTCTTGTGTTATCTACTAATGCATATTGAATTTGAAAAAGAAAATTATGTCCTCAAGATCCAGTAATTCATCACCATGGAATCAGATGTCATAAACATGACATTTTCCTCCCTCGTAAACAAAGGTAAAATTAGAAAGTTCCTTTGTCCAATTAGAATTTATGTACCACTTCGTTTATGCAATTTGCAGAATACAGCTTGCTATACCTGAGATTTTCATTTCTTGAGTACTTTGAATTTTTGCTTGAATTTTTGTTTGCTTAATTTTTGAGTCCAATTTTAAGTGGCTTATTCTATGTTATTAAATAAAATTGTTTGAAACAAAAATCTGATTTGTACCAAATCTAAGATTAAGATAATATTTTTAATATCAAGTTTTGGATTTTTTTTTTTCTATCGTTTCTTAAATGTTTGCACTAATTGGTTTGGATTTAAAGTACTGTTTCGGATTTACATGATGATAACATAAGAAAAGTTTTGTTTTTATTTTGGGTCGGTTTTAAAAAGGGTTTCTTAAAATCCATTAAGTTGCAGATTTTTTTTTTTTTTTTTTTGATTGGTCTACATGATATAATAGTATGACAAGGGTCCCATGTGTCAATCTTTCTATGCTCCAGACCATAAAGGGAATTCCATGTGCATCAATTTCCAGTCGCATTTACCATTCTTGATGATACACCAGGGAAATATATTTGGCCGACCCATTCATCCATTTATTGATTGATTGTATCACCATTTAACTTTCCTTTATTATTTGCATTCTCCTTAGACGGTTCCCACTAGAGGAAGAAACCCAATTGTAAGCTATCTTGCAAAACCCTTAAACCAATTATTTCAATACTCAAAACCAACACCAGATTCAAGGGCGCAACTGGTTAGGGGGTGAGGCTGGGGTTTTAAGTGGTGGATACAAGCAATAGTTAGGTTACAAGTTAGTGAGCACAAAAGGTGAGAGCACAAACCGAATTTGACATTTTCTCTTTTGTTTATATTTCTTGCAACTCTTGATTCAAAATTAATTAATTTTGCAGTGTATGAACTGATTTTTGAAGGATTTACAATATTGAACAGTGAATATTTGGGTCCTATTAGTATTTTACAATTTATTAAAGTTCAAGGACTTTTGCAAATTTTATATGAAACCAAATTGCTCTCCTGGAGGAATATTCTGGTAAATGGTGAAAAGAAATTAATTTCAAAGGGTCAAATTGAATAAGTACATTTCTTTGGAATTTCTTTTACTTATTTTTAAATTATTTAAAAACTGAACATGTATGTGAGACTTTTCTGAAAATTTGTTTGTTGCTGTGATTTTACTCAACGTTTTTGTTGAGACAGTACCTTAGTACCTTAAAATACTGTTATGTGATGAATTATCAATTTTCTAAAGGTTCAATGACTGTGATTTAAAAATGTCCCTTCTATTTGTGTAGCTTAATTAATGATGTTGAGCATGGCAGAGAAGATTAAAGGTTCCATAACCAACCAGTCTACACGCTAGATTGTCATGACCATGGTGCCTACTATCTTTTATTTTCTTTCTTAATCATGGTTGAAATTTGGGCTTGTTGGATGGGCTGCTATGGTACCACTTGGTACTAAATTGGTACTAAGGGGTTGCAAGGTTATTAATCAGATTCCAGGGCACCGAAATAAGTACAGGATGTCATTAAAAACTAACCACACATATGGGGTGTCTCATTGGTGGTTTGATTGTTTAAGTCTTTTTATTATAAGTTGTTATTAGAACTTATTAGTAATTTATTTTTAATTAGAGCCAGGTGGTTTTGTATCGGAACCGAGGGCAGCTGATACAAGCCAGGGTCACTAGGATTGTCTTGTCTTGTCTTGCTTTTGCTGCTGCCTTTTTATTGTTCAGGTGTGGATTCCACATGAGCTTTACTTGCATCCTAGGAAATAACCATTCGTATTTCATGTCTGAATTTATTGTGTGCATATTTTATCATATCATATGTACTTGAGCTATCATATTGAATTATTATGAATATTTATCTAATGAACTGCATGTTGAATGGTTGCCAAGTTGATAAAATTGAGAAACTGTTTTCTGGTACACTTGTTTGGTTGAGAAAAATCACTCCATCTGTTTGGAGTCGGAGTCATGATCTGTCTGGCCAAACACCGTGACTTAAGTGTTTATGATCCGGATCCCAATATGTTACTAGTCTAGAATTGTCCAAGGGAGGAGAGTGTTCCCGACTTGTGGTATATTTGTGATTCGGATTGTCAGAATTGAGCAAGGAATTGAAATGTATTGCTATAATGGTATGATATGGAATGAAATGTAATAACTGATGGATCTTAAAATAACCAGAATTGCATTATATCATTGTCCAGATTGAGCCGGCTTTTGTTATTATTTGATATTTGTAATACAATTTGAGATAACAGCCGTGCTCGTATTGCATTCATGTCACTGTTTCTATTTGTTATATAAATTGATTGTATATTGTATTGCTTATTTCTTTATTTTGGTACGGTAGTTAGTTCCGGAACAGTGACATGAGGGTCACTGATGTCAGATAGCTGCCGGGCGGGGTGGACGGCGTGTATTCTGGGCTATGAGGGTCACTGATGCGCAGCGGATAGCTGCCGGGCGGGGTGGACGGCTTGTATTCTGGGCTATGAGGGTCACTGATGCGCGGCGGATAGCTGCCGGGCGGGGTGGACGGCGTGTATTCTGGGCTATGAGGGTCACTGATGCGTGACAGATAGTTGCCGGGTGGGGTGGACGGCGTGTACTCTGGGCTATGAGGATCATTGATGGATATCAGATTGCCATCAAGTGGGGTGGACGGCATGTACTCGGCTGAGTGATAACCACCATAAAAGGAACTCGTAGGCCGGTACTCAAGTGGGGTGGACGGCCTGTACACTGGGCTGAGAGAGTCATTGACAGGTGCCAGATCACTGTCCAGTGGGGTGGACGGCGTGTGCTCTGGGCTATGAGGGTCAAAGGGGGGCCTGTACTCAGGTTCAGGGAAGACAGAATGCAAAAATGAAATGAAGCCAATTTAGAGAAGGACACTCGAAGGTAGGGATCAAAATTATCTAAAATACTGAAATAGATGCAAGGTACCAGCACAACACTTGGGACCAGAGGTACAATTACGCAAAGAGCAATAACGTTTAATGAGAAACATTGAACCTATTTTGCAATAATTTCAACAAACGCTCTTTCACTAAATAAAGAATCAGAATAAGGTACCAGTTTGCCCAACAAATGCCTACATGTACCAGTGACATAAAAATCGAAAAAACTCACCATCCATTGATTAGAAAGAGTTAATTTGGTTTTTTTTGTTCAATTTGTTCAGGTATCAGTCAACACAATGTCTGATACTTCAGTATTGCATAGAAACGGATCCTAATGATTATGAAATTTTAAATAAAAACAATAACTGAAAAGGACATTTGCCAAGTATTCTACCTCTCAAGTCTGTTATTTTTCTGACAGGAAGTGCGACCGAGAAGCATTTTATCGGTCCCCAACCTTGAATTAGACCTGCAGTTACAAATAGAGCTGGCTTATAAAATTGCCAATTAAACCAAACAGTAAAAGAAGAATGAAAACAATAAATAACAATTTATATTGGAACTGTATCAAATCTAACACTTATTTGTCACCTAAAACAGAGAGAATTGTAAGACTAATACCTCCTGGATCTTTTCTGACTGCGACAGGCGCTGAGAGGTGTATCGTCGCTTCCATGCGTATCTCGAGACCTGATGTGAGATCAAGGGTTACTGGGTTAGGGGTTTCGAAATTCTCAAAAAATGAAAAGGAAAAAAAAAGAATAGAATAATAAACAAACGACGAATGACACAATACCTTTTCCTGTCGGGCGACGACGACGACATCTCAGTTTTCACTTTTCAGAAGGGAACGATTCGGATCTCTTTTTCGTGTGAAGCAAACTCCGACGACTAAAGTCTAGCGAGTCGGTGGAGCTCTCTCTCGTACGGGTGAAAAGTATCTCTTCCCACCAGAAGACAGAGCTGGATGTCGCAACAAATCTAGCAGTGGAACCTTCTTCCGCAATTTATATTAGAATCTGTCGGTCGAAGGATTACTTAATATACGCCGACAGACTAAGATAGGCAAAGCTTAACTGAGATTTCTTACCAAAAATAATGTGTTTGCTATTTTTACAAGAAATAAGATATGCTATGTATCTGGTTCTAATTATGGCCGACTTTAAAAAAGGAAAATGATAGGAAATAATTTCCTTTTACAGGTACAAGATGAAAATTCACCACTACTATTTTTTTTTTTTTTTTTTTCCTTTTGAAATGAAACGTCCCAAGAAGGAACCCAGTATTATAACAAAAGAAGAAAGTATTAATGCACATTCCACATAAAAGAAGAAAGTATCAACCCAATATTATAACCCCAAGAATTCACTACCACTTATACCAAAAAAAAATTATAGTTCATAACATAGTTTATAGAAGGTTTTTAACACAGTTTTTACAAGGTTTCCAATAAAGGAATTTTATCAATGCACATTCCACAAAAATTATTCTTTGGTTTATTAACGCGATTGTACAATGTACATGTACATAAATATATTACCACGAAAAATAGAGTTGGATTAAATTCGATTATTTTATACCATACTTTAACATGCAGTTTAGATATTTATCTATAAACATGTATTCTCAAATAGTCTAAAAGTTCCCCAAATAAAATTAATTTTATATAACACTTGACGGTATAGTTTACACTTTAGTTTTAATACATCAACATTCTTCGTTTGAGTTTTTACTGTGTTTTATTAATATGTTTTCTTTTTTTACAAATAATTAAAGTGTTTTATTTAGATGTCTCTATATTTAAGGAAATCTATTAGCTGTTCTTCTTATTTCCGTTTATTTACTCGCTAAGGAAAATGATGACCGACTTTAAAAAAGGAAAATGATCGTACTGTCCAAATTTTAATACAAGGATCTAAATAGAGAGTTATTTTGATTATTAATTGGATCCTAAATGATAAGTCGATGGGAAATAATTTCCTTTTAGAAGTACAACTGTACAAGATGAAAATTCATCACTACTATTTTTTTTTTCCTTTTGAAATAAAACCCCCAAGAAGGAACCCAATATTATAACAAAAGAAGAAAGTATCAACTCAATATTATAACCCCAAAATTCACTACCACTTATACCAAAAAAAATTATAGTTCATAACATAGTTTATAGAAGGTTTCTTAACACAGCTTTTAGAAGGTTTCCAATATAAAAATTCTATCAATGCACATTCCACATAAAATTGTTCTTTGGTTTATTAACGGCGATTGTAAATAAATATATTACCTCGAAAAATAGAGTTGGATTAAATTCGATTATTTTCTACCATACTTTACATGGAGTTCAGACATTTGTCTATAAACATGTATTCTCAAATAGTCTAAAAGCACCCTAAATAAAATTAAAGTTATATTACACTTGAATGTATAGTTTACAATTTAGTTTTGAATACATCAATATTCTTCGGTTGAGTTTTAATTTTAATCTATTTAACTGTGTGTTCATTGATATATTTTCTTTTTTTTTTACAAATAATTAAAGTGTTTTAATTAGACATCCCTATATTTAAGAAAATCTATTAGCTGTTCTTCTTTTTTAGGTTTAATTACTCGCTAAGGACCTTGAGCTACCAGAGAATGACTCCCCAGTCCCCACATTCTCTTTCTCATTTCTCTTATTTTTTTCCTCTATTTTTTTTCGTCATTTTATTTACTTTTTATTCATATTAAAAATGTTTTTATTTTAATAGGAAGTTCCTTTATCGTTCAATTTTCATTCTAAATTTACATGGTTGTTAATTTATAATGAATCCGAGCTGGGAAAAAATTATTACTTTGTTTTTTAGTTATATTTCTTCTATTCTTGCCTTAACTAATTTCACTTACATGTATTCTAAAAAATGACTCTGTTTTTTAGTTATATTTCTTCTATTCTAAATTTACCTGGTTGTTAATTTATGATGAGTCCGAGCAGGAAAAAAAATTATTACAATAATTCTAAAAAAAAGGTAAAAAATATCACTTAAATAATTTATTTTATATTTCATAAAAAATATTTTGCGGTCCGTTACTTCCTCCTTTTGTATGATGGTTTCCAAGCAATGTTAAAATAAAACACATAATTGATTTAACCCCGCTTATAAATTTTGGTATGTTTATTGTTAATTTCTTTAAAAAACTGGAATTTACTTTCTAGGAAGTGCATTTGTGCTTTTTCTGGGTTATTAAAATATGGGAAGAAATCTTGATTTAGGTGGCTTTTTTGGCTAGAAAAATGGATATGATGTTTTGTTTCATAAGTCATGAATCAGGACACCTTTCTTAAAAAAAAAAATTAATAACAAACAAAAACTTTTGTGGACAAGAGTTGTCCAAGTGGCTCAAGAAAAACAAAACCCAAAATATTTTCTCATCAACACAAAATGCATAGAGGCGTGCCAATGGGGAGTGATAAGTGCAATCCCCTAATTTGCAATCCTTATCATCTCCACCAAAAATGGAAAGGGCGCTGGAAGCACCCTTTCTATTTTGAGCGCTCCCTTTTCTCCCAGAGGATCGCTACCCTCCCCTCCTCTCTGTGTCGCTCTAATTCCCAAACTGATCTCTTATGGCAACAATCTGTTCATTTATATTTATAAGATGATCCTTTATTAAAATAATCTGATTTTTTATTATACAATCTGATCTTTTATAATAACAATCTGATCATTTATTGTACAATCTGATCTCTTATTGTAACAATCTAATCCCTTATTATACATCTGATCTCTTATTAAAACAATCTGATCTCTTATTATATAATCTGATCTTTTATTATAACAATCCGATCACTTATTATACAATCTGATCACTTATTATAACAATTTGATCCCTTATTATACAATCTGATTAATTATGATTTTAAGATGATTCCTTGTAGGAACAATATGATCTGATCATTTATATTTATAAGATAATTTCATATTTTAACAATCTGATTATTTATATTATTATAACAATCCGATCACTTATTATACAATCTGATCACTTATTATAACAATCTGATCCCTTATTATACAATCTGATTAATTATGATTTTAAGATGATCCCTTGTAGGAACAATATGATCTGATCATTTATATTTATAAGATAATTTCATATTTTAACAATCTGATTATTTATATTATTAAGATGATTCCTTATTATAACAATATAATCTGATCATTTATATTTATAAGATCATCCCTTAATATAATAATCTGATCGTTTCTGCATATTGGTTGATCACTTATTACAACATCTTTAGGGCGGGAGAGATGAAGGAATGTCAGGAGGAGGCTTGAGGGAGGAAGGGAGGTCTGAGGGAGGAAGATCGGAAAAAGGATGGCTAGAAGGAGTTCGGAGGAAGGGAGGTCAGAGGTCGAAGGGAGGAAGGCGGTGGTGGGAGGAGGTTGGATGGAGGTCGGAGGTCGAAGGAGGAGAGACAGAGGAGGAGAGGCTGAGGCGGAGGAGGAGAGGGAGGAAGATCGGAGAAAGGATGGCTAGAAGGAGTTCGGAGGAAGGGAGGTCAGAGGTCGAAGGGAGGAAGGCGGTGGTGGGAGGAGGTTGGATGGAGGTCGGAGGTCGAAGGAGGAGAGACAGAGGAGGAGAGGCTGAGGCGGAGGAGGAGAGGTCGGAGATCGGAGGAGGAGAGGCAGAGGAGGAGAGCTTGAGGCGGAGAAGGAGAGGTCGGAGGAGGAGAGGTCGGAGGTCGTCGGAGGAGAGACGGAGACGGATGAGGAGAGGTCGGAGGTTGGAGGTCGGAGGAGGAGAGGGGGAGAAGGAGAGGTGGAGGGAGTGAGAGAGGAAGAGAGTGATGGTGCTGGAATTGGTGGAGAGTATCTGAAGGGAGGAAAAAGAAAGGAGGATAATATGGGATGACAATTTGAAGGTGTTGAGAAAAAAGAAGATTAGAAGTAGGGATTAGCCTCAGAATAGTACTCATCATAGGCTAATTAAGAAAAAAGGAGCCCATATGATTTACTAAAAATAGGTTACTCAACTTTTTCCTTTTTAGAAAATGACCGTTGTACAGTACAGAAATTGACCGTTGTATAGTACAAGTTACGTTAGGGACAATCTGTATATATATAGCGACATTGTACAACTTGTAAAATGCTCAGAAATAATAAAAACATTATTTCATCATTGCTACATGGTATCAGAGCATATGCTCCTGGGTAACAAAAGCCTCAAAAACTGAAATCCTTCTCAGCCAAAAAGGCAACTTAAAATTCATTCCAATTAAGATCCTTTCAACCAGCACTCATAAATTCTTTTCAAATCCATCAATCCTTTCCAGCAAATAGAAAAATCTGTCCTTATCAGTTTTTTCAAAAATCCTGAGTATCAAATCCAAAATCCATCAAACCAGCATAACTCTTCTCAGAAAATTTCAGCCAAAATCAAATTTCTCAAAAGGCCAGAATGAGCCTAGAAACCAACAAACTTACCTCTGAATTGCTCAATGAAAAGAACTACATGTCATGGGCAAAATCGATCACCTTTGCTCTCAGTGGCAGGGGTAAGCTGGGCCATATTACAGGCACCAAGACAAAGCCTGTACCAGCAAATGTCGCAGCTCCAACAGACGACGAAAAATAAAAAATTGACGAGTGGCAAATGTCAGACCATTGCGTCATGTCTTGGATCTTAGCCTCCATTGAACCCAGGCTCTCAAGAATGTTTCTGTACACCAAGAGTGCAAAGGAGCTGTGGGAAAAAATCGAAGGGATGTATGGTCAGCGCAATAATTACAGTTACATATATCAATTGAAGCAAGGGATTTATCAGGCCAAAAAGGGCACAAGGAGTCATACCGAGTATCTGGTTGAGCTGACAGCAAAGTTCGATGAACTAGAGGAATATCTTCCTCCAACCACAGACCCCATGGAGTTACAAAAGTCGGAGGAGCATGAAAAGATCTCTCTACCTTGGCGGGCTGGATTCCAGTTATGATGTTGTCCGTTCACAAATCTTGCTCAGTACCGAGCTGCCATCGTTCACGGCAGTGGTAGCCATGGTGCAGAGGGAAGATGCAAGATGGGCAGCCATGGGTGTAGAAGCTCAAGAGTCACGCCAGGTAGTCTAGAACCAGGCGTATGCGACTGCTCGCTCAAACCCTAACTCCGAAAAGGGGAGAAGCAAAGGCAATAGAGAAGACAAATACTGTAATCATTGCAAACGCAATGAACACACCATCGATGACTGTTGGGTTCTCCATCCGCACCTCAAGCCAAAATGGAGAGGAAACGGAGGAGGAGCTCGTGGAAAGGGGGAGGCGGCGAGAAATTTTGGAAAAAACCTAGATTCGGAGAAGAAGGGATTCTGTGTGAGAGAGAAAGAAGAAGGCGAAGTGGTCGAGTCTGCTAAATCGGCTCGAGCGGAACCGACAGATACCTCTCGTCTCAACCGACTCGAATCGCAGCTTAACAGGCTGACTTCGCTTCTGGGCCAAAAACTGGGCCAAGAAGGTTTAACTAAAGCCTCCTCTTTTATTTCGCAGCCCATAAATGAAAATGATTTGGATAATTTAAATAACCAGACTGCATTAGACTGTTTTTTTGAGAATAAATGCTTAACTATAGGATTTAGCACCAAAAGTGGTACCAATAATTATTTCAAGTGGATTCTTGATTCTGGTGCTACCGACCATATGACGGATAACCCCAATTTAATTAAGAACCTACAACCAATTAGTGGGGACCATTTTTTTACCGTGGCCAATGATGAGAAAATTAAAATTAAGGGTTGGGGAATTGTTAGTCTTTTTGAAAAAGGATTTCTTCAAGATGTTTTTCTTGTAGAAAATAGTAATGTTAACTTACTTTCTATTAGCAAGCTTTCGAAGGATTTGAACTGTGAAGTAGTTTTTAAATCAAATAATGTTATTTTTCAGGACTCTCTCACCAAAGAGAAGATTGGTGAAGGTTTTCTAGAAAATGGACTTTATTTTTTGAGTAGCAACAAATCTATTTTGAATGTAAGAAGAAGAAGTGAGGACTTAGGTGATCTATGGCATAAGAGAATAGGCCATCCCTCTGATAGGATTTTGAAATCTTTGTTTGATTTACCAAAAATTGATTGTAGTAGTTGTGAGACTTGCAAATTTGCTAAACAAACTAGGATTCCTTTTTGTATTTGAAGTTCTAAAGAGTAATGAAATTCTTGAACTTATTCATTCCGATGTGTGGGGACCCGCTCCCATTACTTCTTATAATGGTTTTAAATATTTTGTTATTTTTATTGATGATTTCTCAAAAAATACATGGATGTATTTAATAAGAAATAAAAGTGAGGTTTTTTCTCATTTCCAAAATTTTGCAAACCTTGTTGAAAACCAATTTAATAAAAAAATCAAGATTTTGAGGACCGACAATGGTACGGAGTTTGTCAACGAAGCTTTTTCAAACTTTTTGAAACAAAATGGAATTTTGCATCAAACCTCTTGTGTTTATACTCCGCAACAAAATGGTGTTTCGGAAAGAAAAAATCGTCATCTTCTTGAAGTTACTCGAGCTCTCTTGTTTCAAAATAATGTCCCTAAAATTTTTTGGTCCGAAGCCGCTCTCACGGCAACCTATTTAATCAATAGATTGCCGAGTGCCAACCTAGATTTTAAGAGTCCTCTACAAATTCTTCTTGGAAGAAAAGTTAATTTTGATCATTTAAAAATATTGGGTTGCACTTGCTTTGTTTACAAAAATCGTTTGCACAAATTTGATTCTACTTCAATTAAAACTATTTTCCTTAGATATTCTTTTCAAAAAAAGGGGTACAAATGTTATGATCCTAAAAATAGGAAACTCTATATTTCAAGGGATGTTGTCTTTTTGGAAAATGAACCTTTTTACAAGGAAAAACAAGTAGAAAATTTAGAAACCAATTCGCTAAATGATTTTGTATTGCTTTATGTTACTAACCTTGAAACAAGAGAGATCCAAGAAGGATCAAGTAATGATGTAGGTGAAGAACCACAAGAAACAATTAATGATGAAGAAGAAATTTTGGAGCATATTGAAGAAAGCAATGAAGAAGATGATCAACCAAGGCGCTCAAGTCGCCAACCACAACCATCTACACGACTTCGAGATTATGTAACTTATTCGGTAAAATATCCTATTCAATATTATTTATCCTATGATAATGTTTGTAGTAATCATTATGCCTTCTTGAACAATTTATCAAAAAATGAAGAACCAACCTTTTATGAAGATGCAAAACGAGACCCAAATTGGTGTATGGCCATGAAGGAAGAATTAAAAGCCTTGGAAAAAAATGAAACTTGGGAATTATGTCAATTACCTAATACCCGTAGGATGTAAATGGGTGTACAAAATCAAATATAAATGTGACGGCACAATTGAAAGGTATAAAGCTAGGTTAGTGGCCAAAGGGTATACTCAAACTCAAGGAATTGATTATCATGATACCTTCGCACCGGTTGCAAAAATGAAAACCGTTAGAGTACTTTTGTCTATTGCGGTAAATAATAATTGGGACTTGCAACAAATGGATGTGAAAAATGCGTTTCTTCAAGGAACGCTTGAAGAAGAAGTCTTCATGAAAATTCCACCCGGTCACAAAATGGAAAATGTACCTAACATGGTGTGTAAGTTGAAGAAATCAATTTATGGCCTAAAGAAATCACCAAGAGCTTGGTATGGTAAGCTTAGTCATTTTTTGATTTCATGTAATTTCAAGGTTAGTACTTCTGATACTTCCTTATTTACAAAAATTTCAAATAACACTATTGTTGTTGTTTTGGTTTATGTAGATGACATAATAATTTCGGAAAATGATTCCTTAGCAATTAATAAAGTAAAAATGGATCTCAAAGAAAAATTTGATATTAAAGACCTTGGTAAATTAAAGGTAATTACTACTCTCCATCCAACTGATTACCATCCACACCATCCATGGGCTCCAAACAGGCCAGATTGGGCCAGTGACTGGCCCAGTCTATTTATATCCTTTAAACCTTCTCTTTCACTCCTCCACCAAACCCTAGCCGAATCATTGCCACTTCCGCATCTGTTGCCTCTCATCCCCTCCGATCTGCTCAAGAACCATGTTCCTCGTTGCCGATCTGTGCAAAAATCATATTTCTCGCCGATGGAAGAAGAAGAGAGAGTTGCCAAGACGATCCATGTGTCGTTGGTCTCGTCATGCTCCGTACAACCCTTCTCCTAGGCGATTTGTCTCCGACTTCCTCTCCAAACCCTCTCCTCCGATCTGCCCCTTCTCGGCACTCGTGTTTCTCTCGACTTTCTCTCAAAGGTTCGTGTTCTCTTGCCTCTTGTTTGAAATCTGGTAGGTGTTATTTTGTTTAGGACTAGTTCTATCTGCGAAGATTATTGATGATTAGTGTTTAATTTTCAGAAAATGTCAAGGTTTCTATGCTTGAACGAAGTCAAATTTATGGTAATCCTACCCATGAACTTTCGCAAGAAGAGGAACTAGTTGCTATTGATGACAATGATTTTGGTAAATCGAGCATGCTTGTTGCAGTACTCCATCACCATTGTTAGATCTTGGTGTTGACGTTGGGTAAAAGCACTTAGAAGAACAAATCAATTCATTTTTGCAGATGATTGTTTCCAGTTTTTCACTAGTTATGTTTAATTTCTTTTTGGTTGTGTTTCTTATAAATGTTCAGTTAGTGAGAAGAATTGTTCAATTTGTTGTAATAATGGATATCATTCTTAATAATATATCAGTGTTCACTTTATTGTATGGTTATTAAATCGTGTTTGATCGCAACTAACTGAACACATAAATAATTTTAATTGATCCCTTAACTAGTTTAATTGAACAAAAAAATTACGAAATTAAATTTCTGCTGTAACTAATCGAACACATAAACACTTTAAATTAATCCCTTAAAGTGTATAACTGAACACAAAAACACAGAAATTTAATTTTTCGTGTCAACTAACTGAACATATGAACACATTAAGATCAACCCTTAACGTGTTAAACTGAATACATAAACACGAAAATTTACATTTTTGTAGCAACTAACTGAACACATATAATTTTAAGTTCATCCCTTAACATATTAAACTGAACATATAAACACAAAAATTTGAATTTATGCTGCAACTAACTGAACACATATACACTTAAGCTCATCCCTTATGACTTCTATCTGAACCACTTTTGCTGACGTCATCCTGTGCCCAAATATCGCTGAATCGCAAAATTTTGTTGCTGACGTCATCAATTGTCTCGCTGACGTCATCATGCGGAAAAGAGTCTGATTTTTGCGCCAGATTTGTTCGCTGGCCCAATAAAGCCTGTGGATGGTGATGGATGGTTTTTAGTTGGATGGTGTATATAATTTCTGTAAATTAAATACTTTCTTGGAATAGAAATAGCTCATTCTTCGAAAGGGCTATTTATATGTCAAAGAAAGTATGTGCTTGATTTACTTAAGGAAACGGGTAAGTTAGGATGTAAGCCGGCAAAAACACCCATCGACGTAAATGTCAAACTAAATAGTGAGGATGGTAAGCCATTGAGTGACATTAACCATTATAAAAGGTTAGTAGGAAAATTAATTTATTTAACGGTAACTAGACCAGACCTAGCCTTTGCGGTAAGCTTGATAAGCCAATTTATGCATGCTCCACGGACCACACATTTAGAGGCTATACATAGGATCTTAAGATACTTGAAATGTTGTCCCGGCAAGGGAATATGGATGAAGCGTAATGGAACTAATATACCATGTGGCTATTCCGATGCAGATTGAGCCGGAAGCTTTGATAGAAGATTTACTACCGGCTTTTGCATATTTGTAGGCGGAAATTTAGTCACATGGAAGAGCAATAAGCAAAATGTTGTGGCACGATCAAGCGCGGAAGCGGAGTATCGAGCCATGGCATCCACCGCTAGTGAACTAACTTGGATCAAACAATTGCTAGCCGAGCTAAATGTGGATATCAAGGGACCAATGAAGATGTTTTGTGACAATCAAGCGGCTAGACACATTGCGGCAAACCCGGTGTTTCATGAACGTACCAAGCACATCGAAGTTGATTGTCACTTTGTAAGAGAAAGAGTTCAATCCAAGGAAATTGAAACTCCGTTCGTAAGAAGTGAAGATCAACTAGCGGACATTTTTACGAAGGGATTAACAATCGGAAAATTTGAGGAAATTAATTGCAAGCTAGGATTATTTGATCTATACAATCCTAGCTTGAGGGAGAGTGTTGAGAAAAAAGAAGATTAGAAGTAGGGATTAGCCTCAGAATAGTACTCATCATAGGCTAATTAAGAAAAAAGGAGCCCATATGATTTACTAAAAATAGGTTACTCAACTTTTTCCTTTTTAGAAAATGACCGTTGTACAGTACAGAAATTGACCGTTGTATAGTACAAGTTACGTTATGGACAATCTGTATATATATAGCGACATTGTACAACTTGTAAAATGCTCAGAAATAATAAAAATATTATTTCATCATTGCTACAGAAGGATTGTCTAGATCAATTCCCTATGTATATAAAAAAAAAAAAAACAAAAGCTAAACCCAGAATTAAAAAAAAAATGCAAGATTTACTTTCTTAAAGAAGGAATACAGTGTGTATTTGAGATAAAAAGCAGTACACGAAAGGTTTTCACTAATAATAAAAAGACCAATTTATGCACAAAATTCATAGTTCATAGAACACCAGATGTAAGGAAAAAAATTAAAAGGAAATAAAGAACTTGTCATGCTTCATTAGTCTTTGATTAAGAAAGTTTAGCTTTTTAATCACAAATTAAAATATACTCTAATTAAAGCGTATGCAGGGCTAAGAAAAGGTGGAAAAGAAGAGATCAAGCATGCTTGAAAAGCTCTATGGTGAGCCAGTGTAGATACACCGCTATTATTATCACTGGAATTGTCAATGGCACCAGAAGGCAGTAATATCTACAATAAAGGGAAGGAAAAAAAAAAAAAAAAAACATGAAATGACAATGACATATAGGTTCAAGTTCAACATAAATTTTAATAATTCAAAGTACCAGTGATTAAGTGATTACTCATACCTTCTACATTTTTCAAACTGGGTCCTTTTGTTGAACACATTTGTTCGAGTTAAAGGTTCAATCTAGCCTTAAAAGGATAATTATTGTAGCCAAAAATTAGGTCTCTTGCTATTATTAGTACTGTAACTTGTAGTTGTATGGAGTTCATGTCTGGAACAAAATTCATTTAATTCAGAATTTAAAATCATTCTGAGATCATTGTATTCCTGCAGATTTGCAAATTACTGGATGTAACAACCAGTATTTCCCATATTCGCATGCAATTTTTTGAGACAGTCAAAAATGGCATCCCCAATCTTTGGATTACTCTTATGGTATGTTCCATGATAAATGACAATTATACCCCTAGTAATATGCAATTAAGGTATCTATTCTGCATTACATTGTGCAACTATTGCAAATAATCCTAAAATTTAGTTCAGATGTTCATTGGCTTTACAAATATAATAATGTGTCAAGTGTTTTCATAATTTTTTTTTTAAAAAAAAGATTGTCTAGTTCCGTTAACTAAGAAGTCAACACAAACAAGTAGCAGAAAAAGTTTAAGGTAATCTCAGTTGTGTACCGGTCATTTTGAATAGCTCGCAAAATTTGATTATGGAAAGGAGGAAGAAGCTTAGAGAATGAAGCAGCAAAGAAGAAGAGAAGAAATGAAATCACACCAGAAGCAATGAATGCTAATCTGGTTACAACCCTTCTATTGAAATTCTGCAAGGTCAAATCCAATTGGTCACTCATCTGCTTTTTAACTCTTGATTGATCACCCACCAATTGAAAGACAAGAAACCACGCTCTTGGAGAAATTAGGGACGTATAAGAGATGGGAACCACGCTTTTTAACTCTCTCCCACCTTTGGCGTATGCAAGTTGACAATCAAGACCCTCAGGTGTATAAGAGACGTGAACAACAAGTAGAGACGTGCTCTGCATCAAAGATCTTGGCCGTAGCTATGGATTCAGGTATGCTTCCGCTCTAAAGATTACTTTTCGGTGTTTTGGAACGGTCCGTTTCAGGACTGGGGCGGCCCGTTCCACTGCTGGTTCTACGAGTTATTCAGTTATTATGGTTTGCTATTTGATCTGTTAGAATTGTTATTCCTTTGTCTTTTATGCAAACCCCAATAAGTGGTATCAGAGACACTCGTCTTGAGCCTAGCAGTATAACACAAAATTCAGAATTGTTGTTTGATTTGGTGAATTTTGAATTGATCTGAATTGCTTAAGTTTTCTGGCATATTTAGGGCGGTCCGTTTCATGGCTCGAACGGACCGTTCCGTTCTTCTGGCTATTGTTTATGAACTGTTTTGAACTGTTTATTATTCGTTTAATTGATTATGCCAGATCTGTTTGTGTTCATATTTTTTCTTGAGAAAAGGTTTTGAAATTAAAGTTAAATTTTTAAGGGATTTCAAAATCATTAAGTTTCAATTTGATTGAAAAGGTTTTTCTTGAGAAATTAAGTTAAGATTTTGAAAATTATGTTAAGGCTTTTATGAAGTTTCAAAATCGTTAAAATCTGACCTAATGGATGATTTGGATTTAGAGTAGTTTGTCAGGATAGGAGAGAAATCATTAGGGTTTCTCGACCTAGATTAAGACGACATCTTTCTACTTTTTCTGCGGTTTTCCAGGCGGATCGTTCCACTTCGGGACGGTCCGTTCCAACTAATGGGGCGGGGCGTTTCTAGACTGAGACGGCCCGTTTCCTCTTCAGTTTTGGTTGCAAACTGTTAGGTATTGACCAGGATAGGACGGTCCGTTCCAATACCAGGGCGGTCCGTTCCAGAACCAGACTAGGTAGGATTTAAGCCAAATTTAGGGTAGTTTTTGTGTTGTTTGTACTGGTTAGGTACAAATGACACTTTTATGCATTCTCCCCTTCTTATCTTTGCCATGGTATTCATTAGTAAGAGCTGTAAGCGTTGGATTACACCAAGTTGTCATGAGGACAAGTTCTGTCGCAGAAAATAAGGTCGGCGCCTAAGTGTCCATATGACCCTGACCTTTTCTGGGAATCTTGCCTGGACATGGTGTAATTTCAATGGCTGCTGGCCGAACAGGATACCATCGCTTTCTTTTCTTACCTTTATGTAACTCATACTGGACTGTATGAATTGCATATCTCTTTGGTTCCTTTCTAGTCTATTTAGGGCGGACCGTCCTCTCACCAAAACGGTCCGTTCCAACTTAGTTTGGTTCGCATGATTACCATGCGATCAAATTTTGTGTTTACCTTAAGGTTTGCAACTGGGTCTTAAGTCTTTATCATCCTAGGTCAGTGTTAAGTTAGGCTTTTCATATTAGGATTGATGTGCAAAATGAAAAGTCTAGATTAAGGTATATTTTAAATCAAATATAAAGGTAACTTAAAAGATGGGCTCCAAGAACGCTCTAAGAAATACTTTCTTCTCCGGCGACCTTTCTCATTCCCTTAGAGCGGAAACGGATTGGGTCGAGAGCGGCCTTAGCCCTTCTTTAGCCCAGTTAATTAACACAGCTCCTTCTCCAGTCACCTGCTCAACCCCTCCAGTTCTAGTGTCTGGAAATTCAACAGGTAGGAGAGTCTGAACGGGAGACGAGAGAGGTGAGGTCTACTGCTTCGACGGAGCAGTTTAAGACTAAAAGAGGTGATCTTGCACCTTTTGACAAAAGCGATTTCAACCGCTGGATTGTGAATAGATGTCTCAGATGTGGTTTGACCGGTCATAAAGCAGCGCGGTGCAGAAAAGCAAAGTTGTGCTATCGGTGTCGTTGCACAGGACACCTGGCTAACGCTTGTCCACATACAGATACCAAGTTGCATCGTTTCCCTCGCAACTTCTCACTTCCCGCTTTCTCTAATCAATCAGTCTTTTCCACTTCCTCTCTCCCTTCTGTTACTCACTCAATCCCTATAGCCATGGCGGATCAAGATCCGATCAGATTGGAGGAAGACGAGATCACTGAGAAACAAGGCGAAGAGATCTTGAGATGCATAGTCATTCAAGTTGATGAGAGAGTCACGCTAATCGATGTGATGGAGGAAATGAGAAGGAGACTGCAACAAGAACCGCATCGAGTGGCGACTATGACTAACAACCGTTTTCTCATCGTCGGGCCCTCCATTGCCTGGCGTGAGGAGATGTTTCGTAATGGCATGCTGGAAATAACTGATAGCATGAGTCAGAGAAGATCTTTCCGTATCCTCACCATTGCACCACCAGAGCTGATCCCGATGATCACCAATATCACCAGGGTCTGGGTAAGAATTGTAGATATTCCTTTAGGCTGGAGGAATTGGCATGGGGTGAAACAGATCTTCAGATTTGGTTTTTTGATGCACACTGATGTACCAACACATTTGGGGATCGATCAGCGCTTTTACAGAGTGGAAGCTTTGGTTGAGAACAGGAACAGCATCCCACCCTCTAGGGTTTATATGTTTGTTAATAGAAATGGTCAAGTCAATTGGGTCAGAATTCACTTTGTGGTGGAAGAAGAAGTGGTCAGATCTGACTTCCACGAGCACATCAAGGCACTGCCAAGAGTAGAATGGAATGCTGCCGAAGAAGCCAGGTTCAACAAACTGTCAAACTTCACTCCAGGAGTCAGCAATACTAGTTCTCAACCACAAGCAAAGAAGAAGAAGACCAAAAGAAAACCAAAGAAAAAGGCAACAACTTCCCCCATCAGTAAGAAAAGAAAGGTAACTGCTGGTGAGGATGGCAATGTTGTAACACCAATTGCTGGTAGTGAAGGTGTAGATACTGGTTTGGCTGTTACAGGAATCAGTCCTGGTGCAGTTACCAGATCACAAGCCAGATTGGGCAGTGGTACCAGATATACTGGTATTCTCATAGGAGATAGGAAGGTAATTAATGAACCGGTGATAGAAAATTCTGGCAAAGGTAAGGGAGTGGTTACTGATGAGGAAGCACAGATGAGGTTAGCAGCTAAGAAAAGTAGAGAAGAAAATAGGAGAAGGGAGATAGAAGGACCTGGACAGTCTAGTGGGGCCAAGAAAACTCCTGTGGTGCTAGCTATTCCAGCACCAACTGCTACTGTGACTCCTAGGAAGGTTCCAACTTCAGCACCACCTGCTATGATGACTAATTCTTCTTCCTCTACTCTTTCTATACCACCTGGTTTCACTAGAGGCATGGCAAGACCAGCGGTTAAAAAAGAATCTGTTCCAAGCACTAAACCAAATGCTGGGAAAAAAGGAGTAGCTACTGACATCAATGCTGGTAAGGCTGGAACTGCTGACACTCAGTCTCAAAATATCACCTATAGTAAAGGTCTGGGCAAGGAGGTAGTGAAAGCAGCTACAGAAGGAATGCATTGCACTGTTGGGGACATTCCTGACATTTTAATGGATCTAGCAGAAGAAGGAGCCATAGAGATGAATAAGGACCTAGACCTGGTGTTCCAGGATGATGAACCAGATGATGAGCAACAGGAGCCCAGAGACAGAGCCAGTATGAGGCATGAGGAGACTAAGTCCATGACTTTCAAGTTCAAGATTATGGAAGCTCAAAACCTAGCTCTGCAACAACAAATCAAATTGCTGCAAGAGAGCCTCAGACAGAAAGGTCACAACCAGGAGAATGCCTTGGTTATTAGTTCTCATGAAGGGTCCATTGATTCTTCTGACAGTATTAGCAGCCTGGGGGAGTCTGATCTGGAGGGACTGAATGCTGATGCAGAAGGTACTAACAATGAAGGCAACAAAAATCAGCAGGGGACAGGAGACAACAACATGGATGAGCCTGAGAAGTCAACCAATCAAGTCAATCCAGGTACATGTTTAGCTCTCCCCTTTAGTTCTTTGAATACTGATAATGTGCTTGAACTGTTGGATAGAGTAGGAATTTCTATTGATTTGAATAGTATTAATAGAGGTAGTTACTTGTCTGAGATTTTAAATGGTGGGTGCAATCTTTCTAGCAGTAGACTGAAAGAGAGCATTTGCACTCAGAGTAACCAAGTTAATAGCAATCTAATTCTGAATCCATCTCCCTTCATTAAATTCCTTAATTGGAATTGTAGAGGGTTGAGAGGAGCTAATAAGATTGGTTATCTAAGAGACATCATTAAAGATGAACACTTAGATATTATAGGAATTCAGGAAACCAAAAGAGATAGTTTTAGGAAAACTTTCCTTCTAAGCATCTCTAGTAATCACAAGTGGAAGTTCATTGCCTCTGATGGCACTGCTGGAGGAGTGCTGTTAGGGATTAACCCTAACAAGTACAGAGTAGTTGATTGGAAAATTTTGAAATTTACAATCACTGTCAAAGTTACTCACATTCTTTCCAATATCACTTTCTCTTTCACCACTGTTTATGGTCCTTCCAGCTCTCATGGTAAAAGGGAATACTGGAAAGAACTGAATGACATTGGTAAAGTGATTGATACACCTTGGGTAATAGGAGGTGACTTCAATGTAATTAGGAAAAGAGTAGAAAGAAAAGGGGTAAGCTTTGATGCTAGGAACAACAATTGCTTCAATAATTGGATCGAAAGCTTTAACTTATTAGATATGAGATGTTTAGATAGGAAATTTACTTGGGCAAGAGGTGGCCAAAGTGATCAGTTTGCTTGTCTTGATAGAACTTTTGTGAATCAAGACTGGATAGACCTTTTTAAACATACCACCTCTTACAGCTTGGCTAAAGGTTTTTCTGATCATAACCCCATTATTCTTGACTCAGCTAGTCCTAACCAAATTTTGCCCAAAACTTTTAGATTTGAGAAAGTTTGGTTGCAAGAAGAGGATCTGATAAAAAGGATGCCAATTTGGTTAAGACAAGCAGAGATTGGTTATGATAAGGCTGTCAATTGGTTAGGAAAACTAAGTTTAGTGAGAGCTAAGCTTAAAGGTTGGAGTAAAAATTTAGGTAAAGCAGTTAAAGTAAAGAAAAAAGACCTTCTAGCCAATATTAAAGTTTTAGAGGATAGCTCAGAAAACAGAATTTTAGATGAACCAGAACTAAATGATCTCATAAACTCTAGGAAGGAGTTATATGAGATCTATAATAATGAGGAGATCTTCTGGAGACAAAGATCTAGAGCCAAATGGCTTAAAGAAGGGGATAGCAATACTAGCTTTTTTCATAAAATGGCCTCTTTCAATAGGAAAAAGAATCTAATCTCCCATTTGCTTATTGATGGTAAGGAGATTAGAGACACTTATACTATTCAGAACCATACTTTTCTTTTCTATAAAGATTTGTTTGGTATCGAAAGGCCAACTTATGGGAAACTTAATGCTGATCTTTGGTCTGTTAATGATAAACTAGACTTAAAAGATAGCAATAGGTTAGTTAAGCCCTTTGAGGAGGAGGAAATAAAAAATGCAGTTTTTGCAATGAATCCAGAGAAAGCACCTGGACCTGATGGCTTCTCCATGCTTTTTTATCAAGCATTTTGGGAGCTCATAAAAGAAGACATAGTTCAGCTTTTTAATGAGTTCCATGCAGGAAATCTAGATATCTCTAAATTCAATAGAGCTACACTTTGCCTGATCCCTAAAAGCAAAGAAGCTTCAAAGATTGGAGATTATAGACCTCTAGGCATGCTTAACTGTATTTACAAAATTTTCACCAAAGTCCTAACTAGCAGATTGGATAAAGTAATTCCTAAACTTATTAGTGTTAATCAATGTGCTTATTTAAAAGGAAGATACATTCTAGAAGGAGTTGCTGCTGCACATGAAGTGATACATCATGTACACAGCACCAAAGAAAAAGGTATTCTCCTGAAATTAGATTTTGAAAAAGCTTTTGATAACCTAAACTGGGACTTCCTTTTTGAAACACTGCATCAAAGAGGTTTCAATGACACTTGGATAGATTGGATTAGACAGTTACTGCAAGGAGGTAGGGTGGCAGTTAAAATTAATGGCAAACTAGGTAGCTACTTCAGATGCAAAAAAGGGCTAAGGCAAGGGGATCCTTTATCTCCTTATCTTTTCATCTTAGCCACTGAGGCTCTAACCAAATTGATTGAAAAGGGCAAAAATGAGAATTTTTTTGAAGGATTAGGACCTGTTCTCTCTGATGGTAATAAGGTGATGCATTTGCAATATGCAGATGACACCTTACTGTTTGTTAAGTATGAAAAAGAGGGAATTGAAAAGCTAGCCATGATTCTCAGAGCTTTCTCAATGCTATCTGGCCTAAAAATCAATTTTAACAAGTCTGAGTTAATCCCTCTAAACCTAAGTCCAGATGAAAGAAATTGTGCTACCTTTCTTTTAGGTTGCAAAGCAGAATCCCTGCCAATTAAGTATCTAGGGCTTCCTCTTCACTGGAGGAAGCCAAGCAGGTTAGAGTGGAACAAACTTATTGATAAGATTAGCAGTAAGTTAGTTAGCTGGAAAGGTAAGTTGCTTTCTCTTGGAGGCAGATTGATACTTTTAAACTCAGTACTATCTGCTTCCCCTCTCTATTATCTCTCTTTCTTTAAATGCCCTAGCTGGGTAATTCTGAAAATTGATAAAATTAGAAGGAATTTCCTATGGGGTAGTACTCAGTGCAAAAAGAAAAAGATTAGTCTAGTGAATTGGGAAACTATCTGCAGGAGTAAGGAACAGGGAGGTTGGGGAATTCTAAATTTGAAACATATGAACTATGCCCTTTTGGGTAAATGGGCTTGGAATTATGTGTATAAAGATCATAGGTCTATCTGGAAGGAGTTAGTTGTCATTAAATATGATGGCAAGTTTCGGAATTACAATTCCTCAAATCTCTGGAAGGATGTTTCTGCATTACATCCCCAGTTCAAGATAGGTGTTAAAAGATTAGTAGAAAATGGTACACACATTAGATTTTGGAAAGATGTTTGGTGGGACAATTTACCACTCAGTGAACAATTTCCAAAAACTTATGAGAAAACCAAAAACATCTCTAGTACTGTAGCTCAGTGCTACAACAAAGGTAAGCCAAATTTACTTTTAGGAAGAGGAGTCACTCTTGAAATAAGAAGAGAAAAATTAGACTTATTCAGTATTTTGAATAACATTAATCTTACTAACGATCTAGATTCAGCCATTTGGCTTCTGGATCAGAAAGGTTTATATACTGTTAAGTCTTTTTACAATTTCTTAAATCACAGAGGACTGATCTGCAATTTAAATAAAACAGTTTGGCATTTGAAGATTCCCCTGAAAGTCAAACTGTTCCTGTGGTTGACTTTGAACAACAGAATACTTACAGGGGACAACCTTCAAAAAAGGGGTTGGATTGGCCCCACCAAGTGTCCCTTTTGTCAAAATGCTGAAACTGTTGACCATTTATTTGTGGATTGTGTAACTATTAAGGATTATTGGTCAGGTATTAACATGTTCAATGATAGAGGTTTTCTAATTAATAGTTCCTCTTTAGTAGACATTTGGTACAGCTGTAATAATCTGAATCTAAATGATAGAATTTATGCTAAAACTTTAGTTGCGGCTATCTGCTGGAGTCAGTGGAATGAGAGAAACTTTAAGATTTTTAATGATTCTAAAAGTAAATGTTTCTTTTCTATCATTTTTAATGCTTTTCATTTGTTCCATTGTTGGACAGGCAACACTTCTGGCATGGAAAGTAGCTTCAGGAGCTTGGCAGACTTGCAGAACATCGCTAGGAACAGTGCTGATACAAGTGAAGGCCATGTCACTGACACAACATCATCAGCAAACATGTAGAAGCTGGAGAAAGTTGCTGTCTGACTGCATTACTTGTGTTGTCTCTTAGTTGTTTGTACTGCAATACTTTGAATGCTTTTGTTCTGTTTAGCTTTACTTTGTTTGAATTGGTGTATTGGGATTGTCTTGGTTAGAAGACACTCTCAATACTGATTGTCTTGGTATAGGGTAGTTTGTTTAGATAAGAAAGGAGTTTTGAGCCTTTCTTCTAGTTTGTATGTTGAACTTTTGCTTAATGACAAGCTGGTAACCCTACTTGGGTTGCTCTTATTTCAAAAAAAAATATAAAGGTAACTTTAGTTGTATTTGTGAAGTTGGGCCAACCCTAATGTCATCCCACTAATGGGCTCTCACATTAAAGGTTGTCTCAAAGGCTCAAATACAAGTGTATTAAGGTACATGTGACTTTTAAATTATGGATCGGCCCAAAGGAAGGACATAATTTAAAAGGCTACATGTACAATGTTTGGGTAGAATCAAATGGGTAATGATTATGAGGTTTTACATATAATTATTTAATCGGCCCAAAGGAAGGTTATTTAATTGATATGTTATAAATCGTTACATTTGATACTACACCTAGTTGATTGAAGTTTGTAAGAAGACTCCAAAGAGCACTTGCAAATGAATAAAGACTAGTATATGGGATTAAGACCTTTATATATCTCTATTATGATTTATCTTATACATTTCAGTTATTAATTAGTGTATTTTGTCTTTGGTTTATTTTAGCAAATATTCCAGCTAGCATTAACAGCATACCCATGCTAAATGGTTCCAACTTTAAGGAATGGAAAGAGAACTTATTGATAGTTCTCGGTTGTCTAGATCTAGACTTTGCATTAAGGGAGGATAAACCAACTGAGATTGTTGCTAAGAGCACACCACAGCATATTCAAAATGTTGCTCAGTGGAATTGCTCCAATCGCATGGTCCTTATGATCATTAAGAAGACAATTCCAGAGGCATTCAGGGGTACCGTTTCTGATTCCGATACAGCTAAGGTTTACTTGGAAGAAATTGAGAAGAGATTTGTCAAGAGTGAGAAATCGGAGATTTGTACACTCATGGCTAAACTCACCTCTATGAAGTATAATGGAAAAGGCAACATTCGTGAGTACACTTTGGAAGTGTCAAATCTAGCTTCAAAATTACAAGCCCTCAAGTTAGACATATCTGAAGAAATTCAGGTGTGTCTAGTGCTTAACTCTCTCCCTAGTCAGTATAACCATTTCAAGGTTACTTATAACTGCACTAAGGACAAGTGGACTCTAAATGAACTGATTTCGCATCTAGTTCAAGAAGAGGAAAGGTTGAAGCTAGATAAGACACATAGTGCTAACGTTGCATCCAATTCCAAGAATCAAGGGAAGAAGAAACAAATTAAGAAAAAGGCTGTTAATTCGGATGCAAAGAAAGAACCCAATAAGGGGAAGACTGGCAAGAAAGCTAGGAATCCAAATGGGTGTTTCTTCTGCAATGAGGAGGGACATAAGAAGTCTGAATGCGAAGGTTACATAGCCTGGCGCAAGAAGAAAGGTATGTCTCTATCTTTGGTTTGTTCAGAAGTTAATTTAGCTTCAGTACAAAATGATACTTGGTGGGTTGATTCAGGTGCTACAACTCACATAAGTGTCTCTATGCAGGGCTGCCTGAGTTGCCGAAAGCCAAGTGATGGTGAAAGATACATCTATGTGGGCGATGGCAAGAAGGCACAAGTTGAAGCAATTGGGCATTTTAGATTGTTATTAAAAACTGGATTGTATTTAGATTTGTATGAGATTTTTATTGTACCGTCTTTTAGACGAAATTTAGTTTCTATTTCTGTATTGGACAAATTTGGTTACTCTTGTTCTTTTGGAAATGGAAAATTTAGTTTGTCTCATAATTCTAAGTGTGTTGGATCTGGTTTTCTTTTAGTGTATGACAATCTATATTCTTTGGAAATTATTGCTTCAAGTAATGAAAACTTGCATATAAGTACTAGAAGTGTTAAGCGTAAATTAACTCATGAGAATTCAGGTGCACTTTGGCATAAGCGATTAGGTCACATTTCTCAAAAGAGAATTGAAAGACTTGTGCAAAGTAAAATTTTAGATCCTTTAGACATGACAGATTTAGGCCCATGTGTTAGTTGTGTTAAAGGAAAACAAACAAACCAAAAGAGATATGATGCCATTAGATCGAATGATGTCTTAGAACTGATTCATACGGATATATGTGGACCATTTCCTACACCTACTAGAAATGGTCAAACATACTTTATCAGTTTCATAGACAATTATTCAAGGTTTGGTTATCTATATCTATTAAGTGAAAAAGCGCAAGCTTTGGACGCGTTCAAATCTTTTAAAGCTGAAGTTGAGTTACAACTCAACAAAAGGATTAAGCAAGTCAAATCTGACCGTGGTGGTGAATACTATGGTAGATATGACGGTTCAGGTGAACAACGTCCGGGGCCTTTTGCTAAGTTCCTAGAGGAAAATGGCATTGTCCCTCAATATACCATGCCAGGGTCGCCTAGCATGAATGGAGTAGCCGAAAGGCGAAACAGAACATTGAAGGACATGGTTAGGAGTATGCTTAGTCATACTAATCTTTCATTATCTCTTTAGGGAGAAGCGCTTAAAACAGCAGCTTATTTACTTAATCGTGTACCAACTAGAGCAAATAACAACAAAACTCCTTATGAAATGTGGACTAGTAAGAAACCTAGTTTATTACATTGTCGCATTTGGGGATGTCCAGCTGAAGCTCGGCCTTACAAGCCAAATGAGAAGAAATTGGACGAAAGGACAATTAGTTGTTATTTTATAGGATATGCCGAACGATCCAGGGGTTACAAATTTTACGATCCCACTATGTTTGACCCTAAATTTTGACAACTCGAGAAAAAGACCAATTTATAAGGGATTTAGAAAATTCATGGAAAATAACAAACAGGCTCCTAAAATCATGGAAAATTACTCAAAAGTACAATGGAGCATGAGGAAAATTATGGAGCCCCTGGATTGACCAGAAAACTTACAGAATCCCCATTTTATGCAAAGAAGCTCATGATTTTGGAGAAAAATAAATAAAATAGAAGAATGGGTCATTCTAGAAAATTCTCTGTGCTACCATATTCTACATAATTTTGTGAGCATGGGGATGAAATTTCATGAAGAAATACCAAAGGGAAGGGTGTCAATTAATTTTTCTAATATCAGCAGCCACAAAACGTAAAGGGAAAAAATGATTAAATGGAGAAGGGTGGTAGTTGAATGAAATGGAGAAGAGAGAAGTCATATGAATTTGAATTTCTCCCATTGTAACGAAGACAGGAGATGGCTGAGCGTGGCACACCTGAACCCAACAGAATCATATGAAATATAATGTATGGTGTAGCATGCGCCGAGTGTAAACCATCATAAAGAAAGAAGGGAGCTGAGATCTCCAACAGAAATTGGTTCAATGGAGTTTGTTACGAGAACTGCCGGGCTTGAGGCGGGGATTCATCGAACCTGGACGGAAAAGAGGTCAAGAACTTCGTCTATAAATAGAGCAACTAAAGGAAAGAAAGGGGCTGCTTGCTCTTCCAAGATCAGATCACAGATATAAGAGTTTTAGGTTAGCTAGAGAGAAAGGGAGAGAAGGCATTTCAACAAACAGTTGAAGTGCAAGTTTAGGATAGTGGAATTGTGCGAAATTAAAGCTCAATAACTGTTCTGTAATCGAAGAAAAGGTGAGGGAGAAGGTAAGAAATGAGTTTGTAAGTTCGATTTGGAGCTTAATAGAGGAAATTGCGATCTTTAAATACTGAATCAAGTTTTCCATCCATTGATTTCTTGATCTGGTGATTTTAGTTGTTTAATTTCATCTTGCGTTGTTTAATTGAATGGTATATCTCTCGTAATTGAGCTTCTGAAAGTGAATTGCATTTGTTGCTCCTGTTCTTCATTAGTTGTTGCGTGTTTTGAACTTCAATTGAGCGATCTTTAGCTCTTAGTCTTGAATCAGCTTGATCTCGATTGGAGTATCACCAAATCCTGATCGGTTACTTCGCCTCGACTGGGTTTTACTCAGATCCTGACTTTAAGTCGCTTCGACTAGAGTTTCTCTAGATCCTAGCTCCTCTTTTACCTCGGCTGGTGTGTCACCAGTCCCCGGGTAGCATCTCCCTCTCCATGGTTTCGGCCATGGAAAGGAGACCTCATCAAAACAAGGAGAGGGGGAGGTGCTGCCCAATTTTGATTAGAATCCAGTATTACTTGTGGTGTTATAGAAGTTTGACCTTAATTGCTCCCTTTGTGGTTGTTAAGAAATATAGGGTCTGTTTGTAATAAGTATATCTAAACTTGTTAAAAGAACACAAACCAAATACAAAGACATCACTTATATACGAAGGTTCAGTCTTGTAGTTTGTCATTAAGCATTGTCTTCCCATACAACTCACATGTAAACCATAAGAAACAGAAACATAATTTTGGGAAAGTCAAGGATCAAGATGAGTAGTGGTCTTCATAGTTGCTGTGTAGTAGTAGCATTGACTAAACTTGCTAACTGGTAAGAAAGATGTGAACTAACTGCAAACGTATAATAAGGCCCAGGTATTTCTTTCATAGTTTAGTCTAATTTTGCATACTGCTTCTGTACATAGTTCATGTGTAAGCAAAAATACGATTCTTGAGTGATTGTACTTCAAAAATGCTAGTTTAATATTCAACATTCTCTGTAAAGAAAACTGTGCAACAGTGTGAAATGTGATATCAGAGACTTTCTGGACATTAATGAAAGCACCTCGTGAACTTGAATTTTATTATTACATTATTATAAAAATGCATTTTTGGTTGCTGGGTGATTTGTTCTTTCTCAGGCCCAGCATAGTACACCTGAAGTTCATTAGTCTCTTTTGTTTAGACTGTAGTCACTTGCATATAGTAAATGATAAGATTTTAGTTCATAAGTTTATCAGGTATTACATCTCCCTTGAACCTTTTTTTATTTTTTTTATTTTTATCATCAGAATTACATGAAAATCATGGTTGAGTTCCAAGTTTGTTACAGAGAATACCATATCAAAGACCACCGAGCACCATTCTTACCTGTTGTCATCTCAAGGCTAATTCTATTAGTAATTAAGTGTTACTTTTGTTCTTCGATAGGATTGCAATGTAGCATAAGACAATCTTAAGTAGTATCATATATTAAGACTTGTACCAAGCATGAACTACACTGACGAGAACTATGCCAAGTAAATGATATGAAATCCCCTGTACCAGACCACACGTGATGTGCAAATGCACGAGTAACATGGTAAAACGAAAATGTATAAATCAGTGAGTCTTGGCAGTAATCATTATACAAGTAATTCCAGTAAAATGAGTTAAGTGTAACCCCACTACCCTAGTTGAATCAAGCCAATTCCTCTACCGTATCTTCCCTGTATCTTTCCTATACCAAAATTATTGCCTCTTCGCACTTATCTTCACTACTTGGCTATCCCATTAAAAATTGGACAAACGCAATGTAAATTAAGCATGTAAGCACTCTCTCCTCACTGCCTTGATGCCAAAAGACACGTCACTGGTACAATTAAATTTATTCAAGCCCACCGATACTAGCTCCTGTACCACTGTACCAGACCATCTGTAAGCCGTATCAGCTCATCGGCGTTCTCACCAAATAGAGCAGACGCGGCATAAACTGACCCTACCACGGGGTTCCTCTGACTCCCACGACGCTAACTAGCCTATGTGGATGACTGGCGATGGTCGGAATCGCTAACGGATCCAAATCCGTTATTTGTCGAACCCGTCAAAGAGATAAACGAATCCGTCTCCTTCCTTGGTCAAATTCAGCGCTAAAGACCCCTTCGGTTTTCTATGAGCATGAACGGTGTAGCCTCGTGAAGCTCTGGTAGAAAAGAAATGGAAGAAAAGAAAAATAAAGGACGAAGCCCAGAAGTGATTCAAGCCCAACAAAACCAAAATTATTCAAGCCCAATGGAATTTTATTAAAACTCAGCTGCCACTTCATCAAATACACATGGCAGCCACCTCAGTTTCCTTTGCCACGTGGCCCAATCAAAATAATTCCACATCAGCTGAAATTTAGAAAAATCACCAAAAATAGTAGAAAAATCAGAAAAGTTCAAATAAAATATCCATAAAATTCTAAAAATCTGTAGAATCTAAATTTACTGATACTTTGATATCAAAATATTTCAAAATAATAGCCTTTTATATTTTTGAAGTATTTTCATCATAAAAATGAATTTTATAAAAATAATAAACACAATAAATCTTCTATAAAATTTTTGAAATAAAACCTAAGTAATTTCAATATTAAAATGACCTTCAAAGAACTATTTTCAACTAAGTACTTTCAAATAAGTATTTTCAAAACAATGTAAAATGAATTTTAAATCTCTAAATTCCTAAAACCAAAATAAAGGAAAAATAATAAAATCACTAAAGTCTAAAGAGAAACACTAGAAAATTAAAAGTCCAGATACGATACCCAAAGTCAAAGCCAAAACCTCTTCAGGTAAGGAAAAGTCACTCCCCGAGATCAAGATCAGAGTTAACATAAAGACAAATCGTCTTTCCAGAAACCAATTCCTATAGCGACTTACCTAGTCCCAGGAATTAAATCCTTCCTTGTTCCTACAGCGACCCACACAGTCCCAGGAACCAATTCCTATAGCGACCCACACAGTCCTAGGAATTAAATCATTACTTTATTCCTATAGCGACTTACCTAGTCCCAGGAATTAAATCCTTCCTTGTTCCTACAGCGACCCACACAGTCCCAGGAACCAATTCCTATAGCGACCCACACAGTCCTAGGAATTAAATCATTACTTTATTCCTACAGCGACTCACACAGTCCTAGGAATTAAATCATTACTTTATTCCTACAGCGACTCACACAGTCCCAGGAATTAAATCTTTCCTTTGTTCCTATAGCGACCCACACAGTCCCAGGAACCAATTCCTACAGCGACTCACATAGTCCCAGGAATTAAATCATTCCTTATTCCTACAGCGACCCACACAGTCCCAGGAATTAAATTCTTCTTTGTTCCTACAGCGACCCACACAGTCCCAGGAACCAATTCCTATAGCGACCCACACAGTCCCAGGAACCAATTCCTATAGCGACTCACACAGTCCCAGGAATAAAATCTAAAATCTTTTGTCCTCACAAGCCATCAAACGATCAGAAACCAATTTCTACAAACCGTCAAAATCAAGCTACCGCTCAAAACCTACCCGATAAAACAAATGTCCTCAATTGGGTCCCGTTAATTAGGACTGGCACCGTCAATTGAGTCAAGCTTAAGTCAAAAGAAATAAATCCTCAATTGTGGCCCGTCAACTAGGTTTGGTACCATCAATTGAGCCTGGTTTAAGCCCAAAAGAATAAACCTTGAATGAATTGAGATAACGACTTTTCTAGCCTACGACATATAATTTCTCGAATCCCTTAATCAGAGGTTCTCGTGATTCGTCACGGGGTAATTAACAATAGGGGTTTGCGCCTATTGGAAGGAAAGGATCCACAAAATTAATAAACCCTCATGAGAATAGATTCTCGTTAATGTTTTCTTGTTGTTAAGAAGCATTTTAAACTTGAATTTAAACTCGTGAGGGGTGAATCTAAGGCTTATTCCCTTTCTTGAGGAAACCCGATTGTTCTTCGAGAAATGACGAAAAAGTCCACACACACTAATAGGATAATATTTGAGACGATTATAGCTAAGTTCTTTGAGGAAGTTTTGGTTGTGGGGGGAGAAATGACACATCAGGATATTATCTTCGAAGAAGAAACTATTGATCTTCAAACGGTTAATGAAGATAATAGCGATCCATTGAGGACTCAAACGGATCACTTGATTCAGGAAATAGATCCTGTTCCAAATCCTATGGACTTGGATGTTGGAAATAATCAAGTAGAAGATAATGATGTCATTGAACAACTGCAAACAACTCAAGAACATGTGCAAAGAAAATCCACTAGGGAGAAAAGACCAGCAATACCTAAAGATTATGTGGTCTATCTCCAAGAACATGAGTATGACATAGGGATGAACGAAGATCCTCATGATCTACGTTCAGCTTTGGATAGTAAATACTCACAAAAGTGGATTGAAGCCATGAATGAGGAGATAAAGTCAATGTATGACAAATGATGTATGGGACTTAGTACCATTACCAGAAGGAAAGAAACCTATTGGTTGCAAATGGATATTTAAAACCAAAAAGGATTCTAAGGGTAATGTGGAAAGGTATAAGGCACGTCTTGTCGCTAAGGGCTTTACTCAAAAGAAAGGTATTGATTACAAAGAGACTTTCTCTCCAGTTTCATCGAAAGACTCTTTTAGGGTAATCATGGTGTTAGGAAATGCTCGTTTTTAATTTTTAGATCAATTACAACTAATTAATCACCATTAAACAACAAGCAAATCAAGGATCTAGTGCTAAAGCAATCACACGTCATGAGAAAGGAAATGGAATCATTACCTCTCCCTAAATCGTATTAAGGAGGTAAGATCCTAAGCGTAGGAGTCGGTGGCGTGCCTTCACCTCCTTCAAGTCGCCGGCCGGCCGCCTCGAGTCCACCAAGAGATTAACCAAGCTCTAGAAGATTCGTGCTAGCGATTCAAAGAGAGCAAAGCTAATCCTAAGGTTTTCCCTCTTCCAAAGCAATTAACTAATTAATTATTTGAGGGAAATTTGTTCAACACATGAACTTTGAGAGGTGGAGATGAGAGGAGGAAGAAAAATTCTGAAATTTTTCTTTCCCTTGGGTGGATTTCGGCTAGGAGAGAGAGAAGGGAAGGGAGCAATGTGACGGCTAGCGTTTTCTCCCAAGAGACACCCCTATTTATAGTGCTCCAACCCTAGGTCTCTCATCCAAATGAGCTTGGACAGTTATGCCCTTATCCTAGCCGAAATTTGGTGGGTGGATTATGGGCTCCAAAGCCCATTAATCCATCTCTCATGTTGCTCCTTTAATACACCTCAATTCGGGCCTTTAAATAACCAATTAATTTAGAAGCCCAATTAGTTCAATTAATTAAATGTGTTGCACATGATTAAATATTAACATATTAATAATTAATCTAGGATTAGCAAATGCACTAATTTATTTCTATATGATCAATTTGATTTAATTAATTATAACGGTTCATAACGGTATATAATTAATTAATCAACACATCATATTTTCGCAATACTCACTGTTGCGAATAAATAAATAATGCACTGTTTGGTTAAAACTCTATTTTGTGTGACCCTTTGAGGATTTATGCTATGTTAGCCATGGAATTAAATCGCTTATTTAATTCCAATAATCATAAGCGGTATCTAGCAACACGTTATGATTCCCAATTCGCATAAATAATGTACTGCTACAATATGTCAATCCTGCATAAGAAATATTAGTATTTCCTTGTCTGATTCTTATGTCACATGATATCTTTGTATAATCCAAGATAGGAATGTGTCATTCTTGCAGATTATACATTTCTTGATCTAGAGTTGATTGTACATGTTGGCCAACCAATCCAACTCCATCAAGGGGCCCAAACAGATATCATCACTCATTAAGTATATTAATGAGGGACATACGGTTTTCTTGATGAACAACTTTTCCCCGCACAATTCAAGAGAACATAAATAAAGTCCTTATAGCAGCCTTTATCAGGAATCAACGTTAGACGATATTTATTGAACCTATCCTCATGTGGAAAAGCTGAGCATCTCAAACTTAGAATCAACAACATATGAAATAAACAATGACACTCAACACAATCCAAATGTTTATTTCATTGGGTCAAGTCCTGTACTATGTTCTACAACATATACATATGCAATTAAGTTGGTAACTCCTTACCTATGATTTGTAGAACTTAATCATCGCTTAACTTGCATACTAATCTTATTTGATAATTAATGTTCCTTGTTAATTATCAAGATTATGGACATCTTTAGATTTATTATTGTCATTTATGAACAAATGAGTTATAGAGATCTACAATTCAGATCCTCAACCTGAATGATCTATCAATAAATAAATCAAGGAACAAATGATAAAATATCATCAATAACATAAACCACAGAAGTAGCCATAGTGATTGGCTTCTAGGACATAACTCCAACAATCTCCCACTTGGCCTAGAGTCAATCAACAATGACTCCTAGCAAGTGCATAGTACTCAATGTAATATCTAAAATATACATGTCTCATACTAAAGCCTCAAAGTAAAAGATACAACTCAAAGCCACTCAGGCATACGCCTAATCCCCATGGATGCAACATGCAACTCATGTGCGGCTCGAGACAAAGGCTTTGTCAGAGGGTCCGCTGTGTTCGCGGCACCGTCCACCTTCTTGACCTTGATCCACCCGTCATTCACAAACTGACGGATAAGATGGAATCGTCGTAGAATGTGCTTGGTCTTTTGGTGAGACCTAGGCTCTTTGGACTGAGCTATGGCTCCAGTGTTGTCGCAGTAGAGATCCACTGGACTTGAGATGCTTGGAACCACCTCCAGCTCGGTCAAGAACTCCTTGATCCAAACGCCTTCTTTCGCTGCTTCACCAGCCGCTAAGTATTCTGCTTCGGTGACGGAATCGGCCGTAGTGTCTTGCTTGGAATTTTTCCAACTTACGGCACCACCATTGAGCAGGAATACATAGCCGGACTGTGACTTAGCATCATCTCGATCGGTTTGGAAACTAGCATCGGTGTAACCACTTACAACGAGCTCTTGGTCTCCACCGTATACGAGGATGCTATCTTGTGTTCTCTTCAAATACTTGAGGATATTCTTGACTGCGGTCCAGTGTGGCATACCAGGGTTAGCTTGGTATCGACTAGTCACACTAATCGGATGTGCCACATCGGGGCGAGTGCATAGCATGGCATACATGATTGATCCGACCACAGATGGATATTGAAACTTGTTCATGAATTTCCTATCTGCATCTTCCGTCGGACATTGAGTCTTACTCAAGAATATGCCATGTGACATAGGCAAGTAACCCTTCTTGGAACTAGCCATTTTGTGTTTTTCCAACACCTTGCCAATGTATGCATCTTGGCTCAAGCCTAACAACCTCCTAGATCTATCTCTATAGATTTTGATTCCTAGGATGTAGGCGGCTTCGCCCAAGTCTTTCATTGAGAACACTTTCTTCAATGAATCCTTGACATCATTCAATTCGGGAATATCATTCCCGATCAAGAGTATATCATCAACATATAGAACAAGAAATACGACCACGCTCCCACTAATCCTCTTGTAAACACAAGGTTCCTTTTCGCTTTGAATGAAGCTCAACTTCTTGACCTCTTCATCAAAGCGCTTGTTCCAACTCCTCGATGCTTGCTTCAATCCATAAATGGACCTTTGAAGCTTGCATACCTTGTTAGCATTCTTAGGATCCACAAAACACTCGGGTTGTGTCATGTACACATCCTCTTCCAAATTTCCATTTAGGAAGGCGGTTTTGACATCCATTTGCCATATCTCATAGTCATAAAATGCGGCAATTGCTAACAAGATCCGAATTGACTTGAACATGACGACGGGCGAGAAGGTTTCTTCATAGTCAATACCATGAATTTGCTTGTAACCTTTCGCAACAAGTCGTGCCTTGTAAATGGTCAAGTTGCCATCCATGTCGACCTTTCTTTTAAAGATCCACTTGTTCTCAACGGGTCTCACTCCGTTGGGAAGGTCAACCAAGGTCCAAACCTTGTTGTCATACATGGATTGCATTTCGGATTCCATGGCCTTAAGCCACTCCTTGGAGTCGGATTTCTTCATCATGTCATTAATGGTCAAAGGTTCGTCATTCGCAATGACGAGAACATCATGCAAACCCAAATACCTTTCGGGTGGATGACTTTCCCTTGTAGACCTTCGTAGAATGGGTGCTTGAGGTTCTTGAGGTTCTTGAACTTGTTCCACAACTGCTTGTGGAGTTGGTTCTTGATCCTCGAAACTTTGAGTTTCTTGAACATAATCGGCATGCGATATGTTCGAGTCCTCATTTGAGGGAGCATTTTCTTGAACCTCTTCCACAACTGCTTGTGGAACGGGTTCGGCTACAACCTCATTTAGAACCTCATTGGGAATAACTACATTACCTACTTGAGGCATGTCTTGTGGTAGTTCTTGAATTTCTTCAATAACTACATTACTCCCACTACTTCTTCTTTCGAGAAACTCCTTCTCCAAGAACACACCGGTACGAGCAACAACTATCTTGTTCTCGTTGCGGTTGTAGAAGTAGTATCCCTTCGTTTCCTTAGGGTATCCTACGAAATAACACTTGTCCGTTTTGGGTCCTAGTTTGTCGCTCATTAGTTTCTTCACATGAGCTTCACAACCCCAAATCTTGAGAAACGTCATACTTGGTTTCCGACCAAACCAAAGTTCATAGGGTGTTTTCTCAACGGACTTAGATGGAACACGGTTTAGTGTAAAAGCTGCGGTCTCTAATGCATAACCCCAAAACGATTTAGGCAAATCGGTTTGGCTCATCATCGATCGAACCATGTCTAGCAAAGTTCGATTCCTCCTTTCGGATACACCATTCCATTGTGGTGTTCCCGGCGGAGTGAGTTGTGGAACTATTCCACACTCCTTTAGATAATCACCAAACTCATGGCTCAAGTACTCTCCTCCTCGATCGGAACGTAAAACTTTGATCTTTCGACCAAGTTGGTTTTCAACTTCATTCTTGAACTCTTTGAACTTGTCAAAGGATTCGGACTTATGCCGCATCAAGTAGATATACCCGTATCTACTATGATCATCGGTGAAAGTGATGAAGTATGAGTAACCACCACGTGCACAAATGCTCATAGGTCCACATACATCGGTATGTACAAAGTCCAATAAGCCATTTGCCCTTGTCCCTTTATTGGGAAAAGGCGCTTTGGTCATCTTTCCCATCAAACAAGACTCGCATATGTCAATTGGCTCGAAAGCGAATTGATCCAAGAGACCAACGGTTTGTAATCTCTTGATGCGCTTCTCATTGATGTGACCTAAGCGGCAATGCCACATCAAAGTTGCATTCTCATGAGAAATCTTACGTTTCCTATTGTCATTTTCAACACTCAAAACAAGTTCATTACTATCAAGCATATAAAGACCATTCAATAAATGCGCAACACAATAACGAACTTCATCACGAAACAAAGTCAAACACTTGTTCTTTATTACAACATCAAAACCATCCAAGTCTAAACAAGAGATAGAGATAATGTTTCGAGTGATACATGGAACTACATAAACATCCTTGAGTTCCAACATAAAACCAGAAGGCAAAGATAATTCCACGTTCCCAACGGCCATAGCTGATATGCACGTGCCGTTACCGACGCGGAGTTGAACTTCGCCTTTCTCAAGTCGCCTCCTACTCTTTAGTGCCTGCACATTTCGACAAATGTGAGCACATGAACCAGTATCAAATATCCAGTCATTGCTTGAGGTAGCGAGAAAGGTTTCAATGACAAATATACCTGAAGTAGAAGGACGGACAGTTCCAGCCTTCTTATCAGCAAGGTACTTGGGGCAGTTCCTCTTCCAATGGCCCTTGTCACTACAATAGTAGCACACGGTATCGGAAGTGGCCGGGTTCTTCTTTTTCTTAGAACCCACGGGAGCTCCCTTGGACGAGCCTTGGGGCGTCACCGGGCCTTTGCCTCTCTTGTTTTTCCGGGCTTTCTTCTTGATCTTCCTTCCCTTGTCATTCACAGCAAGAACATCCTTAGACCCTTTCTCTTTCTTGAGACTCTCCTCAGTTTCCATGAGCATGTTTTGGAGATCCTCCAAACTTTTCTCCATGCCATTCATGCGGTAGTTCACAATGAACCCCGAGAAACTCTGAGGAAGAGAGTTGAGAATAAAGTCTTGGACAGCCTCCGGTGGGAAGGGCGTGTCAAGGCTTTCAAGCTGCCGAAACAACCCCGCCATCCTCATGACGTGTGGGCCAACTTCATGACCTTCCGCCAAACGAGTGTTGGCGACGGCCTTGATGAGTTTGCCCCTTTCGGTACGAGCTTTGGTCTTAAATGTCCTTGAGAGACGAGAGATGATTTCAAACACTCCAAGACCACTATCAATGTACTCCTTTTGGAGCTCATTGTCCATGACTGCAACAATCAAGACCGACATCTCTATGTCGTCTCCATGATGCTTTTCATAGTTATCATGGTCCTCTTTAGGAGCCTTCTCTTCAGGAAGAGGAGGTAAGGGAGTGGTCAAGAGATACTCCTTCTTCTCAAACCTAAGGGCAAGCCTAAGGTTGCGGTGCCAATCCAAAAAATTGGCACCATTGAAGGCAAGCTTCTCTTTTTCAAGAAGAGAACGTAGCGTAAAAGACGGGGAAGACATCTACAACAATATCAAAATTTAAGGTCATTTAGTTTATGTTTTTGTTTTAACTTCCATAAAGTAAAACTTCCACTACATTAAATTAATGTCCCTAAATGTAATGGATTCCAAGATCCCCATTTTCGTCAAAATGGACCTGCTATGGCACGACATCCAAAATGACTAGACGAGGTAGGTTCTCTTAACCAATCATACAACTTTATGATTCTTGGTTCGCTACGCGAACTTCATCCCGATGTCCAAGAAAACTTGTTGGACTCATCGATAAGCAACTTCTCTCTATTTGCTCCTAACAAATCTTTGCATTTGTACCCCGACTATCAAGCTTGACAACCATGACGTCCGCTATGGCGGACCGCGCCATGATTGGCAATTGACGTGAGGGGGATAGAGAGAAGGAGGATGATTTAACTTAATCGTAATTGGGACAAAACAATTATGTGACTCTTGTTTGGTGGTCGTGTAAGCATACACCCATACCTACCTATGACAATTCAAGGCATTCACAAACAATCACATAATATAAGCATCTCAAACATTGTCGTGGGTTTGTATGGCTCCCGCTTGCATTAATCTTCGTCGCATCTCCATGTAACGAGACTAATCTAATCAAGCCCTCCCACTAATTACTAAGATCCTATCTAATAATTAAGGGAAATAAATACATGTGATAAAATTCCTAAAACCCCGCCTAGGCCTTAGGGGCATGCAAGCCTCACAAGTTACATCAAGAAATTAACCAATTAATTATCAAGGCACCTTAGGCCACTTTACAAGCAATCACATGCATTCACAATATTTTACAACACACAAGGCATTGACATCTTGAGCCATATCAAACCCACATCCTCCTACAAAACAAAGTTAGCACATATACAATATACATGATTCACTTGTTCTTAATTAATTCCATTAATTAGAATCTTTGTGCATACTTGTTGCTCAAGTTTTTCGAATGCAAAGAAGGCTTAACCTTAACAACTAATTGTTTAAGCCCTTTTTAAATTAAATCCAACCATCAAAACAGAAAGGAGGGTATTTAAGGAGTCTTCTAATTAACATTTCAATAAAATGATCAATTAGAAACTATTTTAACTAATTAAAATACGAAATTCGGGTCCCGAAAAATTCAAAATAATTCAGTCTCCAAAAAATCCGAAATAAATCCAGAGAACTCCTTACAAAGATTGTGATTACCTGTAAAAATCTCAAAGAAAGATCAATTACCATCAGGGAGAACCAAAAAAGACAAATCCTCAAATTGTGCGCGAAGCACCGTTAGAGAAAATTCTGTTATGGGTCTCAACCTTTTGATCTGTATGATCATCCCCTTGATATTTTTCCAGCAAACAATTTACATAGAAAAATACTACATACAATAGGCTATCATTCCATGAAAAGAAAAACCACAAGTTATATTCAAGATCAACGAGATAACAAGCATTTAAGCAAGGTATCCTGTTCTGGAACAGACCGTCGACCAAAAGGGTTTCACTCGGTTGAGGTATCAAATCTCAATGAAAATCTATGAAATTAATTTTCACAGATTCCAGACTTAAAGGAGAACATTTCCATTTCAACACTTTTCCATAAAAGTTTCTCAATAAGTACAGTTTTTCAAAACAATCAGTTTGTTTGAAAAAACAGATCTGACAACTTCATCACTTTTCATCCTTGAACGCCCACATAAAATCCGAAACATGCAACAAAATTTACATATCCAGAAAGAGCATCAAGTTTAGATTAATCCTATCTAAAAGTTACAGGTACTTTGTATACAAACTAATTTGTTACCAACCACAACAACAGAACTGTGCAGCAGAATAACAGATCTGCGCACCGTTACCGTTTAAATCACTAAAAATTCATTTTACATCGAATTTCAATGATTCCAGTGGGAAAACAACCACAACTCAAAGGGCTACAACCTCCAATAAGAAGGAAAAAATTTCAGCGAGATTTACACCACGAAAAACAAGCAACAAGACAGAAAACAGCCTTTCCAGGGCCAGCAAGTATGCACATCACTAATTAACTTAATTAATTACGAATTCTCACTTAATTAAGTGTGAAAAACCTTAAGCACGATCTGAGCTCTGATACCACTGTTAGGAAATGCTCGTTTTTAATTTTTAGATCAATTACAACTAATTAATCACCATTAAACAACAAGCAAATCAAGGATCTAGTGCTAAAGCAATCACACGTCATGAGAAAGGAAATGGAATCATTACCTCTCCCTAAATCGTATTAAGGAGGTAAGATCCTAAGCGTAGGAGTCGGTGGCGTGCCTTCACCTCCTTCAAGTCGCCGGCCGGCCGCCTCGAGTCCACCAAGAGATTAACCAAGCTCTAGAAGATTCGTGCTAGCGATTCAAAGAGAGCAAAGCTAATCCTAAGGTTTTCCCTCTTCCAAAGCAATTAACTAATTAATTATTTGAGGGAAATTTGTTCAACACATGAACTTTGAGAGGTGGAGATGAGAGGAGGAAGAAAAATTCTGAAATTTTTCTTTCCCTTGGGTGGATTTCGGCTAGGAGAGAGAGAAGGGAAGGGAGCAATGTGACGGCTAGCGTTTTCTCCCAAGAGACACCCCTATTTATAGTGCTCCAACCCTAGGTCTCTCATCCAAATGAGCTTGGACAGTTATGCCCCTATCCTAGCTGAAATTTGGTGGGTGGATTATGGGCTCCAAAGCCCATTAATCCATCTCTCATGTTGCTCCTTTAATACACCTCAATTCGGGCCTTTAAATAACCAATTAATTTAGAAGCCCAATTAGTTCAATTAATTAAATGTGTTGCACATGATTAAATATTAACATATTAATAATTAATCTAGGATTAGCAAATGCACTAATTTATTTCTATATGATCAATTTGATTTAATTAATTATAACGGTTCATAACGGTATATAATTAATTAATCAACACATCATATTTTCGCAATACTCACTGTTGCGAATAAATAAATAATGCACTGTTTGGTTAAAACTCTATTTTGTGTGACCCTTTGAGGATTTATGCTATGTTAGCCATGGAATTAAATCGCTTATTTAATTCCAATAATCATAAGCGGTATCTAGCAACACGTTATGATTCCCAATTCGCATAAATAATGTACTGCTACAATATGTCAATCCTGCATAAGAAATATTAGTATTTCCTTGTCTGATTCTTATGTCACATGATATCTTTGTATAATCCAAGATAGGAATGTGTCATTCTTGCAGATTATACATTTCTTGATCTAGAGTTGATTGTACATGTTGGCCAACCAATCCAACTCCATCAAGGGGCCCAAACAGATATCATCACTCATTAAGTATATTAATGAGGGACATACGGTTTTCTTGATGAACAACTTTTCCCCGCACAATTCAAGAGAACATAAATAAAGTCCTTATAGCAGCCTTTATCAGGAATCAACGTTAGACGATATTTATTGAACATATCCTCATGTGGAAAAGCTGAGCATCTCAAACTTAGAATCAACAACATATGAAATAAACAATGACACTCAACACAATCCAAATGTTTATTTCATTGGGTCAAGTCCTGTACTATGTTCTACAACATATACATATGCAATTAAGTTGGTAACTCCTTACCTATGATTTGTAGAACTTAATCATCGCTTAACTTGCATACTAATCTTATTTGATAATTAATGTTCCTTGTTAATTATCAAGATTATGGACATCTTTAGATTTATTATTGTCATTTATGAACAAATGAGTTATAGAGATCTACAATTCAGATCCTCAACCTGAATGATCTATCAATAAATAAATCAAGGAACAAATGATAAAATATCATCAATAACATAAACCACAGAAGTAGCCATAGTGATTGGCTTCTAGGACATAACTCCAACACATGGCACTTGTGGCACATTTAGATCTCGAGCTTCATCAAATGGATGTTAAGACTGCGTTTCTCAATGGAGACATTGATGAAACCATTTATATGGTGCAACCACCCCACTTTGTATCGGATGATTCAAAGAAAATGGTTTGCAAACTTAAGAAATCCATTTATGGGCTCAAACAAGCGTCTCGACAATGGTATCACAAATTCCATCGAGTGATTCTCTCATTTGATTTCGAGAGTAACCCGGCGGATGATTGTATATACCATAAGTTCAGTGGGAGTAAATATTCTTTCTTGGTTTTGTATATTGATGATATACTGCTTGCCACAAATGATAAGGATATGTTGCATGAGACTAAGAAATTTCTATTTAGGCATTTTGAAATGAAAGATCTTGGTGATGCATCATACGTGTTAGGCCTAAAGATAATAAGAGATCGCTCTCAAGGTATCTTAGGTCTATCACAAAAGGCCTATATCGATCAAGTACTCAAGCGGTATGATTTGGAAAAATGCAAACCAACAGAGACCCCTGTTGCTAAAGGTGACAAGTTCAGTCTTGAACAATGTCCTAAAACAGAGTTGGAAAAGAGGCAAGTAAAGGGCAATAAGTATTCTTCCATTGTTGGAAGCATAATGTATGCCCAAATGTGTACACGTCCAGATATTGCCTTTATTACAGGAATGCTAGGAAGATATTTGCATAATCCAGGTGTTCAGCACATTCAGGCAGCAAAACGAGTTTTAAGACATCTTCAGAAAACCAAAGATTATATGCTAATATATCGGAGATCAGATAGGCTGGAGGTCATAGGATATTCTGACTCTGATTTTGCGGGATGTCGAGATAGCTTGAAGTCAACCACGGGATTCATCTTCATGATGGCTGGTGGAGCTGTTTCATGGAAAAGTGCCAAACAATCCCTTGTGGCACCTTCAACCATGGCAGCAGAATGTATAGCTTGCTATGAGGCATCATTATTTGGGACATGGTTGCGAAATTTTGTCACTTCGCTGCGTGTAGTGGACTCTATCAAGGCTCCACTAAAGATTTACTGTGACAATAACTCAGCAGTCATGTATGCTAACAACAACAGAAGCTCAGCCAACTCGAAGCACATTGACATTAAGTTTCTGTCTATTAAGCAAAAGGTTGAGAATGACGAATTATCTATCGAGCACATTGGAACAAACTCAATGATTGCGGATCCACTCACTAAAGCATTAATACCCAAGCAGTTTCTGAAACATGTAACAAGTATGGGTGTAATTTCAGTTGAGGATTCTAGGCTTTAGTGGGAGTTTTGTTCAGTGGGAGTGCTAGATTAGATAATGGTTTCAGTTTATTCAGTTCAGTGTATTATGTAAAGAATTTCTGCAGAAATGAATAAAGTTTCAGTTTTCAGTTTTCAGTTTCAGTTTTTATTCTCAATCTATTTAAGTTGACCTCACTTCAGTTTCAGGGTGACCAATAAAGTTGGAAAATAGACACGTGGCAGTCACATTTACGTGTATTTTTCACATCACTTATACACATTTAAATTCAATGTCATTCATTTATTGTGATATTGAGATCATTGTGAGTTGAGTTACGACGGCTTTATAGGATTAGAAACCTGTAATGGCTATAATGTGACAAAAGCTTCCTTGGTCCTTTATCATTATGAATGATGGACGGAATTGGAGTACAAAACTTATTACCATAAATCAGGAGCTCATTTAAGTTAAGCGTAATTAAATAACATTAAGCATAATTGCCCAAGTGGGAGATTGTTGGATTATTTCTAGCCATATAGGCTGACGAGCCTTGGCTGGAACGACCCGTTCCAGGATTGGAACGGACAGTCCAAATGCAGAACGGACAATCCATGGTCTGGTCTGACCAGTCGACTGATCGGTCCGTCCCAGGTCGGGGCGACTGCTCTGGACACGTTTAGAACGGACCGTTCTAGGATTAGAACGGACCGTTTCAATCATGCTAGAAATAGAAACAATCTAGAAGGTGGGCTAATTATGGCTTAATGATCTCCTAATTACGAATATTGTTAATTATGGTAATATACTAAACGTGGCTGTTCTGGAAAAGTATGATTTGTACAGAAATTGTGTAGCCTTTAATAAGTGGTTAATTTAAGAAAGATCATGTTCTATATTTGTGATGGATGAATATAGAAGATGAGTGCATGCCAAGTTTCTTTGGCTTATATATATGGGATTGGTCTCCAAGGGACATGACATCTAAGAATTCCTGCTGCATACATGTGTTGATAGCAGCTATTCTGCCACTCTCCCTAATACTTCCATCAATTAGAGAGAGATAGTGCTTTTGTTAAGGCTAAAGACATCAAAGGACAAGTCTTGAACTCTTGGAAGGTCTCTCTCCCACCTTTGGCGTATGCAAGTTGACAATCAAGGCCCTCAGGTGTATAAGAGACGTGAACAACAAGTAGAGACGTGCTCTGCATCAAAGATCTTGGCCGTAGCTATGGATTCAGGTATGCTTCCGCTCTAAAGATTACTTTTCGGTGTTTTGGAACGGTCCGTTTCAGGACTGGGGCGGCTCGTTCCACTGCTGGTTCTACGAGTTATTCAGTTATTATGATTTGCTATTTGATCTGTTAGAATTGTTATTCCTTTGTTTTTTATGCAAACCCCAACATGCAACGGAATTCTCAATAAAAAAAAAATTACAGGAATCAGTTTTATTTTTTACGACATTTGGGGATTTGGGCCTGCCTAGCTTTGGTCGCACTTTTTAATATTTCATGTTACTAACATCTATTGCATTATTTTTTATTCTTTTTTTAAACTTTTTTGGTTGATCTTCGTTTGAATATTCTTTAATGTTTTTCTGCATTGTTTAATTGGTTTATTAGTTAGTATTCGCGCTTTTCAAAATAAGAAATAGTGTTATTGTATACCCGACGACATCCGACACTCGATTGACTAAGGAACTTGCTTCAATTAGATCCACCAATCTTACCAAAGACGGTAATCGAAGGATTTAATTTATTTAATTTTTCTGAAATATTCGATAGCGACTGTGAAAATGTGTTGAAGGACTTCAATGGACCATATTTCGATCCAATGAGCACTGAATTATCCTCGACACAACAAAAGCAAAAAAAGAAAGGAAATTTTGGAGCAGTTCTTATTTACATACTTATAAAGTGATATGTAGAATTATTTTTTTTCGTATCCAATATATTTTTCGTTAAAAATATTATAATTTCTTAATTTTAAATTTTTTATCAACAAATCTTATTTATTTGATAGCGACAATTATGAGTAGACGCACATAAAGTCCTCTATACTCAATTTACATTTTCTTCAATATTCTTAATTTCCTTAAATCTTCAATTAATTATAATCGTTCAACGAATTAGTGTAAAATATAAATTTTATTACATGGACTGTCACCAAAATATTTTAGAGGGACATTTACCGTCACCTAAAATGTTTTATGTACCTTTTTTTTGGTTTCCCTCCAAAATTCCAATTGCGCCGCACGAGCACAGCAAAATAAAATAATGTTATATGTTATCTGTACTTAAACTTTGTGTTTCTCTTTGTATAGCAGTTTACTGCGGCTACAAAATTCCTTCAAAAAATGGTCATTCCAAAAGCTAGGACAGGTAGTGGGCCGATTAACTCACTACATTTTTCAACACCGAGATAGACACACAAAATCGGAGTTTGATAAAGCTTCTCTCTTCTCCAAGAAGAAACGCGACCCGATCATTTGAAGTTCTCTCGGAGGAAGACATTTTCAGTGCTCAATACACAAATCGATTCCTTGCAAGGTACACTTTCTTTCTCTAATTCGCTCTCACTGTACTAGATCAATCGAGCTCAGGTGCATTTAGCATGAGATGCTTTCGTCTCAAGTACATCAGGTATTCAGGTTCAGTGTCCGTGAGATCATCTCTTTGTTTTTGCATTTTGAATTATCTTCAGTTCATTCGATAGAAGCATCTAGATGTGATCGGAGTAGATAGTGTCATTGTTGATGGTTTGGGGGTTTAATGCGTAAATTAACATTCCAAAGTTTTGGGGAATATATCAGGGATTTTTTTTATGCCTTTTTGACTAAGTTCTGTTGTCCATGGTTAGCTACTTTTGATCAGATTCAAGAGACAACCGAGATCCTTTTTTCAATAAAAATCCCTGTGAAAGCCGAAATTGATTTGGGTATTGTCCCAATTTCAGCCATTTCACTTAGTTCTGTTTAAATTAACAGGATTGCCTGTTATTGTGCAGAAATTTTCACTCAATATACGAAGAATATACTAAATTCTTAATTCTTATCAATACTTTAGCTGGAATTTGAGGGCATGTCTTAATTTCTCACTTTTCCCATCAACAGAATAAAATTGGAAATAAGATAAAATCCACTTAATGCATAATCATTGAAAAAATAGCCTGATTGATGAGACAAAAGACCACATTGGATTCCAGAAAAAAAAAAGACAGTTTTATCTAATTAGAAATTTACAATGTAGTTGTGATTCCCTAATTTTCTTCAGCTCTTAGCCAGTTAGCCCCATTTAATCCATACTTTCTATCTATTTCTTACTAGTTACATAACTTGGCTAGTGACATTCCTGTGCCTATGGGCTGGTGCTGTATCCAAATTTAATACAGTATTGTTTTTTCATATGAAGTGTGCTGTGATGTAAGCATATGGTAATCTGTTGAATATTTATTTTGTGTTTGATTTGTTGCAAAAATTGTATATGTAACAGCTCTTAGGCAAAAGCGAGCTCGGCAAAGCTACCTTCAGACAGAATATTTGATTAAAAAAAATGGATGGGGAGAATGGAAACTCACCCCTGACTAGAAAATTGAATTTTGTCATTTCTCAGGAGCCTGACGAGCAATCCCAAGCTGATGCGTTAAATGCAATTGATAGATTTCTTTTGTTTGAAGAAGAGGAAGAAAAAGAGAATAGTTACCAGGGTCTATTGCACAATAATAGTGCTGGTATGGTGATAGAGACAAATTCAGAGCTCAATTTAAGTGCAAAAGTGGTTAAGTATTTGTCTAACCAGCACCAGGACAAATGTGCAGTTCGTAAAATGGATGTTTTTGACTGGGTTGATGCTACTTCTCAAGAGGAGGGGAATATTTGTCTCTCTTATGATGTTGGGCCTGCTACCCAAATGGCGGCCGAAGTATTGGAGGAGTTGTTCCATGCGCCACCTTCTAAGTCTACAAATGACCCAAATAAAACTGAAGAAACAAATATGGGAAATGAAATAAAGGGTGTAAACATGGAATTCTGTGTGTTTGGACACCCCAAGCAAAGGCGATCTATTATAAACACAACTCTGCGGCAATCTGTGCTGGATGGTCTGGAGGGTTGTGTCTCAGATAGGCTGCCTTTAATTATGGATTCTGTGAAAAGGAAGAAACGGTCGCCTTTTGTTAGGCGCAACAAGCCTAAACATGGAAATTTGAGGGTTTGTACAAAGGTGAGATGTGAAGAGAGTGATAAGGTCAGTAGGCTTAGAGAAAGGAGTGCTGGAGGTTTTGACAGGGTCATGGGATTTTCAAAGGAGATAAAAGAAACATATCGAAGGCGTACACATGAAGTTCGTGTTGATAGCAACATGAATTTTTCCAATAAGAAAATAACCAAAAGTTGTGGCCGCGCAATTCGTGTTATTTTTAGCCAAAATTTAGACCCAAAGATCTTGAGGCAACAGAAAAAGGTATATTTTCTCCTTTTCTCGGCCATATATCACTTTTTGGGGGTATTAATTTTGTTCATAAATAAAATTAATTTCTCATATGTGCACTCATGCCACCATTAATTGGTTAAATTGGCAGATGACACTTCCAGACCATGTAACAAACAATGAAGTTGACAAAAATGAGTTGACCAAAGTAGATCCTTGGCTATGAAGACCCAATCTAATCCGGCCCAAACAACTGAACCCCAATTGTAATTGCCAACACCACATTGATAGGCCTTCTTCTATGCTACTAATCTATAGGACAAGCAATTTGCAAATATTTCCAAAAAATAAAGTTCATTTTTTGTAAACATTTTTACACATCTCTAAAAGTTTGTTGCTAACCTTTATTTGTTATATTTCAAATATTATATTAATTTTAGAGTTCAATCTTATTGTACATGTATGATGGACTCAATGCCAGTAATAGTATGTACCAGTACATAGCTCCTGAAATTTCACCATTAGTCCTAGGGGCAAATGTAAACTCACCAAAAGTTGTATAGCACTCACATCTGAAGTATTCTTTTTTTTTGGCAAGATTTTGTCGCAGTTTGGTGCTTCGATCGTATCGTCAATGTCCGATGCAACCCACTTTATAGCGGATCGGTTTGGGAGAACCAAGAACATGCTGGAGGCAATTGCCATGGGCCGACATGTGGTTAGGCATGATTGGATCAACAGCTGTGCCAATGCTGGCTGTTTTGTCAGTGAAGAGAAATTTGTTTTAAGAGATCTTAAGAAGGAGAGGGAGATTGGGTTTAGCATGCCTGACTCAATACAACAAGCTAAGAGATTTCCTTTGTTGGAGGTTTGTCTTTTTTTTTTTGTACTTGTTTATTCTAGTAGATTTCCAAAAAAAAAAAAAAAAAAAAAAGAGTTATCACAATTACAAAGAAAGAAAAAGAAAAGAAAAATAAATTTCTTGAAGTATATGCGAAACTGACCTCAGTTTGTTTGAAATTGAAATATAGTCCCCTCCATCTTTTTTTTCCCTTGTAATTGATTGAAAATTACCTTATTTAAGTCAGATTTACCATTCATATTTGGTTTGTTAATATTTAAATTCATGCTATTATTGCTCATTTAATTAGGGATGGAGGGTTTTGGTTACACCAAAAGCTCGGCCTGACAAGGAGCTTCTTAAATGCTTGGTTAAAGCATCTCGTGGACAGGTACATTTATCATTATTTATAATATTTATCAAACCAAAATTTTGTCAAATACGTTATGCACCGTGTGCATTTGACAGTTGACTTTGGAATAATGAGCACATGTACTCAAATCCTTTTCTTTAATATTTGGAATAGTTGGTGGAGCGTTTAAGTAGGTATACAATGGAGGATGAAGATAACTTTCAAGGCAATTTCTTCGTAATTTCTTGCAAAGAAGATTATCAAATTTGTTCGCCCCTCCTAAATTCAGGTATCTTACCTGATATTCTGAACATAATTTAAACCAAGAAGCACGTCGTAGAATGGTATTTCATCTTGGTTTAGTTGAACTGATGAACTCTTTTCAAAGCCCATAAAAAATAATTGAGTCCGACATAGGCCAACATGAAATTATTTTATTATTGTATTTAGGCAAAACAAATTGCAACCTACTTGTAAATTTAAGATTTAACAAATTTCTAAAATTTGTTTGCACCATAATGGAGTTCTCTCTAATTGCAGGGATCAAAGCCTATGATTCAGAGCTGTTGCTTAATGGTATAGTTACCCAGAAGCTGGAATTTAAAAGGTAAAATATATATATCTTTGCTATAGAAACCAAGTTGAATTTGAAATCAGATTTTATTTTTAAATATATAAATTCTTTAATGATAATTGAACGACCATTCTTCCAGCTAACTTTGAATTATTGCGCATATGACCTTGATAAATATCTAAAAGAAAATTTGAGAAATTTTAATTTTCTCATCATGAAATTTGAAGAAATTGCTCAATTGCAAGCAAATATAAAGAAAATATTATAAGTGAGGAATTGGGAGAAAATAATTACGTATGATTGCTTCAATCTAACTATTCAGTTCTTTTCCTATTTGTAGGCATAGACTCTTTGCTGGGAAGATCTGATTTGCAACTTCCCACTTTTTTTTGGGTTAAAATCAAAAGTTTATACTCTAGGAGACGCAATGCAGCCCTTTCTTTCTTTCTTTCTTTTTTTCTTTTTTCTCTTTTTTTTTTTTTTTTTTTGTGCTCTATCTTTCCTCTTTTATAATGTGATAATCATGTTTGGTAATTAAGAATCCAGTTGCCTTGATATCTTACCAGTGGCCGTACAGATTACAGAATTGGTAGTTTTTGTTACTAGGCAGGTAATATAGAATCTGTATGTAGCAATTGAAAAGCTATTTTATGTGCCATTTCTGCTCTTTTTTACCGCATGATTCAACTAAGAATGGAGGTTCTGTTACTGCTTTGAGTAGATTTAGAGTGCTCAGATTCTGAGTTGCGCGTTTTGTTATGCTCATATTGGATTTTCAGAAAGATCATTGTTCACATAATCGCATCTGACTGTATATCAATTTCAGTTTCAAAAGGCTGTTCAGAGTAAAGAGTGCATACATGATACATGCATAATGGAATATTTTGCTTGCAGTGAATTTTGCAAATTACAACTGTTCATTTATTGTTATATATAAACAGTATTGGAAGCATACTTTTAAATTGAATTACTACAACTGCATAACTTTTTAAATAATGAGTGTATGAAAAGGATGTATTGCATAATGGTAACTGCACGTATTTTTAATAATTTCGTAAAGAGTAATCGCATTTAAAATAATCAATTATTTTTTACACGTACGAATGGTAAACATTTCATTTATCAAAACGTAAAGAACTTTTTGATTGAAATTGATATAAATATGATAAATTGAGATTTATATATGACTGGTTTAAACTTTTTGGTTGCAAACTTGCAATTGATGTAAATGATAAACTGAGATTTACGTATGACTAGTTTTTTTGTTAATTAGCATTGACTATTGACGATCAGCAATTTCTTGGCAATCTGGCAAAAAATATCCTAACAACTTAACAACTTCCCATAAAAGGAAAGACAAGACCCCCGGTTCACCCCTGCTTCGTCCGATAAGACCAAATGCTAAAGTTCAAAACGCGGGAATGCAATTGAACATTTGAACTTCTCCTTTTTGTTCAAACTAGATGTGAAAAATAAAAGCCTTTTCTTTGTTTATTTTAAACTCTACCTACCCAATGAGCCTTGAAACGAGATCCTCTGGATGGCCATCCATTGGACGTTTTTGGATCTAGACCGTGTGATCTAATCTCAACGATTAAGGATGCCCCCGTGCATAATACCAAGATTGATAGACCCAAAAAAAATTTAAACATCGAGATCAAATCGAACGGATCCGATCCAAAAACATCCACCGGACAATTTATTAAAACGTCCAGAGGATCTGGCTGGAGCCCCTACTCTGTAGATTAGGATATCCCAAGGTTAAAATGACATTATTTATATGAGTAATGCTAGAATCAAACATATAGAACGTTAAATACGATCCGAACATCGACTGTTAAAATTTCAAACGGTCGATCCGAACCTCTCAATATGATCTCCATATTAAAATATCCTTGAAAATCAAATTTTATATTTTTTCAAATTTTCTAACTATTTTTTTTTTCAAATTTTCGAAATTGGAGGGTTCATAACTTTTTAGATTGAGCATATTTAATAATTTCAAAAAAATAGTAAAAAGTTTTGAAAAAATATAAATTTTGATTTCCAAGGAGATTTTATTATGGACAACAATTTAAGCTGCACGGATCGGCCATTTTAATCTAAAAATTGAAATTTAATTATGTTGGACTAGTGCATGTGTCCTATTTGTTTCACACTAGCAACTCCCATTTTATATTAGCTTACGAAAAGGATAACATTAAGTAAAAATGACGCGGAGACTTTTCTTTTTTTAATAATATGACTGTTTGACGCCCTGTCCATTTGACTAGTATATTATGTAGTTTATAAGAGGACGAATTTTATTATTTCTTTTCCTTTTTTGTCTGTTGGTAAACGGTTGTAAAAAAATTGATGCTCAAATTAATATTACATGCTTCGTCCAAATTAATTTTACTCACAGTTAAGACAGCCTCACCAGAAGAAGTTTCGAAGTATATATGATCATTTATGATCCATTGATGAAGAAATTAACATAACCACCAGCAAAATATGAAGCCAAATACTTTTAGTATGTGCATGATTATTGTAACACATATATAATTTCTATCAAAAGTTAGGAGTTACTGGCACTTTACGTATAATTTATTGTTCATTAATTGTACAATTACATTTAACACAATAATTAAAACTAACAAAAATTATATCGCTTGACAAAAATCTTGAGTCAAAATACAATTACAAACTTGTTTATAATTTATACTATTGATAGAAAATGTATTTAATTTTGCAATGTCGATAACCTCAATTGTCAAAGTTATCTTGATGTATAAATATATGGTCAAGTATTACGTAGCTTGTAAGCAAGAAAATACAAAAAAAACATTATCTTTAGGTAATTAAATCAATAATTATTTATTTTAACTATCTACCTCATAACTAGACCCAAACAATAAATCAAGCGAAACATGTTATATATAAAGTTTTCGCTTTCAAATCAAAATTTTGGTTTTCGGAGATCCCAACAATTACATAGTTTCTTTGTTTATTTCAAAAAGGAACCATAATAAATATAGTTCAACAATGAATTTGCTTAAATATTTTGTAATGTAATACCACTTCAATGCACATGCCGCAAAATATGTATGTGAACACACGGAAGCATTTTAAAAAAAAATTAAAAGAGGAGAATATTTAATATATAAAGGAAAATCTCTAACAACCAGAAAGAAAATAATGAGAAATTAAATATCTGAAAAGTCTGGGGGAAAAAATAGAAGAAAACGAAGGCAAGCTCAAAGTTACTTTGTATGGGCCCATAATTTACTTGAACGCGCTTAAATCATTTAAAATATTTTCTACGCATTTCGACCAGAATGTTTCCATAAATATTAATTTGCTACCATAAACGTTGCCAAGTTTCATTGGAGTGCCAAAAAAAGAAACACTCAATTCCGAGTGCAAAAAAATTTCGATGTTCTCCCCTCTAATACATTTGAAGACGAAAGAAGAATGTTCAGACTTACCTATGGGAAACCTTGAGATATCTTGGAAATCCATGAACAATGAGAATTGATCTTGTTCCTCTAAAGCTTGGGAACTTGGAGATTTGATTTATTATTCTCATGGGTCTCACCTTTTTAGTTGATTATTTCTTCTCGTTTCATTTTCTATTTATTTATAGATTGAACAATGAAGTGGTATTTTGCGCAGTACCTCATTTTGTTGAAAAACAACACCCAACTTCTGCCATATTTAGAATAGACACTGCATTTGCAAACTTTGATAGCTAATAAATCAAAGTCAAGTTAGCAAAAGCTGACTAATTAAATTGACTAAATCTTGATATTATGTTCTCATCAGCTTCGAAGCTTACATTTGGTATATTTTCTGCTTTACTGCCAATTATTTCTTATTTAAGAAAAGGTCTAATACAGTTAGGAAAAACATATTCAATTCAAACTAGCAATAACTATTATACCGTGCTATAATGATTCAATGGAAGTTGTCAAATTAATTTTGGTTATGAGTTAACGATACGAGGACATTTTTCTGGGTTATTTTGTAAATATTCTCAAAGCATAAGTGAAAAACCGTTTGGTTCTTTTTCAGTACCATTTGTGTTGCTAGGATGTAAATATTGATATGGTATGGCTGACATTCATTAATGGAAGGAAACTTCTATGGCAGCTCAGATGTTTTATCATACCCAGAGGATGACAATGTTGCACCAGTATCCTCGGCAGTCAAAAAAATTGACTGCTGAGCAGTCCTTTATCTTGTTTTTTAATATTTAAAAATTTAAAATTCAAATATCGAATCTAAACCGTTGATCTTATTTAATTTAACGGGCGATGCGTTTTCATATAAGTATTATAAAATTTAGAGTTGATTTGATACTTGATTAACTGCTCAACAAATGAATGAACCTGGTTTGATTAATTCTAATACGTTCATAATTTGAGCACTTAATCAAATATCAAATCAACTCCAAATTTTATAAAACTTATATGAAAAAGCATCGCTCATAAAATTGAACAAGATCAACGGTTTGAATTCAACATTTAAATTTTAAAATTTTTAAATATTAAATAGAAAAGAAAATGGCTGTCCTAAGCAGTCCTTTTAAGACTGCTGACTTCGAATCTATTTTAATGTAAGAACTAATACTAATTATTATCTAGCATAATACTAGTCTCTAAAATAAACAATTAAAATACAAAAAAAAGGAAACAAGGATTTATTAATGCTAATTCAAGTCAAGCGACAGAACATACAGAAACTCATTTTCATGCCCTGACTCCTTAGTACTTAAGAGAGAAAATAAAGTTGTTTGAGAAAAAGCAAATACATTGACAAAATAAATAACTAAAGCAGACAACAGAAACCATAATTTAAAATAACTAGAACAGGAACAAGATTCTAGAAAGACTTTTTTTTTCGAAGATTAGATTCTAGAAAGACTTAAAATGATCGAGAGTAGGTTTGTAATACCGGAACTGGGAAACATGAAGATGTTTGTGACTAGAAACGAGTATCTCTCCTCATTGGTCGCAATTTCAACGACAATAAAATTTTGAGGAAATAAACAAATGATTGTCTCAGCTTGATTTATCTGAACGAGGGTTTGGATCTCAAATAGGGAGATAAAGCCATAATTCTTCACCTAGAACTAACAGAAGAAAATATTCAATAGGCGCATGGGAAATTTTGGGAAGATAACAAAGGAGATGAATATCTGAAGGGATTGAAATGAGCAATATTTAATGGATACAGCTCATACTTAATAATTCGGCCTATTATGCTTTTATGGAAATGGATTTTCAAAGGATGCAATAGAAACTTATACGCTGGAAAATGTGTCATAGGGCCTCCAAGATTTCTATTTTGACCTTTGCTTTTAAATGAGATGGAGAATATAAGGAAAGAATTATATATCATAAAAAAAAATAGCAAACGGTTGTCTGCAAGAAGAAATAGAGCAATTTAAGATATAAATAGGGAAATTCAAATATGATGGTCCTGGAGCTCATCCCATAAATTGCAGTCATTTATTTTTATCAACAATAAAGAATGATATAATGTGGCGAAAAATGGTGAACCTTTAATGAAAGAAAGGAAGTATAGACAAATACCTTAGACACAACATAAACGGAAGTTGCTGCCCCAAGAGTAGCACTAGGCAAAATCAAAGTTTGTCAAGTTGATTAAGAAGGAAAAGAGTTTCGGAAATATATATATCATATTAACACTATACTTGAAGTCAAAGATCAAAGAAATCATAATTAAAAAGAAGAATATCAATCCATTGCACAAAAAATGTCATAAAAGTCTAAACTTCAACCTCAAATAAAATTGTCTACGATAATATAAATACAACAACTCTAGGTTAACAAATAATATAAAAAAAATAAAAATAAAACTTACAAGATTTTCAAATGTTACATTAATTCTTGACATGTGCTTGATCGTGACATTCTATCAGAGGTCGGAAGGAGAGTTGTACGCAGACATGTATTTTTTTTTTTTTTTTGAATTTGGGAAGGAGCTGTATATTTAGAATTTTCCTAAACTTTCTCTCTCGTTCTCTCCAACCAAGCAAGCAAGGCTGAAACACGAAATATAATACCGAAACAGCAACATAGAATCCTTCATTCCAATACCATGTCTGACACGTGGGACCGCCCAACCTTCTTTCTTACTTCTAAAGGAGCTGTATATTTAGAATTTTCTTAAACTTTCTCCCGTTCTCTCCAACCAAGCAAGGCTGAAACACGAAATATAATATCGAAATAACAACATAGAATCCTTCCTTCCGATACCATGTCTGACACGTGGGACCGCCCAACCTTCTTTCTTACTTCCAAAGGAGCTGTATATTTAGAATTTTCCTAAACTTTCTCTCTCGTTCTCTCCAACCAAGCAAGCAAGGCTGAAACACGAAATATAATACCGAAACAGCAACATAAAATCCTTCCTTCCGATACCATATCTGACACGTGGGACCGCCCAACCTTCTTTCTTACTTCTAAAGGAGCTGTATATTTAGAATTTTCTTAAACTTTCTCCCGTTCTCTCCAACCAAGCAAGGCTGAAACACGAAATATAATACCGAAATAACAACATAGAATCCTTCCTTCCGATACCATGTCTGACACGTGGGACCGTCCAACCTTCTTTCTTACTTCCAAGGAGCTGTATATTTAGAATTTTCCTAAATTTTCTTCCGTTCTCTCCAACCAAAGGCTGAAACACGGAATATAATACCGAAATAACAACATAGAATCATTCCTTCCGATACATGTCTGACGCGTGGGACCGCCAACCTTGTTTCTTACTTGCAATTATTTTCCCGTCCGTCGTCGTTCGGACACAGACTCTCTCTCGCTCGTCCTCTTCGGAGTTGGCAGCCGCAGCTCCGACGCCTCACCCCTCTGAGCCTCTGATCTGTTCTGTGCCCTTTCAGCCGCTCCCCCGACCAGATCTGGTACGTGCTCGCCTTCACTTAATTCTCGTCTATAAGTCCAATCATCGGGAAAGATTCTAATCTAGGGTTCGTATAGCTTTCTTAGTTCTTACCATAAACTGACATGTTCCTATTACTTTTAACCTTGGATTTTTTCTAAATATTTCTTTCGCATCACCACATCTTCAATTTTTAATCAAAAAATCATTTTGACAAATTCTTCCTTATAAACAACAGCCCAGTCGCTTCTCTCTCGCTCTCCAATGGAGTTGTTGCGCTCGCACCTTGCAAAGGTCCGAATCCCCGAGCCGACCAACCGTATCCACAAGGAAGAGTGTTGCATCTCCTTCGACACGCCCGTATGCATCCTTTTCTGTTCTTTCTTGTATATTTGTTTCGATTTCATGATCCATTCCTGACATGTGCTTGATTGTGGCATTCTATTCAGAGGTCGGAAGGAGGGTTGTATGTAGACATGTGTTCCTTTCTCGGATTTGGGAAGGAATTTGTCACGTGGAATTTTCAGAGAACTGGTAACCCGGTTTATCTCCACATTCAACAGGAGAGGAAGCCGGTGCTGGAGGATCGACCTCTTAAGAAACCTACTCTACTAGCTATTGGTAAGAATTTTCTATTGTTTATTCCATTAAAAATTTGTGAAATTTTTTAAATTTTGTCATGCCTATTAGATGTTCAATGATTTTGTGTGGCTGACAGGTGTTGAGGGAGGATTTGACAACAAAGAGCCTGAATATGAAACAACTTACAACATAGTCATACTACCAGACTACATTTCTCTCCCTTTTCCCTCTGTGGAACTGCCAGAAAAGGTAGAGTAATTTGTTTATTGTTAGAATTTTTCATTTCTTTACAGTATAAAAGATGTTAGTCTTAGTGAAAGTAGAGTATTTAATGGTTCAATTTTCAATCAATTATATCTGGCATGGCACAGAGTATTCGATTTTTGGTCTAAACTAAATAAGCTAGTATGTCAAAATTCAGGCACCCTAAACCCTAAACCCTAATTCCTGTAAGCTTATCCTGAAAATTTCAAACAGGGGCGCGTTGGTTCAACCCTGGTCGAGGATCAGAGTATTAGAATGAGAAAATAATAATAATTGGGGGGAGGGGGATATGCCCTGCAACCTTTCCCTATTTCCCAGTGGATTTAAACTAGCACAGATAATATAAACATATAATTTAGGGATATTCGTGTAAGCTTATATTGGTGCATTCGTTCAAATCAACCCTGGTCGAGGGATGAGACAAGCTTAATATAAGCATCACTTTTAGTTTAATAAGTAGTCCCTTATTTTGCAGGAGAAATATTAGGAGGCATATGAGATGCAATTTTGTTATTCTTTTTGTTGACTTTCTAACATTGTTTTCATTTGCAGAACTTTACTTCATCTACATTTTAGTTTATAAGTTGTTATACCTATTAAGCCTTTAAGCACTAATGTTAGATGTTATCTCCAATATTTATACTTGAACCCTTTATGAAATGACAGGTAAGACTTGCAGCAGATGGTATTATATTGGCAGAAGGGGCAGCAAAGAAAGAACAGCTGGCAGCATGGACAGCTGAGAAGAAAAAAATTAGTGAATACGCACTGACCTTACAGCAGCTTGACAACGGGGTGGTGGTCCGTTCTTCTGGCTGGAAGTGCAGCAAGTGTGACAAAACTGAAAATCTCTGGATGAATCTGACGGATGGGACGATTCTTTGTGGTAGGAAAAATTGGGATGGCACTGGTGGAAATAATCATGCCATTGAGCACTACGAGCAGACTAAGTATCCCCTTGCCGTCAAGCTCGGTACTATTACTGCTGATCTTGAGTCTGCAGGTAATTTCGAGTTTTCTTAATTGTTTTGGATTTTATGTTCTCCCATCTAGTGAATGTAAAGTGAAAGAAACTTGCTGGAAGAATTTTTTAACATTTCTCTGGAAACATCGAGGTATCTTGGAACTCAATGAAGGACTAGAAATTATCTTGTTCCTCGACTTGCAAGGTTTTAAAATCTGATTTGCACGGTTAAGTGGTTGGGGTTTTTTTGGCTTTTAGCATTTCATTGGTAATAAAACAGTCGATACACTACCATATCGGCATTTTAAACTTCAACTATTTTATTCAGTTATTTCCATACCTGTAACACAACAAAGCCTCTTACTATCAAATTATCTGATTATTAATTATTAAAACAACAAAAAGATGCTTCTAAACTATTAACTTTTAAATATACACTTCAATCGTACAATTCTAGAGCAAATTGAGCAATTGACTCAATAATCAAAGCTAAAATGTCAATGTTAAAACGGTTCCAAATGATGTGTGTTTTGGCTGGATAAACTGATAATTTTATTTTATCGGTGATAAAATGGAGCACTGTAGAAGCCTGAAAACTTGGGAACTTGATGTATTCAGTTTTGTTATTCTCATGGTCTCACCTACAGCTGATTGTTGCTTCTCATTTAATTTTCTATTTATTCATAGCTTGATTAGTAAAGGGTCCCTTGTGCAATACCTCATTCATTGGAAAACTGCCATATTAAAACTTGACACTTTCCATCCTAGCCATTTGCAAACAATGATAGCCATTAAATCATGGTCAAGTTAGCAGAAATTGACTAATTAAAAAAAAGGCTTGTTACATATAGGGAAAACATATTCAATTCAAATCGCAGCAATAACTAGTATGCTGAGCTGTGGTTCAATGCATGTTGCAAAATTGATTTTGGTATCAGTTATCGAAATGACATTTTTTGGCTTATTTTGTAGCTTTCTGAAAGTTTAAGTGACCAAAAGTTCCAAAACTGCTTGGATTCTTTTCGGTACCATTTGTGTCGCTAGGAAATAAACATTGGTATGGTATGACTAGTATGCATTAATGAAATGAAACTTCTGTGGCAGCTCAGATGTTTTCTCATACCCGGAGGATGACAGTGTTGAAGACCCCATGTTAGCTCAGCATTTATCCCATTTTGGTATTGATTTTTCTTCTCTTCAGAAGGTCACTACTCCTCTCTTATTGTTATTCTATTGATGTTGTTTCTTATTTTGTTGCTCAAAAGTTAGAAACTTAATTCTTGTTTATGGAACAAAAAATCATTGCAGACAGAGATGACAACGGCAGAGAGAGAGCTTGATCAAAATGTGAACTATGATTGGAACAGGATCCAGGAGAATGATAAGGATGCTGAACTGTTGTTCGGACCAGGCTATACTGGCCTTGTCAATCTTGGCAATAGGTAGCTCTAATTTTTTACTTATCTATTTATTTCTTAGGTTTTGGTTTCTTGCTTTATCCAGCTGACTTACAATAGATAGCTGATTGGTAATTTTTTATTCAGCTGTTATATGGCTTCAATAATGCAAGTGATGTTTTCTGCCCATTCTTTTGTCTCAAGGTATGCTTCTAGCCTCAGGATTTATAGTTTTGGTGCTACTTTTGAGTTTTGATTAGGATCAGAGTCATACCTTATGTTATCGTTTGCTAGATACTATAAAAATCGGAGCTTGAGGGAAGCATTTGATACATCTCCTGCTGATCCAACTGTAGACTTGAATACACAATTGTAAGTGGCTTTTTGGTCGTTAAACTGTAATTAATTAACTTTTAATTTCTCTTTATATAATAATTAATTATTAAGTTGTTATCAGTGAACTTATTATTTTCTCTTTTCAAATAATTTTGCCCATTCAGAACAAAGCTAGGGCATGGGCTGCTGTCAGGAAAATACTCTGTTCCACCTCAAGTGGTAATCATATGTTACTATTCTGTGCCATCCACAGTGCTGGTCATTGGTTAGGGTTAGGAGTCTAATTTTATCCTTTTTTTTTTGTGGCAGAGAGATGAAGATGGTAAAACACAAAATGATGTAAGTGTTTGTATTCCTGCTTATGAAATCAAATATACTTATATACAGTTTTATTTTAATGTGAAGTTACTTTTAACCTTTAAAATTCTAGGAATTGTAAGAATATTTATTCAAGGTAACATGAATACAATATATTTCTTTTATCTAAAACAATGAATTAATGAAATTTTCAGAAGCAGGAAGGCATACCTCCACGTATGTTCAAAACAGTGATCGCAGCTAAACATCCAGAGTTTTCGAGCATGCGGCAACAGGTTTACATTAACACCCTAATTTGTTACTCCTGCTATTTGTTTATTCTTAATTTTGGAACGGTATTATATTGCAAGTTTTTAATTCATCTGCAGGATGCACTTGAGTTTTTACTACATCTCTTTGACCAAGTTGAACGAGCCAATGTTGGAACACCTGACATGGATCCATGTAGGAGCTTTAAGTTCATAATCGAGGAGAGGCTCCAGTGCCCCTCTGGAAAAGTAGCTTACAATAAGAGATCTGATTACATTCTTTCTTTGAATATACCTTTACACGAAGCTACAAATAAAGGTAATGGAATTTAGTGTTAATTTTTTCTTCTAAATAGCCCACAAATGTTGAAAATTTAAACTTTGGCTTTATGATATGTGCAGAACAACTGGAAGCTTTCCAGAAGAAGAAAGCCGATCTAGGTTTGGAGGGAAAAGAAATGTGAGAGCCCCCATCCATTCAAATATTGTTACTTCAATCGAGTTCTTATTTATATCATATGCACTTGTGCTAAGGAAGAGTGTTTTATACTGATGCAGTTCAAATGATGAAATAGTAAGGCCACGAGTACCCTTGGAGGCATGCTTATCGAGCTTTTCAGCTCCAGAGGAGGTTCAAGATTTTTACAGTACAGCTTTGAATGCCAAGACCACTGCTATCAAGTATATTTACGTATATATTTATTAGTTTTTCTTTTCTTATCATGAAAAGGCTCTTTTTATTATACATGGCGATGCTATTTTGTTTATTTTCTTCAACAGGACAGCAGGGTTGACAACATTTCCTGATTATCTGGTTTTGCACATGCGCAAGTTTGTTATGGAGGCTGGTTGGGTCCCCAAGAAGCTTGGTATTTGTTTACCTTCACTAAAATGAACAATCCTGATGTTTGCTTTCAAACCCTTGGTTGACAACAGTGAATTGATGACAAGTTAGAATAATAAGTTGTACGCAAAAGGAAGTTCTCCAGCAATTAAGAGTAGATAATGTGTATTTATTTTAGAAAAATTCAGTACACTAACTCCAAATGGTATTCTAATTTAAAAGAAAAGAATCTTTTGTTTTTTTTAGTCATTTATCAAGCAGATATGTTGTTCTGAGTAATAACCCTTCTATACTGTTTTTCAGATGTTTACATTGATGTACCAGACACAATTGACATCACACACATGCGCAGCAAGGGTCTTCAGCCTGGAGAAGAGCTCCTTCCTGAAGCAGGTCTGTTTAAACTTTAAATTTGATGTCAATAATAATATCATCTTTGTACATTTTTTAATTTAACAAAGTACCTTGTGCCGATAGCTCCCAATGAAGAGGAGAACAATGCAAGCATGGAGTTGGTGGCAAGTGAGGACATAGTGGGGCAACTGGCTAGCATGGGATTTAATTATCTGCATTGCCAGAAAGCAGCTATTAAAACCTCCAATGCTGGTGTTGAGGAAGCCATGACCTGGCTTCTCTCGCACATGGAGGATCCTGGTCTCTCTCTCTCTCCCATTCTCCTGCTCCCTTCCTCTCTCCCTTTTTTTTTGTTTTGTTCTCTCTTATATGATGTTTCATGCATGCAGATATAGACGATCCCATTTCTAGTGGCTCGTCAAAAGCCCCACCAGTTGATGAGGGCAGTGTGCAGACTTTGGTTTCATTTGGTTTCCCTGAAGACCTCGCTCGAAAAGCACTGAAAGCTTCTGTAAGATAACCTTGTCTTTAGTGCTTCTTAGAGGAATGGTATCTGTTACACTGATTATTGTTCTGATTAAATAGGGAGGAAATATTGAGAAGGCAACAGATTGGATATTCAGCAATCCAGAAGCTTCAAGCTCTTCCATGGATACAGATTCTGGCAAAGCAGCTGCATCAAGCAGCACTGCTCAAATTGATGAGGCTGCTGCTGTACCTGATGGGAGTGGCAGGTACAAATTGATGGGGATGGTGAGCCATATAGGGACATCTACACACTGTGGGCACTATGTTGCACATGTGGTGAAAGACGGGAGATGGGTAATTTTCAATGACAGCAAGGTTGCAGCATCTGTTGATCCACCCAAAGATATGGCTTATCTCTACTTCTTCCAACGCTATTGATTTTTTTTTCCTAATATGATCATTTGGATTTTTTCCAGAATAGGGTGGATTTTGAATTGATTTATTCTGATAGAACTTTGTCGTCATAAATGAAAAAAAAAAAGGAAAATATTGGCAGGTGGAATTAGGCTAGTTATAGGTTGTGATGCTTGTTGCTTTTGCTTCCATTCATTTGTTGGGAGTTGTGACGCCTGTTGCATCAATTCCTTGTTCTTGAGAACATTTATATTGCTGCTAGATATTGCATAGATCATTTGAGCTATAAAATATTTGTTTAGTAGCTCTATAATGAGGTGGGGAAGATTCTGTGAATTTCGTCTTTTCTTGAATTACCACGTTGGATTCTCAACTCTTTAAGTTTGGTTGACGTTATGTATCATGTTCGGAGTATTAGTGGTGCCACATTAATTGCTCCGGACAATGGTAATTGCTTTTGCGCATACAAGCTTCTGCGTTTGTTGCATCATTCATTTTTTTCCCCCGACTTGTTTGCTCTCTACTGCATTTGTCGCCGACTAATGTTCACACTACTACGGATCCACAGTGAGTAAAGTTAGTTTAAAAAGCTTTGTAAGATTGAGTGTGCAGCAGCCAACAAGTTTGTACTCAAAAGTGAACTGTGCGGAACTATTTAAAGATGAATCTCATTACAAGGTTAGGACATTTTAAGCAGCCCGACCTGTTGAAAGGAGTGTAATTTTAATGGAAGAAATATAAAACAATTGCTGGTTTAGTAAAATTTATCTTGCTTAATTTGTTACGTCGTTCTTTATAATAATTGATTTGCAAGTACTAGAAATGAATTTCGTGTTTACGAAAAATTTCTGTACACTTGCAATTGCAAAAAAATGCTCTTTTATTGATCAATGCATCTGATGATTAATGTTAGAAAAACATAGATAAAATGGAGTTGATTAAAAAACTATGATTAAAGTTACTCTTATGTGGAAACAGTGTGAATATTAGCACACTGTTTGGATTGGCCAAAGGTGCAATGATGATCACAATTTTCTCGCCCCCGAGATGGATGGCTTATTCTAATTTAGAACTAAACGAAAAAAAAAAAACGTAGGCACCGTGAACCACACTCCCCACGGCCAGAGCAAGTTATATGTTACAGTTACACAGTGGTGTTAGTACAAGAACCTTTTTGTTCTCAATAAAGTAAAAGGAGGATATGCATTTTTTATGCAGTTATATATGCAGCACTCCATCTTATGTACGTATGCAGTATGCTATACACAAGGACCTCTTTTTTCCCCCTTGAAAGGAATAGGAGAACTTTTGGCTTAAATGCTGGACAAAGTATCTATAAGGCTATATATTAATATGCAGCACTCCATCTAATTCATCTTTAGTCAGGTACAACAACTGGACTGGAACAGCACTTCTCAAGGGAAACAATGCTACCAATCACATCTAGATTCTTCTATGTTCCTATACGGACACCTTTTTTTTTTATATCAATACATATACGGTTAGCGCTGAATTCATTTCTTTTTCTTTCTTTATCAATCACATCCAGTGATCCTTTTATGTATTCATCAAGGCTACCTGGGGGTAGCTATCTTTCAAAAAAAAAAAAAAAAAGAAGGAGGATATAAACTTGGAACAGAAGGTTATATTATAACATATGAAACTAAACTACACGAAAACCATTAAACACTTCAGAACATATCTTGAAACACATTCTTCTGAAGCACCTTTTACTCTTTCTTGATCTCAGGTGACTGACTGACTGTATTGACTGTGCATACAAAAGCCTCTTTATGGGAAAGTACAACATTCGTTTGGAAAGAGATCTTGTGACCGGTACCTGAGGGGACAACGAGTACAGTAGCCTCTGCCAATAGTCCACTATTTCTGGAAGGAATACTCGATGAAAGTACAACCCGTACCACCACTTTTGGCTCAATTATGTAACGGGCACCAGTGCAGAGCCAGGCATGACTCACAGCAGCCTTTGCGAAATCTTTTGCTGGCTGAACTGCGACTAGACCAAGCATTGCCTGACCATTCAATAGCGAATGAAGTTAGCTAATTTGTTATCAGAATATTGCAATCACCAATATTGGCACCACCATAATTTGGTGATGCTAGTATATACAAGGCTTCGTCTGTTCTGTCAAATGCTGCAAAATCTTTTGTGTACTACATAACTTTTCGTTTTGCCTACCCTCACGCATTGCATTTCTGGTGAATGGATTAACATAATAATATGTTTGTCTTATGTTTGAGATATGGAAAAATTAAAAGAACATACATCCCTCAATTCTTGGTCTACTTCCATCTTTCCCTCGGTAGTGAAAACTTTTCCTTTTGTCATTTGGGACTCTTATCACACCCGGCGCAACTATACTGATAGCAATTTCACTCCCAAATTCCATTCTTAATGTATCATAGAAGCTTATTAGTGCTCCCTTGCTTGCCTGCAATGGAATTAACTACGCCTCTTGAAGAAATGTTTCCTAAAATCAGATGCTTACATAAAATGGACTTTCCATAAATCAGATGCTTACAGAATAGAAGGCCATTCTTGGAACAAATGTATAGCCGGCCATGGATGACATCACCACAACCCGACCCTTGCTTGCCTTAAGATGAGGAATTGCAAAGTATGTGGGATATACCGATCCCCAGAAATTAACATCCTACATATATTCACAAGGAAATGACAGTTAATATGGTTCATGCTCATTGAAAGTTCCAGATTTCACCAATTTCCGCACACAATCAAGAACTGTTTTGCTTATTCGAAGACCATTACCAAGTTTTGCCAATTTTCTTCTTATACATATAGGTTTTGTTCATTGATCTGATGTTCAAGAAGGATAATATTGGGTTAGATTTTGGGAATGATATCTCGCCTTTCAATACTAAATCAGATCTATAGCTCTAAGATGACTGAAATTTTAACACAACACCCTTGAGAATAGAGTTTACAAAATTAAATGACTCCAATTTACTTATCAGACCTGGATGTTTTATGAAAGACCTGCTATAAGCCCTACTTAAAAATCTATCAAAAAATTACCATCAGCACTTTGAAGTTGGTCATGTCTGTGATTTCTTCAACTAAGCCGACACTCTCAATTCCAGTATTGTTCACCAAATGGTCCACTTGGATAACAAAATAAATAACAAATGAATAGGTCCCTCAAGTTAGCAAAATCAACCCGAAATAGGCTAATTTGTTGATTTCTTTTCGCAATTAGGCTATACTAATTAGAACTAACTATTCTCTGATCTGGCAGATAATTTCTCTATATTTGAAAAAGGGATGAGATGACTCCTGCTCAGTATCCAAGTTGAATTTCGAAATCGGATTTTATTTTTAAATATATAAATTCTTTAATGATAATTGAACGACCATTCTTCCAGCTAACTTTGAATTATTGCACGTATGACCTTGATAAATATCTAAAAGAAAAATTGAGAAATTTTAATTTTCTCATCATGAAATTTGAAGAAATTGCTCAATTGCAAGCAAATATAAAGAAAATATTATAAGTGAGGAATTGGGAGAAAATGATTACGTATGATTGCTTCAATCTAACTCTTCAGTTCTTTTCCTATTTGTAGGCATAGACTCTTTGCTGGGAAGATCTGATTTGCAACTTCCCACTTTTTTTTGGGTTAAAATCAAAAGTTTATACGCTTAGGAGACGCAATGCAGCCCCTTTCTTTCTTTCTTTCTTTTTTTTTTTTTTTTTGTGCTCTATCTTTCCTCTTTTATATGTGATAATCATGTTTGGTAATTAAGAATCCAGTTGCCTTGATATCTTACCAGTGGCCGTACAGAATTGGTAGTTTTTGTTACTAGGCAGGTAATATAGAATCTGTATGCAGCAATTGAAAAGCTATACAGTTTATGTGCCATTTCTGCTCTCTTTTTACCGCATGATTCAGCTAAGAATGGAGGTTCTGTTACTATTTGAGTAAATTTAGAGAGTTCAGATTCTGAGTTGCACATTTTGTTCTGCTCATATTGGATTTTCAGAAAGATCATTGTTCATATAATCACATCTGACTGTACATCAATTTAAGTTTCAAAAGTCTGTTCAGAGTAAAGAGTGCATACATATTAAAATATTCGCTTGCAGAGAATTTTGCAAATTACAACTGTAATTACACGTATTTTTAATGACTAGCATAAGATGCCCTCATATGTGGACAAATAAAGAAACAAAATAATGTTAGACAATAAAAATATGTTGCTTAATTTACCAGCGATACAAATAGATGTGTATTCAATTTGTTTCTATATTAGATGGAAAATCAAATAATACTGTTGCTTTGTCTAGCGATTCACATTTAACCATGGATCAAATCGATCCAACGACATAAACACATGTTTACTATTTAGACATAGAGTGTAACACATTTTCCATCCGTGTATTTATAAGTAGTAGAGATTTTGTAAAGAGTAATCACATTTAAAATGATCAATTTTTGACACGAAGGTAAACATTTCATTATGGCCCTGATCAAAATGATTTTACGCGAGATTTCAATTCATTTTATTTCGTTTGAATTGATTTCATGAGATTTCGTTGGGTCTAATAATATAAAAATTTTGACCAAATGACATGAAATCCATCCATTTTGATCAAGAATTTTCTAATGAAATGAATTGAAATGAAATCCCACGTTAAAAAAAATGACATTCTGATCAGGCGGTAAAAAAAATGACATTTTGATCAATTTATCATAACGTAGAGAACTTTTTGGTTGAAATTGATACAATATGATAAATTGAGATTTCTATATGACGGTTTTTAACTCTTTGGTTGAAATTGATACAAATATGATAAATTGAGATTTATATATGACTGGTTTTTTTGTTAATTAGCATTGACTATTGACGATCAGCACTTTCTAGGCAATCTGGCAAATATATCGTTACAAGTTAACGACTTCCCATAGAAGGAAAGAGAAGACGAACTCGGATAGGACTCCTTTTTTGTTTAATATTTAAAAATTTTAAAATTCAAATTTCGAATCCAAACCGTTGATCTTGTTCAATTTAACGGGCGATGTGTTTTCATATAAGTTTTATAAAATTTGAAGTTGATTTGATACTTGATTAAGTGCTCAACAAATGAACGAATCTGATTTGATTAATTCTAATACGTTCATAATTTGAGTACTTAATCAAGTATCAAATCAACTCTAAATTTTATAAAATTTTATATGAAAACGCATCGCCCATAAAATTGAACAAGATCAACGATTTGGATTCGACATTTGAATTTTGAAATTTTTAAATATAAAAAAAAAAGAGAGAAGGACTATATCAAATATAGTTTTGTCTTTTTACTGCTGAGGATCCGCACGCAAGAGAAGACCCACCCGGTCACCTGCTCCGTCCAATAAAACCAAATACTAAGGTTCAAAACGCGGGAATGCAATTGAACATTTGAACTTCTCCATTTTGTTCAAACTAGATGTGAGAAATATAAAAGCCTTTTCTTTGTTTATTTAAACTCCATTCTCCTTTTCTGTGTGCAATACTGCAACGAAACCCCTAGCTACTCTGTAGATTAGAATATCCAAGGTTAATAAAGACGTTATTATTTGACATTTACAAGAAGGATAAAGATTAAGTAAAAATGGCGCGGAGAGCTTTTTTTTTAAAAAACAATATGACTGAGAGACGTTACGTGAGTTGCTGAGAAATAACTAGTTTGACCTGACCATTTGACTAGTATATTCTGTAAAGTTTATGAGAGGATGAATTTTATTACTTTTTTTTTTTTTTTTTTTTTTTTTTGCTGTTGGTAAACGGTTCTTAAGGAATTGCTGCTCAATAAAGTTTTACATGCTTCGTCCAAATTAATTTATCCACAGTTAAAATAACCTCCCTAAAAAAGTTTTAAAAGTATATATGATCATTTATGATACATTGATGATGAAATTAACATAACCACCAGCAAAATATGAAGTCTAAAAATTTTTAGCATGTGCACGATTATTGTAATACCTAAGTATAATTATATGAAAAGTTAGGAATTACTGACACATTGCGTTTGATTTGTTGTTCATTAATTGTACAATTACAGGTAACACGATAATCAAAAGTAACAAAAACTATATTGCTTGATAATAAGCAAGTTATCCACTCAAAATACAATTACAAACTTGTTTATAATTTATGTTTTTTTTTTTTTTACGTTCAGTGGCAATCACCGTACTGACAAATTTTATTAATAAAAAAAATAATTACAAGCATAAAGTAATTAGAAAAAGAAAAAAACTGTACAGAAGAGTAAAAAAAGAAAAAAAAATTAAAAAGTCCTAGGCATGTTTTGTCCAGAAGTCAACATCCTCCCAAAATAGTTTTTTTTTTTTTTTTTAAAGAAATGCTTGGTACCTCCCAAAATAGTTTTGAGTAACAATTCAGCGGGAGTGTCTGTGCCTGTGAAGATTCGTTTACTCCGTGTCTTCCAAATATTCCAAGATGTTGCCGCTCAAATGATATCCTAGTTGTATACTCCCCATCTCCAGTTAGAAAGCCAAAAGTAAGAACGATTAAGGGTGAAGTCTAGGATCGGAAACCAAAAAAGAAGCTGGATCAAAGACCAAACATTAATTGCAACTGGGGTTATAATTTATTTTTTTGTCAGAAAATGTATTTAATTTTGTAATGTCGATAAACTCAATTGTCAAGCTATATCCTGATGTATATAGTATATATGGCCAAGTATTGCGTAGTTTGTCAGTAAGAAAAATTAAAAATAATTATCTTTCGGTAATAAAATCAATAAGTATTTACTTAAAACGTCTACCTCATAACTAGACCCAAACAATTCAAGCGAAAAACGTTGTTCCACACGCATATATAAAGTTTTCACTTTCAAATGAAAATTTTGGTTTTCGGAGATCCCAACAAATACATCGTTTCTTTGTTTGATTCAAAGGAACCATAAAAAATATAGTTCAACAATAAATTTGTTTTAATTTTTCTAATGTAATATCAATTCAATGCACAGCCACAAAATATGGGAGCGCGCCGAAGCATTTTTTTTAATTTAAAAGAGGAGAATAATTAATTTATAAAAAAAATCTTCAACTACGAGAAAAGTAAATAATGAGAAATTAAATATCTGAAACAGACTTGGAGGAAAATAAAAATAAAAGAAAACGAAGGCGAGCTCAAAATTACTTTGTATGGGTCCTTAATTCACTGGAACGCCCTCAAATCCTTTAAAATATTTTATACTTATTTCGACCAGAACCGTTCACAAATATTAACTACCATAAACGTTGCCAACTTTCATGGGATTTTGTTTTTTCCCCTCCTTATGAACTCATTTTGTTCTTTGAGGCGTGATTTGCTGAAAACAGGGCCCCGTCAATATTGGCCCATTATATATTTTAGAAAATAATAAGAATAATTAATAAAATTAATCTACCCCAAGTTGAGCAAACATCCAAGATGATAATGGCAACAACAATAATTGTCCAGTCACGATTGACGATGATGTGACGATATTCGTTACAACTTACAAGGGATATTTAAGAGTGCAAACATTATATTCCTCAAGTATCGCATTACAATTTTTTTTTACTTATTAAGCACAAAATCTTAAAGGAAAAAAAAAAAAACATCCAAGTTGAAGATCTCAAACTCAATTCTGCGTGCAAAAAGTTTCACCTCTAGGTCACATTACGATGTATTCTGCATTTCTCAAGCATCGTCTTCGTTTAGGCAAAAATTATTTTGAAATTGCGCTCGCGCTGACTTCAAAGGTCATTGTTAAGTATATCTATCTCTCCAAATTCCAAAATAACTCGTTCTCAAATTTTAAGAAATTGACTAGGACATTTCATCGTTGAGACGTTGACTGAAATTTCTATAATTATACCAAAGCCGAGTAGTAGTGATTTTTTTAATTTAACTTTAATGTAAGAAAACCCGCAGAAGCTATGAAATTTCAGTATAATCACATGCCTCAATCAAAGGGCATCATCTATGTAATATCCTATAGCATAAATAACGCGCGACTACTCTATATATAAGTTATTTATGCATGATGACTTATATATGGCGCCGGTATCTCAGATCGAAGCTTAAATAATAATAATAATAATAATATACGAGAGAGAAGAGAGAGAGAGAGAGAGAGAGAGAGAGATGGGAGCGTGTTTCTCAGATGTGCGAGGAGGAATGGTGGCCGTTGGTGGGTCGGTGAAGCCGCAATCGGACGAATTGAACGATGCAGTCAGCGGTTTCTTTCAAGCACAAGGTCTTCGAGGCCTTTACATGCCCCTTCAGGTACATTTCTGTTTTGTTCGTTATGATGAATTAGAAGAAAGGTCATACGTGAAATGTGATCGGTTTTATGGCTTTTTTTACCTTTTTTTTTTCTTTTTTTTTTGTACGAGAATGAAACTAATAGTACTGCTGCTGTTCTTATTTCAACATATACTTTGACGATCCAAAAGCGCACAATTTTTCTTACAAATGATGAAAATTAAAGCATGTATAGTTGTCCGGTACTTTATCGAACATGCGGATTATGGCGGTTTAATGGATTGTATTATTCGGTTGTCAGAGTTGAAGGTCTACGGGCTTCTTCTAGGATCATGACCAGGAGAGTTCAATTAAAATTTAAAAGTTTAAAACTTCCAAATTTATGCTCATCGTGCTACCCACTAATTAATGAATGCATGTGTCAGAAGCGCTTGAAGGGGCCAAGTCATTCTAAAGATTGAATTTTATTGATAATGAATTACTCAAAAGTTGAATTTTGAGAATCCTAAAGATTACTTTTAATTTTGAAATCTGACATTTAATAGTAGTGGTCTTAAAACTCGGCGAGTCAACTCGGACTCGGCGCTCACCGATTCGATTTTTGCCGAGTTGGCGCGGATTTAGTTTGAAAAGCTTGAAATCACCATTAACGGCGGTTTTGTTCCATGGAGAGAGGCGAAGGAGTACGGAGAACACCGGAAAAGGTCGATAGGATGGAGAAATCGTGTGTGGAGGCCGGATTGCGGAGGCTTGGACCTTTTCTGCTCTCTATGCCTCCATCGCAATTCGCAAAAGTGAGATTGGGAGAGAGACGAGTGGGTAACTGGGTACGGAAAGAAAATGAGAAATAAAGAAAGAAGGGGAAGGTAGTACTGGAGATCTCCATTTAAGATTTTTTTTCATTTTTCATTAATTGAAATCATACGGTCCAGGTTATTAAAGAAATGAAATATTTTATAAACTAAGTAATATTTAATTGAAAAATTGTTCTAAAAACATAAAAAAAAAATTGATAATTTTGTCCTCTATAATTTTAACTGATATTTTAAGTGCTTAAACGAAAGTATCTTTATTCAAAAAATAATTTTCTATTTTTTCCTATTTTTTTCTGTTTTTTAAGACATTAAAAATGATTATTTATAAAAATCCTAGTTTTCGATTCGAGTCATCCGAGTTTTTCCGAGTTATCCGATTCGACTCCTTAGTCTAACACTCCGAGTCCGAGTTTCAGAACCAGGTCTATCCACCATAATAATAAAAAGAAACAATATTTATTTTTCTTTTTTTTACTAAAGAATGTGCACTATACAACCTTCTAGTGGTTTTGTAAAATCATCTTTCTGGCGGGAAAAAAAAAAAGAATATAAAGAAAACAATATACATATTTCTGCTTTCAAAATGGTGCTCATAATAAGAAGTATGAAAATTGTAGACTTTGTGGCGGTCATATCTGGTGTCCTTCAAATATGTGACAAAGGGAGGTCAATTGAGCCCATTTACAAGAAAAAAATTACTACTTAACATATAAAATAATGTGCTTTTAAGATGAAATATTTTAAGGGGAGATTTATTTGAACCCATAAAAATTACACGCTATTTTATTGGTTGAATCCTATATGGAAAATAAAGAATATTTAGCAAAATTTTTTCTTCCCATTTCCCATTTTCCATTTCCAGCACACTATTTGTTCAAAACTCTTTTTTTTTTTAGATTTACTTACCAGTTACCACCATCGTATTCATCTATCATCGTTATCATCACCAACCTATTTATGGAAAGTTTTTATTTTTGCCCTCCAACGGTCCAACCTATTCAAGAAAAAGTTTTTACTATCTCTATAGCCCTCCTCTCCCGTCTAGCCCCGACCCCCTTTCAGCCCAACCGCCTCCTCCCCACCCACCGCCCGACCGCTGATTTCCTTTCAGCCTTCCAAGCCCGACCACAGACCCCCTCCCCCTAAGCTGCCGATTGAATTGGCTCAGCAGAAGCAATATTTAGTTCAGTTGCACAGCATGGAGGCTGGGCAGCTGCGGTCAGAGATAAATTTGAATTTTGTGGACGGTCAGCAGAATCGTTGGAGAAACGGGCAGCATCAGTTTGAAGTGTCGCAGCGACAGTTGAAGTGGAAACAGGTTGAGAAACTTGTGGCTCGAGTTGAGGCTGAGAATCGGCCTGTTGGGCTGAATTGTTGACTTGATTCTGGGCTGAGGGAAATACAACAGGTAAAACAGTCGAGAGAGATAAAGTCTGTTGAAAGTTAGTTGAAGGCAATTGTTGCTGTTTGAAAGGAAATGTGTGTTCATCAAATAACACATTCCTAGAGATGTATATTCTGTTGGTTGGCAAGTGCAGGCAGCGGTAACCTTTTTGTGACTTTGCATAGCCAATGAAGACACAAGGAAGAGATCGTTGCTCCAACTTGTGTGCATTGTATGGCCTTGTCAATGGAAAACACAAGCATCCCAGAACTTTCAAAAAAGTAAAGTCTGGATCTTTATGAAACAATTTCTTGTATGGAATGTCCATGTTAGAGGGCAGACGATTAATCAAATAAACCACATTGGAGAAAATCTCATCCCAGTAGAGTGTGGGAATGGATGACTGAGACATGATGGCAAGAGCCAATTCAACTATGTTTCTGTGTTTCCTCTCAGCCTTTCCATTTTGCTGAGGGGTATAGGGGCAAGATGTTTGGTGTTGTATTTGTGGAAATTTTGTTGCAACTGGTTTGTATTCTGTGCCTCCATCAGTTCTAAGGGTTTTGATTGAAGTATTAAGTAAATTCTCAGCTTGAGACTTGAACAAAGAAAACACATTGAGAACATCACTTTTCTGCTTCAAAAAATAAATCCAAGTATAGTTGCTGTAATCATCAACAAATGTTATATAGTATTTGTAACCAAGGGAAGATACAATAGGCGCTGGGCCCCATACATCTGAGTGTACTAGTTGTAAAGGTGAAGTAGAAATGCTAGAAGAAGAAGAGAAAGGTAATACATGTGCCTTTGATTGAGCACAATCACTACAAAAAGAGAGTTTATTTGAATCACATGGTAAGCTAAAGGATTGTAATATTTGTTTTGTTGTTGAGTTTGAAGGGTGACCCAATCTGGCATGCCAAACTGATGCTGGTGCACGTATACCAAAGAAAGCTTGAGGAGAATAGTTCAGGTCAAGAAGATATAAACCATTTTTGCAAAGAACTTCATGTAGATTAGTCTTGGTGTGGAGCACCTTGAAAATACAAGAGGAGGCAGTAAAGTTAATGCACAGTTGTGGATTGTCTTGCAGCAATTTGGATATACTAATCAAATTAGTGGAGAAATTGGGAACCACCAGTATATCAGAAAGTGTGACAGTTGTACCAGAAAGATTGAAATGGGTAGAGCCAATGTGAGAAATAGCCATACCAGTGCCACTGCCAAGTTTGAGAGTGTCCATACCTGTATATGCAAAGAATGTAGACAAATTGTTGAAGTCATTTGTTACATGACTGCTGGCACCTGAGTCCAAGACCCACTCAGATTGATTGGCAGTGCTGGAGGTTGAAGTAGCAGCAGCTGAGGTTGGTTGAGCATTGAAAGCTTGGAACCTTGGATTTGGAACCCAGTCAGAATCAGGATCATAGCGCTTGTAGCAGAGTTTAGCTGGATGGCCATACTTGGAGCAAATCTGACAAGTTGGCTTGGTCTGAGAAGCTGGAGAAGATGCATTGAGAGGCAAATTGAGAGGTGTATTGGGGCGAAATTGAGGTGTTGGAGGCCTGAAATTGAAGTTATTGGGTCGGATCTGATTGTTGAAATACTGATTTGGTTGTGGTGCCCTAAATCTAGTACCAGCAGAACCTCTACTAGCAGCAAAAGCAACAGGCTGAGTAGCTTGACTTTTTAGCAAAGCCTCATGTCCAAGGAGAAGGCCACGAAGATCAGAGAAAGAGAATGGAGCAGATCTGCTAGCAGTATTAACTGCAGCTACAATGGAGTTGTAATCAATACCTAGCCCATTGATTGTGTAAGATACCAGTTCATCCTCAGAAACTGGAGCACCTATGAAAGCCAGTTCATCAGCGACTGTTTTGAGTTGCTGAAGATATGTTGAGCAAGACGCATCTCCTTTGTGAGCAGTCTGGATCTGGCGACGTAGATCGGTGAGACGAGCACGAGATGTTGAAGCAAAGTACTGTTGAAGGGTGTGCCAGAGTTCTTTTGTGGTTGAACATGACACAACTTGCGCCATGACAGAATCGGAGAGAGAGGATCTTATCCAGCCTAACAGAAGTTGATCTTGTTTGTACCATGGCAAGTATTCAGGGTTGATTACGATCTGACCAGCTTCAGATCTAAGTGTTGGATCTGGTGGAGGAGAATCAATGAATTTGCCAAGGCTATAGCCATAGATCAATGGTAGAACTTGCGATTTCCAGTTTAGAAAGTTTGTGTCTGTCAATTTCGATGCAATTGGGAGATTGAGAGAGACAATGGAATCGGTGGTTTGAGAAATCAATGGTGGAGTGAGAGTAGAAGAAGAATGAGGAGAATCATTAGGAAGCACAGTTTCTGACGCCATGGATCAGTACTGATGCTCTGATACCATGAAAGCTCAGATGAGCTCAAACGAGCTGAGCAAAGAAGAAGAAGAAACAAGATCTTTATTGAGAAAATGAATTCTGTTACATTGTACAATGGAATCACTATATTTATAGACAGATAATGATAGCTGTAATAAAACTGCTTTAACATAGTTGTACTAATTACAATTAAGCCATCAATTAGTTACAAGTAAGTGAGCTGCGTTCCAGATCTTCTGTGGCAGTGATAGTATAGGCAAATGTGACTCTTATCACGCCCCCCTCAAGCCAATGTGTCAGCAGACACAGTGAGCTTGGATCTGAAGTGTTGAAAACGAGGTAGAGGCAGTGGTTTAGTCATCACATCAGCTAGCTGATCAGTGGAGCATAAAAATCTGACAACTAAGGCATTTGACATCACTCGCTCTCGAACAAAGTGGTAATCGATCTCAATATGTTTGGTTCTAGCGTGAAACATAGGGTTTGAAGCTAAAAAAGTCGCACCAATGTTGTCACACCACAAAACTGGAGGAGAATGCAACTGAATTTTGAGTTCTTGCAAAAGATATTGAAGCCACATGATTTCGGTGCAAGTTAGAGCTAGACTCCTGTATTCAGCTTCTGTGCTGGATCGAGAAACAGTAGGCTGTTTCTTTGCACACCAAGAGATGAGATTACAGCCAAGGAAAACACAGAAACCTGATGTGGATCGACGATCATCAACAGAACCAGCCCAATCGGCGTCGCTATATGCATGAATAATTGAAGAAGAATTTTTTTTGATATGAAGTCCAAAATGTTTGGTTCCACAAAGGTATCTCAAGACTCTTTTTACAGCTGACCAGTGATGCTCGGTTGGTTGATGCATAAACTGTGAAAGCTTGTTTACCACGAAGGAGATGTCTGGTCGAGTTAGGGTTGCATACTGTAAGGCACCCAAGACACTTCGAAACAAGTGTGGATTGTCAAAGGGAATGCTATCTTGAGAAGATAAAACAGTGCCGGATGCCATTGGTGTGTCACATGGTTTGGCATTACTCATGTTAACTCTCTGTAAGAGATCTGAAATATACTTTGTTTGAGTCAAATGAATGCCATGTGAGGAATGTTTGACTTCAATTCCAAGAAAGTAGTGAATGACTCCAAGGTCTTTGATGGCAAATTGAGACTGTAACTTGTTGATACATGCAGAAACAGCAGTTGGATTGCTTCCTGTCACCAGTATATCGTCCACATAAACTAGAACAATGACTGTGTGACCATGTTGATGAGATATGAACAAAGAGGGATCATAATTGGAGGATTGAAAACCATGTTGAAGCAATGTAGAGCTCAGTTTCTGAAACCAAGCACGTGGTGCTTGCTTAAGCCCATATAACGACTTGTGTAATAAGCACACATGATCAGGGTGAGATTTATCCACAAAACCAGGAGGTTGGGACATATAAACTTGTTCAGTCAAATCCCCATGTAAAAATGCGTTGTGTACATCCAGTTGTCTAACTTGCCAATTAGATGAGATTGCATGTGAGAGAATTACCCGAATGGTGGTGGGTCTCACTACTGGGCTGTAAGTTTCTTGAAAATCAACCCCTTCTTCTTGATGAAATCCTTTAGCAACCAAACGCGCTTTATGGCGTTCAATGGAGCCATCTGGTTTGTGTTTCAGCTTGAAGACCCATTTGCACCCAATAATTTTCTGGTTTGATGGAGGGGGAACTAAGGTCCATGTATTGTTGTTTGCAAGGGCAGTGATTTATGTTGCCATTGCTTCCCTCCAATTAGCAGATGCATTAGCTTGAGTGAAGTTTGTTGGCTCACTATCCATGTTAGAAAGGTGAGCAACATATTCAGAGAACAATTTTGGTTTCCGTGAATTGTCTTTTGTTCTTGTAGTCATGGCATGAGTTCTGGATTGTGCATGGATGACTGTGGTAGGAGTTTGAGTATTGGAGGCAGATGGCTGGATATCAGGCGAGGTGGTTGACTCAGTTGCAATGACTGCAGATTGAATTGGCTCAGCAGAAGCAATATTTAGTTCAGTTGCACAGCATGGAGGCTGGGCAGCTGCGGTCAGAGATAAATTTGAATTTTGTGGACGGTCAGCAGAATCGTTGGAGAAACGGGCAGCATCAGTTTGAAGTGTCGCAGCGACAGTTGAAGTGGAAACAGGTTGAGAAACTTGTGGCTCGAGTTGAGGCTGAGAATCGGCCTGTTGGGCTGAATTGTTGACTTGATTCTGGGCTGAGGGAAATACAACAGGTAAAACAGTCGAGAGAGATAAAGTCTGTTGAAAGTTAGTTGAAGGCAATTGTTGCTGTTTGAAAGGAAATGTGTGTTCATCAAATAACACATTCCTAGAGATGTATATTCTGTTGGTTGGCAAGTGCAGGCAGCGGTGACCTTTTTGTGACTTTGCATAGCCAATGAAGACACAAGGAAGAGATCGTTGCTCCAACTTGTGTGCATTGTATGGCCTTGTCAATGGAAAACACAAGCATCCCAGAACTTTCAAAAAAGTAAAGTCTGGATCTTTATGAAACAATTTCTTGTATGGAATGTCCATGTTAGAGGGCAGACGATTAATCAAATAAACCACATTGGAGAAAATCTCATCCCAGTAGAGTGTGGGAATGGATGACTGAGACATGATGGCAAGAGCCAATTCAACTATGTTTCTGTGTTTCCTCTCAGCCTTTCCATTTTGCTGAGGGGTATAGGGGCAAGATGTTTGGTGTTGTATTTGTGGAAATTTTGTTGCAACTGGTTTGTATTCTGTGCCTCCATCAGTTCTAAGGGTTTTGATTGAAGTATTAAGTAAATTCTCAGCTTGAGACTTGAACAAAGAAAACACATTGAGAACATCACTTTTCTGCTTCAAAAAATAAATCCAAGTATAGTTGCTGTAATCATCAACAAATGTTATATAGTATTTGTAACCAAGGGAAGATACAATAGGCGCTGGGCCCCATACATCTGAGTGTACTAGTTGTAAAGGTGAAGTAGAAATGCTAGAAGAAGAAGAGAAAGGTAATACATGTGCCTTTGATTGAGCACAGTCACTACAAAAAGAGAGTTTATTTGAATCACATGGTAAGCTAAAGGATTGTAATATTTGTTTTGTTGTTGAGTTTGAAGGGTGACCCAATCTGGCATGCCAAACTGATGCTGGTGCACGTATACCAAAGAAAGCTTGAGGAGAATAGTTCAGGTGAAGAAGATATAAACCATTTTTGCAAAGAACTTCATGTAGATTAGTCTTGGTGTGGAGCACCTTGAAAATACAAGAGGAGGCGGTAAAGTTAATGCACAGTTGTGGATTGTCTTGCAGCAATTTGGATATACTAATCAAATTAGTGGAGAAATTGGGAACCACCAGTATATCAGAAAGTGTGACAGTTGTACCAGAAAGATTGAAATGGGTAGAGCCAATGTGAGAAATAGCCATACCAGTGCCACTGCCAAGTTTGAGAGTGTCCATACCTGTATATGCAAAGAATGTAGACAAATTGTTGAAGTCATTTGTTACATGACTGCTGGCACCTGAGTCCAAGACCCACTCAGATTGATTGGCAGTGCTGGAGGTTGAAGTAGCAGCAGCTGAGGTTGGTTGAGCATTGAAAGCTTGGAACCTTGGATTTGGAACCCAGTCAGAATCAGGATCATAGCGCTTGTAGCAGAGTTTAGCTGGATGGCCATACTTAGAGCAAATCTGACAAGTTGGCTTGGTCTGAGAAGCTGGAGAAGATGCATTGAGAGGCAAATTGAGAGGTGTATTGGGGCGAAATTGAGGTGTTGGAGGCCTGAAATTGAAGTTATTGGGTCGGATCTAATTGTTGAAATACTGATTTGGTTGTGGTGCCCTAAATCTAGTACCAGCAGAACCTCTACTAGCAGCAAAAGCAACAGGCTGAGTAGCTTGACTTTTTAGCAAAGCCTCATGTCCAAGGAGAAGGCCACGAAGATCAGAGAAAGAGAATGGAGCAGATCTGCTAGCAGTATTAACTGCAGCTACAATGGAGTTGTAATCAATACCTAGCCCATTGATTGTGTAAGATACCAGTTCATCCTCAGAAACTGGAGCACCTATGAAAGCCAGTTCATCAGCGACTGTTTTGAGTTGCTGAAGATATGTTGAGCAAGACGCATCTCCTTTGTGAGCAGTCTGGATCTGGCGACGTAGATCGGTGAGACGAGCACGAGATGTTGAAGCAAAGTACTGTTGAAGGGTGTGCCAGAGTTCTTTTGTGGTTGAACATGACACAACTTGCGCCATGACAGAATCGGAGAGAGAGGATCTTATCCAGCCTAACAGAAGTTGATCTTGTTTGTACCATGGCAAGTATTCAGGGTTGATTACGATCTGACCAGCTTCAGATCTAAGTGTTGGATCTGGTGGAGGAGAATCAATGAATTTGCCAAGGCTATAGCCATAGATCAATGGTAGAACTTGCGATTTCCAGTTTAGAAAGTTTGTGTCTGTCAATTTCGATGCAATTGGGAGATTGAGAGAGACAATGGAATCGGTGGTTTGAGAAATCAATGGTGGAGTGAGAGTAGAAGAAGAATGAGGAGAATCATTAGGAAGCACAGTTTCTGACGCCATGGATCAGTACTGATGCTCTGATACCATGAAAGCTCAGATGAGCTCAAACGAGCTGAGCAAAGAAGAAGAAGAAACAAGATCTTTATTGAGAAAATGAATTCTGTTACATTGTACAATGGAATCACTATATTTATAGACAGATAATGATAGCTGTAATAAAACTGCTCTAACATAGTTGTACTAATTACAATTAAGCCATCAATTAGTTACAAGTAAGTGAGCTGCGTTCCAGATCTTCTGTGGCAGTGATAGTATAGGCAAATGTGACTCTTATCACCATCTCAATCCATTGATCCCCTTAACCCCTTTGCTTTGACTATTGACTCTTGACCCCGCCTCCCACCAGGACAATTAGTGTATTCTACTAGAACAATTAATGTATTCTAACAATTAGTATTCTACGCATAATTACTAGATTATCTTGATAATTTTGTGTATCTTTCGTGATTAATAGGACAATAAACATATTTTATGAGGACAATTAGTGTATTCTACTTGAACAATTAGTATTCTACGGGACAATTTACTTGATATTTATATATATATAAGCTGTCGTTAAATGTAGATCAGATTTTGTTCAAGTGTGTTCGTCATCCATCATTAGTTAAATATTGATGACAATTGTGATTTGCACATGAAACAATACTATAGTGATTGCTAGTTGCATGTATCTCGCCAAAAATATAATATAGTAGCGCATTTCATATTTCATCTTCGATGAGTCAAGGAGGCTTTCATCTTTTAGTTGATGATGATGATAATTAAGAAGAGAAATTTGAGTCTCTCAGCTATATATCAAGTTAAACACTCATTACTTTCAGAAATGAATTTGGGCTTATGGGTTGGGCCGGGGGGATATTTCTCAGCTAAACAACATAATTTAATTCATAAGCCCATAAAGCCCAAATGATTTTCATTTTTATAAAATTCAATTGTAATGCAGTATATTAACATTCTTCATTTTTTTTGTTTTACTGCTTTTATTTTCGTTGTTCTTTTGTTGTTAAAGTAGACAAGGTGCGACAAAATTAGTGTAGTTTAATGGAACTCACGTTCGACTCTTCCAATAAATAACATAGTTGTCTTTTATATATAATCGTAATAATGGAATATTAAAGGAACAAAGAGCAAGTCATTCAACGAAAAAACAAACATCACGTGATAAACCTGTAGGCAAAGTCAAATAAATTTACAAACAAAAAAAAAACATAATAAAATAAAAATTAGCATAAATAATATTCTTTTATTAAAACTATAGAAAAAACAACCAGATTTTGAAAATTTTACTTGTTTGAATTTAATTCAAGTTATTATATTAATTGAATCAAATATTATACTATAACTTAATATACCATTCATTGTTTATTTCTTTTGTCAGAAAAACTGAGTTTGAAAAAGAACCTAGTAACACATATTTATTTCTCACGGAACAGAAATGGTGGTTACGCCCACTATTTCAGTATATATTTAAAAAAAAAAAAGATTTTAAGGAACCAGAAAAAAAAAAATTCAGAATCAGGAGGGTACTGAACATAGTCATAAAGTGGCATGCACATATCAATATAATTTTCTGTCACTGAATGAAATAAGTCAAACGTTAGCCTAATTAATGTCGTCTATATATATATATATATATATATATATATATATGTATTGCATATCTACATCCTTTGATGTTAACAAGTATGCACCTTCAAAGCGAGAGAGAGAGGGATCGAGACAGAGTGCGAGCTAGGGAGAGATGGGAGGGTGTTGTTCAGAGTTGCAAGCAGAAATGGCACTGGTGCCAGGATCGGTGAAGCCGCAACAGTACGAGTTCAATGACGCGGTCGACCGTATTTTACAGGCACGAGGTCTTCGAAGCCTTTGTTGCCCCCTTGAGGTACACTTCGTTTTTGAATTCGTAGGAGTATTTCACATTGCGATTTGCTTTCACAATGTTATTATGCTATTTACCAGATATGTTAGAAAAAAAAATCTATTAAATAAAAAACCTAAATTATTAAAATGAGAAACTTTTACAGAGATAAGTTTTGAATTAAATAAATTTAAGGCATAGTAAATATTCTTTTTTATGCTAAAGAAAGAAGGATAAAATAGTAAAAAGCATGATTCGTTGCTCGTTAATACGTGCTAAATAAATTATAATATTTGAGTTAGCCGCTTAAACTAAATAGGATATAGTAAATTAATAACATGACGTGGTCCGTGGCATGACTAAAACGACTCAAAATTTTAATTCCTTTCACGTATTATAAAATAGTGACGCAATTTGTAATTGTATTATTCGGTTTAGCAGCCCTTTGTTTGATAAGTTTCTACTGGACTGAGTCACCAGTAATCCGGTACATGGATTGCACATAGCAAAAGAAATCTAGGTTGGTATGCATGCGCGACAAGTACAACACAACAACGGGACCCAGTCCCTACTATACTGTGTGCGTGTGCGTGTGTTGTTTTTTTCAGCATTTCATTCGTCCATCTGTTTTAAGACCGTGATTAAAACACATCTGAAAATTTCTCTCTTTTTAGAGTTCCATTTTGGGCCCAGAAAAATTTATTAGGCCGGGCCTATTAAAGATGAACTTTAAACGTAAAAGGTCCAAAACAGAAAGACGAAAAAAAATGATGGATCAACTACTTCCCACTAAAAAATAATTCAAACAGTGAAGTGAGGAATCTCAAGTCATCAACTAATTAAGATGAGGTAGGTAACTAAGTCATTTTTTTTTATTTTTGTTCCTTTCATGCGATTATTTTATCATAGTCTATCCAACCAAAATTCATGATTGTTATTCATATGAATGTTTATTTGATACAATAGATTTGAATTATCTTTATTCTTTTTGCTATTTTCTATGATTTGATGTCAATAATTTTGCTGTAATTAGTCCATAAAAAGAAAATTAAAGTCCTTCTATATTTAATTATTTATTACTTCAAAAAGGAAAAGAAAAACGCGTTAGACTCCACTATGAAGCGTAAAATTAATTTTACTGTTTCCATGAACCTTCCGTTTTCCCTTTTTTGGTTCCTAAAGATGCAGAATAATATTATACAGATGCAACTTTTCCTGTAATTAGTCGATAAAAAGAAAATAAAAATTATTCTATATTGGCATGAAAAAAACTGTAACGGCTGTTTCCAAGAAGCTTCTTTGTTTTCCATTTCGTTCCTAAATTTGTGCATTACGCCATTTACAGTTACAGATCTTCATGCTGTCAGACGCGGAAAATTTACTGCCAAAAATTGTTACTAGAAAAATTTTACTGGCGACAAGATATTTGACTTTATGAGGGTCCCTGCAGAAATATCCCAAACCAATATCATATCATTGCTAATAAAGAAACGAATCAAACGTATTAAATTGATTATTACTTAATTAGCAAAAGCGTACCTAACGTTCGCTGCTTTTGCGCATTAACCCCGGAAAATGAGATAATTGGAAAACACGCTTTTGCGCTTTGTTTCCAATTGGCCGATGGCGATATAAGCCCCTGCCCGCGACAGAACGAAAGCGACAATTGAAACTTGAAAGTTGAAAGCGACATCTATCTATATACAGAGAGCGAAAGAGAACGAGTCAAAGAGAGAGTAGTAACTAGTAACGATGGGAGGATGTTTCTCGGACGCTAGGGGAGGCATGGAGGGTGTCGGAGGAGGTGGGGCCCCGGGCAGGCACGCTGGCCCCGCTGCCCTGGGTCCCACTTCTCAGACCGAGGCCAACGCCGCCGTCGACCATTTCTTCAACTCGCGCGGGCTGCGAGGCCTCTATATCCCTCTCGAGGTAGACATAATTGAAATTCACGAGTCCTCATGTCCTCTTTTACCATTTCAATATAATTTTGTGCTAAGACGTAATTGGGTCATGCGAGGGCATTTATTAGTGTATTTTATGTGGTTAGAAACAATCCTGACGCATGTCAAATTGGTGTGAATTTATTTACAAGATATTTTGGCTAATTTTGCACCCATTTTAGTTAGTCAGTGCAATGACAACATAATTTTGTTTATGACAGCCTCAATTTTGTTTTTGTTGCCACAGTTGTCTCTGTCTGCTTCAAAGCTACTAGACATGGATGTCTTTTCTAAGGTGCATTCCTCATACAATTTATACTTTTCTTCTTTTTTTTCTTGGTTCAGTTCAACATTTTGTGTCTTTCACCAACATTTTTTTCTTTGGTCATTAGTCAGTCAAGGACCTTTTTGTGAAAGTTAGTTGATATTTTTTCTCTTTTTTTTTCTTCCCTTGATTGTATGTAGAGTGACCCAATGGCAGTGTTGTATGTTAAAAAACAAGATGGTAAACTAGAAGAAGTAGGTCGTACCGAGGTGGTACAGAATTCTCTTAATCCTGCTTGGATAACAAAAATTATCATCAATTACCAGTTCGAGATGGTGCAAAATTTAGTGTATGTTCTCTTCGTAACGCTTTCAATATCAATTTGGCTTTCTTTTTTTGTTTAATTACCCGAATTTCTTCTGAACAAGTGAAAAGGGCGAGTTGGGACAAAATTGGCCTTCCTTGAAAATGCAACTAAAGCTTGGTGAACTTTGCTCAAGTTCCATTACTGTAGTATCATGTGCTTATTACTTACTGGATTTCTTTTCTTTAATGATGCCAGGTTTCGTGTCTTTGATATAGATACAAAATTCCACAACACACCTGTTAAGGTATGCTCTCATTCCTTTGTTATCTGACAAGATGCCCCACTACCAGATTTTCTCCTAACCAGATGTACATTTTTAGTCTTTGAAGTTGGATGATCAAGACTACCTTGGCCAAGCTTCCTGTGCACTCTCTGAGGTTCTCTCTCTCTCTCACAACCTAGTTAGAACTGTGAACATGTACTCAATTCCTAAACCATCTAATGTTGTCATGTGTAAACCTTTTCCTATATTGGCTCTCTGGCAGATTGTTACTAAGCAAGACCGTAGTATGACTCTTAAACTTCAAAAGGGTCCTGGCACAAGTCACCTTGGATCACTGACGGTTCATGCCGAAGAGACGGTCGCCTCAAAACAAGCTATTGAGTTGATTTTGCGTTGCACTCGTTTGGAAAACAAAGATACCTTCTCTAAAAGTGTATGCTTCAGCCAATCAATAATTTACTGTTGCACCTAAAGTAATAATTGAAATAGTTTAAGTAAAAATACCTTGTTAGAAATTTTTTACTCCTCTAGGAAATTTTATGTGAACGAATAATTTTCAGGAGTTGTAGGGGTTAACAGATGATTCCTATAAGTAGTGACTGTGTTTGGAAAAATACAGAGGTCTGTTCACTTTATGCCATGGTTACTGGCATCACCGTTATAACCCAAAGACCATAAATATCATACTATCTATTTGTTAATCTTTGTAGAGGGCTAATTAGAATCTATTTTTCTGCCAAAATGTGTAAACCGTTCATTAATAATTTTGTAATAATTTATAATGTTCAATTGACAACGAATAGACAAGTGATTTTTTAGCTTTTGAATCTTCCAATTTCTGATGACACATTGAATGCACAGGATCCTTTCGTTCGAATTTCTAGAAGAGTGGAAAGTGGTGCGTTGATTCCTATTTGTAAATCGGAGGTAATAACTGACAATTTGAATCCAGTTTGGCGGCCCATTACTCTTACAACCCAACAGTTTAATAGCAAGGTAATGACTTTTTTACTCTACCTTGTCAGCTCTTTTACCCAATAAACAAAATAACACTATGTTGGTGTTTTAACTGCTTTATATTTATGTTTAGTATGCTTAAAAAAAAAAAGGTGGCTCTGGACTTCTTTTTTCCTATTTGTTTAGGCTTAATGTAATCTTGTTTTTACTTGCAGGAAAATCCGTTGGTGATTGAGTGTTTTGATTTCGAAGCAAGTGGCAACCATGAACTTCTTGGGTAAAGTTATTTATACATGATTGTTCTTTGTTGTACCTGGTGTCTTGTGTTCAGTTTTATATGGTACATCCAGTTACATGCTGTGTAGCAGTATGGTGGAGTTACAGGGGATAATTTCTCTGAAAATGACCCTGCCAAATTATATTTGTATTGCATTAATTGGTTATATCTCTTGTGCCAACTGTATGTGATTTTGTTTGTTTAGGCATGGGGAGTTCCATTGGATCTTCATTTCTTTAATTCATTCCATTTTCAGAGAGAGAGAGAGAGAGAGAGAGAGTGAACATTTCTTATAATTTCTATCAGTACTCTTTTGGTGCTTTTTAATTACTGTATCATAAAAGTGAATGAAAAATGTAGAAATCTTTTTGCTAAACTACAATATTATTTTTTAATGTCTAAACAGGACAATAGATGTAAGTGTTGCTGAACTAGAAAGACTTCACAGAGACAGAACTGGTACAAACTTCTATATTAATCGCCATGGACATAAAAAGGTAACATCCAAACTCTATATATTAGACTTCTATAATTTTTCTAATATTTTCTTTCTGTTTGAATGGAACTGGTTTTGAATTGAATTTTAATTTGCTACCATGTCAGGTCTTGAAAGGGCAGTTATTTGTTGACAAATTTGAGGAGAAAATGCAATATAGTTTCTTGGATTACATTTCAGGCGGGTTTGAGCTTAACTTTATGGTTGCCATTGATTTTACTGGTTAGCACTTTTTCTTGCCAAAAATTGGGTATCTCGAGTTACTCAAAGAGGTCACTCCATTGAAAGTAATCCCATCACTTGTTTTCTTTTTCTATGTTTCAGCATCAAATGGGGATCCAAGGATGCCTCAGTCTTTGCATTATGTTGATCCAGCTGGCAGACTTAATTCTTACCAACAGGTTAGTTGTTGTAGTTTTGTTTGCCATTTTTTGGGTTAAATGACTTTAGTATAGTTATAATTACCCAATTGAGGGTTATTTGGGCAAATTGAATTGAAACAGGATTAGTTGCACACTTAAGCTCAACTGTGCATTCTGTTATTGCTAATTTTGCAATGGTAGCCTCTGATTGGAGCTAAAGTTGACAAATGATACCTTACCTTTATATTGATAGTCCGAAAGTTGCAAATCTAGTTCATTTTTATGGGTGATAAAATTACCACATTGACATCTAAAATACAGAATTCGGTTATACTCATTAGTCATTACTATTGTTTTCTTCTACTAAACAGGCAATCATAGGAGTGGGGGAGGTATTGCAGTTCTATGACACTGACAAGCGATTCCCAGCATGGGGTTTTGGTGGAAGAACACCCAATGGAAGTGTTTCCCATTGTTTTAATCTCAATTTACTACCCATGGAAACTGAGGTAACTTCAATTTTGAAATTAACTTCCCTCATGCTAGCCTGTTAGTCATTATAGGATTAAAAACTGTTGCAGAAAATTACCTTTATTGTTCAATTCTTATTTTTTTTTATAACTGGAAACTATTATTGTTCAATTTTGTTGTACCCATCCAGGATGTATGTTCTTAGTAGTTTTTTTTTTTTTTTTCTCCTTATATTATTATCCTTTTTGGAATAACAGGTGGTTGGTCTAGAGGGAATAATGGGAGCTTATTCCACAGCTCTGCATAGTGTTGCCCTTGCCGGCCCCACTTTATTTGGTCCGGTGATAAATAGAGCTGCTGAGATTGCAACACAATCCCTCTCATCTTCCCAAAACAAATATTTCGTTTTGCTTATTATTACAGTAAGTTACTTCATTCTACCCTTTTCTTTTATATAACTCAGTAAGATGCATTTTGGGAGCATGATTCTTTTAGGAACACTCAAAAATTATGTAATTACTCCTGTAAAAGCTCAATATATTGTTTAGTGGAACATTGCAGTATCCATAATTTATATTTCGCATTGTTTGAAAAGCCTTAATTAACATAATGATTTCAGACCGTTGATCTTGTTCTCCTTCAGGAGTGATGGAGCTACCTAAATTTTTGTGGATAACACATTTGAATAAATGATTTCAAACTGTTAATCTTGTTTTTCTTCATGAGTGATGAAGCCACCCAAAATTTTGTAGTATCTTTTAGTGGGATTAGCCCTAGATCAAGAAGTCAAAAGCTGAATGCACCAAAAATTTCTGTACTGCAGGGACTTGGTCTGTCCCTTATGAAGTACTAGTTTTCATTTTAAAATTGCTTGTATGGTGGTTGTTGGTATTTATATGTAATAAATACTTCCATTTGTGTTCATCAGGATGGTGTCATCAATGATGCAAAAGAAACAAAAGATGCAATTGTTCGAGCTTCTGATCTGCCTTTGTCAATTCTTATAGTAGGAGTTGGATCTGCTGATTTCAAGGAAATGGAGGTAATACAACTTAAAAACTTACACTTAACTTATGAGTGATTTGGTAAATTAACTGAGCTTTATTTCTAAAAACTTACCTGGCTTGTAAATTTTTTCTTATCTAAATTGGCAACTGATGGTCACCCTTCTGACTGGTACATTTATCCTTAGTAATATGAAAATGACATGTTTGCTTTTATACTATAAATAGATACTGGATGCTGATGGGGGTAAAAGACTGGAAAGCTCTACTGGGAGGGTAGCCACTAGAGATATTGTACAATTCGTGCCTATGCGTGACTTCTTAGGTATGTCTTGTAACTTTGCATCACTTGAAAAGTTTAGAGTTAAACCTTGCAAAACTGAAAAAGAGAAAATGAATAATTTGAGGTCCAACTTTTGTGTTTCAACTCTTGACTTGAGTTTCTTTTTGTAAGAAGCAGGTGGCCAGGTGTCAATTGTTCAAGCTTTACTCGAAGAACTACCTGGTCAATTCTTGTCTTATGTGAGAAGCCGAGATATAAAGCCCCTCTTTGTACAGCAATATGGCTAATTTTACTTAGGAATGCAATTACGGCATAAAGAAAAGCAAAATGTTTCCATTTCCTAACTTTGTGTTTGAAATAGCAAGCCTTTTTTTTTGGCATTTTCTGAGGTTCCTTTTTCTAACTGGTTGAATTTGTGGTATAAATGCTATTATGGGTTACTGTGTGAATATGTTTGGAGCCTTCTTTTCCCAAGTTGTACAGTTGTTTGGGATGTTGATTTGTTGTGTCAGATTAATTTCATCGATGAAAATTTGAATGCACACCATTTTATCTCTTAACCTAGATGTATTTTGTACTTATGGTGTAATTCGTGCCGGAAAATTTATTAGTAAACTACTGTTAATATTCCCAAACTAATGGACGAAACCTTGTGTTTTGCCCAATTTACGTTATGGTCATATCATTCATATTTCTAAGAATGACCTAGTTTTGGAGAGTAACAGATGTAATATATAGTTAAAACTTATACATGACATACTAGTTAGCTAGACAATAATTTAGATTAAAAGTTTACGGCACAGGTTCATCAAATGAGCTAACTTCGTAATTCTGTTAATGTTTTTTTGAGTACAAGTCAACGAGATTTATAATTGTTGGCTTTGTGGATTCATATGCATCAAACTTTATACAATGCTTACGCTATTATGAGATTAATAGCAAAATTGTACCAGATAATTTTTTTCCCATGTGCATAATGCAAATATAGGATAGATCACATCCACATACTTACATTAACACTAACTATACCTTTTATTTTAGAATTTAATTCATAAACTTTTTAGACCGAAACAAAAACATTCCAGAATTTAAATTCATTTCAGTAGATATTTGAATAGACAAAATTTTAATATACTCTCTTATGTGCAATTTATCTATCAAATTAGGCTCCTCTGCACTTGACAAAATTAATTCGAAAGCCGATTCAGATTGAATTCATTTTTATCCAAGAAGCAATCTATAAAGTACCTATTTTGTCAGACAATTTAAAACCTCCGATCTAGAATGAACGGTCTCCGTCTGTCTATTTGCACTATTTAATTAATTTCGTACAATTAGAAACGACAGCTTAATTAGCCTATTATGTCCAAAAGATTGTTTGTTTTGCTAGATGCACTAGTATATATGAATTTTTAAATACATACAAACAAATATAATGAGATGTAGAAAAATTTGTAAAGCAGTAGTCTCTTGTACAACATAATAAGCAAACACGCATAATAAAATCTAACTTAAGCACCCAACTTTGGAGCATATCTAATATTTGATAAGTAATTTTGTGAGACAAATGACTTCTCTAAAGGCCCTATTGTAGGTGAAGGTGCCACTTGCAGGAACATGTAGTTGCCGGCGAAGAGATCAGCTATGTAGGGTTTACCCTCCTTGAATCTCTTCACCACCTTTGCTACCGAAACCCTAAAAGCGGTACCAACAGCCCTAGCTTTCCTTCTCAGAATTCTCTTCAAACTAGCAATTCTGAGCCGTGATCTCGGCTTCCGCCACCTCCGGCTTGTACCACCGGTACGAAATGACCACTTCCTAGTGATAAATCCGGTGCTGCTTCTAGGTTTGATGACTATAATCTTATCTTTATCTTCATCTTGGGGTACTTTTTCTAGTCTTTGGTAGGAAAGCTTCATTGAGAAAGCCATTTTTAGGCTTTGGAGATGGCTGAGTTTGTGTTAGTTTGAGAAATAGCTAGGGTTATAGGTGAGGATGGAAACAGAAACTTCCATCTCTTGAGTTTATTTGTTGTGTAATGAAAAATATACATGCCCATGGACTACCATTTAATTGCAGGACACACCAATATCTAATTTCTAGAAAATATTTCAATGAAATAAGTGGATACAGAACGAAAATAAAATCATTGATTTATTTTAAGAATTATATCAATATGATCACGTCAAAATGTACAAATTTCAATTGTGGTGGCCTGCTATGAAATTTTATGAATAATTTTTATTGCGTCCGAATGAGGATTTTCTAAACAAATTATAAAATATAAATATATATCTAAAACTATTTGATTAGAGAAAAACATACAAGAAACAGTGAGGATCATCTTTTTTTTTTTTTGTAACTTTGCTCCAAGCAAATAGTTATTTTGATTTTTTTTTTTTTCTAGGACTCTAGCTAGCACCAATTAATCCTTTGGTGCAAAAATTAAATGGTAGAACTTGTGGGAGACATTATCCCGCGCCAATAATGAATTGGGCATACGGCATACCACATACAGTTGGAGAGCTGGTGAGGCATTGAATGCTTGAAGAGTGGAAAGTGATAGTACTGGAGACACAGAGTGAGAGCGAGAGTAGTCGGTTCAATAAAGGCCGCTCTCTTCTTGCTTTGTTAGTTAGTTTGTGTTAGGTTTGAGTTTGGGTTTGGAGTTCGGATAACGAGCTGGCGTATTAATTGAATGGTCATCTTAGACGTTTTCTTTCTTCTCTCTTTTTAGTGTATATGATAGTTTTGTGAAAGACAGTCCAAAGTAGCTAGGAGGGAGTCGCAAATTTATGGAGCATAATATTACAAATATTTTAAAGTCATATATATCTCAGTAATTGGCTTTACAAAATGTAGTATAAAGGTATACTTTCTTTTTTTCCCTTTTTGGACCAGATCACCAGAGATATCAGTGCTTTACCTTGCTGAAAATTGTTGGTTGTCATAACTCACCGTTAAGTATATGATATTGATCAATTGCTCCTCTCGATTTGTACCAAAATTATTGAATAATCCTTATAAGATTTGAAAAAAACTTATTTCGGATTAAATAGTCCAAATCAGTTTTATATTTTTTTAACAACATGAAGTTAATATAAAAAATTAAAGCAGAAGAATATAGTTGTAACTTATCAAACCATAGAGTCTGCAATTGACGGGCTCTGATTTTGTAGAGACTATCTGATGATTTGCATTTTCTTTTCCTTTTAGTTTTTTTTTTTTTCTTTTTTTATTTATTGAGAGAAACAGCCTATATATTTATCAATAGAGGGCCATTGCATTTATGGTTAGATGTGATTAGGGGGTCATGCTTTACCCCTTAAGTATACTTTGCCCCTTTTTTTTTCAGACCCAAGCATATATAATAGAAAAACAAAACAAAAAACCTCCAATGTCCTGCGTCACAAGAAAATTTCCAAGAACAGAGGATGTGTTTTAGGATTTTGGAAGGGGTTTAGGTGCAATTTTACCATAAAATTTAAAGATTGAGGAAGGTACTCGTACGGACAATAATAGCTGGTGTGTGACCGCGTGATCCTGGTCCCGGTGCAATAATAGCTGATGACAAGTGACTCCGATAAGGCTAACTTGCTAACTATGAATTTTTATATCACTATAAAGGAGTCTGATATACTTCATGTACAAAATGGAAAATTCTTGACAGATATAGAATCACAAGTAACATAAAATTTCTAATATCAATCAGCGAGTCTAATTTAATTATAAATTATAAATGGTCCTTTAAAAAAATTCATAGGCTACCTTGCTACCAGTCTAAGGGAATAAAGAAAGGAAAACACAAATCTCAGCTCCGAGCGACTTAAGAGGATCATAAGTTTCAGAGCCTCTATAGATCTATAGGTAAATTCAAGTCAAAGTTGTATGATTATATTATGCATTGCTACAGATAACATCTTATCTGGAGTGCATACATAAATGCAAGAGAACCCCACCATATTAAATGACAAACAGAGAAAAAACGTAATATTTTGACAAGCATGGCACAAAATCCATAACTATTTGATCGGAGAAACAAAAAAAAAATGATTCTATATGAACTTCCTTTAATAGGCTGCTTTCACGACCAAAATCTGGTCACAACAAAGCTGACCTTGTCAGCGAGCACATGTAAATCATAAATGAATTAGCAAATAAATGGTTACTTCATGTCCTGAAGGCTAAAGTTAAAGAAGGCGACATCCAATTTTGGTAACTCAGATACGAAGATATCCACTACAAGGAGAAAAAAAAAATTTACATTGACCATGCATTATTAACCGAACTTCACTTTTTTTTCTCTACAATTTATTAATGACCTTTTTCACGATTTCAACTGCTAGGTTACGTCTAAAAGAAGCGGTAACACCATAAAGTTCCCCGATTTATGTCCCAAATTATAGACTCAATTTTCCTGTAACAGTGAAATATAACAACTAGCAGGTTATTTTTAACAAGAATTTCTCTCCCAAGTTTTAAGTTTTCAGTAGTACATTGCAAAAGACAGCAAGAATGTGTTTTCACCAGTGGGCCTGCCACTTACATGGCTTTGACCCCAAAACCACAGTTTGCCATTTCCTTGCATTTACATGATTAAATATATACAAACACTACAAAGCAGCCTCTCAAGTCTCAACTCTAGTCCAGCGATTGACTGAGACGGTTGTGTTTAGTAATTTTTGGTGTATTTTGGTAGGGTCTAAAAGGAAAAACAATGTTTTTAGATTCCTAATCTTCACAGCAGTCTCATTGTAGTACTAATAGTAGTAGATATAAGACAGGTGCCATGAGCCACCCGATTCTCAGTTGATGAGAAGAATGACCTACAAATAAAAAATAAATATATATTCAGAGAGATTCTTGTACAAGTTGAGACTCGATTTCTTCTCTACTATGAAGTTTTCACTCCTTGTGTGCCCCAATTCAAACCTAATTTAACTAATCAGGTGCAGTACAGTAGCAGGACAGCAATCCTTTGTTATCAGTCTCCAGAGTAACAGCACCAGTAATTCACTAAACACTCAATGATTTTAATAATATGGTTGTGCTGTTCTAGAAAACATGCATGAAGGATTTTAAAAAAAAAAAAGTTATCCAACAAATTCAAGGGAATAAAACTTACATGAATTAGGCTGAGGTGATGGAGAAGGAGTCATGTTCCAACTATGCCCTTTCTCATTACTCTCACTTTCACTTGGTGGATTTACATGCTCAAAAGAAACACCAGACAATGGTGCAGCCCCTGATGCCCCTGTAGCAGTGGCAGAAGGTGCTGGAGCCGCAACCTCTTTGTGAGGTGGCAATGCCTTATTTTCCGGAGGATGTGCCACAGGAGCAGTCGCATGGTTCCCAGTCACATTATTACCCTGATATCCCTGAAACCTACAACCAGTAGGTGACTCTGGTTTTGGTGCAGGTGCAGGTGCAGGAGCATGGACCGGGACTGGGGGGGATCTATGATTCTTATGATGATGATGGTGGTGGGAATGGGGAAGAGGGGATGGAGAAGCTGCATATGGACCAGGTGCATAGGGTCCATTTGTCAGAGAGTGACGAAGGTACGAAGAGAGGCTAATCTGTTTTACCCGGCCAAAGGTGGTGTGGTTGAGACCGAGGTTTGATTGGGAAGAGGAGTTTGTTATTGTTTGTGCCAGCTGACGCAGCCTTGGCTGAGATGGCTGGTGGTTACCGACCTCCAATACGATTGAGGTTTGAACAATAGTCGGTGGATCGACAGTTGAGCCCTCCAGGTTTGTTAATTTTACAAAGAGGTTCTGTTTTACACAGAAGTGTACAAATTTCACAAAATATAACTGTTAGAAAACTAAATTGAATTCTTCTTTTTATTAATGTTGACCCTAATGCAATACAAAAATTGCAGTGTTGGATGCAGGTAGTCTACCTAAAAGGTCAGGTTAGTAATGCTGCATACTTGTCAAAAAAACAAGCTGCTTTAGTCGGGACCAATAATATCATTATTTCAGATTGGGACCAATAATATCATTATTTCAGATTGGGACCAATATTATCATTATTTCAGTTTGGGATTTGATAGTATTGATACAAGTTCAGATTAGTGGTAAATATAAGGGCTAGAAAATAACAGCATTGAAAAATAACCTCGTAAGAGTTGAGATATAAACCCTGCTTCATCTGCTCCTTCAATTCCTCCACCTTATCTTGAACTTTATAAATCGGGAAATTCAGAGTGAAATTGAAAAAGGCATGAGGCCGCTGTAAGAGAAATGCACTCTGAGGGGGTATAACAGTAATCCCTCCAGGGAACCTTAGTACTTCAAAGAAAGACGAATTTCCAAAAAGGGGCTCGGTGAGCTGCAGTGTTGACTGTCGTACCACTAGCGACATAAACGAGGATCTGATAATGCTGATCCAGGTAGGAGAAATTGTTGAGTCTTTTGGGTAAGGCCATATACAGAAAACCACAGTGGTGTAAGCTGACCCATTAACCGGCTCAAGAGAGCTAACAGACACCTACAGGAGAATAGAGATAATGAAGATAATGTCTTGTGTAAACATAGAAGTTTCTTGTTGCCTGCACTAGAATAGGCATCAGTAGGCCCACCATTTCCTATCTTAATCTTTTCCCAGCTTACAAAATAGTAACAAAAACATATCATCATGTGGAAACTGGCAGCTATTAGCTGGTACTAGACAACCTTACAGTTGCTGGTCAAAAGGAAAAGGACAGAAATAAAATAAACCATACAATGGTACCGGGGCTGCCGACTTCTGCATATATATCATATTCTAATCTGGAAATGTTTTCTTTCAGTTCAGCAACTGTCCTTCGAAGCCTAAAGCTTGCCACTATATCAGCTGAAAACAAAAGGAGAGAAGGAAAATAAATAAAATGTATAAGGAAGAAATAGTAATACTAGTCAAAAAAAAAAAATGTTTCCTTATGTACCCCTCAAAAAATGGAAATGGTTTTTGTCCTTTGCGAGGCACACCATACTTTTCTTTCTAAAAAACTACCCTTTCAGTACAACAGATTTGTTTAAGTATCTGTTAAAGAAAACAGAGGTTGAATGGGATATTTCTCAAAACTCTAAAACAAATTGAAAGGTAATTTAAATTTCTGAATTTCTCGAGGGTGATATTTTCTAATATTCTTAGAAGCAACACCTATTCTACACGTTTGCAATAATGGAAATAAGGAACTTATTTATGCTGCTTGATGTCTCTATTTCAATTTTCCTTTTTGACCATAGCAATTGCTACTTTTCCCTTATAAGTCAAAAATAGTGGAATAAACCCCAAAAAAGTAAAATTCCATTATGTCAAATCAGGTAATGGGAAATGCTATAGCTCTTTTGGATAATTTTATTCCAGGACAGAGACCATCATCCTAAATTACAATCAGATGCTGATATTTTTTTTAACATATCACATAGATTAAAATAGATAATAAGGCCACATTACAGGTACAAATTAATGTACTAACCCTGCACTAATCAACCTACAACTAATTGTACTTGAAAAATATTTGGGAACTAACAAATACAGCTCCTTCAAGCAAATCTATAACCAAGGCCGAGAATTAAGTAGCTATTTAATCCAATGCCGAGGGGATTAATCCAATCAACAAATTGTCCAAAATCAGATAATTATCCTCAGATCTGGACGGACAAATCTGACAAAACCCGAAAGCACAGAAAAATTGAAAAAGGAAAAGCCATAGGGGAATTCCAGATCTGAGGATCCCAAATCTGGCAACAAAGAATCCATCCAAACAAATCGAGGATCTATGAACCCACATTCCTCAAAAGAAGCAGTGAAGCACAAACACTCACCCCCTATGGTGTCGTCGGAACCAGGACCCACTGTTCTGTGATGCCACGTGTTAAAAGGAGGTAGCCAGAACAAAGCTGACAGCAACACCGCAACTCCGAACAGCAACGCAGCGGCGCAGCGCCACGTGACGCACTTGCCACAGGTCCGCACAGTGTCCCAACCAGTCTCGGACGACGACGCCGCCCCCGCGCGGGCGGATCGAGGCGGTTGATCGTCTTCATCCTTCCCCATTGCTGGAGGGAGAGGTGGCGCTAGTCTCCATGCAATGTGTGGTTGGAGAATGGAGGCATTGTTGGATTTTGTTGTGTTTTGAATTGAATTGGGGAAGAGAGAGAAGTAAGATGGAAGGTGAGAGAAAGGGAGAGTTAAACTAGGGGTTTTTTTCTTAAACGGCCATATCCTAAACAATATCTCGACCAAGCACCAAGCACTATATGATATTTTCATAAAGAGCCAAGGCGCAAGGCGCCACTGCGCCCAAAAGTTTCATGAAAATAAGGCGCTGATAGGCTGCACGCCTATCTTTATTTTTATTTTTTTTCACATTTCTGCGCATATGCCCACAGTCCGCACCTACAAAAATGAAAGGTGAGGGATGGTGGGTCCCCTGAGAAAGAGCATCCTAGTTCCACTATTTTTTAGTTTTGTTTTTGTTTTCTAATGTCCTCATGTTACTTGGATATGGTTTATATTTAAATAAATTAATGGGTGATTCGTAAATTTAATCAAATTAATTTTGATTTCAAATAATAAATCAAATCAGTGTTATTACGAGATAATATATACAAACAAAATCAAACAAAAAATATTTGTCCACGTCATTCAAGATATTTATAAATATGTAAATAAATGAGTTATCGACTATGAATTACAAAACTAATGTAATCATAATAAAAGATATAATATTAATAATCATTAAATTAATTTTTCAAATTATTAATTTATTAATATATTTGTAACATAAATATTTATTGTAAGAAATATTAAGAATTTATGATGAAACTAATTGATTATCTAATTTGTTTCTAACTGGTGAGCGGTGAGCCGACACAAAAAAATTCTGACATTACAATTATGTTTAAAAAACACGACGTATTGAAATACAATGCGTATGAGGGGTATTTACTTCAGGAACATGTACATACATATAACATATGATGTATTCTAGGTAATCTTTTTGTTTTTTTTTTTTAAGTTGTGCTTCGATTAATTAAAAAGGAAGTCAACGAAAGAGGAGGGGAAAAAAATCTCTAATGATGTGGACAAATATGATTACATTAGTGTTGTAATTCATAGTCAATAACCCATTTACATAAATATAAATATCTTGAATGATGTGGACAAATATTTTTGAATTAGTTTGTATTATCTCATAACATTGAATTATTTGTAATCAAAATTAATTTCGAATTAATTTGATTAAATTTACAAATTACCCATTAATTAATTTAAATATAAACCATATCCAAGCAACACGAGGCCATTAGAAAAAAAAAAAATAGTTAAAATGGGACGCTCTTTCTCATGTGCATGGGACCCACCATCTCTCACCTTCAATTTTTTTTTTTTTAACGCTGGACAGTTATAGGGTGTGGGCACCGGAAATATGAAAAAAAAAAAGAAGATAGGCGCGCAGGCTACCTGCGCCTTAATTTCATGAAACTTTTGGGCGCAATAGCACCTTGCGTCTTGGCTCTTTGTGAAAATATCATATAGTGTTTGGTGCTTGGTCGAGATATTGTTTAGGATATGGTCGTTTAAGAAAAAACCCCTAAACTGGAGCTGAGAGAGAGAGCGAGGAACACTGTCACTATGTTAATGTTATTTCTCTCTTCTCCAATTTTTTGTTTGCTTTGGCTTTGGTTTTTGGTGTTTGAATCAATTCGTAATGGGGATTTGTTATCTAGCGCCCGCTTGAGTCCTCCTATAGAGCTCAAAGTTCATGATTGGTGTTCTAATTGGTTACCAGGGTACAACTTGGGTAGTTGGTACAGTTTCCTAAGGGCTAAAGGCGAATCTGTTCACCGAACTTAAGACAACTTTTCGTGAATTTTTGGGTGGTTTATCCGTTTGAAAATTGTTGTCGTCTTATTGTGCCAAATTTTATGAACACTATAGATTTCCTGTGAACATATAGTAGCCGATGCTACTTAATATGACGTATGTATACTTCACTATAATACGGTAGAATCGATACTGCATTTTATATTAATTTCTTGCTTTATAATTCATAATAAGCTTAGCTTCCTAAATCAATATTAGAAGGGAAACATTAAATATTCAGTAATACATAGTTAATAAATCACCATCAAGTTTTCTGAATTATACAAGTACAAAAAAAAAATGATTATCACGACAATCTCAAATGTAACATCAATATCAACATAATTGATTTATATTTAAGAGATAATATAAGAGTGAGCTATAATCAAAGGCATATCGACAAATTATATAGAAGACAGAACTTTCAAGCTCCTCAACTATTGAAAAAGTTATTTTGTTGTGTCTTAGTCAGATTATGATGTGATTCTTAATTATGCAGTTTTGTCTAAATAAACATTTAAAGGGGTTGCATCATTTTGAAATATTTTGAAATTTATTGTGCGCTAAAAGAAACCTAAGTGCTAATATAATAATGAGCATATCCTTTAAAAAAGAAAAAAAAATTTCTATGAGTTTGTTTATAAAAGGATGATTTATAAAAAAAAAAATCAGTAAATTACGGTGCAGACTCTTCCCAAAATATTGATCAAGTTCATCAATTACTATAAGCATTGACTAATGAATGGAAAGTAAATATATACAACACTTATTTGCTTTCGATATTTTAATTTAAAATATGCTATTAAATTCAACAATTCGAAAACCATTTACCAATTACAGGTGTTTGTATTATTATAAGAAAATAAATTAATATAAATGTATAATTATTGTATTACTATGTCATTTTTTGCGTATGATACACTTGATACTTTTGAAAAGTCAAGGTTTAAAAAGCATTCAATTTCACGTGCCCAAAAGAGAAAACACGCCGCTATTGAAGAAAATGGCCACAGAATATCTCGGCAGTATTGGTGAGAGAATTAGTGAAGTGTGAGTGTTTTTTTCCGTGCTTGCTTACGTAGAACGGGATCGGAGGTGAAAAGTGAACTTATTGAGGCCTCGATTTGACGATAATTACACGGTGCCACTCGTACGTGATACGTAGGTGAGGTTGGGGAGAAAGCATGGACGGTGACAAAATTATTGCTTGGACCCGGACCACAACAGGTCATTTAAATTCGTCCATCTTCGTTAGTAAAATACTGGACATCTCCAGTGAAATATATTCGTCTTCGTATTATTGCCTTAAAACAGATGGTCCCCTGGAGTTTATGGCAGTGGTACAAAAGAAGAGTTTCTTAGATTATCTTTGTAGAAAGTTACTGTTAAATTTATAGTATTGTACATTGTACGTCTATTTGTTATGTTCGCAATTTTTTTTTCTTTCGTTAATTAAATTACAAAAATCAGCCTAATTTTTACAGGCAGCTGTGACAATTTTAATATAAATTCATATAGTTTATCGGAATGCAGGAATTAAAATTACTCATTATAAGTTCCTTTAAAAGTTGAGAAAGGCTAGAGTCCAATATATTGGACGGACCACAGCTGTGACAATTTTAGTATAAATTCATATAGTTTATCGAAATGCAGGAATTAAAATTACTAATTATAAGCTCCTTTAAAAGTTGAGAAATGCTAGAGTCCAATATATTGAACGGATGTGGTCCGTCCAATACGATCATTTTTACATTTTTAAATTTCAAACGACCGATCCGAACCGTTCAATATATTCTCCATATTGAAAATTTATAATAAACCAATTTTTACATTTTTTTTGAATTTTTTTTTACTATTTTTTTAGTATTTTAGAAAATCGTTGTTATTGGACGGTCTAGAAATTTTATATCATGAATTTTCTAAAATACGAAAAAAAAAGTAAAAAAATTCAAAAAAATGTAAAAATTGGTTTCTTACAAGTTTTCAATATAAAGAACATATTGAACGGCTTGGATCGGTCATTTGAAATTTGAAAATATGAAAACGATCATATTGGACACTAGCATTTCTCTTAAAAGTTTCACCTAAATTGCAAGCAAAACTATGAGGAAAGTCGTAAAAAAAATTTTGTTCATATTTTGAATGCAATATATCATTTTTCGTAGGTTCATAATATTTCATAACATTAAATAAAAGCAGTTTTTTACCTACGTTGAACTTGAAAACTGTTAGGCGTGCTACTTATACGAATTTCTAAACAATACAAACATTTTCATTTTTTTTTTCTTGGCAAAAGTGAGATATAATCGGCAACAAGTGTTTTCTTTTGTCTATTTTTTTTCCTTCACAAAGGCATTAGTTGAATTACGATCAATGTACAGGCATATCTATCGGTGCATTTTTAATGTTAGTTATATATTTTTAATTATTTAAGTTTTAAATTAAAGATATATATTGGAGACAGTAGAAATAACTAATTAATCCTCAAAAATAATTCTGAATCTGCCTAAGATATCAATATTTAGTGTAGCATCATGGGCTACATTTTTGCATGCTTGCTACCTCTAATCAACCTTTCACTTTAATACTTTATTATAAGATTCTTTCTTGCAAGTAATCCATTATTATTAACGCATTTTGTTCGTTGAGTTGGATTTTATATACTTCTTCCTCCATAGCACAACTTATATTGTAGAAAAATAATTTAATTTAGAAGACAAAAAAATTCCCACGTGATTGCATTTAAATAAAAAAGAACGGCATACATAATGGAACCACCAAAATTATATGTTAGAAAAGTGTTGACCTGATTACAATTTAAAACCCATTTAAATTAGCCAAGTCGTCTCTAAAAAAAATAATTAAAATGACTGGAGTTTGTTTGAATAAAAGAACGGGTGCACCGAGCAAGTGCTTTCGGAATGAAAAGTGTCGGTTAACGAATGAAGACGCCATTTCTCCATCTCTACAAGGACCCAGGAACTAACCTGAACTCTTCACGATGTGACTTTTTTATAATTTTCTTACTTTCAAAACTGAAAATGAAAAGGACCGAAAAAAATATTTTTATCTTAAAATCGTGCATCGCTCGTGACCCACCGAATAAGGAACAATAGCCATATGGTTTTGTATGATATCTCTTGTTTGTGTTTGCTGAAATAATAAGGAACCCACCGAATAAAGACACAAATTAATTTTCGTTTTAAAGCTGCAAAGATTAGAGTTTTTTATTCGATGGGCATTTCAAAAATCTCGAAAGTTCCAATGTGCACTCGTCATTTTAGAATTACAGCCGGTGGTGAGGGCGGTTCATTTCATTATTTATTTTCTTCAATATGAATTTGTATTTGATAATTTAATGGTTTAAATCCGAAACACCAAAATTATTTTCTTATCACATTCAATATTACTAGCTTTAATAATCTTATACTAATTGTGGGCTATATTGGGAAACTAAATTAACTTAACTAGAGAGCATAAGTCTGTTTACATGTTATATGTTTATTTATATAAAATAGTTTATACATTTTATATCATTGAATGTCTTTTATTATGGCTTTTTCAAAAAGTTACGATCCAATAAAAATTTTTGCCTCACCTTTACTCCTGATCCTTATTCTATTCCTCGGGCCGCGGTTCATTCTATTTTTACATTGATTGATCACAACATTAATATTCAGAAACTTTTGAGTTTTGAACAGTCGAAATGAAAAAAGAATTTGTGTAGAACTCAATTAATCATATGTAGATATTTGAATGCCCCGTTTTACGTTGTTTCCCTCTGTGCACCATGATTATAGTAGTATATAAATTTTACGGATGTAGCTGTAAACAATGTTATCTAGTTCGATTCTGGAGGCATAGAAGTTTGGAAAATATTACAGGTCGGGGATCATTTTTCCGTTCTAATGCAAATGGATTTCTCCAGTTTGAAAGGTAATTCTTCCTAATTTGGCTTATTTGGAACATCAATCAATTTTCTCTTCTGTTTCAAAAGTCCTCGGTGCACCATTATTTTATTTAATTAAACCAAAGGTACCAAGATAAATTGTCACATGGTTAGAGTTTTTCAAAATGTGTCACGAAGAACTTAAATTAGAGATCCTCGACAATGAAATTTTTGGTCAGTAACAAATCGACAAAAAAACTTTTGTCGGTCACTTCAATAATTCAATCTAACTTCCAAATTCACACATGCGCTACGAAAACTTTAAAGTACTGTCAATAATTAAATTAATTACAAATAGATATCGAATACATATAATTTAACGATTAGGCACACTTTAGAAATTTAGGTGATATACGAAATATTTCTAGTGAAGTCAATTATCATATAGAATGTTGACAAACATAATAATAAGAGTAATCAGAGTAATGCTAGAGTCGAAACGCATTTGACACTTGAATCCGTCAAACATCGAGATTATAATGGATAATTCAAACTGTAAATTTATTTTTCACGATGAAATCTCCATAAAAGTACTTTTTAAAAAAATTTAAAAAATTCTCAATCTAATTAGTTTGGGGCCTTCAATTTAAAAAAATTAAAATATAGTTCATAGTTTTGAAAAAATATATATATAAAATTTGGTCTTGAAAAAATTTTCATATGAAGATCACATTTATCAATTCGGATTGATCATTTGAAACTTTAATAGTTCAGCCTCGAATCGTGTTTGACTCTAGCATTACTCATATAATAATGTGTGTTGACTACTGAAATGGAAATAGTGATGATTAAATATTCTAAAGTATCCACTGCATAAAATAACACTGAATTCTTCTTAAAGTGAAGTGGTAACAATAAAAACTATCCACCATTATTTCACTGTAAAGTGTATTTACATCATTTGTTAAACACCAGGAGTGATCTATCGAAATAATGAATGGTTCTTATAAAAGTAAAAGGATAGAATGATTTTTTAAATTTTTGGATATCAAATAGTAACAGAGAAATAATGGAAAAAAAATTTTGTGCCACACAAAACTGGCAAAATTGAAAAATTGTCACCCGAAAGTTCAATCTTTTGGTTTGACACTCGAAAGTTCAAATTTGTTCTGTATTTTCCACTTTTACAAATTTAATAATATAAATAACAGTTCAATAATAAAATTAAAAATTTGTGATCCTTTTACCCTGATCGAATTGGACCCAAATACCCAATGGATTAACATCCGATGGAACCCAATGTTGTCTCTCTCTCTGACAATATGAACCCTAATACTAAATCGATCTCTCTCAACCCTGAATAACTTTAATTTGACTTTTTCCTACAATACGTTGTTGAGTCATTATTTTGTGTATAATTGGATAGAAAGAATATGTTGTTTCATTTTGATTGTGGAAATATGTTATACGGCATGTTTCATTTTGTGTAGAAATGGATAGAAACACAGGGCAATATGTTGTTTCATTTTGTCTACATATTTGTTCAAGCAATATGTTGTTTTATTTTGATTGTGGATAGAAGCAAATGGAAATGAAGTATATGTTATGTGACTTGTTTTCATTTTTCATTTTGATGTTGTTATTATTTGAAAAAATATGTAGTGCAAATCGATATGTAGTGGCAATGTATTTAGCAATTTAAATTTTGGTTTTATTAACATTGTTATTTCATTTTATGACAAATTAAGGTTAGTGTTATTATAATGAGCATGCATTTAGAAAATATGCATATAATGTGCAAATAATACTTATTCGGACCATTATTGAGCATTTAAAGCTATTATGCACTTATTCTAAGTCATTTTATCACAATAATGTGTATTTGAGGTCTTCATATGGTCTGAAATATAATTCAGATCTTAAGTATTAAAAAATATTGGATTATATATAGAAAATAAGCACATTTCTAGTGTGCAAATGTTGCATATTTTGCACATTTCTAGTGATTCTGCAGTCATTCTAAATTATTTAGTTGCAAAAAAATGTATATTAGCTCTTTATTTTGTCTAGAATGTAATTCAGATCCAAATTATAGTAATATATTGGATTATACATAGAAATATGCATATAATGTGTAAATAATGCTTATTCAGAGAATTATTTTATCATTTCAAGCTATTCTGTATTCATTCTAAGTTATTTCATCACAATAATATATATTTAAGCTCTTTATAGGTCCAAAATATAATTCAGATCATACTTATTAAAAAATATTGGATTATACATTGAAAATATGCATATATCGTGCAAATAATGCTTATTATGTGCATTGTTTAATCATTTCAAACGATTCGGCACTCATTCTAAGTTATTTCATCACAATAATCAGTATTTAAGCTCTTTACATGGTCTAGGATATAATTCTGATCTTACTTATCATAAAATATTGGATTATACATAGAAAATACATATATAATGTATAAATAATCCTTATCTTGAGCATTATTTGAGTATTTAAAACGATTCTGCATTCATTCTAAGTCATTTGAACACGATAATATATATTTGAGGTCTTTATGTGGTCTAAAATATAATTCAGATCTTAATTATTAGAAATATCGGATCATACATAGAATACACGCACATAATGTGAAAATGTTGCACATGTTATGTGTATTTTTTGCCCATTTCTAGCAATTCTGCAGTCATTATAAATTATTTTATTAAAAAAATATTTAACCTATTTATTTTAGCTAGAGTATAATTCAGATCCGACTTGTTGTAATACATTACATAGAAAATATGCATATAATTTGCAAATAGGCATCTGAGCATTTTAAGCGATTCTGCTTTCATTCTAAGTTATTTCATCACAATAATCTATATTTATGCTCTTTATAGGTTCAGAATATAATCCAGCTCATACTTATTAAAGAAATTTGGATTATACATAGAAAATATTCATATATAGTGGAAATAAAACTTATTTTGATCAATATTTGAGCATTTCAAGTAACTGGGTACTTATTCTATGTCATTTAATCATAATAATCTATATTTAAGCTCTTTATATGGTTCAAAATAGAATTCAGATCGTATTCACAAAAAAATATTGGATTATACATAGAAAATATGCATATATTATGAACATAATGCTTATTCTGTGCATTATTTGAATATTTCAAGCGATTCTGCAATCATTCTAAATTATTTCGTCACAATAATATATATTTAAGCACTTTATAGGACCAGATAATTCAGCTCATACTTATTTAAAAATATTGAACTATACATAGAAAATATGCATATATTGTGCAAATAATGTTTATTACGTGCATTATTTGATTATTTCAAACGATTCTGCATTCATTCTAAGTTATTTGATAACAATAATCTGTATTTTAAGTCCTTTATATGGTCTAGGATATAATTCTGATCTTACTGACTATAAAATATAGGATTATACAAAGAAAATACAGATATAATGTGCAAATAATCCATATTTTGAGCATTATTTGAGCATTTAAAGCGTTTCTGCACTCATTCTAAGTCATTTGATCACGATAATATATATTTATGGTCTTTATATGGTCTAAAATATAATTCAGATCTTAATTATTAAAAATATTGCATTATACAAAGTAAATAAGCACATAATGTGCAAATGTTGCATATTCTGTGCATTTTTGCGTATTTCTAGCGATTCCTCAGTCATTCTAGATTATTTTATTGCCAAAAAAAATATATTTTACCTGTTTATTTTAGCTGCTTCAGACCCGATTTGTTGTAATATATTGGGGCTTGTTTGGTTCTATGTGGGAATAGGAGAATAGTGGGAATAGTCACTCTTCCCACTCTTCCCACTCTTCCCAACAACACTCTTCCCAACAACACTTTTCTCTCTACTTTTTCACACTTCCCAACGCTATTCCTAAACTCACCATCCAAACGACCTAGGAATAGCACTCTTCCCACTCTTCCCACTCTTCCTACTCTTCCCACTTTTTCACACTATTCCCACTATTCCCACACCATCCAAACAAGCCCTTGGATTATACATAGAAAATGTGCATATCATGTTCAAAAAATGCTTATTCTGAACATTATTTGAGCATTTCAAGTGATTCTGCATTCATTCAAAGTTATCTTACATAATAATCTATATTTAAGCTCTTTATTGGTTCAGAAAATAATTTAAATCATACTTATTAAAAACTATTGGATTATATATAGAAAATATGCATATATTGTGCAAATAATGCTTATTATGTGCATTATTTGAGTAATTCAAACAACTCTGCGCTCATTCTTAGTTATTTCATCACAATAATCTGTATTTAAACACTTTATATGGTCTAGGATATAATTCTGATCTTACTTATTATAAAATGTTGAATTATACATAGAAAATACAGATATAATGTGCTAATAATCCTTATTCTGAGTAATATTTGAGCATTTAAAGCTATTCTGCACTCATTCTAAGACAATTTATCACAATAATGTAAATCTGAGGTCTTTATATGGTCTAAAATAATTCATATCTAAATTATTAAAAAAAGTTGGATTACACGTAGAAAATATACATATAATGTGCAAAAAATGCTTATTCTGAGCATTATTTGAGCATTTCAAGCGATTCTGCATTTATTCAAATTTATCTCATAACAATAATCTGTATTTAAGTTCTTTATAGGTCCATAATATATAGCAGATCATTCTTATTATGATTTATTGTATTATACATAGAAAATATGCGTATAATGTGCAAATAATGCTTTTATTAAGCATTTATAGCAACTCTATACTCATTCTAGGTCATTTGATCACGATAATATATATTTCAGGTCTTTATATGGTCAAAAATATAATTCAGATATTAATTTTCAAAATTATTGGTTTATAAAGAGAAAATAAGTTTACATTGTGCAAATGTTGCATATTCTGTGCATTTTTTGCGTATTTCTAGCGATTCCACAGTTAAAATATATTTAAGGTCTTTATTTTTTCTAGAATATAATTCAGATCCGACTTTTTGTAATATATTTGATTATACATAGAAAATATGCATATAATGTGCAAACAATGCCTATTCAGAGCATTATTTTAGCATCTCAAGCTATTCTGCATTCATTCTAAGTTATTTCATCACAATAATATATATTTAATTTCTTTATAGGTCCAGATATAATTCAGATCATACTTATTAAAAATATTGGATATACATCGAAAATATGCATATATTGTGCAAATAATACTTAATGCATGCATTCTTTGAGCATTTCAAAAGATTCTGCACTCATTCTAAGTTATCTCATCACAATAATCTGTATTTATGATCTTTATATGGTCTAGGATATAATTTTGGTCTTACTTATCATAAAATATTGGAGTATACAAAGAAAATACAGATATAATGTGCAAATAATCCTTATATTGAGTATAGTTTGAGTATTTAAAGCGATTATGCACTCATTCTAAGTCATTTGAACATGATAATATATATTTGAGGTTTTTATATGGTCTAAATTATAATTAATATCTTAAAAATATCGAATTATACATTAAATACACCCACATAATGTGCAAATGTTGCACATATTCTGTGTATTTTTTGCCCATTTCTAGCGATTTTGCAGTCATTTTAAATTATTTCCTTACAAAAAATATATATTAACCTCTTTATTTTAGTTAGAATATAACTCAGATCCGACTTGTTTTAATATATTGAATTATACATAGAAAATAAACATATAATGTGCAAATAATGCTTATTCTGAGCATTATTTGAGCATTTCAAGTGATTCTGCATTCATTCTAGGTTATCTCATCACAATAATTTGTATTTAAGTTCTTTATAGGTCCAGAATATAATTCAGATCATACTTATTAAAATTTATTGGATTATACATAGAAAATAAGCATATATCGGTGCATAATTTGAGCATTTCAAACGATTTTGCACTCATTTTAAGTTATTTCATCACAATAATCTGTATTTAAGATCTTTATATGGTCTATGATATAATTCTGATCCTTCTTATCATAAATAGTGGATTATACATATAAAATACATATATAATGTTAAAATAATCCTTATCATGAGCATTATTTGAGTTTAAAGCTATTCTGCACTAATTGTAAGTCATTTGAACATGATATATACATATTTGAGGTATTTATATGGTCTAAAATATAATTCAGATCTTAATTATTAAATATACCGGATTATACATTGAATACACGCACATAATGTGCAGATGTTGCACATATTCTGTGTATTTTTTGCCCATTTCAAGTGATTCTGCCGTCATTCTAAATTATTTCCAAACAAAAAAATATATATTTAACCTCTCTATTTTAGCTAGAATATAATTCAGATTATACATAGAAAATATGCATATAATTTGCGAATAAGCATCTGAGCATTATTTGAGCATTTCAAGCGACTTTGCTTTCATTCTAAGTTATTTCATCACAATAATCTATATTTATGCTCTTTATAGATTCAAAATATAATTCAGCTCATACCTATTAAAGAAATTTGGATCATACATAGAAAATATTCATATAACGTGGAAATCAAACTTATTTTGAGCAATATTTGAGCATTTCATTTAACTGGATACTTATTCTATGTCATTTAATAATAATAATCTATATTTAAGCTCTTTATATGGTTCAAAATAGAATTTAGATCATATTCTTGAAAGAATATTGGATTATACATAGAAAATAAGCATATATTGTGCAAATAATGCTTATTTTGTGTATTACTTGAACATTTCAAGCGATTCTGCATTCATTCTAAGTTATTTCATCACAATAATATATATTTATGCTCTTTATAGGTCCAGATAATTGAGACCATACTTATTAAAAAACATTGAATTATACATAAAAAATATGCATATATTGTCCAAATAATGCTTATTACGTGCATTATTTGAGTATTTAAAAATTTTTGCACTCATTCTTAGTTATTTCATCACATTAATCTGTATTTAAGCTCTTGATATGGTCCATGATATAATCCTGATCTTACTGATTATAAAATATAGCATTATACAAAGAAAATACAGGTACAATGTGCAAATAATCCTTATTTTGATCATTTAAAGCGATTGTGCACTCATTCTAAGTAATTTGATCATGGTAATATATATTTGTGGTCTTTATATGATCTAAAATATAATTCAGATCTTAATTATTAAAAATATTGGATTATACATAGAAAATAAGCACATAATGTGCAAATGTTGCATATTATGTGCATTTTTTTGTGTATTTCTATCGATTCCGCAGTCATTCTAAATTATTTCCAAAAAAAAAAATGTATATATGACCTCTTTATTTTAGCTGATTCAGACTCGATTTGTTGTAATATATCGGATTATACATAAAAAATGTGCATATAATTTGCAAATAATGCTTATTTTGAGGATTTCAAGTGATTCTGCATTCATTTTAGATTATCTCATCATAATAATCTATATTTAAGCTCTTTATAGGTTCAGAATATAATTCAGATCATACTTATTAAAAACTATTGGATAATCATACATAGAAAATATGCATATATTGTGCAAATAATGCTTATCATGTGCATTATTTGAGCATTTCAAACTATTCTGCGCACATTCTGAGTTATTTCATCACAATAAACAGTATTTAAGCTCTTTATACGGTCTAGGATATAATTATGATCTTACTAATTATAAAATATTGTATTATACATCGAAAATACAGATATAATATGCAAATAATCCTTATTCTGAGTATTATTTGAGCAATTAAAGCTATTCTTCACTCATTCTAAGTCAATTTATCACAATAATGTATATTTGAGGTTTATATGGTCTGAAATATAATTCATATCTGAATTATTAAAAAAATTTGAATTATACGTAGAAAATATGCATAGAATGTGCAAATAATGCTTATTCTGAGCATTATTTGAGCATTTCAAGCAATTCTGCAATCATTCTAAGTTATCTCATCACATAATACATATTTAATCTATCATAGGTCCAGAATATAATTCATATCATATGATGAAGGAATTTAAACCCTAAGTATCAAATAAATTTGTACCTAGAACCTAACTTCACTAGTCGTTTGGAGTAAGGTTTAGGGTCGAACCCAAGGGACGGATTTCTGAGTACCGGACTCACTGGTTCTCAAAAGCTAGACAGATAAAAAGGGATGTTTTTGAGTGAAATAAAGAACTGAAATTAAAATGCAAGAATATAGATATTTTTGGGGTTTTGAACTCTAATAACCAAACTCAGATAATAAAATAAACTAAGGATAAATTTGTGGTTTTTCTAATGATAAAAAGGCGTCCTAGGGATCAGATTTCACTAGGTTTAGCCTCCAGAGAAACCGAAATTAATTGCTTTCACAATTAATTCGAAGACCTGAAAATCCTACCTTCAGTTCGGTTCGAACCAGACCAGTTCGGTCCGAACTGAAGGCGTGGATCTGAGTTGTTGATCGGTACACTTGACTTTGACAATGCCACGAGTCTGGACTGGCTGTAACTACAATCCCTAACCCTCAACTTTCGCCTGTCGGGCCAGAAACTAGCACAGGACTCTACTAAACTCGCCCAAGTTCACAAATCCTAAACTTTCGCGTCGGCACAAGTTCACAAAGGTTTTCTACTTGTTTTCTTTGGTTATCTAAACACTCTTTCAAGCTATTCAGAAGTTCTGCCTTTCAGCACAACTAACCTATCCTTTCAGATCTAAGGCTTAACCTAAACACCTAGCTTACATCTATCGTTCGTTTAAATTTGTAACTTAACCAAACCCTGCAGTAGATTCAGAAGCAAGATAAATCAAACAACAGCAATAAACTAAGCAACAATTAATTTCAAATAGAAAAATAGCATGTCAAGTATCAAGCATATCATAACAACAACATCAAACTAAACCTAAGCTGCATTTTACCCTAAGACTAAAGTAAACTACTCAGACATCGTACTAAAACAACACATAACAACAGTAATAAAGCGATAAAGATACATGTCCATCAATAGAGAAGTAAAAAGCATGAAAAGAAATAACCAACTACTACTTTGCAACTTAAACTTCTCTATCTAGAACTGGGAAGGTGAATGGATGTCAGATCTCGCACTGCTCGCTGCCGTCGCTTCGTAAACAGTTGAAAGATCACAGGAATCGGTGAAGAACTCCAAGGAAGTGTGCCAAATTCGTCCAGAGTCAAGAGAGTCTGCCGTGAGGGCAGAGGGAACCTTTTTATAGAAGCTTCAGGTGCTTGGAGAACAAGCTAGGTCGTCCAGGGCAGAAGATCTTCCAGAAATCAACTTCCCAATGTAGAAAAACATGCCAAAGTTGTCAGTTCGGGGCCAGCCAGGGGTCAGTTCGACCCGAAGAGCAGAATTGCTTCGGGCTGGAGTGGAATGAGAGCTGCCGTGACCAGTTCGACCCGAACAGGATGGGCTTCGGTCCGAACTGGCTACATGTAGTCCGAAGTGAACTGCTGAGATGGCTAAGTCCGATGCAGAGCCTGGTTCGGTCCGAACTGGAGGTGTTCGACCCGAACTGAGGCCTGGACTTAGCGTTTAAGGTGGCATGTGGCCCGCATGACGGTCTGGATTGTGTGCCTAGCGCCAGGAATGAGTCGTCTGGCCTGATTGCAAGCATCCTGAGCTTCTTTGAGTCTGTTTTCCTCTTGTTCTTCATCAATACCTGTATTATAATGAACTAAAGCGACGGCATAGCCGAATCCTGGAAAAACACGAGGAAATGTCAAATAATAACAAGGTTTGGGTCAAATTTAGGTGCCAAGTACGGTCTAAATACCAACAAATAAATGAGATATCAAATCCCCCCAAACTTAAACTTTGCTTGTCCTCAAGCAAGAGCCTAAACTTAGAGTTCAACTATACTTAGACTTAAAAACAAATACCCAAACCGAAGTTATGCTAGAGACCAAATACTAATGCCCACAGTCAATCGCTCAAGCAAATCAAGCCAACCAGTTAGAATTCATCAAGTACAAGGGTTTAGTGTCCTAATAATTAAGCCATGCAACTCTTGGTCCTAATGAGAGTTAAGCCAATCAAGTGCCCTAGCTTCTATTCCATCAATCAAATGCAACCTCAAAGTCACTCACCCGTTCCTTTCTATGTCTTACAAAAGTTTGTGAAAAGGAAACTTAGCAAGTCCGAGAATTTTATAACGAGAGAGATAAACAACAATTCACCAATTTAGAAATAAATGTGTAAGTCGAGTTGCGGTGATTTACATCACTTAGGGTTTTACGCTATTGAGACTTGGATTGAGCTACCGGCACATGACGCACCGGGGAGATCAAACAAATAAATGCACGACCAAGGCCACGGTACACTTGGGCCAGGGCTCCTAGCAATTTTCGTAATCCTTTCTCCAATTATTTGTGGAAGATCAAACAAGTTGTCACACGACCAAGGCCACGGTACACTTGGGCCAGGGCTCCTAGTGACACTTGTTATCATTTCTTAATTTGGATTAATTGAAGTCCCTTCGCACCCTCATTTTCGCAACTATTTAGATTTCAGCCAGTTAAGCGCTCGTTGGTGATTCAAGCATTAAAAACCATCTAACTCGTCTTATAATTTCCAAAGTTGCTAAATTTTCTTTTAGGCAAAAGAGTGTAAGACCTAGAAATAGTTCACTCGGTGAGAGGTTGTGAGAATCGACTTAGATTGAGTTGATAATTATTAAGCATCCGGTTTCGGGTCCTATCAAGGCTTTAACTCACTATTTCGGTCCATTGGTGCACAAGTTAAATTCAGGTTTCTAAACAAACAGAAGTACTTGAGATTTCTAAAGGAAGGGCCCTTAAAAGTGTGTGATTTTAATCAGTGAAAGTCAGAAAAGAAGAGAAGGGCAAGAGCATTTAATTTTCAACAAAACTTCAACAAAATCGTGTAAAACTGACCCTCAGTTCGGACTGGAGTGGACCAGTTCGAACCGAAGTGACAGTGGGATTCCATGAAACGACTAAGTACCCAGTTCGGACCGAACTTGCTGGTTCGGGTCGAACTGAGCAGTGGTGTAGTGCAGACGTGCCAAGTGAGATCAGTTCGGACCGAACCGAAGCAGTTCGGGTCGAACTGAAGCCAGAAAAATTTGAAAAAAATTACCCCTCCTCTCTCTAAATCGTCCAAAAACCCAGAAAAGAAATAAAAAAAAAAACAACAAACAACCAGCGAAAATAATACGCCCCCCCCCAAACTTGAACAGAGCAGTGTCCTCGCTGCTAGACATGCACACAAAGAAATAAAAATAGGAGGGTAAAGCGGCATACCTAACTAGTAGGGAGGAGGAGGGAAAATCCCAAAGGGATCTTCCGGTCCGGCTGGCTGCTGCGGCGGTGGTGGCACGAGGCTGGGGTAAGCTGCCGGGTCCGATGGGGAAGGGCGCGGCACATCAAAATCCTGCTCGGGATAGATGTAAGGGATGGAGGAGGTCTTGGTCGGCCGAGAATGAGGATTGGGCTGCCAAGCCATGTGCCATGGCTGCTGCTGCTGCTCCATATCTGGTGGGCTGTGATAAGAAGAGGCTGAGGACGCGGTGCTGTGGATGGAGTGCACCGGTGAGCCCCAATTCGGGTCATCTTCATCGCCGGGCCAGTAGTTGTTGCGGAGGAAGAAGTTGTTGTCGTAAGCAACGTCCGCAACACGGTCGAGGCGGCGCCCGTACTGCTGCACCTCGTGAGAGAGACGGCTAAGGTGCATGCCATGGTCTTGCTGGACAGCTGTGTTCCGGCGCACCTCATCCCTTGTGTCAATTGTGAGGGTAGTGAGATTACCCATCATGTCGCGAAGAGCAAGGGCCCACGGTGGTGCTTGAGAGAAGACGTCCTCTGCTGCTGCTAGCCCCTCGTCCATTGCTGCAGCCCCTTGGTCGGTTGGCATAGAAGCGGGCTCGACCACTGCTGCCCGGCTAGAGCTTGCCTCCCCCCTAGCTGCTGCGGCTGGCTGAGGGCTGTAGTCAGTAGGGATAAGCCATAGGTCGCGGCGGCGGAGATTGAGCTTATGAGGATAGGGGAGAGGGAAGTTGCTCCCATTCTTGCGGAGCCACACAAAGCTGCCATTGGGCAGAATCTCGATGAAACCGGCTTGCTTGAACCTCCACTCGTCGTAGAGAGAAAAGCCTCCACAAATTGACTTGGGAGGTAGTGGAAGGTTCATGCGAGTGGCCAGAAGAGAGACGTACCCGCCCATAGTGATACTCCCCTTGGGCACACGGTCACGCTGGTAGAGCCAAAACTCAACCATCATCTTCACCACATTGATCTTGGGAGGGTTGGGCTGAAGGGAGTACCAAATGAGCCCCAACTCCTTATCATTTGTGACATTGGCCGTCTCGCCCCTAGAAAACACTTGGGAGGCATAGGCGCGCATAAGGATGCGAAGAGTTGGGTGGTGCACCAAGCGGGACTTCCGGGCTTGGGAATGGCCAGCAATGCGGATCCAAATGGACTCGCTAGTCAAGTCGCGGTCGTATGGAAGAATCTCCACTGGACAGTCTCGTTCAAGCCCAAACACCTCGGCCACATCTTGTAAGCGAGCCTTGTGCGTGGCATTGGCGAGGCGAAAGACAATGATGTCTGTCCCTCCTTCCTCCATGAGAGATAGAGAACTCAGAAATTCCAAAGTGAACTTTGTGTAGGCCAGATAACGGTGGGTCCAGAAGGCAGGAGTGATGCCAATCTTGGTGGTGAGCTCGAGAAACTCTTCAGCCACCCCAAATTTCTCAAGTGTTGCTAGGTCCATCCACCGGGTGTGCTCGAACTTCCGGTCCTTCATCTTCATGATATTGAGATACTGGAACTTCCACGGGATCTCAAACGTCATGGCCTCCTCAATTGTATGGGCATCTGGGTGCCTTTGGAAGTCGGGGTGGTTCTGCATGGGATGCGAGGGCCCGGCTGGTCTAGGAGGAGGAGGAACTGGCTGGGCAGGGGCACGAGCACGAGAAGAAGAAGCCCCTTTATCACCCTTGGAACTAGAGCGCGTCTTAGGCATGATGGAGTGAGAGAACAACACTGAATTCTGCTAAGTCGAAGTGCAGTTCGGACCGAACTTGGTGAGTTCGGGCCGAAGGGAGGGTCGAAGTGGGGTCGAAGCAGCAAAGGCAGGCCTTCGGTTCGGGTCGAACTTGGTGAGTTCGGACCGAACTGAAGCAAGGCTGTAGAGGTTTTGGACTTGGGTCCCCTCGGTTCGGACCGAACGGTGAGCTGTTCGGGTCGAACTGAAGCGGGTTTCTGGTAAATCTTGTCCTGACCCTTGGTACAGTCCCTCTATACTGGTAAAACCCTGATCCGTTGTTCAAAATGCTGGTACAAACTCTTGGAAACACTCACAAACCCAGTCAAAACCACAAGGAAGCAGTAAAATTAAAAGAGAAAGTGGCAAGACCTTGAAAAGCTTGTAAAGATGGAAACCCGACTTGTGGCAGCGGAAACAACACTCGTTCAGAGGAGAGGAAGGCGTGACAAGAAGGCTTGAGTCCCACAGCAACACCAAAGAGAGAAAGAGAGCCGAGTGTGGCCTTCTTTGGTGTGAGATGGTGATTTTGAAGCAACCCAGCGAAGAGAGGCCTTGAGGTTGTCGATGGAACCCTAGGGAAGGCCAGTGAAGCCCCCGAGAGCGAGAAGAGCCGACCAAACCGAAGATCCGACAACTTCGAAGGATTTTTCGTGGAACGTGCTTGAATTTTCTTGAGCAAATGCTTACTCTAATCTGAAATCAGAGAAGAGATTGTGAGAGAGAGAGAAGAGGCGAGTAAAATGGCTTATAGATCTGTGGGTTTGGTTAAATAGGGAAGGGATGCGTCGGTTACGGAGGGGTGCTTCGGTTTGGAAAGGAAGGGACGCGACTTGGGGAAGGGGTGCGAGTGGGAGAGAAAGGAAAGAGTGGGGGACGGGTCGGTTTGGGGAGGGGGTTACGCTGGGAACTTAACGGGTCGGGTAGGAGATTTAAAACAGGCCCAATAAATGAAATAATAAGAAAATGGGCCTGGGTCCCATTAAAAATTTCAGCCCAATATTCGCCGTTCGGACCGAACAGAACCAGTTCGGACCGAACTCAACCCTTCCTCGCCTTCCACCTTGTCCAGGTCGAACAGCTCAGTTCGAACCGAACTGTGTGTCTTCGAACCGAACTGGCCCCTCATCCTGTTCCTTAGCCCAATCCTTCCTTCGGGTCGAACTGGCTGGCTCCAGGTCGAACTGAAGCTGGCTACTTCGACCTTTGCAGCTGGCTTGAGGTCGTACAGGGATTCCTCGCAATCCAGGTGCTCTAGCGCCAACTGCTCTCCTTGATTCCCCCCAAACTTGCTCTGAAAAGAATCACAATTCATCGCATCAAAGAATATTTTTGTCATTTTTATAATTTTCTAACTAATTTTTTTTTTTTTTTTTTTTTTGAAAAAGGGGAGTAAAATGAATTTAAAAACAAAAATAAACTCTTGGGTTGCCTCCCAAGCAGCGCTTGTTTTAGGTCCCTAGCTTGACCACCTTTTTTCTAATTATTGGATTGGTAAGGTTCGGAGAGAGAGAGAACAAAGGCTTCCTCAATCTTCTCATCGGCTATGTAATGCTTCAATCGCTGCCCGTTGACCTTGAAAGGCTCCGAATCCTTGTCACAGATATCAACGGCGCCGAATGGGTAGACCTTGACCACACGGAATGGCCCCGACCACCTAGATCGCAACTTGCCCGGGAAAAGCCTAAGTCGTGAATTAAACAAGAGCACCAAGTCGCCTTCCTCATCCAATTCATGCAAATCTAGTATGCGCTTCTCCCCGGCTTTGAGCATATCCATGTTGATAGCGCGCGTGGCCCAATATGCCTTGTACTCAATCTCAATCGGCAAGTGGCATGGCTTCCCATAGACAAGCTTGAAGGGGCTCATGCCTATTGGTGTCTTGAAGGCTGTCCTATAGGCCCAAAGAGCATCATCTAGCTTGTTGGCCCAATCCTTGCGAGACCGGGCTACTGTTTTCTCCAAGATGCTCTTAATTTCCCTATTAGACACTTCCACTTGCCCATTGGTTTGCGGGTGATAGGGTGTAGCGACCTTGTGGGTGACTCCATGCTTCTTCAAGAGATTGTCAAAGGTCCGGTTGATGAAGTGCTTTCCCCCGTCGCTTATGACTGCCCTCGGAACTCCGAATCGAGGGAAAATTACCTTGGTGAAGAGCTTGACAACCGAGTTAGCATCTGCTGCCTTGCATGCAACTGCCTCGACCCATTTTGAGACATAGTCGACGGCGACTAGGATGTACTCATTCCCGTTAGAGCTCGGAAAAGGGCCCATGAAATCCACACCCCATACATCAAAGATCTCCACTTCGAGAATCGGGTTTTGTGGCATCTCATTCCTCTTGGATATATTGCCCGTCCTCTGACACTGATCACAAGAAAGTACAAAAGAACGTGCATCTTTGAAAAGAGTGGGCCAAAACAAACCTGATTGCAGGACCTTGGCTGCTGTCTTGGAGTATGAGGCATGGCCCCCATAGGCAGATGAGTGACACCCGGCCAAGATCGGCCGAATTTCCTCATAAGGGACACATCTTCGGTAGACATCATCAACTCCAATCTTGAACAAGTACGGCTCATCCCAGAAGTAGAACTTGGCGTCGGATTTGAGCTTTTTCTTCTCCTGCCAAGTCATTTCAGGGGGCAAAATCCCACAGGCAAGATAATTGGCCAAGTCAGCATACCAGGGCTGGTCGCTTCGGCCTGAACCACCCCCAGTTCGGGTCGAATTGTGCTCAAAGGCCAGGATTTCACTTGCAAGCCGCATCCAATCCTCATCACTGCGCTCAGTTCGGTCTGGAGTACCATGCATTCGACCCGAAATGAGGGCCAGCAGCTCCAGACTAAGCTCCGTTCGGTCCGAACAGCCGGCTCTTCGATCCGAAGTGAGGGCCAAGTCCCCCGAAGTGAGTGGTGGTGACCCCGAACTGAGGTCAGTTCGGTCCGAACCATGGTCAGTCCGGGTCGAACTGAGGTCGATTTTCATGAGATTTTCGTGTGGAAAGGCATCTTCAATCGGCAATTCTTCACCTTTTCCTTCTTTCCAATGCAGCCGAGACAAGTGGTCTGCCACTAGATTTTCTGTTCCTTTCTTGTCTCGGATTTCCAGATCAAATTCTTGAAGCAAAAGGACCCACCTTATGAGCCTTGGTTTGGCATCCTTCTTGCTCATTAAGTACCTCAACGCGGCGTGGTCTGTGTACACGATCACCTTAGAGCCCACAAGATAGGATCTGAACTTGTCTAGGGCAAATACAACAGCGAGGAGCTCCTTCTCCGTGGTCGTGTAGTTTGCTTGAGCCGGATCAAGCACCTTGCTCGCGTAGTAGATGGCCACAGGTCTCTTGTCTTTCCTTTGGCCTAAAACAGCTCCAACCGCATAGTCACTCGCGTCGCACATGAGCTCGAATGGTTGTGACCAATCCGGCGGTTGTAAGATTGGGGCCGAAACAAGGGCATCCTTCAACCTGTTGAAAGCATTAATACAATGATCATCAATAATAAACTCACAGTCTTTAATCAATAGATTGCTTAATGGCTTTGCTATTTTAGAGAAATCTTTTATGAATCGGCGATAGAATCCGGCATGTCCAAGGAAGCTTCGGACATCTTTGACATTCTTAGGGATCTCTAGCTTTTCGATCACTTCAATTTTGGCTTTGTCGACCTCGATCCCTTGAGATGTCACCACGTGGCCTAGCACTACGCCTTTCTGCACCATGAAATGGCACTTTTCCCAATTCAGCACCAGGTTGACCTCTTTGCATCGCTGCAAAATTTTAGAGAGGTTAGCAAGGCATGAATCAAAACAAGAACCATAAACAGAAAAGTCGTCCATAAACACTTCCATTTCTTTCTCAATAAAATTCGAAAAAATAGCCATCATGGCTCGCTGGAAGGTGGCTGGTGCATTACATAAACCAAAAGGCATACGTCTATATGCAAAAGTACCCCAAGGACAAGTAAAGGTGGTCTTATCTTGGTCACTAGGATGGATGGGTATTTGAAAGAAACCTGAGTAACCATCTAAGTAACAATAAAAAGAGTGATTAGCGAGTCTTTCTAAAAGTTGGTCAACAAAAGGGAGAGGAAAGTGATCCTTTCTAGTCGCCGCATTGAGCTTGCGATAGTCTATACACATCCTCCACCCGGTCACGACTCGCGTTTGGATCAGCTCGTCCTTGTCGTTCTTGACCACCGTCGTGCCTCCTTTCTTTGGGACCACGTGCACCGGGCTCACCCACTTGCTATCCGAGATCGAATAAATAATCCCCGCATCGTGGAGCTTTTGCACTTCTTTTCTGACCACTTCGGTGAGAATTGGGTTGAGCCTTCGCTGCCCGTCTCTTGATGGCTTGTGGTCATCCTCCATGAGGATTCGGTGAGTGCAAATAGCGGGGTCTATCCCTTTCAAATCTTCTATTGAGTATCCAATAGCACCTTGGTGAGCCTTCAAAACTGTCAATAACTTCTCAACCTGCCCTGCATCTAATTCAGAGTTAACAATAACAGGGTACGTTTGATTCGGGCCGAGAAATTCATACCTGAGAGAGGCAGGCAGAGGCTTGAGTTCAACTTTTGGAGGCTCAGTTCGGTCTGGACTAGCCTGGTTCGGGCTGGAGAGGTCCAGAGCCATTGCATCTTCCATCTGGTTGCCTTCAGTTCGACCCGAACTGGGTTGGTTCGACCCGAACTGATCTCCATGAACCTCTTCCCTATCTATAGTTCGACCCGAAGCGTCTGGGTTCGGTCCGAACTGAGGGGCATGATCCACCATTTCATCTAGTTCCTCAGCCTCGATTGCTTCCTGTACTTCAGAAAGAAACTGTTGGTAATCATGGAGAGAAGACTCATACCTTTCCTCAAGGGTCTCCTCAATTGTTGGCTCGATCACCTCGATCCTAAAGCATGTGTCGGCGGAGCTTGGGAACTTCATGGCATGATTGATGGAGAAGTGAAGCTCCTCCTCCCCCACTCTGACCAAGATCGTGCCGTCTCTGGCATCCATCAAGACTCCAGCAGTTCGGAGGAACGGGCGCCCCAAGATGATGGGCACCTCCTGATCTACCTCCATGTCCATGACCACAAAATCTCCCGGCACTAAAAATTTACCGACTTGCACCGGTACATCCTTGAGCATGCCTATCGGTAATCGCTCTGTGGAGTCCGCAAGCTTGATAGATATAGCTGTTGGGCTTAGCTCGCCGAACCCTACCTTTTCATAGACTGCCTTGGGCATGAGGCTGACGCCGGCCCCCATATCGCATAAAGCCTGCTTGATGATGGCATTTCCGATGACGCAAGGGAGAACAAACCTCCCCGGGTCCTCTAATTTGGGCGGCATCTTCCTCAAAGCTTCGCTGCTCCCTTGTGTCAGAGCAACGGATTTCAACTCCTCCAGAGTCAACTTTCCGGTACATAATTCCTTCAAAAATTTAGCATATACCGGCACTTGTGTCACCGCATCCATGAAGGGGATCGTGATCTTCATCTCCTTCAAAATCTCCCAGAATGCCTTGAATTGGGCATCCTCTTTGCTCTTTCTCAACCTCTGTGGGAATGGGACGGAAGGTTGGTAAGTGGGTGTGACTTGGGCGCTCTTTTCTCTGTTTTGGCCGGCCTGCACCTTTGGTTCGGACCGAACTGGAGGTGGTTCGGGTCGAACAACCTTGGGTCCAGGTCGAACAAGCCTCTTGGCTGGCCCTTCAGTCTCTGGTTCGGACCGAACAGGGGAGGGTTCGGGTCGAACTGGACTGGTGAGGGGCGGCAATGGTGCTATCTGCTGCAAAATGGGCTCTTCGTCAGCTGGTTCGGCCCGAACTGGGTCTGCTTCAAGTCGAACTGAGGGCTGATCAGCTGTTTCTGCCGGCATGGGCGGGTCTTCGTACTGCTTCCCGCTTCTCAAGGCATGGAGGGCCTTGCAATCGGCATTCGGGTTGACTTGGGGCTGCCCTGGAAGCTTCCCTTGCTCCTTGGCGAGATGTGCCTCCAGCAAGCGCTCCATCCTCTTTATTGCCCCTGTGTTAGATTTCAATTCATCAACATCAGACTTAATTTCCAGATTAAATTTAGTTTGGCCGGCCATAAAAGTATGGACAAGTTCAGTAAGTTCGCCAAAGGCGGACTTCCTTTGAAAGGGCTGGTCTCTATTGTTAGTGAACTGATTATTTCTATTAAAATTTGAGGGGCCTGGGCCGGTGTACGGGTATTTTTGACCAAAGTTCCCGTTAATAGCATTGACTTGAGGACTGTCGGTCTCGGGTTTAGCCAAAGGGCAGTCGACAGAAGTATGCCCCTCCTCGCCGCAACATCCGCATTCTCCTTTGTTAAGATGCGAGCCTTGTGCGGATTGAAACGCGGCAAGCTCCGTCTCGAGCTCGGCGATCCTCTCGTCCTTGGTTGTGACGCTGTGCACTTGCTGCCTCGGGTTTTGTCGGCGAGAGCTGACCATCGGCATCCAATGGTATTGCCTCGCACATCGGTCAAGTAGCTCTCTTCCGGCTGCTGCATCAAGCCGTAGGAAACTTCCACCTGAAAGAGAGTCAAGGTTGATCTTAATATTATCATACAAACTGTTATAAAAAGTTTTAACTATCAACCATTCTTGAATCCCATGATGGGGGCACGAGGTTTCTAGATCCCTAAACCGCTCCCAAGCATCACTCATAGGTTCATCCTCTTTTTGTTGAAAGTTGGTAATTTTCCTCCTTATTGAATCAGCCCTGTCGGTTGGAAAGTATTTGTCAAGAAAGGTTTGAGCCATGTCATCCCAAGATCTAATTGACCCCTTTTTCAAAGTTTTGTACCACTTTTGGGCTTTGTCTTTGAGGCTAAACCTAAACAGCAAGAGTCTAACAGCCTGTTGTGGGACCCCATTCATTTTAATAAGTCTAGTATAATCAAAAAAAGTTTGAAGATGAGCATGGGGGTCCTCGTGGTCGTTCCCATGGAACGGGGTTTGTTGGACCATAGTCACGTGGGCGGGGGCGATCTGCATGTTGTTGGCATCGATTCCAGGGATGACAACCGGCCCTGCCACGTGCTTGGCCCTCGGAGCACAATACTCCATGAGAGATTTGTTGGGGTTGTCGTCCTCCCCATCAGAGTTGTTGCCAACGCTCTCATCATCATTAGTCCATCTGCGACGCTCATCGTCGAATTCTCGTCGTTCTCGCTCTAATTGGAGCCTGAGTTGCTCCAAGCGCTGTGTCTCGGCCGCGATATCAACTTGAGGGTTGTTCGCTGCCATGGTAGCTCCTGCTTCTCTCTGCAATGGGTTCAGTTCGGGTCGAACTGTAGCTGTTCGGGTCGAACTGGAGGTCGAAGAGGACCCTGGTTGCTGCGCTTGGTTGATTACGCGAAGAAATTCGACCTGCTGCAACTCTGGATCTTCCTGCAACCCACGGAGAAAATACCTACGCAGAATAGGAGGTTGGGACTTTGATCGAGGCCCCTTCTTCCTTCCTGCCAGTCCTGCAAAATAGAGAGAGAGCAAATATGAGAAAAACAAAAGAAAAGTCTAGTCTCTTGATACTACAATAAGTATCCAATATCAACACCGTCCCCGGCAACGGCGCCAATTTGATGAAGGAATTTAAACCCTAAGTATCAAATAAATTTGTACCTAGAACCTAACTTCACTAGTCGTTTGGAGTAAGGTTTAGGGTCGAACCCAAGGGACGGATTTCTGAGTACCGGACTCACTGGTTCTCAAAAGCTAGACAGATAAAAAGGGATGTTTTTGAGTGAAATAAAGAACTGAAATTAAAATGCAAGAATATAGATATTTTTGGGGTTTTGAACTCTAATAACCAAACTCAGATAATAAAATAAACTAAGGATAAATTTGTGGTTTTTCTAATGATAAAAAGGCGTCCTAGGGATCAGATTTCACTAGGTTTAGCCTCCAGAGAAACCGAAATTAATTGCTTTCACAATTAATTCGAAGACCTGAAAATCCTACCTTCAGTTCGGTTCGAACCAGACCAGTTCGGTCCGAACTGAAGGCGTGGATCTGAGTTGTTGATCGGTACACTTGACTTTGACAATGCCACGAGTCTGGACTGGCTGTAACTACAATCCCTAACCCTCAACTTTCGCCTGTCGGGCCAGAAACTAGCACAGGACTCTACTAAACTCGCCCAAGTTCACAAATCCTAAACTTTCGCGTCGGCACAAGTTCACAAAGGTTTTCTACTTGTTTTCTTTGGTTATCTAAACACTCTTTCAAGCTGTTCAGAAGTTCTGCCTTTCAGCACAACTAATCTATCCTTTCAGATCTAAGGCTTAACCTAAACACCTAGCTTACATCTATCGTTCGTTTAAATTTGTAACTTAACCAAACCCTGCAGTAGATTCAGAAGCAAGATAAATCAAACAACAGCAATAAACTAAGCAACAATTAATTTCAAATAGAAAAATAGCATGTCAAGTATCAAGCATATCATAACAACAACATCAAACTAAACCTAAGCTGCATTTTACCCTAAGACTAAAGTAAACTACTCAGACATCGTACTAAAACAACACATAACAACAGTAATAAAGCGATAAAGATACATGTCCATCAATAGAGAAGTAAAAAGCATGAAAAGAAATAACCAACTACTACTTTGCAACTTAAACTTCTCTATCTAGAACTGGGAAGGTGAATGGATGTCAGATCTCGCACTGCTCGCTGCCGTCGCTTCGTAAACAGTTGAAAGATCACAGGAATCGGTGAAGAACTCCAAGGAAGTGTGCCAAATTCGTCCAGAGTCAAGAGAGTCTGCCGTGAGGGCAGAGGGAACCTTTTTATAGAAGCTTCAGGTGCTTGGAGAACAAGCTAGGTCGTCCAGGGCAGAAGATCTTCCAGAAATCAACTTCCCAATGTAGAAAAACATGCCAAAGTTGTCAGTTCGGGGCCAGCCAGGGGTCAGTTCGACCCGAAGAGCAGAATTGCTTCGGGCTGGAGTGGAATGAGAGCTGCCGTGACCAGTTCGACCCGAACAGGATGGGCTTCGGTCCGAACTGGCTACATGTAGTCCGAAGTGAACTGCTGAGATGGCTAAGTCCGATGCAGAGCCTGGTTCGGTCCGAACTGGAGGTGTTCGACCCGAACTGAGGCCTGGACTTAGCGTTTAAGGTGGCATGTGGCCCGCATGACGGTCTGGATTGTGTGCCTAGCGCCAGGAATGAGTCGTCTGGCCTGATTGCAAGCATCCTGAGCTTCTTTGAGTCTGTTTTCCTCTTGTTCTTCATCAATACCTGTATTATAATGAACTAAAGCGACGGCATAGCCGAATCCTGGAAAAACACGAGGAAATGTCAAATAATAACAAGGTTTGGGTCAAATTTAGGTGCCAAGTACGGTCTAAATACCAACAAATAAATGAGATATCATCATACTCATTGTAATATATTGGATTATACATAGAAAATATGCATATAATGTGCAAAATAATGCTTATTCAGAGCATTATTTGTGAATTTCAAGCTATTATGTATTCATTCTAATTTATTTCATCACAATAATATGTATTTAAGATCTTTATATGGTATATGATATAATTAGGATCTTACTTAGTATAAAATATTGGATTATGCATAGAAGTAATGTGCAAATAATCCTTATTCTGAGTATTATTTGATCATTTTAAAGCTATTCCGCACTCATTCTAAGTCAATTTATGACAAAAATGTATATTTGTGGTCTTTATATGGTCTGAAATATAATTCATATCTTAATTATTAATTTTTTTTTATTACACATAGAAAATATGCATAGAATGTGCAAACATTGCTTATTCTGACTTCGGAGCATTATTTCAGTATTTCGAGCGATTCTGCTTTCATTCTAAGTTATCACATCACAATAATATATATTTAAGCTCTTTATAGGTCCAGAGTATAATTCAGATCATACTTCTTGTAATATATTGGATTATACATAGAATATATGCATATAATGTGCAAATAATGCTTATTCGGAGCATTATTTTAGAATTTCAAGCTATTTTGCATTCATTCAAAGTAATTTCATCACAATAATATATATTTGAACTCTTTATAGGTCCAGAATATAATTCAGATCATAATTATTGAAAACTATTGGATTATACATAGAAAATGTGCATATAATGTGCAAATAATGCCTATTACGTTCAATATTGGAGCATTTCAAACGATTCTGCACTCATTCTAAGTTATTTCATCACAATAATCTGTATTTAAGCTCTTTATATGTCTAGGATATAATTCTGATCTTACTAATCATAAAATGAGTATACATAGAAAATACAGCTATAATGTGCAAATAATCCTTATCTTGAGTATTATTTGAGTATTTAAAGAGATTCTGCATTCATTCTATGTCATTTGAACATGATAATATGTATTTGAGGTCTTTATGAGGTCTAAAATATAATTCAGATCTTAATTATTAAAAATACCGGATTATTCATAGAATACACGCGCATAATGTGCAAATGTTACACATATTCTGGGTATATTTTGCCCATTTTTAGCTTTTCTGCAGTCATTCTAAATTATTTCCTTACCAAAAAATATATTCAACTTTTTATTTTAGTTAGAAAATAATTCAGATCCGACTTGTTGTGATATATTGAATTATACATAGAGAAGAAGCATATAATGTGCAAATAATGCTTATTCTGAGCATTATTTGTGCATTTCAAGCGGTTCTGCATTCATTCTAAGTTATCTCATCACAATAATATGTATTTAATCTCTTTATAGGTCCAGACTATAATTCAGATCATATTTATTAAAATTTACTGGATTATACATGGAAAATAAACATATATTGTGATGCTTATACAGTGCATTATTTGAGCATTTCAATCGATTCTGCACTCATTCTAAGTTATTTCATCACAATAATCTGTATTTAAGCATATATGGTCTAGGACATAATTCTGATCTTACTTATTAAATAGTATTGGATTATACACAGAAAGAACAGATATAATGTGTAAATTATCCTTATTCTGAGCATTATTTGAGCATTTATAGTGACTCTGCATTCATTCTGGGTCACTCAATCACGATAATATAAATTTGAGGTCTTTATATGGTCAAAAATATAATTCAAATATTAATTTTTAGAAACTATTGTTTTATAAAAAGAAAATAACTATATATTGTGCAAATGTTGCATATTCTGTTCATTTTTTGCACATTTCTAGCGATTCTACAGTTAAAATATATTTAAGGTCTTTATTTTTTCTAGAATATAATTTAGATCCGACTTGTTGTAATATATTGGATTATACATAGAAAATATGCATATAATATGCAAATAATACTTATTCAATGAATTATTTGAGCTTTTCAAGTGATTCTGCATTCATTCTTAGTTATCAGATCATTAAATCTATATTTAAGCTCTTTATAGGTCCATAATATAATTCATATCATACTTATTGTAATATATTGGATTATACTTTTAAAATATGCATATAATGTGCAAATAATGCTTATTCGGAGCATTATTTTAGCATTTCAAGCTATTGTCCATTCTAAGTTATTTTATCACTATAATATAGATTTAAGCTCTTTATAGGTCCAGAATGTAATTCAGATCATACTTATTAAAAAAATATTGGATTTTACATAGAAAATAAGCATATATTGTGCAAACAATACTTATTATGTGCATAATTTGAGCATTTCAAAAATTTTTGGCCTTATTTTAAGTTATTTCATCACAATAATCTGTATTTAAACTCTTTATAGTCTAAGATATAATTATGATCTTACTTATTAAAAAATATAGGATTATACATAGAAAATAAGCTTTATTTTGAGCAATATTTCAGCATTTAAAGAGATTCTGCACTCATTCTAAGTCATGTAATCACGATGATATATATTTGAGATCTTTATATGGTCTAAAATATTATACAGATCTTAATTATTAACAATATTGGACTATACATAGAAAACGAGCACATAATGTGAAAATGTTGCATATTCTTTGTATTTCTTGCATATTTCTAGCGATTATGTTGTCATTCTAAATTATTTCTTTGCAAAAAATATATTTAACGTCTTTACTTTAGCTGGAATATAATTCAGATCCGACTTGTTGTAATATATTGGATTATACATAGAAAATATGCATATAATGTGCAAATAATGCTTATTATGAGCGTTATTTGAGCATTTCAAGCGATTATGCATTCATTCAAATTTATCTCATCATAATCATCTATATTTAAGCTCTTTATAGGTCCAGAATACAATTTTGATCATACTTATTGTAATATATTGGATTATACATAGAAAATATGCATAATGTGCAAATAATGCTTATTCGGAGCGTATAATCCGTTATTTTGAATTTGAAGTGATTATGCATTCATTTTATGTAATTTTATCTCAATAATCTATATTAGTGCTATTTATATAGTCTAGAATATGTTTCTAATCTAACTTATTCACAAAAATTTAAACATTTCAAGTGATTTTGCTTACATTTTAAGTCATTTAATCGCAATAATCTATGTTTAAGCTCATTATATAGTATATAATATCTTTCTGATCATACTTATTCAAAATTATTGGATTATACATAGTAATTATGCATATAACGTGAAAATAATGCAAATTCTGATTATCATGTAAACATTTCTAGCGATTTTTCTTCCATTTTGAGTCATTTGATCATTATAATCTATATTTAAGCTCTTTATTTAGTCTATAATATATTTCTGATCTTACTTATTAAAAATGATTGGATTATAGATAGTAATAACGCATATAATGTGCAAATAATGAATATTCTGAGCATCATTTGAGTATTTCAAGTTATTTTACATTCATTTTAAGCCATTTGATCACAATAAACTAGATTCAAGCTCATTATAAAGTCTAGAATATGTTTATCTTGCTTATTCAAAATGATTGGATTATACATTGTAATTACTCATATAATGTGCAAATAATGAACATTCTTTGTATCATTTCAGCATTTCAAGCTATTTTGCATTAATTTTATGTTATTGGACATCCAAAATCTTTATTTAACCACTTTATATACTCTAAATATGTTTATAATCTTACTGATTTAAAATTATTGGATAATACATAGTTATTACGCTTGTAGTTTGTAAATAATGCAAATTCTAAATGTCATTGGACATTTGAAGCCATTTTGCATTCATTTTAAGTCATTTCATCTAATAATTTATATTTAAACTATTTATATAGTCTAGAATATGTTTCTGATATTACTTATTCAAATGATTGGGTTATACTTAGTAATTAGTAATTACGCATATAATGTGAAAATACTGAATATTCTGAGCATTATTTGAGTATTTCGAACGATTTTTCATTAATTTTAAGTCATTTTATCACAATAATCTAGATTTAAGCTCTTCATATAGCCTAGAATATGTTTATGATTTTACTTATTCAAAATAACGTTTTATACATAGTAATTACGCATGTAGTGTGCAAAATTGCAAATAATTCAAATTCTGTGTATAATTTCAAAATTATACACATAATTTGAATTATTTGCACACTATACGGGTAATTACTATGTATAATCCGTTATTTTGAATTTGAAGTGATTATGCATTCATTTTATGTTATTTCATCTCAATAATCTATATTAGTGCTATTTATATAGTCTAGAATATGTTTCTAATCTTACTTATTCAAAAGGATTTAAGCATTTCAAGTGATTTTGCTTACATTTTAAGTCATTTAATCGCAATAATCTATGTTTAAGCTCATTATGTAGTATAGAATATGTTTCTGATCGTACTTATTCAAAATTATTGGATTATAAGTAGTAATTACGCATATAATGTGCACATAATGAATATTCTGAGCATTATTTGAGCATTTCAAGCAATTTTTCATTCATTTTAAGTCATTTGATCGCAAAAATCTAGATTTAAGATCTTTATATAGGCTAGATTATGTTTCTGATCTTACTTATTCGAAATTATTGGATTATAATTATGCAAATAATGAGCAAATAATGCAAGTTCTTATTATCATTTAAACATTTCAAGCGATTTTGCTTTCATTTTTAAGTCATTTGATCATTATAATCTAGATTTAAGCTATTTGTATAGTCAGAATATGTTTTTTATCTTACTTATTCTAAATGATTGGATCATACATAGTAATTATGCATATAGTGTGCAAATAATGCAAATTATGAGTATCATTTGAACATTTCAAGTGATTTTGCATTCATTGTCATTTCATCACAATAATCTATATTTATGGTTTTTTCTATAGTCTAATGAATATATTTCTAATCTTACTTATTCAAAATGATTAAATTATACATAGTAATTACGTGTTGGAGTTATGTCCTAGAAGTCAATATTTAATGACTTAATTTCTTAGTTTATGTTATTGATGATATTTGATCATTTGTTCCTAGAGTTTATTATTGACAGATCATTCAGGTTGAGGATCTGAATTGTAGATCTTTGTGGATCATTCATTAGAATGACAATAATAAATCTAAATTGTCCATAATCTTGATAATTAACAAGGAACATTAATTGTCATAAAATATTAGTATGCAAGTTAAGTGATGATTAAGTTCTACAAATCATATGTAAGGAGTTACCAACTTAATTGCATATGTGTATGTTATTGGAACATAGTACAGGACCTGACCCAATGAAATAAACATATGGATTGTGTTATGTGTCATTATTTATTTCATATGAGTTTGATTCTAAGTTTGAGATGTTCAATTTTTCCACATGAGGATATGTTCTATAAATATCGTCTAACGTTGATTCCTGATAAAGGCTGTTATACGAACTTTATTTATGCTCTCTTGAATTGTACGGGGAAAAGTTGTTCATCAAGAAAACCGTATGTCCCTCATTAGTATACCTAGTGAGTGATGATATCTATTTGGGCCCCTTGATGGAGTTAGATCGTATGCATGCAAACTAGACGATCAACTCTAGATCAAGAAATGTATAATCTGCAAGAATGACACACTCCTATCTTGGATTATACAATGATATCATGTGACATAAGAATCAAACAAGGAAATACTTTTATTTCTTATGCAGGATTGAGATATTGTAGCAGTACATTATTTATGCGAATTGGGAATCATAACGTGTTGCTAGATACCGCTTATGATTATTGGAAATAAATAGTGATTTATTCTCCATGGCCAACATAGCATAAATCCTCAAAGGGTCACACAAATAGGACTTTGATCACACAATGCATTATCTATTTATTCCCAATAGTGAGTATTGCGGAAATATGATAAGTTGATTAATTAATTATATACTGTTATGAATCGTTATAATCAATTAAGTCAAAGAGATCATATAGAAATAAATTAATGCATTATCTAATCCTAAAATAATTATTAATGAGTTAATAATTAATTTTAGATCAATACATTTTAATATAAATAGTTATTGATTAATTGGGTCGTTATTTGATATAAAAATGTATAGCCCAATTATAGAGCAAACTAATGAGACTTTTAATTAGGTGAATTAAAGACCCAAATGAGTGTGAGAAGTGGCCCAACAAGGGCCCAATTCGTGGCTGCCCCTAGGGTGACAAGATGTGTAATTTTGGGAAAGTTTTTCCTAGGGTTTGAGCTCTATAAAAAAATCCCTTTGGAGGCTCCAAGAGTTAGCTTTCTCTTACCTCTCTTTCTTCCCCTTGTGGCTGCCACAAACCACATCTTTTCTCCCTCTTTTGCTCATGTGTTGAGCTCTCTTTTCCACTTAAAATAAAAGATTTAATTGCTAGAAAAGAGAGAGCTAATGAGATTAGGCTTGTTCTTGGATGTACTAGCGTATACTTGAGAACGTGGTTAATCTCCTTGGTGGACTCGAGGCCGGCGACACAACCATGGTGGTGATGGTGGAGGAGGCACGCCACCAACTCCAAGTGATTTGGATTGCCTCACAAGAATGATTTGTGAGAGGTATAAACGATTCTCCTACATTTTCTCATGAAATTACTTGTGAATGGCCTTAAGCCTAGATCTCTTTTGCTTAATTGTTGTTTGAGCTAATTGTTAGTTTAAAAATTGAAAATTGAGCACTTCTTAACATTACACATATAATGTGTAAATAATGAATATTCTAAGTATCATTTTAACATTTCAAGTGATTTCACATTCATTTTAATTCATTTGAAAGTTTTGTACGTTCATTCATAATATATCAATAGTTAGATAATTTCTACAATCACCTTTTTTGTCTTTTACGCGATCAACCTCTTAACATGCAAAGTGCACATCATCTCCCCTTTCCAAAAATAGAAGGCGCTCTTTCTATATCCCATCTTCCTCCAGTTCTCTCCCTCACCCTCAACTCTCCCTTTTTCCGTCAACTTTCGTCTCTTCTCCCCTTCTCTCTTTTACGCCTCCATTATCCTCACCTTCATTGCCTTCTCCCACACTCCGCCCCTGCCATCCGACCTCTTCATCCATGACGTCTCCTTCACCATCTACTCCATCCCTCGTCTACGACACTCCACCCTCACTTTCAACTCTTATCCCTGCGTCTTAGTCCCCTCATTGTGATTTTTCCCCAAGACTACAAAAGTTATAAAAACATTCGACATATACAGTAAAAAACAATAATAGATACACTTATAAGATACTCTTATAATATATACCCCCTTATATTATGTGCTAGAAAAGGATTCTCACATGTTAGATGAACTTACGGACCATAAATAAATCTTGATATTTATAATCAGATCCGCTGAAGTTGCACATGTTCAATCTAAAAGCTTTTTATCCAGGAAATGAAAAGAAGAGGCTTGATCCCTAAAAGTCAGAAAGAAATGAAATTGAAGTCCAAGTTTATTATTTTTAATCCATGCAGTGCAATTGAGTTTGATGAGATTGATTGCTTTGAGACGAATAATATCTGATTGATAACTTGTGGCGTTATGGTTTGATACGATCTTTAATTACTTGTGTTTCTGTTCGGTTTTAATTACTCATTTGTTATATCTCATTGATACACTTATAAGATGCTTCCTTATTATAACTAACTGAACAATTACAATTATTACTTACTTCCTTATTATATCTAATGGATACACTTATACGATACTTCTTATTATAACTAACTAAACAATTACATTTATAAGTTACTCATTTATTATAAGTAACTATATATGTAAATATGACATACTCCTTTATTGTAATTAAACTGAACAAATGCACTTATTAATTACTCTTTTATTATCACAATTTAAAAGGTATAAAATAGAGGATCTTATGCACTTTTAGATGGACATGAGATGAGATAAACAGGTGACAAAGAGGTTAGAGAAAAGGAAGAAAGACGAAGAAAAAATACACATGTTGAGGGATAAAAAAAAGGAAAATGGAGGTGCGAGGAGAAAGCAGAAAGCGAAGGAAGAGGAAGCAGAGAAAGAAAGTAGGAGCCGAGGTGGAAACACATAAGTAGAGGAGGAATAAGACGGGAGGGAGCAGAGAAGACACAAAATGAAGAGAGAGGAGAGAAAGGTGTGCAAAGATAGAAGAAGGGAGGGAAGGTCGCTGTATAGTGCTGGAGATGATGGTAGGAAATAATTTTCAAATAATTTGATGCATTTTTCATTTAAAATATACATCTAAAAAAAATTCTACAAAAAATATGCATAATAACGTAATAAAAAATGCATATAATAACTATTTAGAGTAAAAAAATGCATCTTTTTGACGTTAGTCGATGGCTTTGTTGTCAAAGACCAGAGGACCCGTTGTCATAATAGTCATTGGTGCAGGACCTATTATTGCTTCCTACCATTCACTGATATGCCATCCATGTAATCCAGAGGGAGCGCACCCCTACTTTCTTCAGCGCGTCTCTTTCATCCCATCTTTCTTTGATGTCTATTCCCTCCCACCCTTTCTCCCTTCAGATATCTTTTCTCCTCCCTTTCGCTAGCGCCTTTCCCTTCCTTTCAATGCGTCTTCTTCTATATATCTCTTCTATTGTGTGCTGTCTACTCCCTTCTTTGTTCGTCTTCATTCTCCTATTTTCATCTTCGCTCATTCCTCATTTCTTTTCTACTCCTTTATTCTTTTTTATAATTCTATATTCCTTAACAGTTACTAATACTAAAAATTATTTAAAATATATAGTTGTTCAGTTTGTTTAATAAAGGAGTATATATAATCTACTCAGCTAGCAATACTAAGAGAATCTAATAGCCAACAAAAATAGGGAATAAAGGAGAAAGAAGCGGGGATAAGAAGCCTATTCCTTATACCACTTCTCCATAGGAAGAGGAAAGAGTGCTTATTCCCATCTTTATCCCATGTTTAGCTATGCTCTTCCTTATTCCTTCTCCCATCTTTCTTATTCTTGGTACAACCAAACACACCAGTTAATTATAACAAGACTATGTAATGGATATAAATGTGCAGTTAGTTATGACAAAAAGGTATGTAAAGTTTACTCAGTCAGTAATACCAAGAGAGTATCTAATAGATGTATCGTTTACTATGTTATTTGTATGTATTTACCTAATTTTTTGCTAAGCTTATTTTTGTTATTTTGTTGTTGTAATTGTTCACTTTGCTTCTTGTTTATCTTATTTTTGTATATGTTCAGTATATTCATTGTATATGTTCAATTTATTTTTGTATATGTTCACTTTATTTTGTTGTATATAATAATTTTGAGAAAGCAATATAGAGTTAACAAAGAGAGGCAAGAAAAAAGAAGGCGAAGATAAAAAAAATAAAGATAGAAGTCATGAGAAAGTGGCAAAGGTAAGAAATGGAGGGGGTTGAGGCGAGGGAAATGAGATGAAGAAGAGAGAAAGAAAATGAAGGGGAGTGAGAAGAAAGTGGGAAGAGGTGAAGGGAAGAAAAAAAGAGTGAGACTGAAGAAAAGCAGAGAAAGAATGACAGAGGAAGGACAAGTAGAGTGTCTTTCATTTTGGTCTGCAATGACTACAATATCCTTTTTATTTTGGATTGGATGACGTTTAGATGATAAATCTTTGACGACGGTTAACATTCCCGGGTGGCGCGCGGTGCGCCTCTGTACAAGGCAGCTTGAACATGTTTGACGGCCTGAAAGTTTGCCGAAAGTTGCGGATCCGATTTCGATCTGCAAGAGTCGGATCGTGTTTTCAAAACGCACAAAAATATGGGCTTTATTGAGGCTTGGAGTCTATATTACAAATGATTGCTGAATCAAACGGAGAAAATTAACCCAACCCGTTCATTCACAGGCGGCCCATTTGGAGAGTCCGAATTGTGTTCCTCTCCTTTCCAATAACACGAATTTGACAGAGTGAGGATAATCTGGACCGTAAATTTGAGATCGAACTGTCTTAATTAACACCGATGGATCCTCGATGGGTCCAATTTTAAAACGCAGTAGTGAAGAGGATCCGGAGAACGGAGGCGAGTTGTCAACCGAGGCGCAGGGGCAGTTTGGTCTTTGTGTCGTAAGAGAGGCCGTGGTATAAGAAGAGACCCGTCGGCCTTTGTTCCCCTTTCGGATCTAGGGTTTTGACGTCTCTGCTTGAAGCTACCTAGGGTTTAGCCACTCTTTCGATCTCTCCTTTTTCTCTCTTCTCTCGACCTAAACACCAGCGCAACCATGACGGCGCAAACGCAAGAGGAGCTCCTCGCCGCCCAGCTCGAGCAACAAAAGATCGAGGTTCCTTTCTCTTTCTCCCCTTCCTTTCGATCCGATCCTTACATTCAGTTCCTTTATTTGTAGAGGTTCCTTTGGATTATTCATTAGTGAGAATACTTGAGACAGATGGATTTGTCACGCTCTTGATTCTGTTATGGGAGCAATTAATTGGGGAAATAGTCTAGATCTGGCATTTGTTTTAGTTTGTATCATTCATGATTTACCGTAATCCAGCTTCCTTGTATTTTGGTATTTGTTTTAGTAATTTCAGTATAAAATTGTTGGTTCCTATTAAAAAATATCATCTAAAATATGTTCTAATGGTTGGTTAACTTTCTTCATTTTAATTACCATATTTTGTACTCTTTTTTTTATTTATTTTACAAAAATGCATGCAGAATGAGGAGCCAGTTGTTGAAGATGACGACGAGGATGACGACGACGATGATGAGGATGACAAGGATGATGATGATGTTGACGGTAATTATATATAATCTTGTATAATTTTCATTTTCCTTTCTGACATCCCAATTTCATCAACAAGAAGCAAGATGTAATAATTGTCTTTATGTATTTTATGGTTGTTTAATAACATCTGTATGGCAACTTTCAGAGTTATAGACAACAATATAAATAAATAAAAATGATAAATTGTTCTGACTTCCATTGGTGTCAGCTGTTAATTAGAAACAACTCTCATAGTTAATGCAAGGACATTATTATTATTATTTTAAAATATTTACAATATTTATTGTGTGCAAAGCAGGGCATGTTGATGGAACTGGCAGGTCAAAGCAAAGTAGGAGCGAGAAAAAGAGCCGCAAGGCAATGCTAAAGCTTGGCATGAAACCTATCCCTGGTGTTAGCCGTGTCACTGTTAAGAAGAGCAAAAATGTGTGCTCTCTCTCTCCCACACTTACCTTTATTGTAGTTCCATGACAACTTCTATGTATTTTCCCACTTCTGAATTTGAATAACCTGAACTATAGCACCTCTTGACATGATTAATTAGTGTTGATCAACACAATCATCCATCAGTCTTTGTAATTGATTGTTTTTTTTCCAACTGATTTTCTTTCAACAGTTGGTTCTTAAAGCAAAAATACCTAAAATATTACCTTACAAGGATTTTAATTGAAGCACTTAAATGGGAGACTCTCTTATTTGTCGTTGTATGTTTCTTTGGTCCAGTGCTTGTTAGTGGCTTGGATCAGTTTGGTTATATGGACAGAGTAATTGGTAGAGATGCACTAATTTATCGTTACTAAAATCACTGACAATGTTATGATTCTTACTAACAATCATCTGATTTCTGCAGATCCTATTTGTTATCTCAAAGCCAGATGTTTTCAAGAGCCCGACATCTGACACTTACGTGATTTTCGGTGAGGCGAAGATAGAGGATCTGAGCTCGCAACTTCAGACCCAGGCAGCAGAGCAGTTTAAGGCTCCTGACCTGAGCCACATGGTCTCCAAGCCTGAGACATCAGCGATTGCCCAGGATGATGAGGAAGAGGAGGTCGACGAGACTGGCGTTGAGCCCAAGGACATTGAGCTTGTCATGACCCAGGCCAGCGTGTCTCGGGCGAAGGCCGTGAAGGCTCTCAAGTGCGCTGATGGAGATATTGTATCTGCCATAATGGAGCTCACCAATTAGCTGGGTCATGTTTGTTTTTATTAGAGGATAAATTTTAATTTTGAGTTGGGTTTTGTCATTTTTGGTGCTTTGGAGAGTGCTTTGTTACTGAGGTTGATGTTTTATGTGCTGGGACCGCATCTTTTGTTGTATGAGGAATCGTCCATGTGTTCTTCTAATGGTGACGACTCTTTTGCTGCTTTAGCAGTACATTATGAGGCTTGTTTGGCTATATTTTGTCGATGGAAAACTTCAGTAATGCACTCTGAGCGCACGCGCACACACGCACACATAGGTAGGTATCTGGTGCCTCACCTCACAATGTGGGCTTATTACCTATCTTGGGGCTAGACAAATATGTTTCTTTTCCAGCAACTATAAGACTTATCTTGCTACGTTAGAAGTGTGACCGTTTCTTTAAATAAAGGTAAATGATATTTCTACTAAAGGACAGAAATTTATGTGATAAAAATAAATTAATGAATCTAGGTGTTGTCGAGAGGTCAAATCATTTTTAAAGAGAACTTTTGTCTTCCATATTATGGACCAAACGTTTTTACAAACTTTAGCATCTCACGTAATTGCTTTAGTGGGATTGGCAAAATTCCTGAGTTTGCCTAATTTCCTTGAAAAATTGGAACCATAGAAAAATGGGTCCTTCGAATCCGATTTAACTGTCTAGCTTCATCTCTTCAATCACTTCGGCCGTGATCACAATGATTTTTACTCGGGATTTTATTTCATTTTATTTCATTTGAATTGATTTCGTAAGATTTCATATGATTTAATTAGACATAATTACATAGAAATCTCAATCAAATGACATCAAATTGCTCATTGTGATCCAAAATTTTCCAATGAAATGAAATGAATTGAAATCATACGTTAAAAAAAAGGGATTGTGATCAGGGCCTTCGAGTGTTCTAACACACGACAAATTGAGAAGCCTTTAATTCATATATAAATTCTTATAAGGCCACTCATGTCAAATACTAAGGTCATGCTTCATGGCACACATCAATCATTGTCTTTTATTGATACCTCATCTACCTCTTATGGAATAATTCTTACACGAGGATTTATTAATTAGTGACAAAATTAAATCCAAAACAACTAAATCACAAAACATATAAACATTATAAAGCCAATCGATTAAAGGTGATATTTGATGTAAAGATATAACTTCAGTAAATCAGGAAAGATTAGCGTTCATTGCTTAGTTCCATGAGGGTTCCAACGACAATCATCGTTTAACTTCCAAGTTGGTGAGCATTGCTTTTATTTTCGCTGATGCACTAAAGGATCACTTGCAAATATCTATCAAGATAGAAAAGCAATGTCAGATTAAGAGACTATGAGTAAAAAACAAGTGATAACTTTCCTAGCTCTAAGTAACTTGCAAACATCCATTAAACAAGCGAGAACATTCCCCCTAATTAACTGGCAAAAAAAAAAAACATCCATTTTTATTTTATTATCCTAAACAAAACTAATTTTATTATAGCACATATTTGTTGATAGAATCCGTCAATTAGTCAATTCGATTACCCATGCATTTCAGATTTGCATCAGAATTTTTTGTTGGTCAATTATATATTATCAATTTAGGATCCATTCGGTTTATGATTTTAACTATTTGTCAATATACACCTGCATCCTTATCTGCTTAATAAAATACACACTGTTCGTCACAATACCGGTCTGTTTCAATGTCCTTGGTTTTTTTAAAAAAAATAAAATAAAAGAAATGATAGTATATGTTGTGGGTTAATTTCGGCCGTCCTAAATATGAACCCTCTCCTAATAACTAATAAGTGAGAGCAATAGTAGTGATTAGTAATCCGTACACACTCTGAGCAGGTGTAAAAGGAGAGATGAAATTATTTAATTAATTAATTCGGTCCATGGAGAAGTAAAAGGAGAGATCAAATTAATTGGGGATAAGGAATTGCGGCACAGTGTGTGTGTGTCTGTGCTTCTGACAGGTGGGGAACATGCATAGTGCTTTAAGAGAGAGAGAGCGCTTAGTAATAGTAATCTAAAGATTACATTGCCCAAAATCGATGGATCGGGCCAGCATAGGAGGGGGTTATAACTAGGTAACATATATATGGAAGGAAATGGCGAAAGAAGGAAACGCGGTCAGATCATTTTTGTAATTGTGTGACATAAAAAAGGAATAATAAAAAAGGAATAATTGTTTATCAAAAAAAGGAATAATTGCGTAGCGCTTACGTCGGGGACAGTGACAGCTGTCAGACCATTTTTGTGTCTTTAAATAGAGGAGTCGACCATCGTCCAAGACCGACTCTGCTCCTTTTGTCTCTCTTCGAGTCTTCCTTGCTAGTTTATGTTTCATCTCTCGTTCTATCATCGCTTCCTCTCTCTTGCTAGTTGCTAGTTTATGTCGATGGCACCATCGATTCTTCCTCGCTCGCTTCAGTCCCTGGGAGAAAGGTATAAATATTGTGCAATTTCTTTCCACGCTAGCTTCTCGCTCTCTGTAATTAATCTTGAATATAAAAATATATATATGTTTGAAATTCATCCATTATTAATTAATACTCTTCCAATATATTGTATTGTGTACGTTCAATTACTTGATCATTACTTTTCCAATTATCATCAATTAATTAATCACTACTTTCCAAAATTATATATAATCAATTACTGAATTACCAATATTGATTCTATTCTGTTACTACAAACCTTTCCACACATTAATTAATTATCTCCCTCTACCTATTTCTGTTTGATTTATGAATGAATGAATCCATCCTTTCTTTCTTGCAAACAATACATTTATTTATATGTATAATATGCAGGGGGTCCATCTATTTCTCTACAATCAATTAACACAAATTTATTAAATCCACTGCTACACTACTGATTTCTAACTCTTTACCTCTTCTACCCCAGCTCTCCCTACAACCAAACCGACTACTATCAACACCTCCTTGCGCCCAGTTTCTGTACCAGTACACCCTCCGCACCCGCCTTACATGATTACTATCAATTTTTGGCAACAAGCACAGCTACGCAGCCTCCACTGGAGGATGTGGCAGACGACGGGTTGATCGGGGATGCTGTGGCAGATGACGGCCCGGATCCTGACATTAATGTTGACAACAAAAGGTTATTTGATCATCTTCTTTTAGAGTAAAAATGCCAGTTAAATTTAGGAAAAATTGATTTATATAAATGTTAAATTTTGAAACCAAAGATTTAGGATTATTAAATTAGAATGTCTCTTCTCTGTTGAGAAACAACACATCTAAGCAATGAGGTGCAAATTTTGTTGCTTTGTTAATTATGTTGCCTTAAATCCTGACTCTAATTCTCATACCAGCTTTCCCAATGTGTACCCTGCCTACTTGGAATCTCAGCGAATCATGGCCAATCCGGCTGATAATGTGCCAACTGGTGGGCTGTATTCCCATGCCACACTCAAGAGAGAAAGGTGACTTTTGACTTCTGCTCTCAGTAAACTAAGAATAGTTCTCTTAAAACCAATGGTTTTTGTATTTATAATCAAAATTTGTAAAATCAACTGTTAATCACAGAACAAGTTTTTGTTGTGTCTGGATTTTTTGGGCCAGTGTAACTGTACCTGGTATGACAGCCATCAATCCTCCATTTCATGAATTAATGATGAGATAACCACAAATTAAAGCAGGTGAGTTGCATACTAGAAATTATTTAGGTAGTTAGCTGGTATGGTACCATTAGAATGAGATGTGTTTTTTCCTGTGTTTTCTTTATGTATCCCAGCTTATCCTGAAACTTAGTAAATTGGGGGTCTGGTTGTATAACTATGCTCGAAATTGACTGGAACATACCGCAGGTCCACAGACCTAGACCACAATACCTTGTATGACACCAACATTGGGCACTGGTATTTTGACCCTTATTTAAATGTCAACCCATGCAAACACCGGTGTATATTTCTTTCTTTTGTTTTCTTTGTCTATTTTGCATTTTTGATCTGTATTTATACACCTAACTCTAGTTCTTGTACTAGGGATCCTTCTGAGAACATAAATAGCTCCACTATGGACCATTATGGATTTCTTCACTGCTCTGCCACTTCACAGCAATATGATGACTTGGCATATAATGGGTCCTACTACTACACTCCAAATAAGACACGGAGGTGATCATTAGTTACCTTTCAGGAAAATAATTACTACTTTACATGTAAAAAGAATATTTCGAACTCCACTATATATTGCAAGAAATTTCTCTCTTTATCAAATCTGAACCTCAAATCTTAAATTAATCAGTTCAAGGCAAGTGATGCTATCTAATCAGTTCAACTGGTGGAAATATTATCTTTCTTTCAAATTGCACAATTGGTATCTCGGAATCAGTTGCCAAAATTACCATTAATAAATTGATTTTCTTTAGACCATACAGTATGTCTATGTCTATGTGATAATACTTTGCTTTATGATAACTGCAGATTAATGAAGCAAGAGGGAGAAACTGAATATTCTAGATTTTATAGAGAATTATTTGAGGGCATTAGTGCTGGGCAGATTGATATTTCAGATTTTCTTGATGGTAAACTGTCATTCAGTGGATCCCACCTCAACCCATCTGAGGAGATTAGCTTGTATGTTTAGCTCTTTCTCTCTGGCAGACACTTATCTCATCTTCTTACTATATCTTTAAATGATACTGTAGTTCGCTTTTATTTAATGTTATTATATAAAAATCATATAATTTAAGTCTTCATGTATGTACTGTTTTATTTAAAAGGAAAAAAAAACAAATCTTCAATATTGCAACATGCTGCTGATATTACATAAAATTCACAGGCAGGGTAGGTCCTCGGTGGACCCACCCACCTCTTCGGCAGATCTGTTCAACTGCCCAACATCGAACACTAGAAGCTCCGTACCTCTACAACCTTACCCGTGTGAGAACATAAGCAACTTCCCTACCGACCATCATAGATTTCTCCAAAGAAATGCTTCTTCACTGCTCTATGATGATGTGTCCTATGGTGGGCCCTATTACTACACGCCAAATAAGACAAGAAGGTAATGATTAGTTAGAGAATAATTTCTATCTTTAAAAGAAGTTATTAAACCCCATTGTATGTTGCAAGAATAATTTCTCTCTGAACCCATCTCATGGTGGTATTTGCAAGAAAAAAAGGTATTGTCTCTATCTTGTGGCTACATACTTATTCTGATTTTCAAAATTCAGGTTTGTGATGAAAGTTGAGGATGAAAATGCATGGCAAAGGAGTTTTAGAGAATTGGTGGCATCTTGTGAGTACGAAAGCTGGTACTACAACTGTGGCGCAACAGGTGGACTCCAAATCCACTCACATGAAACAGGGACGAGGTATGCAAAATTCTTTCAAATGCTAAAATTTTTATTTCTGAATATCGTTACAAATTCTCATCTCACAAAGCCATTTTGCTACATCACTTTACATTTTATTCCTATCTAACATTAGCCTGAGATATTGGATTAGAATCAAAATTTCCTATTTTCCACACAGGATACAATATTTGGTTTGATTAATTTATCCGATAATTATTGGAAGACCAGCATTATTGTTCTTGTCAGATCAAAACTATATTCTTGTACCTGTATCTCATATGACACTTATTAATCAACTTTTCATGAAACTACATATCAAATACCCAAAATGGAAGAACCATGGAAATGGGTATTGGAATTATGAAGGCACTCTACGCACAATACAATGAGTATGTGATAAGTGTTTTTTTTCTCTTGCATGTATGTGCAACACAAGGACACAATACCTGGTTGTTGAGTGAATTTATATTTTTTTTCATTACATAACTACTTTCTCTTAATGATTTGTCTAATCCTTACTTTTATCTTGTACCAGGAATCTGTACGAGTACCCAGGCAACTCTTCTATGAGTACCCAGCTTGTTGATGACCTGGTATACAGGGGACCCTACTACATTGTACCATGCAATAGAGAAAGGTAACTATTTTTGTTCATGGTCAAGGTCAACTTTAAAAATTAATATTTTGCTTTAAGATAAAACATATTGAGCTTCAATGCGTGTAGCAAGAAAAGCTGTTTTCATGTCTAAACTTAGATTCACATATTATTGACATCTACATATGCAAGAAGCAGATCTACTATCTCGTGATTATTTGAATACTTTGAATCATGAATTTAGGTTGGCGACACAAGTAAAGGATGAAAATGAATGTCAAAGGAGCTTTGGAGAGTTGGGGGAGTCTTGCGTGGCCGAAGGTCAGTACAACTGTGGTGTGTCTTCTGATGGGCCCCATGTCCACTCCCATGAAATGGGGAAAATGTAAGCTAAAGTTTTCTTGTTGCTAGTGTCAGTGCCAAGGATATTCATTGGTCATTTCTATTTATATCTATCCTTGAAAACGCATCTTAAATGTTAGAATTTAGAACTGCTCCAGTACTCTACAAACTGCTGATAGTTTACATTAATATGTGCAACAGGTCATTGGTGGTTGGCACCTTCTCAGAAAATGCAGCGAATGATTTGGTTATGCCTGTAATTTCCAATTCTGACTTGGTCAGTGCGAAAGATGGAGGAGAAGAAGGAAATGGCTTGAAGGCAGGCCCACCTGAAGCACCAACTCGTGTAGCTCGAGAAAGAAGAAAAACTATAACACGGGAGCGAAGAAAACCTATAGCTCGAGAAAGAAGAAGACCTAGGTGGCTAAAAGATTATGTATGAAATTTGGAGCCGTCAATGACTTATTTAATAAACTTGGTGCTATAGTACATTTTTCTTTATTTATACTTATTTTATAGTGATCAGTCTTCTCTGTGAATATATTCAATAAACTTTGAGCTATTGTTATTGCATTTTGCTTTATTTCTTGTTCCCTGTGTACCTAATATATATAGTAACTGAGTTTGAAGTGTTGAAATTTAAGCTTATATATACTTCTATTGTAATTAAAAAAATGAATGCACCAGATATATATTGATGTTGGTAATTGCTAGTTGTGAAGTGCAACTGGTAGAATCAGATGCTGACTCTCTCAACTTTATCTTCGGAATTATGCCAAATTAATCTCAAATAAACCTATACTAGCTTCTTATCAGGAAATAAATTAATCCGTTGATATATATCATAGAAGCACGTTGTCAAACACACAATGCCATGTTTAGGGCCAAGAACATATTGAAATTGAAAATATCATTAGTTTTTAAGATAAGTTGACAGTGGCTGTCAACTGAGAAAATATCATTAGTTGAGAGAGATATTCCATGTAAATAATAACATATCAGAATCTGAGAACGGGCCTGTTAACGGGTTGTGCAGAAGTTGCTCATTAAGTAAGCCAGTTTAACCTATGCCTGCTGTTTTAGCTAGGAATGAAGATTCTTAGCTCAGCCCAATAATTCGACTCTTACTTGGTTCAAGTCACGAAAATAGAATCTGAGCTCTATTCTCTTAATTAATTTTAGTGCAACTGGTAAAATAAGACAATAAATTCCTCAATTTTATTCTAGAAGTTTTGCCAAATTAACCTCTGGTAAGCTTATATTGGTTCATGGCGTGCACGGCACACACAAGGCGCACTTAAACAAAACTAATGCTGTGCCTAAGTAATTTGCTGCTACGAAGTCACTAGATCAATTGTTTTTTTCCATAATTGATTCCTCGAAAAATTGAAGTAAAATTAAAATTTCATTTTCAAATGAACGTTTAATCAACAAATAATATTGTGCTAATTTTATTATTCTTTTAAATTTTAACTTTTAGACAACTTAAGTGCAGTTGAATTGTGCTGCTCTTTCCACTAGTACATATTTGAGGCGAGCTTCTACACAGGAAAACACATCACATTAAATAAAAGTGCAAATAAAAAAGTTTGGGACGATTATTTTTAATTATTTTTTAATAGAGACAGGGACACAGGGAGAGGGACGAAGAATGATCCGAAATTTAGTTACGAATAATCGGGTGCGATCCGCAATGATCCGAAATTTAGTTACGAGTAATCGGGTGTCTCGAAGGAGACAGAAGGGGCGGGTACAAATAGATATATAAGGAGATATAGAAGGAGATATATAAGTGTTGTGGGACTAATAACTCCAACTTGAAAAAACCGGAAGCGGAGGCTAGTTATTAGGTTACATTAGACGCAAGCCAGGCTCCTGAGACCTGAGACCTGAGTTTCCACCTTTCCTTTCCTTTCCTTTCCTTTCCGCCCAAACCCCAGCAGAGCAGCAGAGCATTGTAGCATGTCCCTGCCACCTGACCCCTCCAACCCTCCCTCGGTGTTTAAATTTTGTGCTCTAACTTACAATTCAGTACAAATTGCCTGATGCGTATCATGTAGATGGGGTTATAAATCAGGAGAAGAGATTTTCTGTTGCAAAGCAGCGCTACAGGCCAGTCCCTTTAAAATTTATACACTCTACACTACACACACATTTTCATTCTTGCAGTAATTTCTTTCTCATATATAGTCATACTAGTTTTCCTTAATATTTTTGTTTTTGGGAAAGTATAGGGATCCTGAGGCTGTGGAAACGATGAATCCCTTTGCTGAGCAGGAGGCCTGGGCTTAGCACCAATTTGGTATAATCTGTGTTGTTATTAACTTGTTTTCGATCAACTTTGGTGACACATGCATGGGTTGGTTAAACATTTTTCCTTTGTTTTTATCAGGAAAAGCAACCCTCACATTTCGCTCTAAAAATAGGAAGAAAGCCGCTGAGGACTACGAGTAAGATAACATCATATTTTCGTATTTTCGTTTAGCTATGTCTTTATTAACATTTATCGGATCATATATTTGACTCTACTTATCCTGCAATTTATCTCTAATAATTTTGTTATTGCAGTTACGTTTTTGAAGACCAGATTGATTTTGTCAGAGTTTCAGTTATGGATGGCATCGATGAGGAGCCAAATGAGGCTGAGGAGGCGAAAACTATTTCCAAAGGACTCCAGGTACTCCATTGAAACTTTTTTTACTTTTTGTATTATGTTATATTTTTTATTCATGTGGAGCTCGTTTGCATCTTGAAATGTTTATTTTGGGATCTGGATTCAGGAGCAAAGAAAAACTCTTCCAATTTACCCATATAGAGATGAACTTCTCCAGGCTGTGAAGGATCATCAGGTTTTTACTTATTCTTTTTTTTTTTTTCTTTTAATTAGTTTGTACACTTCAACCACAACCAGAATATATAACTATTAATTAGGCAGAAAACCATACCAAAAAGGGAAAAAAAAGGAAGGCATGTTGCAAGACTAATGTTACACTGCAGACATCCCTAGAAGTTTCTGTATCTATTTCTAGTTTCTGGCTAAGCTTGTAATTCTTTCCTCCTTGGTCCAATGTACATTGTATAATTGATTCTCTCAAGATTCCTTTTTGAAGGTCATAATTATTGTGGGAGAGACTGGTTCTGGTAAAACAAAACAAATACCTAATATCTACATGAGGCTGGCTACACAAAACAAGGGATGGTAAGTTTCTGTATCTATTTCTGGTTTCTGACTTAGCTTGTAATTCTTTCCTCCTCGGTCCAATGTATATTGTATAACTGATTCTCTTCGGATTCCTTTTTGAATAATTATTGTGGGAGAGACTGGTTCCGGTAAAACAACACAAATACCCCAATATCTACATGATTTTAAACTAACTATTTTGCACGACCTTATAATTTATGCAGGTAGCATGCACACAGCCTAGACGTGTTGTGGCAATGAGTGTAGCAGCTAGGGTTTCTCAGGAGATGGGGCCGGGTTAAGCTTGGCCATGAGGTTCATAACCCCCCCTCTTATACATTTTACTTCCAAATTAAAACAGAAGTGAACCTGAATGTTACTGGAAATGTGATCTTTATGTCTTATATGCTTATAAGTCTGGTCATATCATCTAACTGACAGGTTGGGTACTCTATGAGGTTTGAAGACTGCACATCAGAGAAAACCCTTATTAAGTTATTAAGTATATGACAGACGGTATGCTTAGATATAATTTCATTTCATATTGTGTCAATTTCTAATTGGTGAACATTTAGACTAACGATATCATTCCTCTTTCTCGGTTGGGTTTGGATGGAAGTGTTGTGATTGTTAGGTAAACTCAAATTAAAAAAAAAACATGTCGGCACAATACATGTCGGCAAATATGAACAAAAATGTTTGAAGTCAAACATCTCATACATGCTGTTAGGAGCCAGCTAAAAGTCGGCATGATATGAATTTAATTGAGCTGTAAAATTTTGTCTTTCTTGAAAAAGGTCGGCAAATTAAAACCGACTCAATATGCCTATATATACATATAGCTATGTATGTATGAGGAGTGACATATTGTAATAGAGAGAGATATTGTAATTGATATTGTAATTGAGATGGTATGCTATTGTAATTAGAGTTTGAGAGATAATCATTGGAAATGAATATTAGTAATTGAGAGATATTGGAATTGAGTCTCCATATTAGAATTCTATTTGTAACAAATTGGTATCAGAGCCGATGGCGAATACTAGCGTGACGTCGATCGGGCACTTGCCGTTGCCGAAACTAACGAAGTCGAATTACGAAAATTGGTGCATACATATGAAAGCGTTGCTCGGTGCTCAAGATGCATGGGAAGCAGTCGAGATCGGCCATGAAGAGCCGACAGCGGAAGAAGTAGACGCCATGACGGTGGCTCAGTTGAAGGCGTTAAAGCAAAAACGCAAAAGTGATAAAACCGCGCTTTATCTGATTTATCAAGCGGTTGATGAATCCGGTTTCGAGAAAATAGCCGGTGCGACAACCTCAAAGGAGGCATGGGATATTCTAGAAAAGGCATATAAAGGCGCTACCAGAGTCAAGCAAGTACGGCTCCAAACCTTGCGAGGTGAATTGGAGGCCATGAAGATGAAGGAGACGGAAGGAGTCTCAGATTACATCACCCGTGTGCAAACGGTGGTGAATCAATTGAAGCGCAATGGCGAAACCCTAACTGATGCAAGGGTTGTAGAGAAAATTTTGCGATCTTTAACCGACGACTTTGAGGATGTCGTCTGTGCTATTGAAGAGTCGAAGAATCTAGAAGAGATGATTGTCGACGAGTTAGCCGGGTCATTAGAGGCCCATGAACAAAGGAAGAAGAAGAAGAAGAAAGAAGAGTTTATTGAAGAGGCGTTGCAAGTAAAAGCAACAATTAAAGAAGAAGATATTGCGAATGATCGATACGATCGTCAAAGAAGAGAAGACGGTAGAGGAGGCCATGGTTATGGTCAAAATCGAGGTTATGGTCGAGGTCGAGGCCATGAATATGAACGAGAAGAAGACCAAAATAAAGATGAGAGAAGACAGCAAAACTGGCGTTGTAGAGGACGTGGCCGCGGAAGAGGTGGTCGTGGATACCGTCCCGACGTTGACTGTTATAACTGCGGTCGATATGGGCATTATGCGCGATATTGTCGATTGCCAAAGAAGATTGAAGAAAATACAAATCTTATTCAAGAAGAAGAGGGGAATGATGATAATGTTCTCATGATGGCATGCGACGATATTATTTCAAATGACAATATGATTGACAAAGCCTCACTATGGCACTTGAGGTTCGGACATTTAAATGATGATAGCTTAAGAGAGCTAGCAAAGAAGCGCATGGTTCATGGTTTGTCCAGTATAGACTATCCAAAGAAATTTTGTGAAGGATGTGTCCATGAGAAGTAGGCAACAAGCTCATATTCGAAAAGTACGGAATATCGTGCAAATAGAATTCTCGACTTGATACACACCGACATATGAGGTCCGATCACACCCAAATCATTTGGAGAAAAGAGGTATTTTATTACTTTTATTGATGATTATACAAGAAAGACATGGGTATATTTCCTTAAAGAGAAGTCTGAGGCGCTTGAAGTGTTTAAGAAATTCAAGACGATGGTTGAGAAGAGAACGGGTTATTATATTAAAGCGTTGCAGTCAGATAGAGGCGGTGAATTCGTGTCAACTGCTTTCACAAATTATTGCAAAGAACATGGGATAAAGAGAATTCAAATTACTCCCTTGCCACAAGAAAATAGTATAGCGAAAGGAAAGAATCAAACCATTCTCGACATGGTTCGATCGATGTTGAAGAGCAAAAATATGCCAAAAGAATTTTGGGCAGAAGCAGTGCGATGCGCCGTCTATATACAAAATCGAAGTTCTCATGCGAGATTGAAGGATAAAACACCACAAGAAGCTTGGAGCGGAATCAAGCCAACGGTATCACATCTCAAGGTATTTGGTAGCGTGGCCTATGCACGCGTACCAGATCAAAGAAGGAGCAAATTAGATGATAAAAGCAAGAAGTACGTGCTCATTGGATATGATGAGAAGACGAAGGCTTTCAGACTATGTGATCCTATTGAAAAGAAGGTGATTACTAACAGAGATGTGCAAATAAACGAAGAAAGTGCATGGGACTGGAATAATCAAAAGGATGCAATCAATGAAGATAACGAAAGTGATGTGTCAGCCTCTATGCCGACAATAACAAATACAAGTCATAATAGCTCCGATGATGAAGATGAGCCAAGACAACTAGGAATGAGAAGTCTACAAGAGTTATACGACTCAACATGTGAGGCACAATTGGTATGTCTTTCGGCGAATGTCGAACATATTAATTTTAAAGAGCAAACGAGAAATAAGAAAGAGAAAGCTACGAGCATGAAGACAGTTCGACCTCTCATATGGCAAAAGAAATATTCAAAAGATATTGAAAGTTGGAGCAGGATGGACGAGCGTAACCGCATGTCAAGACTTATGAAGTTCAGTTCAAAGCAGTCAACATTTGAGGGAGGACGTCGAGTAGATGCTAGAAAATATCGACGGAAGAAATTTGAGTTTAAGGGAGGAATTTATTAGGTAAACTCAAATTAAAAAAAAAAACATGTCGGCACAATACATGTCGGCAAATATGAACAAAAATGTTTGAAGTCAAACATCTCATACATGCTGTTAGGAGCCAGCTAAAAGTCGGCATTATATGAATTTAATTGAGCTGTAAAATTTTGTCTTTCTTGAAAAAGGTCGGCAAATTAAAACCGACTCAATATGCCTATATATACATATAGCTATGTATGTATGAGGAGTGACATATTGTAATAGAGAGAGATATTGTAATTGATATTGTAATTGAGATGGTATGCTATTGTAATTAGAGTTTGAGAGATAATCATTGGAAATGAATATTAGAAATTGAGAGATATTGAAATTGAGTCTCCATATTAGAATTCTATTTGTAACAGTGATGGTGGATGAGGCACATGAGAGGACTCTTTTGACTGACATATTATTTGGGCTGGTTAAGGTGTGTTTTCTTGAAGCGTATCAATATTCTATTCTTGTGTCTTGGTAGAGAAAACAGTACTTGAGTTTTGAATATTTTAATTTCCCTTTGTTCAGTACAAATTTCCTTTGTTCTGTAGTTTTGGAAAGGAACTTATGCAACGAGTGAGTTACATAGAAAGACCGGTAAAACTTGGAAAATAGATTTCGACTAAGATCTTCTAATATCGAATACCACTTTTAACATCTTGAAGATAATTTTCAAATGTAATCCAGCCTTTTAATGTGATGGGTTTACTGACAACTTCTCTTTTGCTCCTGATATGTTCTTCTGTTCCTGACAACTAAAAGTTAATTTATATGTTTTTTTTTTAAATTTTTACTTTTGTGTGCTCGTAAGAGAGTCAAGATTGAAAAGTGGCAGCCTAGTTTTTTTGGGTCCTACAAGGTCTAGGTCCAAAAAGAACAAATATTGAAGAACTGTTGTTTTGTATTATGACCTCTTCCCTTATTATTATTATTCTTTTTTTTGTTTCCCCTAATATCTAGTTTTTTATTAAATCTGAATAGGATATAGCTCGCTTTAGGAAGGACCTGAAGCTGCTTACCTCCAGTGCAACCCTGGACGCTGAAAAATTTAGTGATTACTTTGACTCGGCTCCTATCTATAAAATACCAGGATGCCGGTTTCCCGTTGAAATTCACTACACGAAGGCCCCTGAAGCTGACCATATCGATGCAGCCATAGTTACTGGATTGCAGTACATGTAACTCAACCTCCAGGCAATATCGTTGTTTTTCTAACCAGCCAAGAAGAAATTGAGACCGTGGATGAGATACTCAAACACCTTACCAGAGGTCTAGGTACCATGCTGAGTTGATCATCTGTCCCATTTATGCAAACTTACCCACTGAACTGCAGGCAATGATATTTGAGCCCACGCCTGAGGGTGCTCACAAGGTTGTCTTAGCCACTAATATAGCAGAGACATCTCTTACCATAGATGAGATTAAATATGTGGCGGAGCCTGGCTTTTGTAAGGTCAAGTCATACAACCCTGAGTCTTTACTGATAAATCTGATATCTAAGGCTTCAGCCAACCAGAGAGCAGGTCGTTCAGGTCGTTACTGGTCCAGGAAAGTGTTTCTGTCTATACACAGCTTACAACTATTACCATGACCTTGAGGATAATACAGTACCGGAGATACAGCGTGCCAACCTTGCAAATGTGGTTTTAACCTTAAAATCTCTCGGGATTCACGACCTGGTCAACTTCGACTTTATGGACCCGCCTCTGTCAGAGGCACTGTTGCGGCCTCTAGAACAATTATTGCATTGAATGCATTGAATGTCAAGGGTGAGTTGACAAAAACGGATAGAAGGATCACTAAATTTCCGCTGGACCCTATGCTTTCTAAGATGATAGTTGCATCAGAGAAGTATAAATGCTCTGATGAAATCATCTCAATAGCCTCAATGCTGTCAGTTGGCAACTCAATTTTTTACCATCCAAAGGACAAGCAAGTGCATGAAGATAATGCGCGGATGAATTTTAACACCGGAAATGTTGGGGATCATATTGCCTTATTGAATGTAAGCTACTTATATCTTGACAGAAGTTTAAATTTTCATTAAGCTGGGTTGTTCTTGTGTAACCGATTTTCCTTTCCTACTGTTTCAGGTTTATAACTCATGGAAAGTGACATTCTTCTAGACTCAATGGTGCTATGAGAATTATATACTGTATTAGTCCAGCACATATTTTTCTGAAGTTTAGGAGATGATTATGACACAGCACGTGCTGAATCTATATACATGCGTATATTTACTTCATGCCGTTCTAACAACGTTGAGCTTGATAATGAAGGTAAGGAGCATGAAAAGGGCCCGTGATATCCATGACAAATTGGAAGGGCTTCTCGAAAGAGTTGAGATTGAGATCAGTACAAATCTTTATGACCTAGATGCTATTAAAAATGCAATTACTTCAGGTATAATAAAACTCAAAAGTCTGCTCTTATGTTTATTTCTAATTTTGTTTTTCAGATGTGTTGTTGACCTTACGATTATCTTTCTGTTTTGTATAGGGAAATAGGATTTTTCCATCGTGCTGCAAAACTACAGAAGAATGGGTCGTACAGAACATTAAAAAAATCCTCAAACCGTTTATATCCATCCAAGTTCTGGTCTTCCACAGGTACCTTATTTGTGATTTTAGTTATCCATTTTTTTAGGTTCGTACTTTGTTTTCTTGCAAATATAGATGGGATACTCTTCTTATGTGCTGTTAAGACCGAATGAGTTTATTATTTGAATTAAGACACATAAAATTGAATCATTCGGGATTTTGACTTGTTAAATAATTTAATGGAGTGCCCATATTGAATAGAAGCAGAGTCTAAATTTAATAATTTATAAAACAAAGTTGTTGTTGTAGTATCATGTGGATTAATAATTTTGCTCCACTCATAAGTAGCCCTTAGAAATTAAGCTCGCCAGGTGAATCTAAATTTTCTAACCCAATCTGGATAATTAAAATTTTTTTTAGCTGAATAAGAATAAGATAGACCAATATCTACAATGGTTGCTTATACTCCTATTTTGTTATTCTGCTGAGGTCCATCCTCGGTGGGTAGTGTATCACGAGCTTGTGCTTACCACAAAGGAATACATGAGACAGGTATTGTACTATCCTTAGCAAACTGCATTTCAATTCTATGATAGTTTGAAAGCTGAAAGCTTGATTATCTTGAATTGTAAAGAGAGAGAGATAGAGACAGTATGTAATGTAATGATATTGTATTGAATTTGATTTGTTTATTACAATGAGATGTCTTAAGCTATATATAGACAGGGAATCATTCTTCTGTAACTACCATCCTAATTACATAATTAAGCGTCCCCAGACTGTGTACACAAACTATTCTGTAATACTCTAACACCCCCCCGCAAGCCAAAGGGGACTTGTCGACTTTGAGCTTGGATTTTAGATATAGAAACCGTGGCAGAGGCAAGGCTTTAGTGAGAATATCTGCTAGTTGATCTTTGGAGGAGATGAACCGAACTTGTAACTCTTTATTGCATATCCTTTCCCGAACAAAGTGATAGTCAATTTCGATATGTTTTGTGCGGGCATGGAAACTTGGATTGGATGCTAAGAATGTAGCACCGATGTTGTCACACCAAAGTGTAGGAGATGTGGGTAGAGAGATGTGAAGTTCTTGAAGAAGGTATTGTAACCAAAGCAACTCGGCACATGTGAGAGCCAAACTCCGATATTCAGCCTCGGTGCTTGAACGTGAGACCGTGGGTTGTTTCTTGGCACTCCACGAGACCAAATTACCATTCAAGTAGATGCAAAACCCGGTTGTTGAGCGACGATCATCGGGACAGCCGGCCCAATCGGCATCACTATAGGCATGCAATGAATGAGTAGCATCGGCATGAAAGAGTAAACCATGTGATGCTGTACCACACAAGTACCGAATGATCCTTTTTACAGCAGCAAAGTGATTTTCGGTTGGGTTTTGCATGTACTGTGAGACCCGATTAACCGCAAAAGAAATGTCGGGCCTTGTTAGGGTAGCATATTGAAGTGCACCTACTAGGCTGCGGTATTGATGAGGATTGTCGAATAGAGAGCTATCATCTTTGGTAAGAGTTACTGCCGAAGTCATAGGAGACTCACAGTGTTTAGCTTTCAACATGTTCGCACGAGAAATGATATCCAGAATGTATTTGTTTTGTGATAGGTGAATTCCATTGGGTAGATACGAAACCTCAATACCAAGGAAATAATGAAGTTGTCCAAGATCTTTGAGGGCAAATTGTTTATGTAGAAGGTCAAGAAAGGTAGAGATAAGAGGCATGCTACTACCGGTTAGTAAGATGTCATCCACATAAACTAGAATTATAGTGATGTGGTTGTCTTGATGAGATATGAAGAGAGAAGGGTCATATTGAGACCCACAAAAACCAAGAGATAAAAGGGTAGAGCTAAGCTTGTGAAACCATGCACGAGGAGATTGTTTAAGGCCATAGAGAGATTTGGAGAGTAAGCAAACATGATTTGGATGAGAAGGATCGACAAAGCCGGGAGGTTGATGCATGTACACCTTTTCTTGAAGGTCACCATGAAGGAATGCGTTTTGTACATCGAGTTGTCTTATGGCCCAATGGTTAGACACGGCAATGGAAAGAACAACTCGTATGGTTGTAGGTCGAACAACGGGGCTAAAGGTATCAAAATAATCAACACCCTCTTATTGATGAAACCCCTTAGCTACCAACCGTGCTTTGTATCGGTCAATAGTGCCATCGGATCGTCGTTTGATCTTGTACACCCATTTACAACCTATAACTTGATGATCGGATGGTGAGGGAACTAAAGTCCATGTATTATTAATGGCAAGGGCATTAATCTCATTAGACATGGCTTCTCTCCATTCATGGTGTACGTTGGCTTGAGTGAAGGAAGTAGGTTCGGCTGTCAAGGTTGAGAGATGAGCAACATATTCAGAAAAGTGTCGTGATTTGATGGTATGATCTTTGGTTCTTGTTATCATGGGGTGAACAGAGAGTGGTATTGATGGGGTATCAGGTATTAACTGTGGAGCAAGGGAGTGAGTAATTGTAGGCATAGAAACAGAGGGAATGGTAGTGTTAGGTGCAGTATGATTGTTGTTTGTGCGGCGGGAGTAAGTTTTTAAAACTGGGGCAGGGGCAGAAATGGTTTTTGAAGTTGGGGCAGGAATAGTTTTTGAAGTTGGGGCAGCGCCAGGTGATGTAGGAGAGAGCATGTGGTTTGTCATGTGGTCCGATGCAGTCCCAGTGGTGTGAGTCAAGTCTGGCTCAGTCGAATGAGAGACAGTGGGCTGCACCGTTGGTGAAGTGTCTGAAGTGGTAGATGGGCTGAGATGTAGGTGTGGGCCGCCATCAACAGGTGGGCTGATAGGAACACCATTTATTGAGGCGGTGGGTGTGCCAGGGACAGAAACTGAACTGTTGTGTTGCACCTGAAAATTATTTAAACAAAGCAAAGGCATACTGGGATGGAAAAGGTTGGAAGGACTGGGTGTATGTGAGGAGTTCATATGTTGGAAGGGAAAATTGTCTTCAACAAATTTCACATGACGAGTAATATAAATTTTGTTTGTAGGGAGGTGTAAGCAACGGTAGCCTTTTTGGTTTTTCGCATATCCAATGAAAACACAAGGCAAAGAGCGTGGTTCTAATTTATTTGAAGTGTAAGGTCTTGTATAAGGGTAGCAAAGGCAACCAAGAACTCGTAAGAAATGGTAATCGGGTGGACGAGAGAATAGAGATTTGTAAGGAATGGATTTGTTCGTTGAAGGAAGGCGATTGATAAGGTAAACAACACTTGAAAAAATCTCATCCCAATATTTGTTAGGTATTGAAGCAAGAGACATAGTAGCAAGAGACAATTCAATTATATGACGGTGTTTCCTCTCGGCTAGACCGTTTTGTTGGGGAGTATAAGGGCAAGAAGTTTGGTGAACAATAGAAGGAAACAAGTTGACAATTGGTTTATATTCGGTACCACCATCGGTTCTCAAAGTCTTAATGGTACAATTGAAAATGTTCTCAACTTGAGCCTTAAACTTAGTAAAAATAGTAACAACATCACTCTTATTGGTAAGAAAATAAATCCAAGTAAATCTAGAAAAATCATCAATGAATGTCACATAATAACGAAAGCCATTACTAGAAACAAAAGGGGCGGGTCCCCAAACATCCGAATGAACAAGTTCAAGAGGAGAAGAGGAAGTAGAAATAGAATGTTCAAAAGGCAACTTGTGAGCCTTAGCAATACAACAATCATGACAATTATGTAAACTAAGAGAAGGACAAGGCAAAGAAAAATTCTTCAACACTAGTAGAGTAGTCAAATTGGAAGGATGGCCAAGCCGATTATGCCAAATATTTGCGGTGGTTCTCACTCCAAGAAAGGCTTGTGGAGTAGGTAAGTGAGAAGGAGAAGCATTTATGAGATAGAGACCATTAGTACTAGGAACCTCAAGAAGTATTGTCTTGGTGTGGAGGTCCTTGAAAAAACAAGAGGAATTGCAAAAAGTGATGTCTAAAGAAGGATTATCTAGAAGTAATTTGGATAAACTAATAAGATTCCTAGAAAAACTAGAAACATGCAAGGTATTGTTCAAATGAATCAAACCACTAGAGATAGTAAGAGATGTATTACCAATATTATTGATTGGAAGAGAGGTGCCATCCCCTATTTGAAGTGTATCTTGACCATTGAAGTTGTAGAAGGAAGAGAGATTGTTGATGTCATTAGTTACATGGTGTGAAGCACCCGAGTCCAATATCCAAGCACTTGGGTTGATGCCATTGGTAGGTTGAGCAACATATGCTTGAGGTGGTTGAGAAGGTTGTTGTGAAGCATGTTGTTGTTGTGCCTGTTGATAAGAGGGGTCTGGTTGATATCTCCACCTACAGTATTTGGCAATGTGCCCATACTTCTTGCAAATTTGACATTGCCGTGGAGGTTGGACAGTAGTGGTTTGCACAGTCGAAGGGTTATTTGTGTTGGACTGAGGTGGAGGAACACCAGAAGTCTTGTTGAATTGTTGATTTGGAAAATTGGGCTTGCTGCTAGGCCCAGAGCGAAAACCAGAGTTCTGTGCACTGTTGTTACTACCATTATTGCGCTTTGGCTGAGAAGAGGAGGCATAGTTAGTGCCATTGTTATGACCAGCCAAGAAGGCTGATGAAGTGGGTAAAGACAGCTGCAGTTGTCCTTTCAAGAGAGCTTCATGTGACAGGAGCATGCCGTGAAGAGTCGAAAATGAAAGAGGTTCACTGCGATTGCCTGTGGTGATAGCTGCGACGAAAGCATTGAATTCAGTCCCTAATCCATTGAGAAGAGCTAGCATGAGATCGTCGTCAGAGGGTGGTGATCCAATGAAAGAAAGCTCATCGGCAATACCACGAATGAGTTGAAGGAATTCTGTGCAAGATGAGGACCCACGCTGTACAGATTGAAGTTGGCGCTTAAGGTCAATAAATCTTGCTCGAGAGGTGGACGAGAATTGTTGGTGAAGTGTTGACCACAGCGCGGCCGATGAAGTGCAAGAAACCACCTGAGCAGCGACGGATTCAGACAAGGAGGCTCGAAGCCAACCAAGAAGCAATTGATCTTGGCGATTCCAGGTCAGATACTCATAATTGAATTCAATTTGACCATTGGAACCATGTCTGGTAGGATTCGGAGGAGAGGAAGATAGAAATTTGGCAAGATTATGGCCATGGATGAGAGGCAAGATTTGAGCTTGCCAAGATAAGAAGTTTGTGTGTGTGAGTTTTAATGGCACAGGGGTGGTAATTGGCATCGGCTGATCAAATTGATATGGAGAAGGAAGAGGAGAATTGAAGTAATTTGGATGTAACGAAGGGTGATTTGTAGGAATGTGATGTGAAGAGTGTGGAGTAGAAATTGGGTGAACTGTTGTCTCAGGAGGTGGCGGAGGAGGAGGTGGGAAACAGGTGGTAGCAGGAGGTGGTGGCGGAGGTGGATAGACGGTAGTCGCCGGAGGTGGATAGACGGTAGTCGCCGGAGGTGGTGGCGGAGGTGGATAGACGGTAGTTGCCGGAGGTGGCGGCGACGGTGGTAGAGTGGAGAATTGAGCGGAAGCGGAAGAATCGTTGATTATCGCCATGGATAGGCTCAGATACCATGAAAGCTGAAAGCTTGATTATCTTGAATTGTAAAGAGAGAGAGATAGAGACAGTATGTAATGTAATGATATTGTATTGAATTTGATTTGTTTATTACAATGAGATGTCTTAAGCTATATATAGACAGGGAATCATTCTTCTGTAACTACCATCCTAATTACATAATTAAGCGTCCCCAGACTATGTACACAAACTATTCTGTAATACTCTAACATAGTTGAATCAAAATGGGGATAATTGAGTTTCTTTTGTATACAACACAGAATTATATCATGTTATTGTAATATGTAGAAACTTTATTTTGGTTTTGAATCAGTAAAAGACACTGAAGAAATATAAATTATATAAACACAATAATTCAATAAGTACCTCTGGTGAGATTGTAACTCTATGTCAGAACCAAAGTTGCAGCCACAGAAATTGCAAATCTTTTTAGGCGGCATGATGTGATTTTTGTAATCACTTAGTAAGGTTCCACATGTAGTAAGCACAAAATCATACTTTCTGAAATCAACATTGCCTTCATCCCGGTGAGGCCCATGATATACAAAAACTTTTGCAGTTCCTGTCTTGGTGCATTTTCTAATCTCCTTCACCCATTGCATCAGGGCAGCACGGGGACATATGACAAGTGTCGTCTTCAAGGTGGCTGGGGAGGTGCTACTGCTTGAACCTGATCTCAACCGTAAGTCACGGGATGTAACAACCAGAGAGATGGCTTCTATTGTCTTCCCCATCCCCATATCATCGGCCAAGATGCCGCCCTTTATGTCGGACCCCTCCTGGTCCAGTGCCCAGTAGAGCCATTCCTTCTGATGACTCATCAGAGGCACGACAATGTTAGGGGATGGCTCCCATGTCGAGGGGTTTACCATCCTTTGATTCCTGGAGCTGCGCAGACCGCGCTCCTGTGTTCTGTCCAGCCACTCATTAAGCTCATTCGACCAGACCTGCCACTCGAACTGAGGTTTGTTTTGTTGTAAAGAAAATGAGGGAGAGGGGATCACCGCCTTGCCCGTCCTCCTCCTCTTCTGCTGATTGAAAGCCATGGATTAATGCCTGATTTCTCAGAGGACGAGAGAGAGAGAGAGAGAGATGAAATTACTATGGATTTCTCAATTAGTGAGAGAGTGTGATGGAAGAGCGGAGACTGAGAGGACTGAGGAGAGAAGGAAGGAAGGTTGGAATTAAAAGGAGGAAACGTGAAGGTGGCCATAAATTCAACTTTTTCATTTTGATACGCTAATTAATACACTACGGAGGGTGTAAAGCAATGCATCTACTTTTTCAGATACACTGATTGATATGGAGATCGGTGTCAGTGACACGGTGTTCCGTGGTCCGGCTTCAGAGTAATATTGTAGGGGAAGACACTGCCAAAAGGGCAAAAAAAAAAAAAAAAGAATAGTAACGGTAACGGAAGCCACCAACCTGCAACCAGGGGCCACTCGGCTGGATTCAGTTCCACAATTAAACACTTGGATATTTTTTTATTTTTTTAATATATCTTCGGTAAAAATTTAATTGAATAAGGATCGAATTTTATGTATTTTTTTCGATATCTTGAATTACAATTTGATAATTTTTTATTAACTTTTCCTATACTAGTAATAATGAAAAGTGATGATGTATGATTGTTACTTAATTAGAATTTAGAAAAGTAATTGTAATAATGACAGAGCCAGAGTCCCCGAGACGAGGGTGAGACAGCCTGCCACGTATACTTTTCAGGAAAAATAAAATACACGCAAAACAGTTAAATAAATATGCAGTACATAATTCTATCACTTGAATATTATGTAACAAAATTATTTAAAATGAAATATAGCAAAAATAATCAACGTGAACAATTTACAAAAAAAAAAAAAAAAGAGAACAACGGAATTTCGGCCATTGAACATATTTATGTATACACGTTTATATACTCATTTTTTTATACACAAATTTATTCCATAAACAAATTACATTGAGATAGAGAAAATTTACAAACTCGACCTAAGAACATTTTATGGCAGAACCCAAAATAAATTTGAAACTCTCACACAACGATTTAATGAACATACGCTCTCCGACACAACCATGGAAAGTAAACTATAATTAAACTGAAAAGAAAAGAATATTGCTCAAAATTAGCCATAAACTCCAACCAAGGCAGCAAACAATCACTTTTGAAAATTCAATAATTGAGATAGAACTAACTAGCTATTTGCTCCAATTCCACAATTTGAGATGGTTTAGTTGTCAACTTGTCAAGCTCTCACTCTATAAGCTTCCTATTTCCTTCAGTTTCCCCAACCGGTTTTGCACAAATTGAGAGGAGGATGTGAGACGGAGAGCACCAATTTACACTTCTTTTGCACGAGGAATGAAAAACTCACTGTTTTATTGCTAATGATTTCAAGTCATGTTGTGTCTTCGGTTCTACGAGTGAATAATCAATGAGAGAGCTCGGGGGGTGATGCTAACAAGAAAGAGTGTGGCTAGTGTTAGAAAATGAAAATTATGAAATAGATAGTGGACGGAAAGAACAAGGAAATTGGAACCGGTTAAATTAAAGGGAGGGAGAGAACATAAGTGGGGACAAAATTGATAAAAAAAAATGGGTCTGACAATGTTAACGGGCTCCAATATTTGTTCCCTAAACCGGTTTGGATGCTGTAGTTATGCAATTTAACATATGCAACATAACACAAAAATAATTACCATGATTCTTAATTTTATCTTGAAAATGTTTTCACAGAAAAAATATTATTTATGCGAATTTTATTCTTGAAAATTCAATGAAAAAATTACTTCAAATATTATCCTGACCAGAATTGAAATTTTGTAATTATTTTAAATTAAAACCCGTTAAATATTACAACCCTCCACCCAAAATTTCCATTTCTTGTCATGAAGATTTATATTTTAAAAAGGAAACATTTAATTTCTTTCTAATTTGCAATTCAAATCTTGTTTTTAATTATTTAGACATCACAGTAATTGCAGTTGTAGCAGTTAGCATTGCAATATTTTATTTATAATAATTCATGTTGCTACTATGATTATTATTATTTTGGTGTCGCAGTAGTTAGCATAAGTATAACTTATTTGTGTGTTGTTTCAGAAACTCTCAGAGTGTTCGAATTACTTTTTGCATTTTCATAAATATGAACAGTTCGAATTTGACGAAATGTCACATAATCATCATAATTTATTATCCTATTCAACTTGCTCAATTTTCCTCTTCTTCAACCATCAAGTTCCAATATAACCTTGTATTGCTTTTTAATGCCGTCAATTAATAATTTAGTTGTGATAATTTCTCGTTACTTTCATACGTCGTAGGTTTTGAATCGTCAAAATAATGCAAATATTCAAATTACCCAAATCCAAAATAAAAGCATATTTTAGAGTTTCTTTCTTACATGAATTCGGACATTAATTGTCCAATATATGTTCTGCACTTCTTCAACTTCTTATTCAAAATTTATTATACAATTTTTTTTTGAAGGCCTGTTGGCTAGCTGCCAAATTTTATTATAAATACTTAATTTTGGCTATTTTTTTTTTAATTTAACTTGTGATGTGCAATTGATAGGTCCACTGAATGAAACTAGGCCGATGTCATGTATATCCTCTATAGGGCTCCTAAAACATATGTTCCTCTCTAAGATTTTATAAAGGTATACATATTGATAAAATAATAAAATAAACAAGAAAATTCCACCATGCAACAACGCTTGGTGTGGGTGAACAATATATGTAATGTAAAAAGCATTCTAAACCAACTAATTTTACAACAGAGTTTCAGTAGTACTGAAAATTTTTGAGCATCTTTATAATTAGTTTGAATTATTTATAAATCCCGATAGATGATATGTAATATCCTATTGTCCGTCTCCCACAATTGAAGCAAGCAATCACTCAGTCCTCATGGAAGAAGTATTTTGAGAAATTGTAGTATTTTATCGTAATTCTTTCTAAATTTAGAGCATGCGGCATCCTTCTTTCCTCTTATTCCATCGGTCTAACATCTCAGTATAGTTTCTGCTACTATATCGTTTTGTTTGTTTGTTTTTTTTTTTCAAATAATTCCTTGGAGAAAATGTTTTTTTTTCCTGGAGAATGAAAAAGAGGCGTGGAGATTTTGACAAATTCGTTTTATTTTTGTTAACGTTAAATAGTATTTAATAAATAATATTTGATAAAAATGATGAGTATCATTTATTAATTAGGGGCATGGTATATAGAGAATAAATGCAAGTAAATTGCCTGCTTTCCACATATCAACTTATTTTTTTCTAACTCATTGTGCGCAGTAGGTTCCACTGATTGATTGAGAAGTAAATAAGCAGAAGCAGTTGGGTTATGCTGTTGAATCTATGTACTACTAAATAAGATGGGTACAAAATAGGAGCATTATATGGATTAATTGTGCATACCATACCAAAAGTTTGACTACATATATAATATATTGAGACCAATAGAAAACTGGTTATAGAATTTCAGCAGTAAATTGATCTTCCAACATTCTTATTTATCTTCTTTCCAAACAAATGTCTTGAGATGGTAACCAGGTCCTAAGATTATTTTTGCTAAATTGAAAATTGAAAATAAATTAGAAAATTGTATATGATATTGAGGTTTTAGTAGTTGAGAATGCAGAGTGCTTTGTAAGGAAAACGGCCCAATAAAGCTTAAACCCAACGCAGTAACCCCGCCGCCACTGCGCCATGTCGAACGGAACACCTCTCGTGCATGCATGGAGCCATGGATGCACTGTTCAGTAGTCAGTAGGCGACGATGATGATGTCCTTGTCTTCTCTTCTCAGGAGGCGGCGATACGCTCCGTCCCTTCCTCCCGCCTCCGTCCGCCTCTTCTCCTCCACCCCATCATCATCAGACCCACCATGCCTGTGCCCGGGGTGCGGGATCCACATGCAGTCCGAGTCCCCTTCCCTCCCGGGCTACTTCACCCTCCCTTCCACCTCCACCTCCTCCACCTCCTCTTCTCCCCTCTCCCGCTCATTCCCCTTCCTCTCCTCTACTCTCAAGTCCGGCCTCCTCTCTCCTCAATCCACCCATTCCGACCCCAACCCAGACCCCTTGCCCCAAACAAAGAAGCCCGTCGTTTGCGCTCGCTGCCACTCCCTCCGCCACTACGGCCGCGTAAAGAACCCCGCTGCCGACCGCCTCCTCCCTGAATTCGACTTCCAAGCCACTGTTGCTCCCCGTCTTGCCTCCCCCTGCGGCGCCCCTTCCCTCCTCCTCCTCCTTGCTGATGCTTCTGACTTTGATGGCTCCTTCCCTAGGGGTCTTGCCCGCCTCATCTCTGCCTCTCACCGTTCCAATGCTGACGCCTGGAAGCAGGGCCAGCCTTCCAACTTGCCCCGCCCCTTGCTCGTTGTTTCCCGGGCCGATTTACTTCCCAAGCTGCCACCTGGCCAGCTGGAAGAGTGGGCCCGCAGCAGAGCTCGCGCTGGAGGTCTCACTGCTCCCCTTGCTGGTGTCCATGTTACCAGTTCCATGCGCAATTGGGGTGTCCAAGAGCTCCTGGACCGGGTGCATCATCTTGCTGGGCCCAGGGGGAATGTGTGGGCCGTGGGCTCACAGAACGTCGGTAAATCAACTTTGATCAATGCCATGGCCCAGTGGGGCCCTGCGGCTGGTAGTGGGGCCCGGCTGACAGAGTCGCCAGTGCCTGGGACAACATTGGGCACAGTGAGGGTGGATGGGGTGCTAGAGGGCAGAGCCAAGCTGTATGATACACCCGGGATACTGAATCCATGTCAGATCACTACCCGCCTTAACCGGGATGAGCAGAAGCTGGTACATATCTCCAAGCCTCTTCGTCCTCGGACTTACCGCATTAAGGTATGTAGCAAACTACTGACATTTTTATTTTTTAAATTTTATTTTTGTGCACATACATGTAAAGCCTTGGGCTTTGTGCAGCATAAAAGGAGGTCGCTCGTGCATAGGGGTTTAATGTTGACATACTTAAAAAGGTTCTACAATAATTTGCAAGTGTAACCTTTGACAAACTGATTGGTGCATTAAGTTATACTGGCAAATTACTTGCTGTTGATTTGTGAATTATTGAGATGTAGAACATTGTTAAATCCAAACTTGATCAATCATGCAATTTTAGTGTGGTGTGCATATGTACGTGTGTGTGCATGTTTTGTTGGGATGCTATGAATTAATAGCAGTTGTTCTAGCTTACTTTGCTGTCATTAAAACTTAGTAATTGTTTTTGGGCTGTATTCTAAATAAGGGGTAAGTACGAACATCCCCTTCCATTTGCACCCTAGTCTCAAACACCCTCGCCTTGTCAGTTTGAACAAATAACTCCTTGCTTTCTTTGAGCAATTGCAATTTGCAAATCCCCTTTAGATTCAATTTTCCATTAAAATATGTGAAAAATTTTAACATACACCCTTTTTTATTAAAAAACTCATGTACTCCTATGTTTTTTTTTTTTTGTGAAGTAATATAGGTGTGTATTTTTGAGTGGTTAAAATTTATCCTGCCATATGAAGACTAGCAATTTTTTTCTTGTTTGAGATTTTAACTTTCAGGAATTATGCAGATTAATTGCTTTGACATCTTGAAGTTGTACAATGTGATAGTTAGATATATGTTCAATTTGATGTGTTGAGTTGCAATGCAGTAATAAATTTGATTCTTAATGTTGACTTGAGCATTTTTAAATCAATGTTGATTTATGGTAGTTTAACACTGAAAATGGGTGCATTTAGAACTTTTGATCAAAAGTAGGTGTATTAAAATATCTTTTTTGAAAAAAGAAATGTATGTTTGAAACTTTTTAAAGCTTTTTCCTTTTTTTTTTTCTGACAAATCGAACAGGGAGGTTAGAAAATGCAGGGGTTATTTGTTCAATCTGAAAATGCAGGGAGATGTTTGAAAGTTGAAACTCATATGCAAATACCAGCAGGTGTTTGTACTTATCTAATAAAAAAAGGAAAAAGAAGCTAAAGAGAAGATATGTTTCAATGCCTGTTATTCACAATGCTGACTAAATGAGAGTAATTGATTCTGCCAAGTAACAGGTGGGGCAATCTATACATATTGGAGGACTGGTGAGAATGGATATAGAGGAACTGACGGTTGGGTCAGCGTATGTGACAGTTTGGGCATCGGCTCTCCTGCCACTCCACATGGGTCAAACCCAACACACTACCTTCTTTCTTCAAAGTCACTTTGGTTTGCAGTTACAGGTTTGTGCTCCTCAACTAGTCATTAATTTGTTTCTTCTCTTATACATGACTCTGATCCATACTCACCCTCCACTAATTGTCTATTTGAAATCATGCTCTGATAATGGATGTTTTCCAATTGATACAGCCTCCAATAGGGAAGGACCGTGTAAAGGAGCTCGGAAAATGGGTCAGGAAAGAGTTTACTGTGTATGGCAACAGCTGGGATTCCAACTGCGTGGACATTGCTGTGTCGGGTCTTGGCTGGTTTGGGATCAGCCTGAAAGGAGAAGCTGTGTTAGGTTTATGGACTTACGATGGGGTAGAGGTTCTTTCTAGGAGCCCTCTCATACACACCAGGGCTGCATTTTTTGAAGAGCCTGGCTTCTCTGTCTCCAAGATTGTTTCTCAGGCTGACAGAGCATCTGATAAAATCAAACAGATAAACAAATCTCGAACAAAATTTGATGATGGAAATGTGACCAAGTCTTCTTCTGATGCAATTGTGGATGCTTGACGGGTACAACAATAACACAGTTTTGGACCTCAGTCTTGCAAAAGTTGAGTTCGTGATTTTTTTTTTTGTAAAAGTGAAAAAGTTATATATATTTCATGTTCATTTATTGTACCGATAATTCATGTTGCTCGTAAATTATAAAAAGTTTGATGAGAGGTCTGTAATCACTCATTCACACGTTCACCACTATAAAATGGATAATGGAAATCACTTTGAAACTTTTGGAAATAATTAAGACTGTCATGTATGTATTGGCTGATTTTAGCTTAACAGACATAAAAACGAAGCCTGACGGACTGATCATACTAAAAAAATGCCCATCATACTTCAATCTAGCCTTTTCTATATGTGCAGCGGATATGTAAAAACTTAACAACACGAATTAATATTAACAATAAATTTTGTATACGTACGTAGTTCAATCTAGCCTTTTCTACTTTTGTATATTGTATATTGTTTTTATTTTTTGATGATTTTTGTTGGATTTCTTTTCTAGCCTACCAACTTGTTTGGAACGAAAAACTTAGTTGTTGTTGTACATGCTGAAGTACATAAAATAAGATAAACCAGGGTTATATAAAGATAAATACATTACAGCATTATTTTCATCGTTGCTAAATAGTACATTATTTTCATCTATTACTATACTGTTGCAATCTTTTACTTCTTTGGAGTAATCCTGGTTAATAAACGATTATATCAAGTCCATGACAGTTCCAACATATCAAGGACTGCATTTTGTATTGACTCTCTTTATAACCACTTAAAAAGTAACCTAAATAATGATGCCATGATTACGTGAGAATTGGGCGAAAAACATTTTTATATTACTATTTTCATTTTCCTCCTAGTGAGGAGTATCAGTTGACCTCATGACTAGTCAAGTAAAACAAGTGTTACATGTAATAATGCTGGAACTGACGAAAGAAATATACATTCAACATAGTTCGATAATTACAAACGATGTTTTGCTTCATTTCACTCGGTACTTCCAATCATAGTGTTCCTTCGATCAGATAGATCATCACCTGTCATTATCATAGTCTTCACAATCCTCATCTTCACTGGCATCATATGTTTCAAGATAGGCCTCCTCTCCCTCTTCCTGCAAAAACAACAGCAATATAACTTTCTATGATAAAAAAAGGACATTACGCTAATGTTTTATCAATAAATAAACAAAATAAGAATAGCACATCAAGACGTACATCAATGTCATCCTCATTGTCAGAGAACAAAGTATCATTAACTTGTTCTACACCTGCCCTCATCTGCTCCTGCATAGGACAACCCCGATTTTAGCTAACAAATTGAAGAAATTTCCAGCAAGAAGACGAGGTGAAACTACAAATTTAAAAAGAACTAAAAAAGGAGGTTAGGATCCATTAACAATGCTTTATGTTGATGACCTTGACAATGCTTTCCCAAATTAACTTAATAGAATTTTTTTAAAATGAAGTTTATAGAAATATTGGTAGTCTTTTAGATTGGTTGCTTATCATTTCATGTGTACGACATATACACAACATGGATCACATTTAAATTGTCAAATTTCAAAAGTACAATAGCGGTTGTCAAAGTTACCAAACTAAATCATTGTCCATGGATCCCCCCCCCCCCCCCCCCCCCCCCCCCCCCCCCCCCCCCGTCCTAACAATCAGCTCCCCAAAAAAGTAAAAATAATAATAAATACATATAAATAAAAAAGAATCCATACTAGTTGAGCTTTCATTGTCTGAATTTTTTCTTGCAGCTCCAACATATAATGCTTCAGTGCCTGACAATCCAATCCCAGGAAGGAAATTTAAAGATGTCAATATAAATCAAAATTTGAAAAACAATCAACACAGTAAGCATTGTCGAATTTTCATTTTACAGTCTTCGCTGAAACAGGTTCGCTATCCAAGGTTTATTAGGAAAGGAAGGAAGATAAAGCTAAATATTTATTTGTTTTCACAAAGAAAAAAATTGTGGAGCTTAAGTAACAGTATTATTATTAATACTATTATTAGCATTATATTTATTCTACCTCGCGTCTCTGGAGCTCAATAGAGCGTGCCAAAGCTTGTTTCCTGGTGAGAAGATTCTTGGGCCTCAAAATGTGGGGCCTACGGTAGTTTTTACCACGATAAAGTATGATGGCATAACCTTTTGTGGTCTTATCAAGTGAGATCAAAACTCCCCCACTCTCTGCCTCTAGAGAGATAGCAATGTGCTTCACTTGTGCAAAGCTCTTTCTTTTCACAATTACTTTAACCAACTCTTTGTGTTTCCAGTTCAAATGTATGTTTTGTACTGTCCCATCAAAAACCTCCCTTCTCCCTGCAATAACACGTATAAATTAAAGGGAAAATAACAAATGTGTTGGTTTTATGCAGACACCATTTTACAAGTTAAAAATTACAAACTAAGGCAAGGATCCTACTAGTATTATGTGTGGCCCAGATTGATGAAACTACCGACATTTCAGAAACACAGAATCATATTGGATCATAAAAATCATCAAACAGTAAATCTTATTACTACTAAATTTGGCTTGAAGGCATAAAAGGAGAAAACAAAATGAGAGCTGAAGGAAATTACATACCAAGAGATAGAAAGGATTTCATTTTTAGACCAATTAACCGAAACTTGGCTCGCTCCTCATCCGTAACAGTCTCTAAATCAGATGGAAGCTCTGTGGGAACAAGGGCCTCTTGAACCTTGGCCAACGCCCTATCTGCTTTTGCGAATTTCATCTTTGCCTGATAAGAGAAGATAAGAGTATACATTGTTACAACCAAAAAGTGCATTGAATTTTGCTATCCAAAATGCACAAAAGCACAGAAAATAAACTCACAAGATAGAGCTTTCTCTCCAAGCAGCGAACAAGAGACGTGTGCTTAGACACAGCCAAATCTCTCCTCATCTCTTCTCTTTCCTCTTCGCTTATCAAATGGTGGCTGTTGCCCCATTTTGATGCGGCCTCAGTTGTTTCTGTAAGTGTGCCAGCAACAGAATGCCCCTTGACAGATCTACTGTCAGAAGACAATGAATCAAGTGCCTTCTGTCGAGACAGTTCTTCATCATCCTGCCTAGTTACCACTTGGTGCTGCTTGTCCACCAAGGCTGCCCTGACAGAAGGGCTCAGAAAGTCATTTCCCCTGTACAATACTATGTACTCTTTATTCCGAGACAATAGTGTCCCTCCTGTCAATTTCTGCATGCCATGCCAACCAATAGCCAAGTATATTCAGGGGCAATAAGGAACAACATAATACATGAAATTGGTGAGTAAAATAAAGAAGAATAAAAAAGGGTGAAACAAAAAACCTTGATTTCCTCAGCCATTCTCTCATTTGAAGTATTCGGCAAACCCCGTTTGATGGCTATCTTAGCAATAGCACTCTTCTCCCACAACTTAACTATGGCTGCTGCTAGTCCCTGGTGCTCCCTATTTCTACCTGTTTTAATTATAGGATAGCATTAATGAATCATGGGATCCACATGTGAAATAATCAAAAAATAGCATGATACCTAGAGCAAAATGAGGTGCCATGCTTCTCGCAAGTTGGCGGAGTGCAGTCATCTCAGTATCCCTCAGCGACCTCCTTGTCTTGCGTGGCAACATCCGATATGGTGGCTTGTAACCAGGTATCCGACCCGGCAGCAAATCAGCATCCACAGGAATGGGGTCCCTCCCGGACCAGTCCTTGTATCTTGGGCCCAACTCATCCAGCAAGCTCTCAATGTCTGCATCCATTGCAGATATTGATTCACAACTCAAATTGCGACGGTCAAACAAGGGCTTCTTGTCAGGCAAAACTACTCCATTCCCAATCTGATTTTGGTCATTAGTGACTGATTTGGAAGTAGCATATGATTTCACGCAAGAAAACTCATAGCCCATTCCTCTGTATAATACTACAGACCTGCCAGACCTCCATATCGCTATGCCACCAGTCTTACCCTGGGAAACATAACATCTATAGTTCATTTTAATTGTTATTTAATTTCCATTTTTTTTTAAATGAACAACAAAGCTTTCAGATGTCAACTTATGTAAATACTATCATATAAGAAAATTACAAAGCAATCTACCAGTGCAATTAACACAATAAATAATCACAAAGTAGTAGATTAGCTTATGGACCTCTAATAATTGATGAGTTCTCTTCATATTCAGTGAAGGCAAGCCTTCGAAACGCAGCTTGACAACTTCCTCTTCCTTCCACTTGTCATGAATGGCTTGAACAATAGCCTCGGTGACCCCACCAGGCCCCACTTTTATCCTCTCTTTCATCCTAAGAGCAGCATCTCTTAGCCTCTGCAACTCTAATTCAGGTATTGTCCGTTCTGCCAACTCGGTGTTGCTTTTTATTCTAGAAAACTCATTTTGGTTTTGGTCAGCATCACTAGCCTTTTTCCTTTCCCTCTCCCAAGGGAGAACAACACAACTCACTGTAGGATCGGCAGAAGAACCGTCAGAGAGTATAGGTATTGATTTAGCCAAGGGCGTTACAGTGGCACTGCCACTATCCCTATGAAGTTTTGAGCCCTTGAGAGCTGTAGGCATATCTGATAATGTTTTATCAAACTGTTCTGTTTGAATTTGATGAGTGCTTCTGTTTGAGCGAGAAGTTTGTGAGGGATGAGAATCAACCTCCATCTCTTTATGAGAAGTGGCTTGATTTTGTGATACGAATGGGGATGCAACTGCAACATAACTTGTGTCCTCACCAAATTTAACCTCAATATGGGGTTCAGAATCAGCCTGTATCTCTTTATGAGAAGTGATTTGATTTTGGGATGAGAATGAGGATGCAACTGCAACATCACTTGTATCCTCACCAAATTCAACCTCATTCTGGGGCTCGAGCTTGTCTCCCAATTTAGGGAGCTTAAATGTACGGGTACATTTCTTATTAAGGTCATGCAAAGAAGTAGAAGGTGGAGACGAGTCCCGAGTCTGCCAGGGAAGGGAGTCACGCTGAGAAGACAAGTGAATAGACCACCTTTGCATGGTCAGGTCATTAAAGCTTGGTCGGGGTTTTCTCTTTTTCTTCTTCTTCTTCTCCTTCTCTTTATTATTATAACTACCATTGTGAGTATAATTATCTTGGATTTTGGGGATGGCATCTGATTCAAGGGGTTCATGTAGGGAATGGAAAGGAGGGCATGCTGACCGTGCTGTTGACTGGAGGGAGGAGGAGAGACCGAGAGGCACAGCTACAACTAGACTAATTGGGACTTCTCGGGTTTTACACCAAAGTAGAGAACAACCCCGGCAAGAATTTAAATTGAAATTGGAATTTGAGCTGAAATTGATGGGGAATACTGGGAATGTACGAAATGGGTGATTGGATTGGACTTGGCCATGGAATTGGAGACGAGGTAAAGCCATCTCGTCCGGTCCAATTTTAGTACTATGAGCAGGTAACTTGAAATTTAGTTCATTTGCGGTATGCCTGGAGGTATTGCATGCATACAAGGATGATCTGAATCAGTTCATCACACTAAATCCAGACCCAGTCTTCTCTGTGCCTATACCTGTTATGCAATTCCTTCTGTGCTATTGTATGCAGTTTCTCTTGCTGATTTTCTCGACCTGAATTAATATTATAGGAGTTTATGAAAATTAATTGAACAAAGAAAGGATTACAATTTTACAACAACCCGGGTCAATTTTGGACATATCACTGCCTGATACCCCTTGGCATTTCACATTGCAAACAATAATAAAATGAAAATATCCTAGATGAAATGGGACGAAAGCCTCAAATCCTATAGGATTGAGTAAATTTTAATTGGTTATTGGGATAAGTTTCTGAAATTGCCTATACTGACAGCAAAATACAATTCTGAAATTATGACAAACTGTAACTACCAATTGTTGGGTGGGTACATTACATACGGCGCCTTGTATGGCTAACCACTCTGTATGGCATTTCGTCGAACAGCATGCACACGCAGTGAAGTACGAAAATAAGAGAGACTTAAGAAAACAATAGCACTCAATAGAGATGGAGTGGCACTAACCTCGCCCGTCCTCCCTGTGTAGTGTGTATGTCTCCTTTACCCTTATCCAGTTATCCGTTCTTTTGCTCTTCAAGTTGGGTTTTCTACTTCACTTTCCAGGCGGAGGTCGACGCGGAGTTCTTCTTTGTGAGCGCAGAGCGCTGCCTGGAGTTGGGGAGAAAGAAAAGGCGAGGTCCGAGGAGAAGGAGAGTGCGTCGAGAGAGGACTCAGTGCTCAGTGGAGTGATGCAAGTACGCAACTAATGCGGATACGGGGCATACGGACCAGTATCCTCAGGAAAAAGTTTTCTTGTGGCATTCGTGGTGTGAGGCTCCGTGTTTCAGCATAACAAAATTTTACTTTTTTATCCGTACATATCCCAAAATATTGACATCTCAACGTCAGACATAAAACTTAGTATTTCCAAATACCATGCTAAGTTGTTTAAGTTTTAGATAATATAAATAAAATATATTATTTTTTGTGATTATCGAATGAAATTAGATCGCCATGTCACAATCATAATCAAAACGTGGCTATTATTATCCACAACAAGTCTTTATCTTACAACTTTGTGATATTTTAATATAAAATGAATAATTTAATAGCATAAATTGTGATATTTAGGATTCTCGTTCAGTGATTTTAGTCGTCTTTATTTTTTGTTTTTTTTTTTAAAAAAAATTTAGATTTCTAACCAATTCCTTGTTTTAATGTGATTGATTGCATAAAAGTATTTTTCAATATAGCAGATGGAAATATAAAAATTAAATTTTAATTTCTATGAGTTTTATAACAGTAGATGAATTTTAATTTCAATATGGGGACGACTAGGAGATTTATACCAAATCACCACCAGACAATCTCTCTTGTCCTCTTTATTTTTTTTTTTATTTTTTTTTTATTTTTTGAATTGCCTCTTGTCCTCTTTATATTTTCAGCGGAACATAATTTCGTCTTTTTCTCTCCCACAGTCACATCTCCTTCTCTTTCTCTAATTTCTTATTCTCTACCAAGCTTCACCATTTCAACTTTAAAAAATAGTTAAATATCTCGAAAAAAATCTGAAATTCAGCAGTGAAAAGTAGAAGCAAAGGAAATTACATGCAATTAATGTGTCTAATATAAAATCTTGTTTCAGCAAGACCTAATAGAAAGTTCTACAAAATAAAGTTGTTTATAGTAACTACGGCACGGATATTCATGTCTGACTGACTGGGACCGAATAGGAAAAAAAAAGAGGGCGGTTCCGCTGCCACGGTATTTTCGCTGCCATGGATGTCACAAAATCCCATCCGTCTGATTAAAATATATCGATAGTCCCAATTGAGCTTTAATAATTACCTTTTATTACGTTTTTGTCTCCTCCTTCGTAACCCATGCCTGAAATAGGAAACGATAAAAATCAAACTCTCTACCTTTCTCTTCCATCGGCGATCTCTTCTTTCTCGCACTCGTTAATTATCTCTTTATCTATCCAACTTTTTTACAAAATGCTGAGGATGCCTCCGAATTCAACCTGGACAATATTTCAGAGAGAATATAGGACTTAAACCAGCAATAAGTCATCATCACCATATCATAAATTGTACTGTTTCATAACTTGATCTGTATGAAGATAATTTTGGATTCAGTATTTTTTTTTAATTTATAATCCTATTTGTTCCTATTTCATTTGATTAATGAACTCAAGAAGAAATGAAAAGGGACCCTTAGTTTTTTAAAATTATTATCAAATAAGGTATTCAATGGAGTGACCAAATTAATGGTAACGGAAGAGTGAAGGAGAAGGGTAAAAAGGGAATTCAAGAAAAAGAGGGAGCTAGGAGAGAAGAAACAAATAGCAAGAACAAGGAGAGAGTACAAGCCCATTCTAGATTCGCAAGCTAGCACGACAGCGCGAGCACAATGGTGGAAGAGATCGCGAGGAAAAGGAGAAAGGTGGGAGTCTATTTTTCGTCGTTTTTGTGTTCCAGAAATGGATTATTTATGAAGGAGAAGACAAAAGCTATTATTATTGTTCAATCAGAATGGCCCGTTGCTTTAATCAGACGGATGGGATTTTGTGGCATTCGTGGCAGCGGAACCGCGCTAAGAAAAAAAATAGCATTCTTACGGGTGCATTCCACGCCTCATGACAGAAAATTTGATTGGATTTTGGGGTGTGACATGCTGTGTTGAGAAAATTGTTGAACCATAAAAAATGCATATAATTGAAATGGAGAGAATAAGTACATGTAGAAATGGAGAGTAGACAAAATAAAAAATGTGCATTACAAGTGAAGAAGCCACAGCCCATCTATTTAGAAAAATGAAAAAAAATAAAATAAAATAAAAGGGCGTAAGAGAAGTCCAGATTGGAAGTCAAAGATGCAATCCAATAAGAAAAGATTATGGAGTTCAACAAATTGACAGATTCCATATCACCAATAACTGCCCATGAACGTGATGAAAGGTTGCAAGAGTGAGTAATTTAAATAGCCATCAGAAGGGATAGCAAAAAAAAAAAAAAAATGAAGTAACCGCCCACTCTCAAGTTCAATCAGTTGGCTATTGCCATGTCATCCACGGTCAATGTCTCCCGCCCATTATTTTTCATAACTGCCATCTTGAAAACTGAAGGGAGATTGCTCTTAAATACCCATCAGAGAGGAGGCGCAGAGGACAAGAAGAGAGTCACGCAAAAAAAAAAAAAGGAGAGAAGTTGTAAGTGAAAGAGGCAACAGAGAGATTGCAAAATAGAGAGTTTCTTACTTTTTTTTCTTTCTCCATAAACTTCTGTAAACAAAACTGAGAAAGAGAGAGAGATTTTGTAAAGAGAAGAAGAAAAGGTTTGTAATAAAGGTCTTGTGAAAAATGAAATGTTTGCACTTGTCTTTCTGATTTTTAATCGTTTTTCTCTTTTATTTCTTTATATTTTCTGCATCATCATATTAAACCATGCATAAAATAAATAATCTTTCTTTTAGTTTTGGAATCATCTTCACGTTAATTGTGCATAAAACAAATAGGAAACTTTAACTTGCTTTTAGTATAGGAAGTATGCATCACTTGTGCACGTAATCTCAAAACAAAGCATAAAAAAAGAATCTCTTTACTGACCCTTGTTGTACAGCACGACTTCTCGGCATTGAATTTTGATCCAGCACAACCACTCCGATCGAAACTAGTTGTTTATGTCATAATCTGCAGCATGCTCAGTTGTGACTTAATCGATGAGAATAAACTGCTTCATAGGGGTCTGCAGCATGTCTCAGACCCTATGGAGATGGTATGTACCTAGTTGAATTGGATCTGTAGCATGCTCAGTCCATTCGATTTAGGTTGTTAGAATAATAAAGATCAAAATTCTATACGAAGACGTCATCATGCTGCCGAAATTCACTCTGAAAAGTCATGTTTCGTTTTATGTTTCTTGCTATAGTTAATGTCACGAGGTCTTCGCAACTTGGGCTCTTGATTTAAGTTCAGAGTAAATTATGACAATTTCACACTTTCTTTGCAGTCTGTTTGTGTTTTGTGCTTCAACTTAGCACAGCTTTGAGGAAGCATGGAACCACAAATCAGGTTGTGTAGAGATAAAATTGAAAGGGATCTTAGCACAGCTTTGGTCCTATATGATGTTCCAACTTGATTAAAAGATGCCTTAGCACAGCTTTGGCTTTTCTTTTTCTCAAGGCTGATCCTTTGATCAATTTTTCTAGCCAATTAACCATCCACTAATCATGGTTTGGTTGCAAAGAGAAGTTAATCGAAGGACAGTAAAAATTTGATGATGATCATGAAAGAAACGATATGCTGTTAAAATTTACTCAGAAATTGACTTTTCCCAAGTTGAATACCAGTAGTTTATAACAGAAAAAGAACTCAAAAGTCCCATGGTGAAGATTAGGTACTTACTGGTAGAAAAATGACGAATATTGCAAAATAACAGATGTGAAAACTGAAGTCTGGATTGTTTCCGGTGCAATCTGCAAAAAGCATTTTTGACAGTTTACAAAACTATTTTTATCTCATGAACGGTTAAACAGAATAAGTTAAAATTTTAACTGTAGATGAAACATGACAAGACTCATGTTCTGTACAATTTTCATAATTTTTGGACATGCAGATTAATTGTAATGAATTTCTGAAATCAGACAGAAATTGAGTCCCATGAAACTGCACCAGCAAATCGTGCCAGAAAATATGTCTTAAAGTTCATACCTTGAAAATTTTGAAATGATCTCGTAAAATTCTACAAAAATTACTGTAACTGCCTCAAGATGTCTAGTTTCGAATCTGAAAGTTTCAAGTTTTAACTGCAAGCAAACAATAACTGAAAATCTAAAAACTGAACCCGGGTCGTCTGACCAGAAACCTGTTTCCAGAAAGTTGGCCTAGATTGCAAATTTCGGTAAAAATACCAAACCAACTCAGAAAAATTCAAACTAGATATGAAAATTCTCCTTGTGAAGTCTAGATTCAAACAAAACAACTCTCATGTCCAAATTCGAAACAGATCAAAAGCAGTCATTGCAACAGTGACGAAAGGTCGTGTTGACTCAGAAAACTGTATTTCAGAAAATGACCCTGAAGGATCAAGCCCAAAGCCCAATAAGAAAAATTCTACAAAATTCTGTAAAAATACAAAATAAATCCCCCTCTGAGTCTTCTTTCAGATGATTCAAGTTTCATAATTTTTGGTGAACCAGAGAGATGTTTTTCCAATTTTATAATAAATAAAGGTCTGGTCGGTTTGGTCCAAGTGCACAGCCCAGAAAATTTGTAAATTTGTCAAAATGTCAAAATTCATTAAAATTGAAAGAAAACTCTAAAAACCTCAAATAAAATATCTCAAAACTTAGAAAATTCTAAAGATTTCAGTTCACTGATTATTTGGTGTCAAAATCATCTAAAGATTGGTCAAATCCGACTTTGATCATTTTCACCATAATGTATCATGTGAAATTCAAATTAAATCGAAATCTTATAGAAAATTCTAAAAAGTCCACAAAACCAAAACAAACTTGTGCGACTCCAAATTTATGGTAAAATTCTGATTTGAGTTTTAAAAGAACTCAAATTGACACAAATACACACCAAATCAAATCAAATTTCGATTTGAGTCTAAATTGACTCGAATCGTGTCAAATCCAAATGAAATCTAACTTGAGTATCAAATACACTCAAGTTGTCTAAAATTTAGTTTGAGGCCCCAAATCGTCTCGAAGTACCCTAATTTTAATCCAAGTTGATTCAAATTAACAAAATCAAACCAAATTATAATTTGAGTTCAAATTAACTCGAATTATACCCAAACAAATGTAAAAAATATATCAAATCAAAAGCGATCCAACTGGACCAAAGTCCCAGTTTGATCATAAATTCCCTCGCTACCTGAATGAGCGGTCCGCTTTGTATTCAGTGTGGGAGTTACAAAGTTATTGCGCCTGAGTGACCAGTGCGGTTACACTCTTGACCCTAACTTTGCGAAGTCCTTGTTTCTAAGACAAAGATATGCTCTGTACTTAGAACCTGGTACTTCAAAGGATGCGAGAACAAATAACTCAAATCCAAAATCAAATGTCAAAATTGAAAACAAATATTTCAACTCCAAAATAAGTGATATCTAATTGACTAATGGACCGGTCGATGATTTATCACTATGGTTCAAGTTAGATTCAAAATCCTAACTTACCATAAACACCCCTCAAAAACAAACATTGCATGCGTAATCACCCAACAAGTTGCATTTCACAACTCTTATAGCCTGGACACATAATTCTTCGAATCCCTTAATCAGAGGTTCTCGCGGTTTATTCCCGAGGTAATTAACAGCAGAGGCTTGCGCCTGTTGGAAAAAAAGAACCCACAAAAACAATAAACCTTCACGTGAATAGAAATTCATATGAGTTCTTCTCTCTTTGTTTAGAAAGGACTTATATCGAGTTGTGACACGCGGAGGGTATCTGGATAGATCTTTTCCATTTCCCGCGTTGATTTCATTTCCGCGGCGAAAAAAAGGTCCAGACAAAAATATTTTAAGCTTTGCTGGTGTTAGACTTTTGAAGTTATATGAAAGAGCTCAACTACTCTAATTTCTGGAAAGCAGTGTTTGAGTCCAAAATTGTCCAAATGAACGAAATACTAGATAATGCACTTTGGAGTTAAATTTTTAAAAAAAATTAGAATAGTGAATAACATAGCAGATATACTATAAAAAATAATCATTTTGATATATAATGTGATTTTTTTTATTATTTTATTTATACTCTTATATCCTAATTTTTTGAAAAATGGTGAGCCCTTGCACCCACATAGCATTGGATACGATACCCGACCCGTACTCGTGCAACATAAGCTATCAGGAAATAAAAATTGAAATATCATTTAGGCGGCAACCTCCTTTGCTCGAAATAAAAAGATCTTCAAAGCACGAACACTCCGACGGAACTTTTACTAAAGAACATTTCTGATGATGTTGACGCCTAGATTAAACCTGCATAGGACTTTAATTTTTTTTCTTTTAAATTTTGTTGTATAGTTCTTTTATTTTTATTTTGTTCTTTTTGCTGCTCTCGCACATATTAATTTTTTTAAAATAATAAAACTTGTCGGTGGAGTGATTACCTCACCCTAAAACGAACAAAACACAAAAAAAAAACCCGAAATCTTGACGCATCCGGTCCTCAAAAATTGTCCCTCTGCCCCTGGCTCTTCCTCCCGTGAATGAAAGAGTTCGAATCGATGGATACAAAACCACCTCAAGACACCCTGTATTTAACGACAATCCCTATTTAACATAATATGGGGTTTTTTTAATGGAAAACGATTTACGTTTTTGTTTTGTATCTATGAGAACATTCTTGGTTAACAGCTCAGCAATTTAGCAAGATATAATTTTTTTTTTTTTTTGAAAAAAAAAGAACTATGATTATTTTTAATTTAAACAAATCATAAATTTTATAAAAAAGAAATGCGATTTTATAGATATACATTCTAAATAACTAATTCTAATTTTGTTCTTAAACGAACCAACCACCCTTAGTGCATTTAAATGTTTCAATCAAGGTACTCCTAAAACAAGTTATTTTCTATGAAGATAACAGTGTGGTAGTTAAATAAAGGAATCAAGTATACGTGGTCTAATAGCTCAATGATGGTAGAAGAGCTAGAGAGATTATCAAGAAGTGAAGTTTCAAGTTCCACATTCGTCTAATTTCAAACTTTTAGATGACTAATAAATAAATAAATTGCTGGATCAATGGGGAATGAATTAATCACTTAGCCTCTCAAACTCATAAACAAGCTACTTTTCTTAATCTGTTGGAAGATTATTTAAGAAAAGAGATATTTTGCATCTGGGGCGGATCTAAGTGCATCCAAAAGTGGGCAATTGCCTCCCATATTTTCAAAATAACACCTTAAAAGTGTAAAAATTACATGTTATTGAGTTTGATTTATTCGATTTGCCCCCTACAAATTCTAAACATTTCAACATGATTATTCTTTGCCCCTCTTATTTCGAAATTCCAGCTCCGCCCCTGTTTTGAATGGATTTTTTTAAGGCAAAATTAGCCATATATCCCTCAAATCTTCTTCAATCAGCCATATACCCTCCTAATCTTCAATATTAGCCATATATCCCTCAAATCATGTTTATTTCAGATGTTTTCCCTTTTTATTAATTTAAATGATATTTAAACTCTGGAAATTCAATTTTTGAATTTTTATGACTAAAGTAGCCCTGTCTTTTTATCTCTCAACTTCCCTTCAGACTTAAACAGAATCGCTAGAAAAAAATTCCATTTGTTATCCGATATATATATGCAATTCGAATTTATTACTGCATGCAAATATATATTATAAAAAAAACGAATGGTGGCTAATAAACGAATATTGTTTAGATTAATGCCTAAATGAATCCTTCTAGCCAATAGAAGGCTAAAAAAATAATAATCATACATATCTTGTTAAAGCTGGATGGCATGTAATATCAAAAGAACACTGGAGCTGTTTTATGCCAATGGTGTCTAATTTCACAAGTCCGTTCCACTCATACCATCTTCCCTTAATCATACAAGAAGGTAGTAAAATATATATAATAATGTATTTATGTATAGGTGTTGGAGATGAAATTCTCAAAAGAAAGTGCTCTGGCGTTTTTAGTTGGATTGGCCTTTTTTCTTTTCTATCTTATTTGTCTCTTTTCATATCATATAAGATTCTAAATTTAGATGGGAAGGTGAATCGGTTCGAAGAAAAAGTCGAGAGATAAAAGGGCAGGGTTATTTTAGTCTTCAAATTCAAAATATGAATTTCCAGAATTTATATATCATTTAAATTAACAAAAAGGATAAATAACTGGAATAAGTATAATTTGAAGGATATATGACTAATATTAAAGATTATGAGGGTATATGGCTGATTAAAGAAGATTAAGGGGGTATATGGCTGATTTTGCCTTTTCTTGATGATCATATCAGAAATTGTAGTTTTTTTTTTATTTTTTTTAACAAAAAACAGGGGTCAAGCCCCGGCCTTTTATTAATAAGTAAAAAATTACAAGTCCAAGTACATTAAAGAAAAAAAGAAAGAAAAAAGTATGTTGTCCGTATTACAGACTCCTTAATCAGAAATTGTAGTTAAGAATAATACATTTTTTATGTGATAAAATCCTTCTAAGTAATAACGCTGATATATAATTTTATTGATCTTTTCTAAAAACATACAAATAAGAATTAATTTTCAAATAAATCTAAGCATATATTTGGAACTTAACATTTAGTTCTTTGCGGTCATTAATATTTTTTTAACTTAATTTCTCAACACAATTTTATATAATTTCTCGGTTTAACATATATAAAACCCTATAATGAATTTGTGCCGGACACAACGAAGAGCAATTGGACAAAAACTTGTACTATGTCTGTTAAGGTTGGACCATGCGGGGCCATCGTATATGCATGTGCAGTGGTCGTCTTAATTACTACAAATGTAAATGTTTAATCAGTCTATCACTTTGTCAGTTATTTTAACATAGTTTACATTAAAAGAACTTCTATAGTTTCAATACAGTTCCAATGAGAGTAACCACGCATACTGGTAACATTTGGCTCTATAAATAGGAATTAAAGCTACCTCAATCCTTCAAAGCAACAGGAGTTTTTATTGAAAGAAGAGTTCCAGTAATGAGAAACAAAATTTCCCCCGTCTCTCTTCTCCTCCTCCTCATTGTATCCACTGCTGAACTCTATATTCTGAAGACTTATGCTTATCCAGGTAATTAACTAACACGATCTAGTGCAATAGTGAGTTGAGGTTCTGTTGATAATCGTTCGTCAAAATTTCACTCCGGACTCGTCCGTTGTAATATGCAATGATATATGTAGATATCCTCCTAATATGTCAACGAAATGCAGGAAATTTAACCTTTTAACTTAAATATGTCAATTATTGTAATATGCAATGTTATATTTGTCAAAATTGTACGAATTTTATCGCGACACAAGGTATTAGTGGACGAATTGAGCCGAAATTTATCTAAACGAATCATCATTGCCCAATAACTTGTATAAAAAAGAGAGAATGGCTGTTTCAAATTAACAATTGATTTTTGGTCGCCCAAATGACTGATGAGATTGTTCCGAAATTTGGAGAGATCACCAGCTAGACGGCGACAAAGCCATTGTATATGGTAGCAAAAGGACCCTTTACCAAAAAACGACTATTCGGTGTTGGTCACGAAACAATTTCTTTTTTATTATAAATTATTTTAAAATAGTTATATTGTAGCCTGTAGATTTCAAATATCCTAGTCAACTAATGGGTCGATCCGAAGAGCCGCAGATGCAAATGCAACTCCGTTTCAATCGTTGATCGTTTCGTTTCGTCCCTTTAGAACGGTTAACGAAACTATTTTTCTGTTTCGTTAATTTTCGTTTCATTATTTTATGTCATTTATATGTATTTTTATGTTTTTTTAAGTATTTATGAACAAATTTTGGTGAATCGGAAATATTGTAAAATCAAACCTATCAGTTATGCATGTGAAATATGAAAACATGTATAAAATTAATTATCGAAGCAGCAAATCGAACACAGTTATACGTTTTGATATTTTCGAAATAAGAAAATATGTAATAAATCAATTGTTATGTAATTGATCGTTTCGATCGTCTTTTAAAATGAAACAGTTAGCGTAAATAAAGTTTGGTTTCGTGCCATAAACGAAATGGTTAAAGCAAAAGTTTAGTTTCGTGATCGTTATACAGGTTATGCACTACCAGCCATATACGTTCCCCTGATTAAATTTTTAAATCCTTTATAAAACCGCTCACGTATCTCTTGTGTGATATTGCCATTAAATCTGTGAACGGTTTTATCTATAGAAGACGATATAGAGCTTCTAAAGGTTATTTATTGGCCTTTTTTTTTGTTTTGATGAATTATTAACAGTTTTTTTTTTTAATAGAATTTGTTTTATTTAGGTGAGTACTTTCCAATATATATTGGGATACAATTGACGTTTTGCAGGTGCCGCACAAATGTAGCTTTTTAGTGTTGGCGCAGAATATTGCTATTTTGGAAATATTGTGTATTTCGGTGTTACAAAAACATATAAAAACTGTACTGTTAGTAACAAGAATTATTCTGTGTTGAGAAATTAGGTGAAGAGAGGATTGAGAAATGGGGGGGAAATAGGATGGGAAAGGAAGAGAGTTACGAGGCTGAGATGGACTCCGAGATACACCGAAGGATCCTTCAGAGCATGGATGATGGGATTACAGTCGATCAATCCTTGAATCCCAACCGCCAATCATGCAAGGATGGAATCTGTCCAGCGAAAGGACTTCCCGACTATCCTGGCCGACCTTGCCTTCGGATACACGGTTGTCATCCGTGAACACCATTAATCGAGTTGTATTGTATCAATGACTGTTTTTTATGTAGTCTTTTTGGAATTTTCAAAATATATTCATTCTCAACGAGTTAATTTTTAACGAATAGTTATATTGCAGTAATGCAGTGTACATTGTTCTTTCGTAATTTATTTTTGTTTTTGAACAGAATTTGTATGGAGTTGATATAGTAGAAAACCGTCTTCATAACTATATATTCTCCATGTTGGACCACAAGAGCATTTAATATTAGCATTCAAAATATGCAAAAATCTGCCAGCATTCATACTTTATAGATTATTATTATTATTAATAATAATCATTAATATTATTTTAAGTTTGTATGCAGAAATCATTGTTCTCCTGTAATAAATTTCTGGCTCTTCTCTTGGGTTCAACCAGTCGAACTGGCTGGGCCATCCTTATTTTCAAATCGGATGGTCCAGTCAGATTTTCGAAATACTGATTTGAAATCATAGATCAGCCACTTTCAAAAATTTCTAAAAAGGAAAAAAAAATCATAGATCTCCGTTCACAAATATGTGACTATTCTTTTCGTTTGATTAAGAGAAACAAAGGCAAGATACAATTAAACATTAATTTTACTATGTTAAAAGTCAGAAGAACTCATTTTTCTTCATCGTACGAACATATTAGTGGATTTTGATATGGTGAATATAGAAACTTGTATGAGCAAATGTTCAGATGAATCATAAATTAAAAAATATTGCCCTCTCGCATGCGACAAAACGTGACTCCTGGTTGACAGAGCGCTCTGGGACCCTCAAACTAGAAGTCTAAGAATCTAGGTACTTGGCACGCATGAAGTTAGTAGAATTAGTGATGTAAGGTTAATACTTTTTAGAATTTTCGAAATACTTTTTGAAATTTTGAAGTAGAATAATGAGGGATGAGATTTTCGAGGGAATCCAACTAATCCCTCTAACCTCTCTAAACCCTCTAACTCCGCTCCCCCAGGCGGGTGTCGCGGGAAATATTTTATTGGGAAATTTGGAAGACCAGCTATATATGCGAAGATCTTGATGGACAAGCGTCCTTTTCTACCGGATATGATGTTTCAAATAGAGGTCTCTTCTCGTCAGTGGATTGCTCATGTTTGATCGACGAGATCTAATGCCTACTTTTTCTCCTTTTGAAATTAATTAATTTTTCTATTTTTTTCTTTTTTTCTCTTGTACTTTGTAAATATTTCTTTTTATTAATAAATCTTGCCGGACGGCGTTGCCGTTCTGCCGATTAATTCTATATGTTAGGAAATATTTTATTAATTTATTGAATACTTTTACATATCACGATTGTCAATAAATTTCGCCTCTTTAATTTCGTCACAGAAATCTATATGTTAAAATCACTGAGGTTATGGAGAAACACATTTCTAAACGAGACGCAAAAAACACTGTAGTTAGGTCCACTAAAAAATTACTTCTTTGATAATTGTGACGATAATACATACGTAACAAGATTTAAAACTATTGAAATAATTATTTCATAAGCGATTAAAAATAATAAATATTTATATAAGTTTATATAATTGATATTATAAACAACATTTATTTTTTCTTTTGAGATTAAATAGGTCAAAATTCCAATTTGATGTAATATTCATAAGTGATTGTTTCGTCGAACATGTACGCTTCATTTAACAAATGTTGTTTTTAGTCACTGGGTCAGATATTAGTTCACATGATTACATCATACTACATAATGTTGTTTTTAAAGCTTTTGACAATTTAAATCATTTGATACATACATACATACATATTGGACGACTCACCATAGCTAAACTCTATATATATATATATATATATATATATATATATACTCATAAGTTTTAGATATATATAGTTGTAAATTTCATTCCCAATTTTGAATTCTGAAATTAGAATGTAATAATGCTACTTAACATAAATGGTGAATTAATTATTTACCAACTTCGAATCCTAATTTTGAGTTATCGTGGAAATTTTTATATTATCAATATATTCTAACCGAAATAAAACTATAACAGAAACCATGACACGAATTCTTCAAAAAGGAATGCATACACCTCCAATCAACTTAACAAAAACCAAGAAAAAAAACTACTCATGCATGTGCAACGATATCCTCTGCTAAATTTGGCCAACTAAAAACACACAGCCCTTTTCTCCGCCTTGAAGCTAGCTAGTAACTCTTACGTTGCCTATAAATCAAAATATCTTTTAAAATTAGACAAGCTAATCGCTCAAATTAATTCAAATATAAAAATGGCGAATTATTTACGAACCAAGTCAGGGGCAATCATGAAGAACTTCGAGGTGGCTGGGAAGAACCCCTCAGAGGAAGCACAACGGCGGTGGAGGGAAGCTGTTGGTGCCGTTGTCAAAAATCGTCGCCGTCGCTTCCGCAACATTCCTGACCTCGACCAACGCTCCACTACCCAGGCCAAGCTCACTCGCGTCAAAACCAGGCGCCGTGAGACCCAGGTAGTTATATATACATGCATGCATATGTGTTTTTCCTACAGGAGCTTACTTCTATGTTTGAATTCATGTATGTATATAAATCTACATATTTATGTAAAAATATGTAGCCTGTATGTACGTTTATGACGGAAGGAAATGTGCACCATAATGATGTATGATTTGTATTTGTGTATGCTTGCTTTAATGCACAAGATCTTAGAAATATAACCGCACATGTGACATGAAAAAAAAAATGCAACAAATTTTATTTTTGTAGGAGTACCAAAGATCTTGACAAGTTGCAGAAAGCGTGCAATCAAGCATACAATTTCCATTTGTCCAATTACTATAATTGAACTTTTGTTGTAGAATTGATTGTACCGATAGAACAGGGGTCTTGATAAAGTGCACATCAATTTAAATTACAGTACGGATCACCTTGTAGCTGCACTATAAATAACCTATTACACCTCGATTGAAACCAAAAAAAATTAAGAATGAATTAATTTTTCTCAGGAGTTGAATGCTGTTAAAGAGAAGTATTTAGATATAACCCGTGGCTCAAAATACAAAAAAAAAAAAAAAAAAACAAACTATAAAATAACATTCCTTTCTAGCTGGACTTTGCCTCGCCAGAAAGGGCTCAACCAAGCTCTCCAGCTATTTAGCTGGGAAAACGAAAAGGGGGAAACTCCAGAGAGCCAAACCTTAGATGTGTATTTATTATATTAAAAATACCAATTAAGACTTTTATTTATTTTATTATAAATACCAATTAAGCCTTTTGATTGTCAACCACTACCGTTAAAGTACCAACCTTATATTAATAACTTTCATTAAAATTGTACTAGGTGTGAGCTATGTATTAGCTTTAAGTTAGGAGATGCAGATTGAATTCTTAAAAACATCCCCAAATGTGTGCTCTAAAGAAAAAAAATTTGTAATACTGATATGTTCTGTGGCAAAGATGATGTAACAAGAAAGTTTGGAATGATAATATCATATAAAATTTGGTAAGACTGGGACGAGCCTTACTGTACGACAGTTAGCAACCCTCTTTACTTTGCGTCATACGAAACTTTTATTCAATTTATATTGCATATCCTTATCCTTTTCACAGAAGTACTCAGAATTTCTATCATGCAGGAAAGACTTCGAGTTGCGATTTTAACAAAGGCTGCAGCTCTGGCGTTTACTGATGGTAAGAAGTTTTCCCTTTTTTAAAAAAAAAATATTTTTTCCTTTTCAATTAATTCCAGCATATTTTCAAGACACACACCTTTGTTGAAATCAGAATTTTTTTTTTTTTTTGCAAATTTACTGAACAATCGAAGTTAGATTCCTGACTGTCAGATTCTGTTACAATTCTAGAAATAGTAAATACTAATCAGACGTGTCTCCAATTTACCATTGCTCTAGGATTTGAATTCTGTGTGTAGTTGCAATTTTCACCATGTATAAATTGAGCAAGAATTTGTTTCTCTGCACCTTATGATGATTCCAGTAATAAAGTTGCTGTTACCTCAGGTACTTGACTAATTAAGTTAATCAGCTTGGTTCTACTTCACAAAAAAAAAAATATATATATATATATATATATATATATTAATAATATATAAACCAGCTTGGTACTGTACAAGGCAGGTCTCAAATTGCTTCATAGTGGACCTTTGACACTGAGTTTGTCTTTAATTTCAAAGTTGATTTTCAAATTGACAATCTAATTAAAACTCCCAGCTGCTGGTGGTAAGCCCAAGTATCACCTTAGTGATGATGTCATCAGTGCTGGTTTTCAAATCAGCCCAGAAGAAATTTCATCAGTCTCACGGGACCATAAGATCGACAGCTTGACAAAGCATGGTGGCATCCCAGGAATTTCACATAAGCTAGGGGTCAACCTACAACATGGCGTTAAGACAAGTGAAATTGAGATTCGGCAAGCCATCTTTGGCCAAAACCAATATGCGGAGAAGCCCCAGAGAAGCTTCTGGCAATTTCTATGGGATGCATTTCAAGATCTGACCCTGATAATTCTCATAATCTGTGCTGTAGTCTCTGTAACAGTCGGCTTTGCAAAAGAAGGCTTTCCAAAAGGTTGTTATGATGGAGTTGGCATTATTTTTACCATCTTTCTGGTTGTAACTATAACTGCAGTAAGTGATTATAGGCAATCATTGCAATTTCGTGATTTGGATAAAGAAAAGAAAAAGATTTCCATGCAAGTGACTCGGGATGGATGCCGACAAAAGGTGTCGATATATGAACTAGTGGTAGGAGATGTGGTGCACTTGTCAATTGGAGATCAGGTACCAGCTGATGGGTTGCTTATATCAGGTTATAGTTTAGTAATTGACGAGTCAAGCTTGACAGGAGAAAGTGAGCCAGTGCCAATTTCCGAAAAGAACCCTTTCTTGCTTGGAGGGACAAAAGTGCAAGATGGATCCGGCAAGATGCTTGTCACAGCAGTTGGCATGAGAACTGAGTGGGGACACATTATGGAGGCACTAAGCAATGATGAGGAGGATGAGACCCCACTTCAGGTGAATTACACATAAAAATTTCCATCTTTTAAATTGTCTACTAATATATTTTAATTTTTCTACTACAAATTTGTTATTATAGTTGATATTTTAAGGCAAAGTCATCATTTGTTTTTTTTTTTTTTAAAGCAAACTATTGGAATTTCTACGTAGCTATACATTCTTATCCATACCTGTCTATTATCAGTACCAAAATATTTACGCAGCACTATTTTGTAGGTCAAATTGAATGGTGTGGCCACAATTATAGGAAAGATTGGGTTGTTTTTCGCGATTGTCACATTTATAGTGTTGATGGGGCGTTTCCTAGCTGACAAAGCGGCACACTCAAGTCTAACTAACTGGTCTTTTAATGATGCCATAACAATTTTGAATTTTTTTGCTATTTCGGTTACAATAGTTGTGGTAGCAGTACCAGAAGGGCTCCCACTAGCTGTCACACTGAGTCTGGCATTTGCCATGCAAAGGTTAATGGACGAAAAAGCCCTTGTCAGACATTTAGCAGCTTGTGAAACAATGGGTTCTGTTACTTGCATTTGCACTGACAAAACTGGTACTTTGACAACAAACCACATGGTAGTAGATAAGCTGTGGTTGTGTGAAATCAATAAGTCAACTCAAAGCACAGATGTCTTGAAAGAATTAAAGGAAGTGATTTCAGATAAGGTATTTGATATCCTACATGAGAGCATCATTGAAAATTCTGGGTCAGAGGTGGTGAGGAACAAAAATGGCACACACACAGTGATGGGTACTCCAACTGAAACGGCACTGTTAGAATTTGCACTGGAACTGGAGAAATCTATTCAAATCAAAGCCAAGGAATGTAAGAAACTGAAGGTTGAGCCCTTCAATTCTGATAAAAAGAAGATGTCAACAATAATTTCTTTACCAAATGGAGAGAACCATGCATTTTGCAAAGGAGCGTCTGAAATTGTTTTACAAATGTGTGACAAGATAATCGACAAGGAAGGAAATACCATAGAAATGACTGAAGACCAGAGAAAGACAATATCAGAGGTGATTGATGGTTTTGCTTGTGACGCATTAAGGACCCTTTGTGTAGCTTATAAAGATCTCGGAGCAGAAAATGATAGTGATATTAAAGGAGAAGAGATAGAAATGCCAAATGACGGGTATACATTTATAGCACTATTTGGGATCAAAGACCCGGTAAGGCCAGGGGTTAAAGAGGCAGTAAAAACTTGCCATGACGCAGGAATTATGGTGAGAATGGTGACAGGAGATAATATTAACACAGCGAAGGCTATTGCTAAGGAGTGTGGTATTTTGACGGAAGGGGGATTGGCTATAGAAGGACCAGAGTTCCGTAGCAAAAGTTCTGAGGAGATGAAGGAGTTGATACCCAAAATTCAGGTGCGTGCTTCTCCCTTTGATTCTGCAGTAGCAACTGTTTGTTTATCTTATTTTAGGATAATTGAAAACAAAATATCAATAAATGTTATATAATTTTCTTCGGTCTTGGTTAAACAAGAGATTTGCCTTTAATAGAACAATATATATAACTGCATAAACTGTAATTATAAACACCATCAAGATAATTAACAAACGTACATATTTATCAGATGATATATTATCAAGGACAAGGTTGATCACAAGAGACGCATGGCATCTGACCAGTCAAAAATTAGTTATGTATTGTTCGTTACACATCAAACAGAGATTTGACCACGATCTGGTGAAGGTTTGGTGAAACCTAATTTGCAGAAAGGCTATTTCATTGAAATACAAATGGCTTTTGGAACATCAGAAATAAAATTTTTGAAATCAGACAAGACCAACTATGCTTAAATAATTTCAAAAGTATATTCAACTCATTCTGTAAAAAATAAAATTTAGGTGATGGCAAGATCTTTGCCTCTGGATAAACACACATTAGTTACAAATTTGAAGAAACTGCATGACGAAGTGGTGGCAGTTACTGGTGATGGCACCAATGATGCACCCGCATTGCACGAGGCTGACATCGGGCTTGCCATGGGCATCGCCGGAACAGAGGTATGCACCAGATTTTAAATCAAGGGAAAAAATAATTACTTACCAAAGTCTGCGGAGTAAGTTTGGCTTTGAAATTTGACCACAATATTACTTCTCTGGTAAAACACTATCTAATTGATTGGCATGCAAATGTGCAGGTGGCGAAGGAGAATGCAGATGTGATAATAATGGATGATAATTTCACAACAATTATAAACCTTGCTAAATGGGGCCGATCGGTCTATATAAACATCCAGAAATTTGTTCAATTCCAGCTGACAGTAAATGTAGTCGCTCTAGTTGTCAATTTCATCTCTGCTTCAACCACAGGTGGGAAAGATCCTTATACCACAACAGTTTCTGCTAAATATATTAGGCATTTCATTATCACAACAGAAACTTCCTTGATAAGAGTTTAAAAAAAAGTAATAACTCACGTTAAATACTAAAAAGTTAATGATTAAGAAGCCAGAAACAGAAAATTTCTCTAGTACATTGTATCTGCTAGTAACTTGGCTCTCAGTTTTCTCACTTGAAAGATTGTTGTTAAATCACAGGAAGTGCACCACTCACAATAGTGCAGTTGCTCTGGGTCAACCTAATCATGGACACACTAGGCGCATTAGCATTGGCCACCGAGCCACCAAATGAGGATTTGATGACAAGACCACCTGTATCAAAATCTGACGACTTTATCACAAAGGTCATGTGGCGCAACATCATTGGTCAGAGCATGTACCAGCTCATTGTGCTTGGCATTTTGATCTTTGCAGGGAAACACCTTCTTGGGATGAACGGTCCAGACGCAGAAAATACATTGAATACATTTATTTTCAACACTTTCGTGTTTTGCCAGGTATACATAGTTTTCATTTTACGCTCCATTGTCCATTGTGGTGTTAGCTCCAACACCCCCCCTCCCCGCACCCACACACACACCCCACCCCCGCGCTTTAAGACAATTTCTATACTTCATTTTTAAGATAAGAAAAGCAAAATCCTCCATAAGTTTGAATTTCTTTTTTTTTAAATATGGTTAATTTAACAAAAAAAGTGCGGTTAACCTTATTGCTTTAATATGGTTAATTTAATAAGAACTTCCTCAAATTTACACGGAAATGCAGAAAACACAGCTTCAATAAAGTTTTAAAAGCAAATAAGCTACCAAAAGAGGAAGAAAGAACCTTTGAAATTATTTCACATCATTCTGAGTGCATATGTAAATCATCCTAGGCAGATCTATTAAAGTTCCAACATAGTGGTAACTATAAGCATTCATTGAAATTTGATGTTTCTAATTAGAATCTCAGTTTCGTGATTCTCGAGTTTCTGAAAAAAAAATATATAAATTGTTTCTCGCCAAAACAACAGGTATTTAATGAAATGAACAGCCGTGAGATGGAGAAGATGAATATTTTCAAGGGGATATTCAATAGCTGGATTTTCTCAAGCATCATTCTTTCGACAGTGATTTTCCAAGTAATCCTTGTAGAATTTCTTGGGGATTTTGCAAACACTGTCCCATTAAGCTGGAACTTATGGCTCTATAGCATTTTGATTGGCTCTGTAAGCTTAATCACTGGTGCAATCTTGAAGTTTATTCCGGTTCACTCTACCAAAGATGTTGGATCAGGCCATGATGGGTATGAGCCAATTCCTTCTGGTCCTGATTCAGTTTAATCGACTTATTTATTGTAGCTTCAATCATCCTTTTTTTTTTAATGACAAGTCCGTAGGCATGCTTCAATCAACTTTTAACTGAGCTGACTAGGCAACAATTTTTTTTTTCCATTTTTGTACGTTTTCTGTAAATTTGGCTTAGATTTGAAAGCTCATGTTGTAGGTTCTTTCTTTTTCTGTTTGTTTTTCTTTTGTGATAACAGTCAATTCCACTGATACTTTGTAGCCCCATAATTTTAGCCAACTTTTGCCTTTATTTTGCAAACTTCTGGAAGAATTGCTGTTCTTCAATAGAAATTACCATTTATTTTAGTATGATTTTTCCTTATCAAACTTTGCAGAGCAGAAAAAGTAGTGTATCATGACATCCAGCATTGATTTTAACACGAATTTTTACATCAGATATTTATAAGCTACATGCACCATCTACTGAGCTCAATCAAGTTAAAACAGTACATGAAAAGTGAATGAGAATCATTTGCTCTGTTAACAAGGGAAGCTTGCATTTACAATGCCTGAAGATAGAGAGTAAATACTTCCTAGTATTAATTCTTTGTCCGGCCCTCAAGCACTCTACAGACTTCACTAAATAAACAAGCTAACAGTTTCTGACATAGAGACAAATCACGAGATATCATTTCTATGCCTATTGACAAATAGCTTGCTTATGTCTTCTGTGACCACGTTGCTCCTGCAAACAGAGAGTTAAAGAAAAACATGTTAATAGGACAGAAATATGATACTAAAAGACATTTGCTCTTCATAAACTCCTTTTTCCCCCATAAAACCCATCTTTTCGGACCATTAAAGACTGACACACATTTTTAAGCAATATATGAGAAAGCTATCACTTCTGCATCGCATCTTTTATGTACCCAGAACTTCATTTCATTGGCACCTGACATGTAGCGAACCAAATTTCGTCCTCCACGGCTCAGATAAACAAAATGCAGGAGGGAAAAATATTTTTTCAATACTAAGTCCTACTATTCAGATTCACATTCCAAAACATATTGAACAAACCTGCCAGCCAGCTGAGGTGGTACCATCCCTGTTGTAGATGCACGAGCATTCCTTACAAGTGCTACTGAAGACTGGGCTCTACCTCTGGGGAACTTGTGTTGTGAAGATACTACACCATTTCCATTGGATTCTCTTTTCCTTGACCCATTTTGAGGTGAAAGTAAAAATTCTGCATCAGGGAGTTCGTCAAGAGATGGTAAGGATGAAGCTGGCAAAGTATTTGATGAGGGAGCTGGTACAGTACTTGATGAGGGAGCTGGTACAGTATCTGACGATGTCACCCCAGGGTTTCTGGGAAGGAAAGCAAGAGAAAGGAAATATGATTATCTGATATATTAGCAAGGTCTTCAAAGTAAGTTGGTATAAGGAATGATTTTAAGTTCCCCTAGTGCTACAATCAAGCCTCAATGTAACCCAATAAAGCCATCAGTTTTGCACCGACCCAGGCATTCAAGGGTCTTTGATCCCCCCCCCTCCTCACCACCACCACCACCCCTGAAGTTTTCTTGCATCTTACAATATTCACAAATAGGGGTGTTTACTGGTTAGTTCAATTAAAAGTGAATTTTCAAACTAACCAACTAAAACTTCTTCCAGTATGCAGAAATATAAATTAACCGGATTCAAATGTGAACCAGGCAAACCAAAACCAAATCAAAATTAAAAATTTTAGAAGCAATTATACAGATACTGACTTGCTGATTTGTGTACTTATACAAGCAAAATTACAGATCAAACATAGCATTTTTAAATTGAACCAAACTAAATAAGCCACGAAACTAACACCGGTGCAAATTCGGTTTGATTAAAAGGCAAATTAACCAAAGCAATTTGAATATTTGCAAACAACACCTACCATTTCAGTATTTGAGAAATAAATTTGTTTTATATGCATTCAACAATTAATATAAGCAAATCCAATACTGGAAACTCAATGGGTACAACACAGTGGTAATCTTATCCTAATGGCACTTTTCTATTGCGAAAACAAGCCAAACTGAGCCACATTTACCCTCAATTAAACCGTCTATTTGAGCTCTGATATGCTCGAATGCACCTGAATTTAACCGGAAAGGAGGAATGAGTGCTTACTCGTTCGGTTGGGGAAGAGGCGGAGCGGCGGTGGCGGTGGCGGCGGACGGTGGAGGTTGCGCAGTAGCGATGGTATGCGGTGCCTCTTCATCGGAATCTGAGGAATCGTATTCTACCAGAGACATCATTTCACACTTTCTTTTTTAATTTCTTTCCCTCAAAACTTTTCTCTTTTTGGTATTAGATATTTAGATTACACGAGAAAGATGTAAATTAACGAGGAGAGGTTTGTGCTTGGATTTTCGGATGGAATTACCAAATTAATTTAGTGGGCCTCCGGTCTGGATTAACCAATCGTTCTCGTTATCTTTATAATAAGGCCCAAATTTCTTTTGGTTTTCCTCTCAAGGTTGCAAACAGAGAAATAACTACCCTTCTAAAAGTCTTCATCAATGGAAAATGAAGTAACATCAAGTGAGATAGTTTCTTATACATCATGATACATACAGCCTTCTATGCATCATGATGGTTTTTTAGCTGTATTTTTATAAATTATAAATTTAATTTAACTAAGACTTTAAAATTAGATTTGTTTGGTTTAGCAGTTGGATAATGATTAGCCATCAAATGATTATGGGTAATGAAACAACGAAAAACAATTATGCGGTATAGCTAAAAAAATTGATAATTCTGTTTAATCAGTGATAAAATAGAGCATTTTAAATCTTAAAATTTAACTAATCTTATCTACATATTGAAATCTTATAGCAAACCAAATTATTTTATATTTTTTATCATTTTTTTCAAAATTTTTAAAACTGGCCATATTTGGAGACAAATTATACCAACAGTATTCCAAAAATGACCTATTTTAAGAAAATTGACAAAAAAAACTGTAAAAATATTTTTTAAATATGTAAATTTTGTTTTGATACAATATTTTAATATGTAGATTGGATTGGTTGAATTAGATTTACAATTTGTAAAATATATTAATGAAAAAACATCATGATGCATATAAGGGCCTATGCATCATGATACACAATAAGCTCTCTCACACAAAAGTAGCTTTGAAATTAACATGTTGTCCATGACTCAAACACAATCCAAGTCTTAATTATTAAAATTTCATACGCTCAATCTAAACTGTTCATTATGAATTTTATATTGAAAATATTTTTAAGACCAAACTTTTTTTTTTTCAAAATTTTAACTTTTTTTGGGATTCATTGGAGGGTCCAGAGCTGATTGAATTTCTAAACTTTAATAAAATAACAAAAGTTTTTTAAAAATATAAAATTTGATCTTTAAAGAGGTTTCATTATGAAGAACAAATAGAGCAGCTCGAATAAACAATTGTAATATTGAAAATTGAAATCCAATCGTGTTTGTCATACTCGAGTGTCAAATGTGTTTGATTCTAGTATTATTCATTATTGTTAGGTTAACATTTTTATATACCAAAAAGTATTTATTTGCTTCCGTAATCTTTTGTCTAACCAAAAAAATTACCAAAATAACATTTTTAAAATTGTAGTGGGATAAAATATTATAATATTGTTGTTTTGAAATAAGAGGCCATTAATTAATAGAGAGAACATAGTCTATTCCGTAAATTAGAGTTTATTCTTCTTTCATATCCAACAGGATTTGAACTCACTACATCTAAGATAATAGCGGAGCCAACTGTGCTGGACTTATAATATTGTTGTTAGATGAGTGAAATTAATGTCTTTTGACATTCTCGAATTTGATCTCGGCGATTTACTTTGCGTGCTTCTGTCGAACCGTCAACATTAGAATGCTAAAAAAAAGACTAATCTAGTAATCTTGTAGACTTGTATTATTTAAAAAATTGTATTCCATGTTGGACACCGGATCCCAAGTTCCCAACCAACAACCGTAATATAGTGTTATTCTACTGCTCCAGCTATATTTGAGGTTGTCAAATAACCCAAAAAATTTGAATTAATGCCATTGAAATTGTTATATGTTAATATGATGTGATATAAAACTACCGTTAAATTTAATTTCATTCCACTTAATTATCTTAGTTAGCTTGGCTTCTAATCTCATGATCGTACATCTCTACTACTTATAAATGCACGTAACGCATAGGTGTTACACTCTAGGTCTAAGTAGTAAACAATTCTTTCTGCCGTTGGATCGACTTGATCTATGGTTGGATGTGTATTGCTAGACGAAATAACAGTGTTATTTGGTTTTCCGTCTAATTAAGAAACAAGACGCAGCGCAGTTGACATTTTTAAAGCCTAATTAATAATGAAAATCTTTAGAGCCCTTTCTATTTAGAGTTGCATCTTCAGATTTGACATTTTTCTATGAAAAGATAAAAGATAGTATGCTGTGCATTTTTTTTTTTTTTTGCAAAGTCGCAACATTTTTTTTTTGGGTCATTATTAAATGCAAACGAACCATATAAACTGAGAGGCATATGGCGTACCTTAAGTTAGTAAAAATGGAGAGTTGTCAGTCAATTAATTTAACATTATTTGTGCTTTGTAATTGGTATTGTCTTATGATTTAATTTATTTTAAATTTAAATTATTAAGTATAAAAATTTTAATTATTAATTAGAAATGGTATACCGTCACTTTGCCACAAATTTTAGTGACTTAATTTTTTTTTTGAAGGTCAGTTTTAGTATCTTAAATTGTCATTATATTATGTTTAATGGATGATGGTATGTCCTGACAAACAACTAAGTTGCTGATAAAACCATGAAACATTCACAAAAAAAGTTGTATACCGAATTGTTTTGCGAAATGATTAAGGTAATAAAATTTCATTTCAAAAATATTAATTGCTCTCATATTACACTCACACATGCACTCAATGTATAAAATTATCTTAATTTTTACACTGAAGTCTTTCTCTGCATTGAATACTGCTACCTTCAACACCAATCATGACAACGTTGATCTTAGATATTGAAAATAGACAACATATCTGTGTCAAATAATATGTTTACATATTAAAGTCAGCCCGCACATTGAGCGGGCACTGCTGCTAGTATTTTGGAAAAAGAATAACATATTTCTCGGTCAATACATTTTAGTAAAGTACCCAACAAACATAAAAAAAAAAGAAGTTATATTGTTACCATTTTTTTCTTTTTTGATCAATTGAGCTCTTCGGCATGAAAACATTACTAGAAAAAGATAAAAATAAGGCATGGCGTTTAATAGTATTAGTAAAAATTATTGAGTAACTTTTGCAAAATACACAAATATTATATAGAGGATTGCAAAAATACTACAAGTAGTATAGACGGGCTCACGCTATCCGTTTGTTATTGAATTTTGTGATGTAAATAGTCTATTCAAACCATTCAATATCTATCTTTATTTTTTTTTGGAATCTTGTTCACGATCATTTTTTTTTTGTTCCTTCTAATATTTTTTGATAGTTTTTTTAGATATTTAGAAAATCATTGATCTAATTATTTGAATTATCCAATAATAGCTATTTTTAACAATCTAACATTCTAAAATAAATAGTGAAAAAATTTAAAAAATATATAAAATTTGATTTTCAAAAAGATTTTAATATGCGTATGACTACTACTTTCAACGGTATTGATGATTAATTAATTATTTATTTATTTCGAGTAGAACAGTAAAAGCAACAAAACTAGAGTGAGGAGCAGCTCACCGCACATTTGGAGGTGATGGAAGGTCGTGATATGTGTAGATTGTTTCAAGAGCCTAGCAGTGAAAACAGTTTAAAACGAAGGAGAAGTTGATAAATTCATGTTGTGTGCTTTAGATTTAAATGAATGTGTGTACTAAAATTTATTTAAAAAATTGGAATTTAACTTGTTACTCAAGCCAGAATCTAATATTTAACCCAATATTCTTTTGGTTTTCCTCAAGGTTGCAAACACAGAAATAACAACCCTTCTAAAAGTCTTCAATGGAAAATGAAGTAACATCAAGTGAGATAGTTTCTTATACGTCATAATACATCATGAAGGTTTGTAATCTGTATTTTTATAAATTATAAATTCAATTTAACTAACATTTTAAAATACGATTTGTTAGGTTTAGTGGTTGGATAATGATCAGCGATAAAATGGTTATTAGAAATGAAACAGCGATAAACATTTATGCAGTATAGCTAAAAAAATTGATAATTCAGTTTAATCAGTGATAAAATAGAGCATTTAAAGCTTGAAATTTAACTAATCTAATATACATATTGAAATCTTATAGCAAACCTATTTTTTTTGTTATTTTTTTTCAAAATTTTTAAAACGGGCCATATTTGTAAACAAATTATACCAACAATATTTCAAAAATGACCTATTTTAAAAAAAATTATAAAAATTATAAAAATATTTAAAAATATGTAAATTTTGGTTTGATATAAGATTTTAATATGTAGATTGGATTGGTTAAATTAGATTTACAATTTATAAAACATATTAATGAAAAAAACATCATGATGCATATAGGGACCTATGCATCATGATACACAATAAGCTCACTCACATAAAAGTAGCTTTGAAATTTACATTTTCTCCATGACTCAAACACGATCCAAGACTTAATTATTAAAATTTCATAGGCTTAATCTAAACTGTTCATAATGAATTTTATATTGAAAATTTTTTTAAGACCAAACTTTACATTTTTTTTTTCAAAATTTTAACTATTTTTTTGGGATTCATTGGAGGGTTTAGAGCTGATTGAATTGAGAATTTTCTAAACTTTAATAAAATAATAAAAAGTAAAAAAAAAAACATAAATTTTGACCTTTAAAGAGGTTTCATTATGAAGAACAAATTGAGCGGCTCGAATAGGAAATTGTAATATTGAAAATTGGAATCCAATCGCGTTTGCTATACTCAAGTGTAAAACATGTTTGATTATAGTATTATTCATTATTGTTAGGTTAACATTTTTATATACCAAAAAGTATTTTTTTTCTTCCGTAACCTTTTGTCTAAACAAAAAATTACCAAAATAAAATTTTTAAAATTGTAGTAGGATATAATATTGTTGTTTTGAAATAAGAGGTCATTTATTTATAGAGATATAGTGCACTCTGTAAATTAGAGTTTAACCTTCTTTCGCGCACCAGCAGAAATTGAACTAATTATCTCTAGAATAATGGCAGAGCCACTAACCAACTATGCTAGACTCCCACGTTCTTATAATATTGTTGTTAGATGAGTGAAATTAATGTCTTTTGACATTCTCGAATTTTATCTCGGCGGTTTACTTTGCGTACTTCTGTCGTACCGTCAACATTAGAATGCTAAAAAAAAGACTAATCTAGTAAACTTGTAGACTTGTATTATTTCAAATATTTTATTCTATGTTGGACACCGGATCCCAAGTTCCCAACCAACAACCGTAATATAGTATTATTCTACTGCTTCAGCTATATTTGAGGTTGTCAAATAACCCCCAAAAATTTGAATTAATGCCATTGAATTGTTATATGTTAATACGATGTGATATAAAACTACCGTCAAATTTAGTTGCATTCCACTTAATTATCTTACTGTTAGTTTGGCTTCTAATCTCATGATCCTAAATATTTTAGAAAAAAGAAAAACATATTTCTCGGTCAATACCTTTTAGTAAAGTACCCAACTGTTTGACCCCAAAATATTGTGCCAAATTGCATGAAATAAATAATCCATTTTATGGTAAATATATACAAGAAAGTTTAAAAATCTAAAAAAATACCAAACAAATTCCAAAAATTCCCAAAAAAATATCCAAAAATCCCTTAGGAATTATGGTGAATTATCATAGTTTCAAAATGCCAAAAATGTCAACAGAAACCCTCCATTTTGCAAAGAAATCCCCAAAATCTACAAATTATAAAAAATAAATCCATGAGGAATTTCACAAAACCCTTTAAACCATTAAATTCCTCATATTTTTCTGAGTTCACCCATAAAATTTTATCCAAAAATACCCATGGAAAGACTCTCAAATCATTTATTTTCAATTGGTAGCAAATAATTAATGAAAATAAAAATTTAAATGGAAAATCAAGAAAATCCCAAGAAAATCCATGGATCTGGGCGCGTCCAACCTATTGCAGCAGATCCGAGGGGGGAGAGAAAAATGTCGCTGGGTTTAAAAATTACCCCCCCTGCGCGAAGCTTGGCTGCACTCGTTTCATGCACCACGCGTTGGAAACTGTCACTGGCTCGCAGAGAACCGAGCCCGTCCATCTCGCTCTCTCTCATTAACTCTTACTTGTGGACCCAGGCAAAGAGTTCATCTTCCTCCATGGTAAAAAGGACAGGGAGGCAGAGCTGCGAGTTTTACTGTGGAGATGCCGGGTGAAAATGGAGGAAGAGGCGACGTGGCCTTCTCTCTAGCCACAGGCGCCAAAACCACTCTCCAGCCCATGGTTTTGAGAAACAAAACCCTAGGCGCAGCTGAAGATCAACCGTTGGATGTGAATGGAAGGTGAGGATGCTCTCGGCCATGGAAAATGTTGCCCTATTCCCTACCTATATAAGCCCCAATTGAAGCCAGAAAAGAAAGAGAGAAGAGAAGAGGAGCCGCCAGTCTAGATTAGGTTTAGATACTTTAATTAAAAAAAAGAGAGGGAAAGAGAGGAATTTCATCAAAAAGTTCTGTTAAAAAGGAAAAGGGGCAGAATTAAGAGATTCAAGTTTTGTAAAGTAGAAAGGTAAGTATGCTCGTAACTGATTGAATGAAATGAAATTGAAGTTCATGTTGAAATCTGTTATTATGAATTTGCATTTCGGTTTTTTTAATTGAATTTCCTCTTTTCTCAATTCTTGTGTTCTGAATGTGCTTGGTGATGTTTGAGACCCAGTCTCTTCTGCTACTTTAAGGATGGTAAACTTAATTTTCTGTGTTGAAAGAGTGTTGTGATTATTGTGTTGCATGGTAGATAGTTTGAAATAAATATTAAATTGGTTTGCTTGATAATTGTCCAGAACACAGATCCAAAGGTTGAGAACCCAGTTCTCAACCTCTATGCACATCAGTTTTGATCCAGCCGAGAACCCAGTTCTCAAGGCCCTGGCTGGATCGACATGGCTGGACCATGTCATGAATCCCTTTGGCAAGCCGCTACTCTGCCCAAATTTGCTCAGATTTATGTGCTTTGATGAAAATAAAATGTAGAATAAGGTTTTAGTAGAAGTAACATTGTACAAAAATCAAAACATAAATAAACAAATATGGACAAAACTTGAAATAACTAGAAAAATGGAGTTTTCATGGACCAAAACGCAAAAGGTGCTTATGGACAGCACAAAACTGATCTCATGGACAGCAGGGAATAAACTTTTCTATTTTAGAGATTTTATACACATTTATATGATTCAATAAAGCATGAAGGGCATTAATAACATAAAAATGAAATGTATAAAACTTTGGACCTTTCTGTAAAGGCGCTTAAACAAAAATTTTATAAATTTATTAATAAGCATTTCTACAAGTTTTCAGAGCTCAAAGATCACTTTAAAAGGAGTTTTCTCATTTGTTGATTAATTGGACAGAAAAATTGCATAAATAATCAAATACTCCAAAAAGAAATAAAAAGGTTGCTTTCTGCTAGCTTAAATGCATTACTATAGCATATTTCAACTTCTGTAAGTGATTCTACATGCAAACAAACAACTCAAAGCAAAATTCTTCAAACATGAGCATAATCGCATAAAACCAAAATCTGAAAATTGGAAAATGTGTAAAAAGAGTTGCTCTAACTTTCTGTATCGATCTAAACACTCAAAACAGGTTCAAATGGACTCAAATTGGGTATCGAATCCAGCTCAATTATCGAAACTTGAGTTACATGAAAGTTCAAAGTCAAACGAAAGTGCAAAAGTACTCGTTTTCTGCCATGACCATCCCCCCACCAAATTGGCTTGTTTTGAATAAAATTGAAGTCACAAATCATGTAAATTCGATCTCCTGAATCTCTCTAAACAATTTCTGGCACAAGAAAGCTGCTCTGTGGGCTCTACGTCAGAGACTCAAACCAGGCGAGAGTGGAACCGAGCTGCCTCAGTCTCATGCACCTGCTTCAGGGCTCTCCCAAGCGAAATTGACCTCACCCTTGTCCTCCATGCTTGCCTTTGAGTGAAATAAACCTACCTCTGGCACATGAAGATGGCCGGAGAGCCTCGTATGCCATTAATGGCTGCTCGGGACTTCTCAGGTGCAACGTGGCATTACACGAGTCCTCAGCGAGAACGAAGTCTATCAATCTCTTCTCCCCGCTCCCACGACTCCAACGCACCAAGTATCGACTGATATGGCAGCTGGAGTCGCCGTAATTTTTTCGAAGAAAATCCAGGGACCTTTCTGCAAAAAAGCCACCTTCGACGGAGAGAAGGTTTAAACTCGCGGCTTTTGCGGATTTTCTGTGGCTGATAACGTGTGGCAGGTCAACTCACTCGTTATACGAAATTCAGAACGCGGTCAGCGCCTCCTTGCGTCATCTTGACGTCATCCAGCCCAGTCAACGCCCACATGGCCCAATCAGAAAATTCCAAATCATCTCAAATTTTAAAAATTCATTAAAAATAATAGGAAAGTCAGAAAAATTCAAATAAAATATCCATAAAATCCTAAAAATCTATAGAAACTAGATTTACTGATATTTGATATGAAATTATATCAATATATCAATATTTGTCCCTTTTGTATTTTCAAAGTATTTTCTAATTAAAATTTAATTTTATAAATTGCCAAAAGCTTTATTAATTCACCAAAGATAGTAGGAAGCTCAGAAAAATCCAAGTAAAATTTTCTAAAAATCTAAATAAACCAGATCTTTTTTTATATGAAATTTTGTTAAATTAATTAGTTTCTTATTTTCAAAGTATTTTATTCAAATGGTTAAATACTTTATTAAAATTTCCTAAGTAATTTTGTGGTTTCCTTGTCAAGTATATTTAAAGTAAAATTAAATTGGCAGTATTTAGAAATTTCCCTTTATTTTATTAAGATTTCTGAAGAGAATAATAAAACATAAATAAATCATCAAATAATAAGTAGAATCATAACTTTTCAATAAATCGTAAATCATAAATAATAAACAAATCTTAAAGTGATAAGTAAATAAATAATAACAAATAACAAATTAATAATAAATAATTGAATAAATAATTAAATAATAAATAAATAAATAAATGAATAATAAATAAACAAGTAGTAAATAAATTTTAAGTAATAAATAATTAATAAACAATAAATAAATTACAAATAAATAATATTAAGTATAAAGCATCTTCAAATCAAAATAAATCAAATTAAATCAAATCAAATCAAATCAAATCAAAATAAATCAAATCAAATTAAATCATATCAAATCAAATCAAAATAAATCAAATTAAAGTAAATTAATTCAAATCAAGTCAAATTAAATCAAATCCCTTTTGTTCTCAAAGCCCCTAAATGGCCAAGAATTTCAAATCCCTTTTGTTCTCAAAGTCCCTAAATGGCCGAGAATTTCAAATCCATTTTATTCTAAAAGCCTCTAAATGGCCGAGAATTTCAAAAATCTTCTGTTTCCAAAGTCCCTAAATAGCTGAGAATTTCAAATCCCTTTTGTTCTCAAAGCCCCTAAATGGCCGAGAACCGATTCTCATAAACCCCCAAATGATCGAGGATCATAAAAATCAAAATTGTCCCCTATAGTAAAATTGTAGGAAATGTTCAAATAATTGTTCTTTTTTTTTGTTTTTAGATACTCTTAGATAGTTTTAGATATTCTTAGTTTTAGATATTCTTTGATACTTCAAATAAATAGTTTCAAGTGTTCTTAGATATTTTAAATAAATAGTTTAAGTTTAGATATTCTTAGTCATTCCAATTAAATGGTTTCAGATGTACTTAGATATTCTCAATTGTGTCCCGTCAAGTTAAGTCTGGTACCATCAATTGAGTCCGGTCTAAACCAAAAAGAAACAAACTACTTGTATTCTCAATTGTGCCCCGTCAATTAGGTCTGGTGCCACCAATTGAGTCTTGTTTTATGCCAAAAGAAATAAATTACTTATTAAATACCAAAATTATTTAAATGACGATTTTTCTAGCCTATTACATTTAATTTCTCGAATCCCTTAATCAGAGGTTCTCGTGAAAAACCACGGGGTACAATAGGGGCTTGCGCCTATTGGAAGGAAATGATCCACAAATTAATAAACCCTCATGGGAATGGATTATAGTCGATGTTCTTTGGTCGTTAAGAGGCATTAGCACCTGAATCCAAGCTCGCGAGGGGTGAATTAAAGACTTATTCTCGTTCTTGAGAAAACCCAATTGTTCATCGAGAAATGACGAAAAAGTCCACATACCAACAAACATAAAAAAAAAGTTATCTTGTTACCATTTTTTCTTTTTTGGTCAATTGAGCTCGTCGGCATGAAAACATTACTAGAAAAAGACAAAAATAACATGGCGTTTAATAGTATTAGTAAAAATTATTGAGTAACTTTTGCAAAATACACAAATATTATATAGATGATTGCAAAAATACTACAAGTAGTATAGACAGGCTCCACGCTAACCGTTTGTTATTGAATTTTGTGATGTAAATAGTCTATCAAACCGTTCAATATCTTTATTTTTTGGAATCTTGTTGACGATCAATTTTTTTTCCTTCTAATATTTTTTTGATAGTTTTTTAGATTTTTAGAAAATCATTGATCTAATTATTTGAATTATCTAATAGCTATTTTTAACAATCTAACATATATAGTGAAAAATTTTAAAAAATATATAAAATTTGATTTTCAAAAAGATTTTAATATGTGTAGGACTACTACCTTCAACGGTATTGTTGATTATTTATTTATTTCGAGTAGAACAGTAAAAGTAACAAAACTAGAGTGAGGAGCGGCTCACCGCACCTGGAGGTGATGGAAGGTCGTGATCTGTTTATATTGTTTCAAGAGCCTAGCAGTGAAAACAGTTGAAAACGAACAAGAAATTGATAAATTCATGTTGTGTGCTTTAGATTTAAATGAGAGATAAAAATCCACCAATTTTTTTTTTCTGTTGAATATGAATGTGGTGTACTAAAATTTATTTAAAAAATTGGAATTTAACTTGTTACTCATCAAATTTACTTACATTTTGCCAGAATCTAATATTTAACTCAAAATAACAGCTGACATATATACATACCTGTTCTTATCTACAATGGCCATTGTTGTATCGCTACAAAAGTAATTAAAACAATTACTCGCACATGTTGATAAGTTATACAGTTCACACTAGTTAATAATTAATGTAGGTTTAGTTTATATTTTAGAGTAAGTGATCAGTTGCTTGGTAAATTTTCAAATAGAAAGCAGATTCAATCTGGATACATAATAATTTGCCACAGATGATCCGGGCTCAGATCATGAGCAGCACTTTGGTTACCTCTGCCACTTTGTCTGTACTCTGTACTCTACTCCAGTACTTTTGTAATATTTTTTTTTATTGACGCCATTAAACCAGGACTCCCACCATCACTCTGTACTCTAAACTATGTAAACAGTAAACAACATCAACTTATTTTTCTTAATAAGGCAAAACAAAAACTACCACTACAAGGCTGTTGCGTTTCTGTTTTCAGCTTTTTTCCTTAAAAAAAATGCTCTTTTTAACATTTTCTTTTTCATTGCTCTTCCCACATCAGAGAGAGGAGAAGAGGAAGGGTGCATCTCCATTTATGGTTTGGGACAGTTGGCTCCATCACTCCAAACGAAACCCTCTTTAATGCCTCCACCCAACTTCTCTCTCATCCCAAGAGGAGAGAGGAAGCTCTCTCTCTAGACCCAATCCGTTTGTTACTCATTTATGCATTTCTTTGAAGAAGCCCAACTACTTAATTACTTTTCCAACCACACTTAGTGCCAGCTATTCTTCACTTCATCTTATCCGGTGCTTGACTCCAATTTTCAGACTTATATGTACCTGAGTGACAGAGAGACAGAGAGAGAGAGAGAGCATTGTGGAGTTGGTTGGTGAGGTGGATCACCAAACATTTTCTCCAGGGATCAAGTTATCTAAGACTGGAATTTGAGGGTCCATTATTGTATCATAATATTGTTGACTATTTTTTTTTTTTTTTGCCTTAAAAGAAAGGAGGATTTGTTCAATTTTGGGTAGTACAAGCGGTGGTTGAGTGCTTGGGTTTGGATTGACAATTTGGAAAATTTCGATTTATTTTGTTCCTCCAGATTGAAACAATTTCGAGGTTACTTTGCTAAAGAGAGCGTTTTGTAGTGTTAAATCTTCAATTTGGTATTATTGGAGGTCTTAGTTATATTGCTGGAAGAATTGAGAGTAGTTCAATAATTTTCAGCTAAAGCATAGTTTCACTTGGGTTTATTATTTTCCTTCATTTCTACTTGCATATGCTCTTCTGTTCCAGAAATTATTGATTTAATACTTGCAAAACCTTCAATTTGTTGGTGAAGTGTACATGCATCAGATTTGACTGGCTTACAGAAAAATTTAAACATGGTGGGCAGTGTAGAAATTACCTACTCCCCAATTGCCAACTCAAATGGATCATCCCACACCCACTCAAACGGATCATTTCAGAACAATGGCACCAGTGTCACAGCGGAGGAACGGTTAGACGAGCTGCGACGCCGTCTTGGCAAATCCGATGGTAATTTGTTGATTTTAAAATTATTGTTTTTTTAACATAGAGGGCATGGTGGAGTTATCATCCCATTGGAATTTTAAAATCGAAAGAATTAATATGGAAATTGTTTATAGCATATTAGTGATACACCATGGAATAACGGCATGTAATGATAACAAGTTTGAACACATACCTACATGCATACATTAGTTCATTTCGAATATTTGCTTAATCCTATCATGGAGTTATTTAAAGATTTTTAAGCTTGTTGCTTGGGTTCCAGGTTATTTTTTTTGGATCATTACTGAACTGGGGCTTTAAACATTTTTCAATTAAAATGCTCAATAACAAAAAATCCCGATAGCTGGTAACATACTGGTTTGGTCTGGAATCAGCATTCCATTGCTGCAAAAACTTTCATAGAAATTATGATCTTACGTATTGCATCTGTTGTACTTCTTATCTGTTTATATTGTTTTTCATTTTCTTAATTTCATTTTTATCTCATTTCGACTAAACATAGGGGATTTATTGAAGATTGTGGGAATTGGTGCTGGTGCATGGGGCAGTGTTTTCGCAGCCTTATTGCAAGATGCCTATGGGCAATTTAGGGATAAATTTCAGGTCAGAATCTGGCGTCGTCCTGGTCGGTCAGTTGACCGGTCAACAGCCGAGCACTTATTTGAGGTCATCAACTCAAGAGAGGATGTTCTCAGGCGCCTCATTCGCCGGTAGATAACAATCTCAACAGCATAATCACATTTTTTTTTTCTTTTTGTTGGCAAAACTGACTTTGGCTTCAAGTTTAGTTCACAATCTCAGGCCAAAATATTATAATTGTACTGATTGGATGGGTTTTGAGCTCAAATATAAGAACATCATCATATGTATGATTTAATTTGTGAAGCCTTCGGGTACTGTAGTCAGGCAGGTTCGCTCGAAAGTCTTGAATTACCTGTACTGTAATTTTACTGAAATGCTTACTTTATAAGAACTTTGTAAGATATTAACGAACTTTCTGATATGTTGAGAGGTAAAGACTCATTTAGTACTTAAATTATAAATTTAAAGCCCCTAACAAATATTTTTGCAATATTTTGTCCAGTTGTGGGTACCTAAAATATGTGGAGGCACGTCTTGGAGACCGAACCCTTTACGCAGATGAAATCCTTCGAGATGGCTTCTGCCTGAACATGATAGACACACCACTTTGTCCATTGAAAGTTGTCACCAACCTCCAGGAGGCAGTGTGGGATGCTGATATAGTTATCAATGCTTTACCTTCAACTGAGACAAGAGAGGTTTTTGAAGAGATCAGTCGATATTGGAAGGAGAGGATTGGATATCCTGTGATTATTTCTTTGGCGAAGGGAATTGAGGCATCACTCGAGCCTGTGCCTCGTATCATTACTCCCACCCAGATGATTAGTTCTGCAAGTACATATATTTATTATTCCCTTCTTTTTTTTCTCTTTATATTAATTATGACTAGGCATTGGAGAATGGAGAGTACCCTAGAAATTTTCCCTACATTAAGGAGGGCAATGTGGGTCACTAATTATCTTGGAGGGGACTGATATTATATAATGGAAAACATAATAATAGGTACTCAGATCTTTTGGGTTTTTGAGGGGCACAAAATAGATTCCATCTCCTTTTAAAAATTTAGTTTTCCCCTATTTTGCAGCTGGAGTTCCAATTGAGAATATTCTGTATCTTGGTGGCCCAAACATTGCATCAGAGATATACAACAAGGAGTATGCAAATGCACGTATATGTGGGTCTGACAAGTGGCGAAACCCTCTTGCAAAGTTTTTAAGGCAACCACATTTCATTGTGTGGGACAATAGCGATCTTGTCACACATGAAGTTATGGGGGGGCTTAAAAACGTCTATGCCATTGGTGCAGGTAAATGCCAATCATTTGTATCAGTATGTGTATGTGACTATGACTGTGTGCTTATACTGTCCAAACATTCACCAGGTGTGTATACCATTAAATTGATCTTGGATAGTAAGTTTCAGGGGCCCATACTGAATGTTGGAAGTTCCATTTAGACAACCCTCTGGCAACAGCAGTTGGACACAGTTTTTTCCCAAATGCCTATTAAACCCTAATTTATCTTGATGTGACCACATGTTATCCAATCTGAGCTAGTTGTGTGTCCACAAACCCAGGCTCTGAAGTTATATATTGAAACTAGTGCACAAAAGCAAAACTAGAAACAAAAACTGAAGGGCTAAAAAGTATGCAAATGTATGTTGGTACAAAATACCAGTATATTTTATTGATTTTGCTGTCCTTGTAACAACTACTCTATATCTTTCTTTTCCTTTAGGAATGGTGGCAGCTTTGACCAATGAGAGTGCCACCAGTAAGTCGGTGTACTTTGCTCACTGCACATCGGAAATGATTTTCATAACCCACCTTTTGACCGAACAGCCAGAGAAGCTAGCAGGCCCACTTCTGGCTGATACTTACGTAACATTACTAAAAGGCCGTAATGCTTGGTATGGTCAAATGCTTGCAAAGGGAGAGCTTAGCCCTGACATGGGTGATAGTATCAAAGGAAAAGGAATGATTCAGGTAAAATTCATTTAAAATTTTATTGTGTTTATTGATTCCTACTATTAAAAAATTGTCTTAATTTGCATTTCAGTTGGAAAATGTTAGAAATGTAGATAATAATTTTTGACATTATTGGATACTCAGCAAGAAAAGCTTAGATACTTTAGTGGGGCCTCAGAATTTTAAGCTGAGTCGGACATTTCCTTTCAATAAGAAAGAAATAAGTGCAAACGCTATAATAATTTTCTTTTGGGTGATGATAGCATATTTTAGCTTTTATGATATCTTCTTTGGTAAATTCCTCATAGTTCCTGTGGTGCTAAAAGAAATAGTTTAATAATAGAAACTGATACTGTGTTTTGCACTAACATGGTATGCTCTATGCCAGTTCTGCTTCAAATTTAGCAGCAGCATCCAAAAAAAATTTAACAATATAAAATATTATATTTTCAGATAACATTTTATTTCCACAATTAAATAGGGTGTGTCAGCAATTGGTGCATTTTATGAGCTATTGAGTCAACCAAGTTTGAATGTATTACATCCTGAAGAGAACAAGCCAGTTGCTCCTGCCGAGCTTTGCCCGATCCTTAAAAGACTCTACAAAATACTTATCAAAAGGTCAAATTTAACTTTGGCAGAACTGTTTTTTTAACTTAATATTACATGAAGAAATTTACATTCTTGACTGCATGCTCTACTGTTTGTGCTTTGTTTACCATTCCTTTAGGTACCTCTTAATCAGTGTAGCTTCATACCCTTTTTTTTGGACCAGGATAAATTGAAGCGCTTTTCTTCCCATTTTTTTTTTTCCCTCCGTGGAGTCTTATTAATAGTCCTAAAATATATGTATTGTTTGAAAATCCATACAGTAGTACGCAGAAATATAACATGGTTAAAATTTATTTGCATTTTATTTTCAGGGAGCTATCACCCAAGGATATTCTTCAGGCATTAAGAGATGAAACTGTGACCGACCCTCGAGAAAGGATTGAGATGGCACAGAGCCATGCCTTCTTTAGGCCGTCGCTTCTTGGCCAACCTTAGAGGAATGGCTTGATATATGTGGCTTATTTTAGCTGAGTGATATTTCTTTCATTCTTTTCTCTTTTTCCTTCTTTTGCTGCTCTTAAGAAGCTTGAGTGTTCATGTGATGTCAACAATAATCAAATAAATGAAATATATTGTTATTCTTATGACTGTTGCTACTATTGTTGATGTTGCTCGCCTATTGTGAGATGCTAGATTTATTTTCAAAAAGACAAAATTTGGACTTTTAATTTGACAATATATGAACTGCAAATATTGCATTCAAGCAGTTAGAAATAAGTCCGTATTTTCAATAGTAACACGGAACTTAAATTCTAATAATATGATAATTGCTTGGGGTTTTATGATTAAATTAAAAAAAAAAATTGATTAAAATTTCAAATAACATTTTTATCATAACTGTGTTTCTATACTGAGATGTTAGATTTGATATGTGATCTCATTAAAATTCAGTTAAAATATATGCATCTATGTCTTTATAGATAGAAGGAAAATTCATTATTTTTTTTTTCTTTTCCCGAGTTTTTATATGTCAAAATCAGCCCGCCCCCATCTCTCTCCACTCTTGCGGGAGAAATGGAAAAAAGAATCGCTTAATAAAGCAAGCAAAAGAATTATGATTTATTTGCGACTTAACTAGATTTTTTCACAATTCTTATTTCGTATGTCACTCCTCTCTATTTTTTTTCCCGTAATTATTCTAAATTTCTTAGAGTATGCTTCTCAAAGAGGCCAATATCAACGAAAGAAAATACATTTTTTACTTTCAAATTTAATTTAAAAAATAGTTAAAAATAAAACATTTTTCTATTCATTAACATGATAATTCTATTTCTAATTTAAAAATATATATATATATTTTTTAAAAAAGTTAACTGTCCAGCGGGACCACCCCACTCCCGTCCCGGGTCCCCTTTCGTGTCCTTGTCCTTTCCCTCCCTTGTCAAGCTCGAAACTCAAGTTGGAAGCTCGAGCTCGCAGCTCGAAACTCTGGAGCGGAGCCTTATTATACTTGTTCTCCAAGAATTCCCCTTCCTCCTCTTCTCTCTCTCAGAAATGGAACTAATCTCTCGCTCCTTCCTCCACCAATAGCCTTCTCCTCCCCTCTCTCTGCAGTGTCTACCACTCTACCTCCTCTTCCTCCTGCCAACCCTTCCCATTCCTGAGCCCTCTTCTCAGTCATTCACTGATTCCTCATTCTCAGGCCTCCTCCAAGACGCCGACAGTCAGCCTTTGTTTAGCACTTGGGTGATACAGTGCATCATGAGCCACACGGGAAGCACAAAAAGGACTTCGGCCGCTGATATTGGAACATGTTCTTGCAGTAAACGAACCAAGGCCGATAGCGAAGGTATGAGTATGACAGATTCCGCTTCAAGTGAGTCGGTAGATGGTGAGTTTTCAAGGGTGTCTGATGATAATTTGGATCAAATGGAAGTTAGGGAGATTCTTGCCAAGATGATCTTGGCACATGGATTACCTTTTTCCATTGTAGAATTTGAATGGTTCAATGAACTCTCCAGGCACCTAAACCCTTTTCATCAAAATGTGAGTGAAAACACTATCAAACAAGATTGTGTAAAACTATTCGAATCAGACAAGGTCAAGATCAAAAAGGTTTTACAAGATGTTCATAGGATCTCACTTACTTGTGATTACTGGATGTCAAACCAAACACCTGGTTACTTGTGTTTGACAGCACATTACATAGATGCCGATTGGAAATTGCAAAAACGGATTATTAGTTTTAATGAACTTTCACCGTCATACAATGGTGAAATCATTTCAAATGCTATTATGGATTGTCTTGTGCAGTGGGGTATTGAAAACAAAATTATAACAATTACCAGTGCACTTGATTGTGATGGGGCAACTGACATTTTAAGGTCGAGTTTGGAAGCAAGGGGTGAGTTGCATTTCCAAGGGTTTTTCTTTCACTTGAGGTGTTGTGCTCACATTTTAAATTTGGTTCTACAAGATGGGTTCAACAAAATTGAAAGTTGTCTTTCCAAAATTAGAGAAGGGGTTAAGTATCTTAGGAAAGAACCAGCCCGACTTGTAAAATTTGGAGAAGTGGCCATTCAATTAGATATATCCACTCATCAATCATTATGGACTGATGTGAAAACGAGGTGGAACTCAACATATCGGATGCTTCAATCAGCTATTTACTATAAAACTGCCTTTATTGGATATGCCTCGAGTGATCCGAACTATGAGTGGCTTCCTACAGATGTTGAGTGGGAAAATGCAGAAAAGGTTTTCAAGTTACTTGAGGGCTTTGATGTCACCAGTCTCACCACCACTCTATTTTCCAATACACTTTACCCCACTTCAAATCTGCTCCTAATTGAGATATTTAAGGTAAAAAAAGAGATATGTGAGGCCTATTTGTCGGAAGATGGTTTTACAAGAGGTATGAGTGTTTCTATGTTTGAGAAATTTGAAAAATATTGGGAGGACACGAGTATCTTGATGGCCGTAGCATCAATTCTTGATCCAAGGTTCAAGCAATTTGCGATTCAGTTCTGTTTTGAAAAAGTGTACTCTAGTTCTGAGGCCAGTGAACAAGTTAAAAATGTGCTTGCCAAATTACGAGCTCTTTATGAGATGTATGAAAAGGAATACATTCCTCCCTCTGTGTCATCAGGCTCCTGGAGCAAAGCTGGAACTAGAAGTGCAAGTTCAAGCGTGAGCAGCAGCTCAATTAATGAAGATTTTATCTCTTTCATGCAATCCAAATGGGCCAACAATCCTCCAAAATCTGATCTTGACATTTATTTAGAAGAACCAGTGTTTAAGTGTAAAGAAATTGATGTATTAAGTTGGTGGAGAGAGAACTCGGTGAAATTTCCCATTTTAAGCAAGTTGGCTCGTGATGTGCTTTGTATTCCAATCACAACAGCCACCTCTGAATCTGATTTTAGTGCGGGAAGCCGAGTATTGAACAACTACCGAAGTTCTTTGACGAAAGACATGATTGAAATTTTTGTTTGTGGAGGTGATTGGATAAGAGCGAGCACAAAATCTGAGTTGCACACACTACAAGTTAGCATACAATTTTTATACTTTCATTTACCTATTTTTTAATTAATCTGATCTAACATTGTCTAACATGACATGATTTTTTATTTTAGGAATCTGCAATGGCAGAAGAAAACCTTGAAATTCAAATTCCAGCTACTAGGCTAATTAGCAATCAATCTTGAGGTAAGTTTTCTCTTTGTTCCACTTTGAATCTGTCTGATTTTATTTGACATTACTTGGGTTGTTCTATAGTTTTATTTCTGCAAGTTCTGTATATTGTGGACTATTATCTGGATTTGCTTTTGTAAGATGCTTGAGAATTACGCTGTTGACTCAAAGCACTTTGCTATTTATTTAGTGAAAGACAAAATCAAGTCTGTTTTATCTTTTTTTTTTTTTTTAAATATAGTTTTCCAACAGAGAGGAAGCTGAATTAAAAATGCCAAAAAACGTGTCGGGACTCCAGACAAGCAAAGTAACACTAACATGACTAAACAAATTACCAAAACACTACAAGTTTCAGCCACAAAAAGAAGTATGTTTGTTCTAACAAAAGGCCTGTTTTATGTTTCTTTGTAGTCTGTGGACTGTAGGTTGACCTTTGTTACTAGTACACTCTGCCCTATTTTTTCCCTTCATAAAAATGTGTATTTTTGCTGCTATGTAGCATATATATATGATGGTTATATATAGGCCAGCTCTCTACTTAATGTAAGAATTGGTGGAATTGCAGGGGCAGTGGACAGCATGGCTGCTCTGGACTTGGCTTGGAATTGTTTCCTTAGCATATAGTATGTGCTATCTTTATTGTTTATATCACTTTAGTCAGTGACTGCGGGACTGCTATTGAATTGTTGACTCGTTGTTATACATTTCTAAGTCTGTCGCTAGCTGTTATGTTAATTATTGTATGGACTTGTCATTTTATTGTTGTAGAACCTCTTATCTTGAAAATTTGTAGGGAATTTGGGATTTATTTGATAATTGATTTCTTTTACTCTCTAATTAATATTTTTTTAATTAAGAGATATGTTACTATTAGTTAAGCTTTGAGCTACAGTCGAGCTCAAGTTCAAACTGGGCCTGTTAATGACTAAATGAGGCGATTAATTTTCAAACAATTGTCTCATTCATAAGTTATTAGCGAATTGAACGAGCGAGCTTGGGCTTGTAGCCAATCAAACTCAAGCTAGATAATCAGCTTGAAGTTATGGTTCCATTTTGAGCTCGTCTAGCCCTCATATTTGTATCAGGAGGAGTGATTCAGTATTTGATGATCAAGCTCAGATTGTGTTTGTCTTGTTTGAGTTTGATCCGTTACACCCAACCTATGTTTCAGCTTTGAGATAATTAAATTCAGATAAAATGAAATTTATTAACTTTTGTCAAGCCATTTAACGACGCAAGAGGATGCTATAGGAGTCGTCCGTTGCTTTCTTATTTGTGATCAAATTCAAGAAAGGCGGGTTGAAATTCAAAGAACGGGTTTCAATGAATCCACCCGGCCACTTGCGAAAGAATTATATTTATTTATTTGATGTTCGCCCCACACTTGCAAAATCTTGATGAAATTTCTGAACTCACTAACACATCCCTCACCCACCACCCAAAAATAAGTTAAAATAAAATAAAATAAATTCACACAAAGTATACTTGAAATAACCAATTCCTTGTTAGAAGAGAAGATCAACCATTGTCGAATATACAAAAGAGACTCTTCCTATATAGCTTCATGACATGCAAGGTGCGGGTGGTAATAAAAGGTTGTCATCAAAACATCAAACTTTGCAACATTGAAAAGTTATTATCTTGATCTTCTTAGAAAAATTGGAGCTGAAATATAGCACTCAACCGCTCAATGTGTTGGGGATGTAGTTTCCAAGCGGAGAGGGGTCAGGTCCCTTTGTGAATTTGGCAATTGGTATTTTGCTATTTGCTCGTTGTAATTTCTAGGATCCTGAGTGCAAAAGAAAATCTTAAAAATTAGTGAAGAGGAATATCTACATTATTCAACTACTTAAATATAGAAGTAATAAAGAGCGGAACAACGGGTAGCATATGTATGTTCTTGTCCATAATTGCTTTGTACCATATGCCTATTTTTTCAATATATTCGTTACATATGTCTATTTTTTCCCCCAAAACATAGGAATTAGGCACAATTTTGGAATTATTTTTTGGACCAACGGCTAGCAGGTGTATGTTATTGTCATAGTTGCTTGCATTCAATACTGAATTTATTTAGAAGGCGCGCAAAAGGCCCCGAAAAACAAAACTAATCGAGCACCTTCACAAAACCATTACCCTATTACCAGAGATGTTTAGGGTTTTCAATTTAAAACTACGAGCGCCGCAAAACATCCTTTATAGAGAAATATTGTTGTATTCCGTCCGTCGTTTGATCATAATCAAAAGGCTATAATGAAGCTTGCTTCTCTATAAAAGGGTGATTCATATCCTCTCTCATTGCATTGCTTCAGAGTTCAGCCCCATAAAAAGAAAAATCACAGTCAATAAGATGAGAAGTGGAAAGAGGAAAGAGATGTCATTCTATAAAAATGGTCAGGAATTGAAGCAAAAGTAGCATCAAATGAAGAAAGTTTTGGCTATTTCGTTAAACGGTATGTTTTTCTAATATAGTTCTATAATTTTTTTATATTCCTTAAAATTAGCTTTCCCATTGTGGTTTCTTTAAGTAACATATCTCGATTCTTAATAGACTCGTTTTACAATTGTTAGAATAACACAACAACCCTGTGTCAACCAAAAACAGTTGCCAAACCAGATCGGTGGATTTATTGTTATTATAATTATTTTTTTAATCATCATCGTTGTCACATCATCACATACTGACATAAGTTCCATGGACGGAAAATGCATATCGGCAGCTAAATGAATAAATTTATCGGACATGGTAAAATAAAGAAATATGATTTTCAAAGCAGTCCACAGGCCATAATTTATGGGCCTATATTTAACTGAAATTTTGAAGACCTTTATTATAATGTTGAATAGGGACAAAAAGGTTGGAGTGGATCTGGTCCGACACGAGCTCAATGAGTGGCCGGACAGAACACAATTCCAGGAATCAAAAGATGGAAAACCCGCCGACATGGGAGCCATCCACTAACATCATCGTACCTCTGATGCGTCATCAGAAGGAATGGCACAAGATCATGGATTTGATAACATACCTCAACAATCCTGATCCAAGATGCAGACCTTCCTCTGATGAAGTCAAGGATCCCATCATCTCTGAGTACCTCCGCCTAGCCCAGCTCTACAACGATCCAAGCCAGCACATTGTGGGCGCTGTGCCGGGAGTCAATATTGGAGAAAGGAGATGTTTTCTTCTACCGGGCAGAGTTGATGGTTCTTGGGGTGCAAAATCAAATCCAAGGCTGGAATTGGATTTGTGCCTGCAAAAATGGTACCTGAAGGAGAGCCCATAGCTACCAGCATTTGTCGCCTGAGGATACCAAGATGACCTTGACGTATTTTATCTTTCTGGAGGATACTAGAAACTGGACCAAGAGGGGTCCGACATAAAGGGTGGCATTTTGAGGTATTTTTCCATGGCTGCCATGATGCGCGCAATGGGGGAAGAAGATTGAAAATGAAACAAGACAGCAACTGCTAAGAATTTTCTTGTTTTTAGAAATCTGAAAATTTTAGTAGCAATTTAAGTAGTGTAGGAAAAAGAGTGTTTTAATTATTATAGAGAGTTGAGTTGGAAGTGGTTGGAAAGTTATATCATAATTACATTTGTGTATTTTTTAAATGTAATATGTAATATTGAAATATGAATTGTTGCATACGAATGTTCAAACTTAACCTCTCATATGCATCTCCCAATATTTAATTAAATTTTAATCGTTTTTCTTTTTTTGAATTGGTTGAACAAATTCAAGTTCTCACTTATTTTTAAATTTTTTTTAAAAAATGTACTAAGCTAGCCCAATTAAAATCGACGAAAAACTGCATATTGAATTGAACTTGTAAATGTTCAAACAAAGGCCTTGAAGAGATATAGAAAATAATTTTTGGGTCTGACACTTGTGGTTTGGACATTTAATTTTAATGGTTTAGAACATTTGAACAAAAGAACAGAGAAAAGATTAAGACACATACGTCTGATTTTTTTAATAAGAAAAATATTATACTAAAAAATAGCGCCATTTTGGATGCCTGTCTCGCACCTTTTTGGATCCTGCGTCCTCGGAGAGATCGACGGATGTCTTCGCGGGAGAAAAAGATATTGCAGACTAGATACCCCCAGCGTCTCGAAATCCAGACATCAATACTCACTTGAATAGGATGAGGATACTGGTGCGGTTTCGGGTCTCAAGAGTTTGATTGTTTTATGCATGTCCTTTCTTTCCAGCAGGCACAAGCTCCTACCGTTAATTACCTCTGAATCTAGTCAAGAGTACCTCTAGATCGGAACAATCAATAAATTAGGCATAATAGTCAACTATAGCTGATTTATCATCATTTCAAAGCAGGACAACTAGCATTAAATATAATCTTTCAAATGCAGAATGAGTGCAAATGATGAGATGGGTGTGTATGCAAAACTACTGTGCAAAGGGAAACGACTGTGTTGTTCGTTTCATTTATTTATATATATTATTATTATTATCTCATTAATGACAATATGACGATGATATATTTTCTATTATAATCTGATTAAACTAGATGAAGGATCGCTGTTTAGAACTCTCAATCAGAATATCTGGGGTCCTAGGTCAGAGCCCGCATTCTTCAAAGAGCTGGGGTCTTCTGGAAATTAATTTGAGTCTTAAGTAGGAGGCAGTTAATGGTTCTCCATAGAAAGAGTTGCTGGAACGGCCATCAATCGACTTCTATCTGGTGGTTTCGCTCTCTCCAGGTCAAAACGCATTGTGGACCCAAAAGGAACAAATATAGACGTATAAAGTCCCGGTTTCCTAACGTGCTTAAGACTTAGGTCTGCTGTTGACGTGTCAAAATCTAGGATTATTAGACATATTCGGAGTTTCAGGCATTCTAGCATGTAGAAACTTCGGCCCTTAAATATGTTTTAGTTTTAGCCAACTATTGACGTGTTTGAACTTTTGAACCCTTGACATATTTGAGTTTAGGTATTAAAATATTTTTAAACTCCGATATTAGAATGTGTTTAAAGTTCTGATCATTTTGGACATGCTTAAACTTATGTCTCTTTACGTTCTAGGACTTTGATTATTTTATCATTATTGAAATCTTGACTTTCAGACGTATTTAAAGTTTGGTCCATGGACTCTAGATTCTGCGAACTTTGACTTCTGGGAATTTTGAATTTGGTAACTGGGGCTATGATTTTTAATTTTCTGGAGACTTGAATTTTAATTAATCTTTTTAGGGGGGTTTTGTAAATTTTAATTTTCTGGAGGTTTGGCTTTAAGGTTGTCACTTAGCAACGCTGGTTCATTAAGCATACATATTGTCCAAGTATACATGTTGTTCAAATGTACCTGCTGATTTAAACACTTTGACTTTTAATGATTTTTTGGTGTTCTCTTATTATTTTAAACATTTTTTTTGTTAATATTTTAAGGAATTTGATGATTTTAAATTAGAATTCCCTTTTCTTTTGGAATTTAATATTGAAATATAATATGAAAATGTTCCTCATAATTTTCTGGATATTTGGATATTTTATGATTTTTTTTATTTTCTGGCTATTTTTAATGTATTTTTTTAAACGTTTCAGCGTTTTTTAGAAAATTCTAATTGGCTGGTGAAATGCTGTTTGTTGTTCAGCTGTCAGGAACCTGCTACATCATCGGATGCCGCAGAAGTTTAACCGAGTCGCTGGAGTTTTGGGTTTGATTAAGTCGATTGGTGTACGCCCGCAATTGTTCGCCAGGTCCACTCAAACAATCCTCTTATTTTCACCGTCACTTTTCTATTCTGTGTCTATTTCTTTGTGACCTTATGTGTAGCGCAACGCTCCGGCACATGTTATCGATCTCTTTCTTACACGATGCTTGACCAACGCACCACCACATGAGATCGCGTACATATTTCTTCTCTCATCGCTGGTATAGACTATAGACCAGAGGCAGATCGCTCCACGTCAGCTCTGCGTCATCCCATTCACTGCCTCGAGTACTCCGGCCACCATTCCAGCCGTGGATAGGTTCTTCATGATCATCTCCCCTTCCTCTCTCTGATTTAGAGCTCTGTGTCACTAATTCAACCGTGGTCCGACGACGGATTGGAGCAGTGATTTGAGGCCATCGGTTCCATGAACTGTGCTGTCAATTTGAACTGTGTTTACTATTTTGGCTATTTGGACTCGGCTTCACATCGGCTCTGATTTTGGTCTGACAAAACAACAAGTTGGGTCTAATTGAACCAACTAAAAGACATTGTTATCAATTTGACATATTCTTAAGCATAATTAGACTATTTTGGCATCCTTGGTGCTGTCAATTTGGTTTATTGAGACTGCCTTGTAGCTACTCCAACCGTACGACTTCATATCAGTTTGATTTGGCTGTGAGACATCCATCAATTTTGCATTTTTTTAAGTGCTAATGAAAACTTGGCAGGCCACATTTGTCATTCATTAACCATACTCAAAGTGCATATTTAGCTGAATCTTTTTATTTCACATAGCATCCCTTTCTTTGTTTATTTTCTTTTTTTCTTATATTTCCGGCATTGATATCTTTTCATCTCATCTGAGCAGTTATTGGAGCTTGATTGAGCTAAGTGCTTATTGAGGCTGAACAAACATTTATGGGTTGAATAAGCCTTATAACTCCTACACTTTTCATCTGTTTTGTCTGACCTGTGTATCATTTCAGAACTAGCCGGGATTAAGACCATTTATACTAGTTATGTGACATGTAATGTATCTCTGGGTGCCAACTACAAAATGTATACTGAAATATGAATTATTGCATGAGAATTTTCAAACTTAAACTTCTGATGTGTATCTCCCAATATAATTATATTTCCATCGTTTCTTTCCAGTTGGTAGAATATAAATTCCAGTTTTCACTTTACATTTTGAGAAAAAAATGAACTAGTAGCCCAATAAAAATTAGCAAAAAACTACATATGGAATTGAATTTGTGAATGTTCAAGCAAAAGCCTTGAAGAAGATGTAGAAAATAATTTTTTTGGTTAATTAGGACATTTGTCGTTTGGCATGACAACTAAATTTTCATGGTTTGTACTTTGGAATAATTGAACAAAAGAATACCTAAAAGATTACAACACATATACAACCCAGATAGATTTTGGGAGGAATCTACTGAGTTAAGTCTTCCCAAAGTAGCAAGCAATAGAGAAAGAAGCTGCTAGAATTGGTACACAGCTAGTGAATTAGTGATATTGGCAGTACAATCATACATATTTCTTTTGGTAAGCACTTGTATTTGTCCAATAGTTTGATTTTTTGTTCTACCCCTACTATATTCACAATATTTAACCTCCTCCTATTATCCAATGAGTTAACTTCTCTATATTTTTCTCATCAATGATTAGTGCGCATTTGTTGTGAACAATTTAAAAATAATTGTGTTTCATGGAATAATAAAATAAAGCAAAGAGAAAATATCCAAAAAAAATAAACATATTGGCATATGTAAAAATGTGAGAAGAGAATTGATCATTTTAGTGACAAAAATACCGAGTCAGATTTCTCTCAATGCAATGAGCCAATGATCTCTAAGCTTCTCGGCTGAAACTTCATCTTGCAATAATAAACTATCGGCCTTTGCATCGACCCACTTCCATGTATCTTTTATCATGAGGCAGGCCACTACTTTCTCTGACAAGAGAGTATCAGGTATACCAACAACTAGCACTTTAGCTACCGCAGGATGCTGGGACAATGCAGCCTCCACCGACAAATCTACAATAACATTATTCAAACAAGAAAGTAGTTAGAAATGAATAATGAGCTTCTGTGGCTATAAACATCTCACAGAACTATAAGGTGTTTCTATTTGTTGCCAAAAAAAAAAAAAGTTCTTTGCATGCCGTTGGAAAGAAGTTTTAGGATACTCAAAGAAAAAAAGTAAATAACAATAGATTGCTTCTTGACTGATACGGTTAATATAACAACATTTCTTAATTAGAGGTTTACACAACTTTATGAACATACATATAGGAAAATTCTAACTATTTAAATATGATAAACTTATGTAAGATTCAATTTATGCATAAAACCAAGAAAAGGTTACTGTTCAATACATAACTCAGTTCATTCATAAAACCGGAAACAGAACAAGGAAAAAAAGAAGCACTTTAAGACCTGGTATAATACTAGTTTGTACCAGTACCATGAGTGTCAGATTCTGAGATCGTACCTCTTCAGGGTATATATTCTCTCCGCCACCCTTCCCATTAACCATAGACCACCATTCTGATCAATCCAGCCAATAACTCTAGTCAATATTCTAACAATTGACAGTATCTTGTTGGAATTACTGTTGCAAGTGCCTATGCATATCTCAATATGTGGTGATGGTTTGCCAACAGGCATTCCCATTTGGAGATACTCAGATTTGGTTAGGGATTTGTGTTGGGGGTTGTCTTCTGATTCTTTCATTTTTTTGGCTACTAAGGGTCATGAATGTAAGAGAACTACAAGCCTCAGTCATGCCTGTACTGCTGTACATTTTATTACAAAAAGGATAATAGTTGACAGATCCTTGAAAAACTGGTAAGAGAAAAGAAAAATACAAAGAGAGAAACCTAGAAAGAAAGGGATGAGTTCATACCATAAGCTGAAAAAATGGTGGCTGAAGAGAATGTTTAGTTAATTCAACTACGCAAGTAACTACAATCAAGGTAGAACGAGGGATTATTACGTAACGTTGCATATTTATTTTTTCAATTTAATTTGTACCATAAGTCTAATTTTATTTATTTATTACCAAAAAGGCAAAAACATATATTGTATTTTTTTTTTGGAACTTTTTTACTACCAAAGGCAAGAAAATCTATCCTCACGTCCTCCATAATTGGCTGTCATTTTGGATACAAGAGTAATGTATTTATTAGAAGGCACGAAATTAAAAAATCAAAACTAATTGAGCGCCACAAGACTATAAACTTCGCAAAATAACTATCATTTAAACCATACTTGTTTAGATTTTTTTTCTCTAAAACTACGAGAGCTGTCAAACAACTACCATTTTACCAGAGTTTTTTTTTGGATAGGCTAGATAGCGGCTATCTAGTTGAGTAACAAAGTAAAAAAAGCAAAAGCCAATAAAAGCAAAAAGGCAGTACAACCAAAAAAAACACACGCAACAGAAGCACAACAAAAAACTCAGCAGTTCTTGAAGAAGAGTGTAGACTCAGCCACTATCCAATCTTGTATCGCACCACTGGTTCTGCTGTCCCCTGAAAATTCTATTATTGCGTTCCAGCCATAGACCCCACAAGATTGTAGCCATCAAAGTATTGTCATACTGGTTTGTGGATGTTTCATTAAAAATGGAGCAGAGTATCGAAATACCTGAAGCTTGCTGGTTCATCAAAAAATTGATTGCATTGGTGCAAGGATTGCCTGCCAGGCTGTTCCAAATGGTTTTGGAAAAAGGACAATCAAACCATTTTACCAGAGTTGTTTAGGATTTTCTCTAAAACTATGAGCACTGCAAAATAAATACCATTTAAATAATGCTATTTAGTATTCATTCTGCTCTAAAACTACAAGCGCCACAAACAACAACCATTTAGGTAGAGGTGTTTAGGGTATTTTTCTAAAACTGCGAGTGTTGTAAAATCATTTTAACCAGAGTTAGTTAGAACTTTTCAATAAAACTATGAGCGCCGCAAAATAAATATCATTCAATTAGATTTAGGGTTTTTCACTAATACTATGAGCGCCGCAACACATCCTCTATAGCAATATAGCATCAAATATAATCAGTCGTCGTTTGATCATAATCCAAAGGCGTTTATAGACTTTCTTCTCTATAAAGAACGAATCGTACCGTCTCTCATTGCATTCTTCTGGAGTCTCATTAGAGGGAAAAACCAACAGCCTAACAAATGAGAGGTGAAAGGAGGAACGAGATTTTGTTCTATGCAGTTGGTCGATTGAAAAAAGAATAGCAAAAAATGAAGAAAGTTTTGGCTATTTCGTTATTTCTCAAGTGGTATGTTTTCCTTTATAAAATTTTATATTTCTCACTTATTTATTCCTTAAAAATTTGTTATCTTGTTGTAGTTTTTTGTTAATAAACTATCTCGATTTTAAATGAACTGGTAGCATAATAAAATAGCATGTTGTATGGATTAAAAACAGGTCCGGGCATAATTACTAGATTTAGAATGGGTTAATTCTAGAAAATTGGTTGAATATAGGATCAGCAATGTGAAAATAGTGATAAGTAGCATTTATTTTTCAATTGTCATCAAAATTGTTCCTGTAGTGGCGACCCGCAACAGCTGCAGTGGTGGTTCTTGTTAATTATTATTATTATTATTATTATTATTATTATTATTATTCAGTGTCTTTTACTGATTGAAAACCAAAATAAAGTTTCTATATATTACAATAACATGATAATTGCATTATTAATAGGAACAAGTGCGAGCTATTAGCTTCAAAGACCAAGAAAGAAGAACATATGAGAAAGAAGCAGGTGTCCTGCAGCCGACGGTGTATCACTTCTGCACTTGGTCGCATGGAAGCGGATCATACTTGATGGGGTACTTTTCTTTCCTATATCTTGATCAAGAACTAATTAATACACCAGTCATATTTGACATTCTTTTTTCTATTAGCTAACAGTTGTTTTGTATTTGATTGTTTTATTTATTTATTTATTTATTTGCAAACTTCAGGCACATGACATTAAGAACAGGCAAACTGTCAGTGCAAAACCTCTATGCTCTCCTCAGTCCTCTCCGCTCTCTCCCATCACGCTCTCATTTTTGAGAAATCCATAGCGATTTCAACTCTCTCTCTCTGGCTGATCACTCTGTTTTCGAGAAATCGGTAGCCATTTCAACCCCCTCTCTCTCTCTCTTCCTCTGAGAAATCAGGCATTCCATGGCTTTCAATCAGCAGAAGAGGAGGAGGACGGGCAAGGCGGTAATCCCCTCTCCTTCATTTTCTTCACAACAAAACAAACCTCAATTGGAGTGGCAGGTCTGGTCTGATAAGCTCAATGAGTGGCTGGACAGAACACAGGAGCACGGTCTTCACAGCTCCAAGAATCAAAGGATGGTAAACCCCACGACATGTGAGCCATCGCCTAACGTCATCGTGCCTCTGATGAGTCATCAGAAGGAATGGCTCTACTGGGCACTGGACCGAGAGGGGTTCGACATAAAGGGCGGCATCTTGGCCGATGATATAGGGGTGGAAAGACAATAGAAGCCATCGATCTCCTGGTGCTTACATAGATCCTGTGAAATATGCCTGAGAATTAGGTGCAAGCACTAGCACCTCCCAAGTCGCCTTGAAGACTACGCAGCTACGCTTCTCATATATAATGGGTGGACCGTGGAGGAGAATAAAAAAATGCACCGAGAGAGGAACTGCTAAGGTTTTTGACTTTTTGTATATCATGGGCCACACCGGGCTGAAGGCAATGTTAATTTTGTAGGAAATATAAACTTGATTATGAAGAGAACTAGCGTTATATACGCGCGAAGAGGTGTTATTGATGTCTGGCCAGTTAAGTTTGGAGGTGGAAAAGTGGAAAATAATACACGAAGGATGAACTTGATTAACATGATACATCTATCAATGAATATCATTTAAATTATGTAAATATTGATAGATAAATTAATATATTAAAACTCTAAAAAATATTAATTTATTTACGTAATTTTTGAAGACAATCCACAAAATTTAATACAAACAAATCTAGAAAAATCTTATAAACAACTAAACAAAAGTGGAAAGAAATGTATAAAAGAAAAATCTATATCACTTTGATTTCATATAATTTTTGTTGATTCATATAATATCATAAGAATATATTATTATAAGATAATTATAATTACTAATAGCCATATTTAAATATTTCAGAAAAAATGTTGTGTTAAAAATAATTTGTGTCTCGAAATAGAAAAAATAAAATATTTACAATTTAGATGAAAAAAATTAGCATTTTGTTACGCGCTTCGCGCATGATGTTTTGTTATGTTAATTAAGGAGGAGTAAAAAAATTAGATTGGTTTTCTTACGTATATAAAATTTTATAAATCAACAAATTTTGGAAAGGTTTAGAAACAATAAAAAACAGAATTATATTTATGAAACAATAGAATTGAGTAATCAGATTTAGAAATTTGACAAAAATATGTTAGAACTCTTTAACTATGAAATTTTATATTGCAGGGTATTTCATTTTTTTTTATGAAGGATATAAAATTTTATGGTCAATTGAATTAATAAATGTCCTCAAATAATTTTAAAAGCACCAACCATATTCCATATTTCATATAATTATATGATTAAATTAAAAATAGCTCAATGGCACGATTGAATTTGTTATAATCTTCACATCATTTATATAAAATTTCATACACTAATAAAGTTGTAAATATCTTAAAATAATTAAAAACCTAATGACATTTATGAAATTACGGAAATTCAATTTTTGTGAGATTCAAAAAATTATTTAAAATATTTATAGGTTTGTAACTTTAAAATTTTACATCAATTAATTGTTCATATATTTTTGAGCAAGTACATAAATTTTTATAGCCAAATGATTTATTCAAGGCCTCCAAACAATTTTAGAAACTTTTATGCATATTAAATTTAATGAGATTCATAAAATTATTTAAAATATTTTCTAAGTCTATAATTAAAAAAAATTACATCTTTAAATCCTTTACATTTTTATAAGCACACACATAATTTTTCATAGTCAAATGAATTTTTAAATGTAGCTAAATAATTTAAAAACTAAAATATATTTAATCTGAAATTTCTGAAATGGAGGTGTCCATTGTTTTTTTAAAAATGGAGATATGACTTCATCCAAAGTTACTGTAGATAATGTACCCAACATTGTAGTATTGTTTGATGCCAGCTATATAAGAATTTTCTTGTGTTGAGAAATCTGAAAAAATTTATAGTAATTAAGTATTATAGGGAAAAGAGTGTTTTAATTATTATAGTGAGTTAATTAGGGTGGTTGGAAAGTTATATTATAATTATATCTATGTATTTTTTAAATGTACTGAAATATGAATTTTCGCATGAGAATTTCAAACTTAAACTTCTCATATGTATCTCCCAATATATAATTAAATTTCCATCTTTTTTTTTGAATTGGTAGAATAAATTCAAGTTTACTTTACTTTTTGAGAAAAAAAAATAATGAACTAGTAGCCCAATTAAAATTGACGAAAAACTGCATATTGAATTGAATTTGTGAATGTTCAAACAAAGGCCTTGAAGAGATGTAGAAAATATTTTTTTTGTGACATTTGTCGTTTGCACATCTAAATATTTATTATTTGAACTTTTGGAATATAATTGAACAAAAGCATAGCGAAAAGATTACAACACATATGCAACCTAGGTAGATTTTGGGACGAATCCACTGAGAGTAAATTTTCCCAAAGCAGCGAGCAATAGAGAAAGAGGCTGCTAGAATTTGTACATGGCGAATTAATGATATGGGCAGTACAATCATAGATATCAATATCAATAATCAATAATATAAATAAAGATGTGTGGGTGTCGGTTCCTGTTTTAGTTAGTATTAGTGTGACACTCCATCAAAACCTTTAATTTTTCTGCTCCGACTTAATCTGGTCTGTTCCTTCAGATGTATGTTAATTTTTTATGTGTTACTTATTGTGTTGTAATATGTGTTGCTTAGAATTGTATTCCTTTTATGTTACATTATTAATATCCATTTTGATTATACTGCGTCATTTTTATCACATAATTTATTTCAACATCTCTCTCTTAGTTGCTTCTATGAGAAATGATGGAACAACATTTTTTATTTATGATAGTTTAGAAACTTAAATCAAGAAAAGTAATTCAAATGCCTAAGTAGACTACTAATTGTTAGTTTTTTCATAATGATATAGATCTTGCTTTTTTTACTACTGTGTTTTTTGCAATTTTAGATATCTTCACAATTTTTTCCCATCAGTTTTTTTTTGGTACCCAATTCATCCATTCATCCATGATGACAGTATATATTTGCTGAATTTCATATTGATGGCGAAGGTTATTATCCTGTTGCCGACATGTTTGACGATTAATATTTTTTGTAGAAATTTTAAATTTTTATGGTATCACCAATGTACGTTTCAATAGTTCTTCATTTTTAGCTCAAATTTAATTTTTATGTTTCTAATATTTTTTCATCGCATTCCCCTCTTATTGTCGAATTACTTCACAAAAATTACATCGTCAATATAAACATTTCAACATATGGAGATATAATTTATTATTTCTACTCTACCAGTTATTACACTTTAAATTAATTATAAACATAACAACCTAATTACAATCAACATTTATTAAATGATAACATACTTAATTTTTATTACTATTTCAAATATCGAGCGAAGCTCGATAGCCCCTCTAGTATAGATTATAGTGATCAGATGAGTTAGAATGAGTGGAGAATCGATTAAATGCTCAAATATTGCCGAGAATATGCTTTATTTTCTCATTTTATGCATATTTTCTATGTATAATTAAATATTTTGTATTAAATATGCGATGAATTATATTGTAGACAATATAAAGTGTTTAAATATATATTATTGTGATCATTTGATTTAGAATGAGTGCAGAATCGCATAAAATGCTCAAATATTGCTCAGAATAAGCATTATTTGCTTATTTTATGTCTGCTTTCTATGTATAACTAAATATTTTCTAATGAGTAAGCTCTGAACATATTCTAGACAACATAAATAGATAAAATAAAGATTATAGTAGTCAAATGACATATAATGAGTGCAGAATCGCTTAAACTAATCAAATATTGCACAGAATATACTTTATTTGTTCATTTTATGCATATTTTCTATGTATAATTAAATAATTTACAATAAATATGTCTGAATTATATTTAGACAATATAAAGTGTTCAAATACAGATTATTGCGATCAGATGACATAGAATGAGTGTAGAATCGCTTAAAATGCTTAAATATTGTCCAGAATATGCTTTCTATGCTTATTTTATGCATATATTTTTGTATAATTAAATATGTTATAATAAATAAGCTCTGAATTATATTGTAGACAATAAAAAATGCTTAACTATATATTATTGTGATCAGATGATTTATAATGAGTGTATAATCGCTTCAAATGCTCAAATATTAACCAGAATATGCTTTATTTGGTCATTTTATGCATATTTTCCACGCATAAAATAATAATTTACAATAAAAATGCTCTGAATTATATTGTAGACGATATAAAGTGTTTGCATATAGATGATAGTGATCCGATGAGTTAGAATAAGTGCAGAATAGCTTAAAATGCTCAAATATTGCCCAGAATATGCTTTGCTTGCAAATTTTATGCATATTTTCAATATATAATTTAATATTTATAATAAATATTCTCTGAATTATAATGTAGACAATATTATTTGTTTGAATATAGATTATTGTGATCTTTTGATTTAGAATGAGTACAGAATCTCATAAAATGCACAAATATTGCCCAGAATAAGCTTTATTTGCACATTTTATGCATATTATCTATGTATAATTAAATAATTTACAAATAAATATGCCTTAATTATATTTTAGACAATATAAAGTGTTCAAATATAGATTATAGTTGTCAGATGACTTAGAATGAGGCAGAATAGCATAAAATGCTCAAATATTGCCCAGAATATGCGTTGTTTGCTCATTTTATGCATATTTTCAATGTATAATTAAATATTTTATAATAAATATGCTCTGAATTATATTTTACTCAATAGAAAGTGTTTAAATATAAATTATTGTGGTCAGGTGATTTACAATGAGTGTAGAATCATATAAAATGCTCAAATATTAACCAGAATATGCTTTATTTGCTTATTTTATGCATATTTTCAACGCATATATAAATAATTTACAATAAATATGATCTGAATTATTTTGAGACATGATAAAGTGTTCCAATATAGATTTACCGATCAGATGACTTTGAATGAGTGCATAATCGCTTAAAATGCTCAAATATTGCGCAGAATATGTTTTATTTGCTCATTTTATGCATACTTTCTAGGCATAATTAAATATTTTATAATAAATATGCTCTGAATTATATTGTAGACAATAGAAAGTGTTTAAATATAGATTAGTGTGATCAGATGATTTAGAATGAGTGTAGAATCGCTTATAATGCTCAAATATAAACCAGAATATGCCTTATTTCCTCATTTTATGCATATTTTCTATGTATAATTAAATATTTTGTAATAAATATGCTCTGAATTATTTTGTGGACAATATAAAGTGTTTAATATATATTATTGTGATCAGATAATTTAGAATGAGTGTAGAATCACTTAAAATGCCCAAATATTAACCAGAATATGCTTTATTTGGTCATTTTATGCATATTTTCCACGCATAAAAAAATAATTTACAATATATATGCTCTGAATTATATTGTAGACAATATAAAGTGTTTGCATGCAGATGATAGTGATCCGATGAGTTAGAATAAGTGCAGGATAGCTTAAAATGCTCATAAGATTGCCCAGAATATCCTTTATTTTCTCATTTTATGCATATTTTCTATGTATAAAAAATAATTTACAATAAATATGCTCTGAATTATATTGTAGACAATATAAAGTTTTCAAATATAGATTATAGTGTTCAGATGACTCAGAATGAGTGCAGAATAGCTTAAAATGCTCAAATATTGCCCAGAATTAGTTTTGCTTGCACATTTTATGCATATTTTCAACGCATATATAAATAATTTACTATAAATATGCTCTGAAATGTATTTTAGACATGATAATGTGTTTCAATATAGATTATAGTGACCAGATGACTTAAAATGAGTGCATAATCGCTTAAAATGCTCAAATATTGCTCAGAATAAGCTTTATTTGCTCATTTTATGCATATTATCTGTGTATAATTAAATAATTTACAATAAATATGCCCTTAATTATACTGTAGATAGTATAAAGTGTTCAAATATAGATTATAGTTTTCAGATAACTTAGAATGAGTGCAGAATAGTTTAAAATGTTCAAATATTGCCCAGAATATGCTTTGATTGCTCATTTTATGCATATTTTCAATGTATAATTAAATATTTTATAATAAATATGCTCTGAATTATATTGTACTCAAGAGAAAGTGTTTAAATATAGATTATAGTGGCAGGTGATTTATAATGAGTGTAGAATCACATAAAATGCTTAAATATTAACCAGAATATGCTTTATTTGTTCATTTTATGCATATTTTCAACGCATATATAAATAATTTGCAATAAACATGCTCTGAATTATATTGTAGACATGATAAAGTGTTCCAATATAGACTATAGTGATCAGATGATTTAGAATGAGTGCATAATCTCTTAAAATGCTCAAATATTGCTCAGAATATGCTTTATTTGCTCATTTTATGCTTATTTTCTACGTATAATTAAATATTTTATAACAAATATGCTCTGATTTATATTGTAGACATGATAAAGTGTTCCAATATAGATTATAGTGATCAGATGACTTAGAATGAGTGCATAATCGCTTAAAATGCTCAAATATTGCGCAGAATATGCTTTATTTGCTCATTTTATGCATATTTACTATGTATAATTAAATATTTTATTATAAATATGCTCTGAATTATATTATAGACAATAGAGAGTGTTTGAATATATATTATTGTGATCAGATGATTTAGAACGAGTGTAGAATCACTTATAATGCTCAAATATTAACCAGAATATGCCTTATTTCCTCATTTTATGCATATTTTCTATGTATAATTAAATCATTTATAATAAATATGCTCTAAATTACATTGTAGACAATATAAAGTGTTCAAACACAGATTATAGTGATTATATGACTTAGAATGAGTGCAGAATCTCTTAAAATGCTCAAATATTGTCCGGAATATGTTATATTTTCTAATTTTATGCATATATTCATTGTATAATTAAATAATTTACAATAAATATGCTCTGAATTACATTTTAGACAATAGAAAGTGTTTAAATATAGATTATTGTGATCAGATGATTTAGAATGAGTGTAGAATCGCTTAAAATGTTCAAATATTAACCAGCATATGCTTTATGTGATTATTTTATGCATATTTTCCAAGCATAAAAACATAATTTACAAAAAAATATGCTCTGAAATATATTATAGACAATATAAAGTGTTTGCGTATACTTTAAAGTGATCAGATGAGTTAGTATAAGTGCAGAATAGCTTAAAATGCTCATAATATTGCCCAGAATATGCTTTATTTGCTCATTTTTTGCATATTTTCAATGTATAATTGAATAATTTACAATAAATATGCTCTGAATTATATTTTAGACAATATAAAATGTTCAAATACAGAATATAGTGATCAGTTGACTTAGAATGAGTGCGGAATCGCTTAAAATACTAAAAAAATTGACCAGAATATGCTATATTTGCTCATTTTATGCATATTTTCAATGTATAATTGTATAATGTACAATAAATATGCTCTGAATTATATTGTAGACAATAAAAAGTGTTTAAATATAGATTATTGTGATCAGATGATTTAGAAGGAGGGTAGAATCGCTTAAAATGCTCAAATTTTTACCAGGATATGCTTTATCTGCTAATTTTATGCATATGTTCCACGGATAAATAAATAATTTACAATAAATATGCTCTGAATTAAAATGTAGACAATATAAATGTGTTCCAATATAGATTATAGAGATCAGATGACTTCACATGAGGGCATAATCGCTTAAAATGATCAAATATTGCGCAGAAGATGCTTTATTTGCCAATTTTACGCATATTTTCCATCTATAATTAAATATTTTATAATAAATATGATCTGAATTATATTGTAGACAATATAAATTGTTTTAATATTGATTATTGTGATCATTTCATTTAGAATGAGTGCAGAATCGCTTAAAATGCTCAAAGATTGCCCAGAATATTATTTATTTGTTAATTTTATGCATATTTCCAATGTATCATTAAATATTTTATAATAAATATGATCCGAATTATATTATAGACAATATAAAGTGTTCCAATATAGATTAAAGTGATCAGATGACTTAGAATGAGTGCATAATCGCTTAAAATGCTCAAATATTGTGCAGAATATGCTTTATTTGTTCATTTTATTCAATCTATAATTAAATATTTTATAATAAATATGCTCGAAATTATATTATAGACAATATAAATTGTTTGAATATAGATTATTATGACCATTTCATTAAGAATGAGTGTAGAATCGCTTAAAATGCTCAAATATTGCCAAGGATATGCTTTATTTGTTCATTTCATACATATTTTCCATGCATAAATAAATAATGTACAATAAATATGCTCTGAATTATATTGTAGACAATATAAAGTGTTCCAATATAGATTATAGTGATTAGATGACTTAGAATGAGTGCAGAATGGCTTAAAATTCTCAAAAATTGCCCAGAATATGCTATATTTGCTCATTGCATGCATATTTTCTATGTATAATTGAATATTTTACAACAAATATGCTCAGAATAATATTGTAGACAATAGAAAGTGTTTAAATATAGAGAATTGTGATCAGATGATTTAGAATGAGTGTAAAACCATTTAAAATGCTCAAATATTAACCAGAATATACTTTATTTGCTCATTTTATGCATGTGTTCCGCACATAAATAAATAATTTACAATAAATATGCTCTGAATTATATTGTAAACAATATAAAGTGTTCGAATATAGATTATAATGATCAGATGACTTAGAATGAATGCAGAATCGCTTAAAATGCTCAAATATTGCCAAGATGAATGAGTGCAGAATCGCTTGAAATGCTCAATATTGCTCAGAATAAGCATTATTTGCTTATTTTATTTATATTTTATATGTATAACTAAATATTTTATAATGAATAAGCTCTGAATTATATTCTAGACAACATAAATAGATGAAATATATGTTATTGTAATGAAATGGCATATAATGAGTGTAGAATCGCTTAAACTACTCAAATATTGCTCAGAATAATCTTTATTTTCTTATTTTATGCATATTTTCTATATATAATTAAATAGTTAACAATATATATGCACTGAATTATATTATAGCCAATATAAAGTGCTTACATATAGATTATAGTGATCACATGAGTTAGAATGAGTGCAGAATCGCTTAAAATGGTCAAATGTTGCCCAGAATATGCTTTATTTGCTCATTTTTTGCATATTTTCTAAGTATAAATAAATAATTTACATTAAATATGCTTTGCATTATATTGTAGACAATATAAAGTATTCCAATATAGAATATAGTGATCAGATGACTTAGAATGAGTGCAGAATCGCTTACAATGCTCAAATATTGCACAGAATATGTTATATTTGCTCATTTTATGCATATATTTAATGTTTAATTAAATATTTTATAATAAATATGCTATGAATTATATTGTAGACAATATAAAGTGTTTAAATATATATTATTGTGATGATATAATTTAGAATGAGTGTAGAATCGCTTAATATCCTCAAATATTAACAAGAATATGGTTTATTTGCTCATTTCATTCATATTTTCTTTCTATAAATATATAATTTATAATAAATATGCTCTGAATTATATTTTAGACAATATAAAGGGTTCTATATAGATTATAGTGATCAGATGGCTTAGAATGAGTGCATAATCGCTTGAAATGCTCAAATATTGCGCAGAATATGCTATATTTGCTCATTTTATGCATGTTTTTAATGTTTATTTAATTATTTAATAAAAATATGCTCTGAATTATATTGTAGACAATATAAAGTGTTCCAATATTGATTTTAGTGATCAGATGACTTAGAATGAGTTCATAATCGATTGAAATGCTCATATGTTGCCAGAATATGCTATATTTGCTCATTTTATGCATATTTTTAATGTTTAATTAAATATTTTCTAATAAATATGCTCTGAATTACATTTTAGACAATATAAATTGGTTAAATATAGATTATTGTGATCAGATGATTTAGACTGTGTGCATAATTGCCTAAAATGTTCATATATTGCCCAGAATATGCTTTATTGGCTCATTTTATGCATATTTTCCAGGCATAAATAAATAATTTACAACAAATATGCTCTGAATTGTGTTGTAGACAATATATAGTATTTAAATATAGATTATTATGATCATATGATTTAGAATGAGTGTAGAATCGCTTAAAATGCTCAAATATTAACCAGAATATGCTTTATTTGGTCATTTTATGCATATTTTCCACACATAAATAAATAATTTACAATAAATATGCTCTGAATTATATTGTAGACAATATAAAGTGTTCCAATATAGATTATAGTGATCAGATGACTTAGAATGAGTGCCGAATCGCTTACAATGCTCAAATATTGCTCAGAATATGCCATATTTGCTCATTTTATGCATATTTTCTAAGTATAATTAAATATTTTATAACAAATATGCTCAGAATAATATTGTAGACAGTAGAAAGTGTTTAAATTTAAAGAATTGTGATCAGATAATTTAGTATGAGTGTAGAATCTCTTAATATGCTCAAATATTAACCAGAATATGCTTTATTTGCTAATTTTATTCATATTTTCTTTGTATAAATAAATAATTTATAATAAAGATGCTCTGAATTATATTGTAGACAATATAAAGTGTTCCAATATAGATTATAGTGATCAGATGACTTAGAATGAGTGCATAATCGCTTGAAATGCTCAAATATTGCGCAGAATATGCTATATTTGCTCATTTTATGCTTATTTTTAATGTTTAATTAAATATTTTATAAGGAATATGCGCTGAATTACATTGTAGACAATAAATTGTTTAACCAGAATATGCTTTATTTGCTAATTTTGTGCATATTTTCCACGCATAAATAAATAATTTACAATAAATATGCTCTGAGTTGTATTGTAGACAATATAAAGTGTTCGAATATAGAAAATAATGATCAGATGAATTAGAATGTGTTGCAGAATCGCTTAAAATGCTCAAATATTGCCCGAATATGCCTTATTTGGTCATTTTTATGCATATTTTCAATGTATAATTAACTATTTTTTAACAAATATGCTCAGAATAATATTGTAGACAGCAGAAAGTGTTTAAATACAGATTGTTGTGATCATTTTATTTAGAATGAGTGCAGAATCGCTTAAAATGCTCAAATATTGCTTATTTTATGTAAATTTTATTGGTATAACTAAATATTTTATAATGACGCAAGCTCTGAATTATATTTTAGACAACTTAAATAGATGAAATATTGATTATTGTAAGAAAATGACATATAATGAGTGCAGAATCACTTAAACTACTCAAATATTGCTCAGAATATGCTTTATTTGCTATTTTTATGAATATTTTCTTCGTATAATTAATAATTTACAATAAATATGCTCTGAATTATATTGTAGACAATATAAAGTGTTTACATATAGATTATAGTGATCAGTTGAGTTAGGATGGGTGCAGAATCGCTTAAAATGCTCATAATATTGCCCAAAATATGCTTTATTTGCTCATTTTATGCATATTTTCGATGTATAACTAGATATTTTATAACAAATATGCTCAGAATAATATTGTAGACAGTACAAAGTGTTTAAATATAGAGAATTGTGATCAGATTATTTTGAATGAGTTTAGAATCACTTAAAATGCTCAAATATTAACCAGAATATGCTTTATTTGCTAATTTTGTGCATATTTTCCACGCATAAATAAGTAATTTACAATAAATATGATCTGAGTTGTATTGTAGACAACTTAAAGTGTTCGAATATAGATTATAATGAGCAGATGACTTAGAATGAGTGCAGAATCGCTTAAAATGCTCAAATATTGCCCGAATATGCCTTATTTGGTCATTTTATGCATATTTTCAATATAATTAAATATTTTATACAAATATACTCAGAATAAAATTGTAGACAGTAGAAAGTATTTTAATATAGATTATTATGATCATTTGATTTAGAATGAGTGCATAATCGCTTAAAATGCTCAAATATTGCTCAGAATAAGCTTTATTTGCTTATTTTTTGTAAATTTTATTGATATAACTAAATATTTTATAATGAAGCAAGCTCTGAATTACATTCTAGACAACTTAAATAGATGAAATCTTGATTATTGTAATCAAATGACATATAATGAGTGCAGAATCGCTTAAACTACTCAAATATTGCTCAAAATATGCTTTATTTGCTCTTTTTATGAATATTTTCTTTGTATAATTAAATAATTTACAATAAATATGCTCTGAATTATATTGTAGGCAATATAAAGTGTTTACATATAGATTATAGTGATCAGATGAGTTAGGATGGGTGCAGAATCGCTTAAAATGCTCATAATATTGCCCAAAATATGCTTTATTTGCTCATTTTATGCATATTTTCTATGTATAAATAAATAATATACAATAAATGTGCTTTGAATTATATTTTAGACAATAGAAAGTGTTTAAATATAGATTATTATGATCAGATGATTTAGAATGAGTGTAGAATCGCCTAAAATGCTCAAAAATAAATCAGAATATGCTTTGTTTGCTCCTTTTATGCATATTTTCCATGCATAAATAAATAATTTACAATAAGTATGCTCTGAATTATATTGTAGACAATATCAAGTGTTCGAATATAGATTATAAATGATCAGATGACTTAGAATGAGTGCAGAATCGCTTAAAATGCTCAAATATTACCCAGAATATGCTTTGTTTGCTCATTTTGGGCATATTTTCTAATGTATAATTAAATGTTTTATAATAAATATGCTCTGAATTATATTATAGTCAATATAAATTGTTTAAATAAAGATTATTGTGGGCAGATGATTTAGAATGAGTGCAGAATCGCTTAAAATGATCAAATATTGCTCAGAATAAGCTTTGTTTGCTTATTTTATGTATATTTTATATGTATAACTAAATATTTTATAATGAGTAAGCTCTGAATTATATTATAGACAACATAAATAGATGGAATATATATTATTATAATCAAATGACATATAATGAGTGCAGAATCACTTAAACTACTCAAATATTGCTCAGAATATTCTTTCTTCGCTCATTTTATGCATATTTTCTATGTATAATTGAATAATTTACAATAAATATGCTCCCAATTATATTGTAGACAATATAAAGTGTTTACATCAATAATCAATAATATAAATAAAGATGTGTGGGTGTCGGAATCATTTGGTTAAATGTAGTCCGACACTTCAAACATTGTGAAATAGCATTTTGCCCTAATTCTGTAACATGATACTCTATAATTATTTGTGTCGCGGGTATTATTGCTCATAAAATTGACTCGCTTCACCAACATAAAATAAATTGACAACACATTGTTTATTTCTGATTTTTGTGACCCCTTCATATTTTTGTTTTTAACATGTCTCAATCTCTCTTTTGTGACATCTTTCACATGTATAATGTTTGACAATTAATATGTCAAGAAAAATAAACATTATTATATAAGTGCATCTATAGTATATTATATATTAAAAGCAGTATATATATATTTTTTATAATTAAATGTCAATAAGAATTTCAAATCGAGCGAAGCTCGATGCATCCCTCTAGTATAAATAAAGATGTGTGGGTGTCGGTCCCTATTTTAGTTAGTATTAGTGCAACACTCCATCAAGACCTTTGATTTTTCTGCTCCAACTTAATTTGGTCTGTTCCTTCAGATGTATGTTAATTTTTTATGTGTTACTTATTGTGTTGTAATATGTGTTGCTTAGAATTGTGTTCCCTTTATTTTGTATGTGTTGTTTAGAATTGTGTTCCCTTTATTTTGCATTATTAGTATCCATTTTGATTATACTACGTCATTCTTATCACATAATTTATTTCAACCTCTCTCTCTTAGTTGCTTCTATGCGAAATGATAGAACAATATTTTTTATTTGTGATAGTTTAGAAACTTAAGTCAAGAAAAGTAATTCAAATGCCTAAGCAGACTACTAATTGTTAATTTTTTCATAATGATATAGACCTTTTTTTTTTACTACTGTATTTTTTTGCAATTTTAGATATCTTCACAATTCTTTCCCACCAATTTTTTTTAGGTACCCAATGCCTCAATTCATCCATGATGACAGTATATATTTCTTGAATTTCATATTTATGGCGAAGGTTATTATCCTGATGATGAATACGATCATGTTGCCGACACGTTTGATGATTAATATTTTATGTCAAAATTTATATTTGTATTTTTAATTTTTATGGTATCACCAATGTATGTTTCAATAGTTCTTCATTTTAGTTCGAATTTAATTTTTATGTTTCTAATATTTTTCAATTGCATTCCTCTCTTATTGTCGAATTACTTCACAAAAATTATATCGTCAGTATAAAACATTTCAACATATGGAGATATATTTTATTATTTCTATCCTACCAGTTATTACACTTTAAATTAATTATAAACATAACAACCTAATAACAATCAACAATTATTAAATGATAACATATTTAATTTTTATTACAATATCAAATATCGAGCGAAGCTCGATTAGCCCCTCTAGTATATATTTCTTTTGGTATGCACCAGCATTTGTCTAATATTTTAGTTTTTTTTTCTTTTGTTTTACCCCCCTACTATATTCACCATATTTAACTCCCTTCTATTATCCGATGAGTTAGTTTCACTATATTTTTCTCATCATTCATTGATTAGGTTGTCAGCAACTCAGAAATAATTGTGTTTCTTGGAATAATAAAATAAAAGAAAGAGCAAATCTTAAAAATAAAAATCATGAAGAGGGATGTTTAGTTAGTTTAGTTAATTCAACTACGCAAGTAACTAATACAATCAAGGTTGAACGAGGAATTTTTACATGCATTTTTTTTTCAATTTAATTTGTACCATAGGTCTAATTTCAAACGAAAATCTTAAAAATTAGTAAAGAGGATGTCCAGATAACTCAACTACTTAAATAGAAATAATCAAGAGCGGAACAACGGGTAGTATTCGTTACATAAGTCTATTTTTTTCAAAAACATATATAGTAATTAGGCACAATTTTGGAAATGTTTTTGGACCAACGGCTAGCAAGTGTATGTATAGTTGGTTTGTCATTGAATACAACAGTGATGCATTTATATTTAGAAGGCGCACGGAAGGTCCGGACAACCAAAACTAATCGAGCACCTTCACAAAATCATTACCCTATTAATTACCCTATTACCGGAGTTGTTCAGGGTTTTCACTTTAAAACTACGAGCGCCGTAAAACATCCTTTATAGCAAAAATATTGGAATATCCCATCAGTCGTGTGATCATAATCGAAAGGCTATATAGAAAGGGTGATTCATATCCTCTCGCATAGCATTGCTGCTTTGGAGTTCAGCTCCATAAATAGAAAAAATCACAACCAATTAGATGAGAAGTGAAAGGAGGAAAGAAATATTATTCGGTTAAAATGAACAGGAGTTGAAACAAAAGTAGCCTAAAATATTGAAGAAGTTTTGGCTATTTTGTTTGAACGGCATGTTTTTTTAATATAGTTTTTATTATTTTTCAAATTTCTTAAAATTAGCTATCCCATTGCAGTTTCTTTAAATAACATGGTGTCGTTTGGATGGGTTAGGAATATGATAGGAATAGCATAAATTTAGGAAAAAACACTATTCACCGGAATTGTGGGAATTGGCTATTCCGGGAATAGAAAATGTTGTTTGGATGGTGAGTTTAGAAATAGCGTTGGAAAGTGTGAAAAGTAGTGAGAAAAGTGTTATTGGGAAGAGTATTATTGAAAATTGTGTTAGAAATGGAATTGGCTATTCCAAACCGTTTGGATGAAAAATTTAGGAATGAAATTGTCAATTTCAGGAATAAAGTCTATTTTGGCCATCCAAACGGCACCATATCTCAATTATCTATAGACCCGTTTTACAATTGTTAGATTAGAATAGCAGAAACAATGCTGTGTCGATCGTCGACCGAAAACAGTTACCAAATCAGATCAGTGCATTTCATATTTTTTATTTTTCTAATAATCATCGTTGTCACATCATAAGTCCCATGCATGGACGAAAAAATGCACACTGGGCAGCAAAATAAATAAATTTCTCGTACATGGTGAAATAATGAAATCAATAATTTAATATGATTTTCAAAGCAGGCCTGCAAGCCACAATTTATGGCCTATATTTAACTGAAATTTTGAAGACGTTAATCATGATGTTGAACAGGGAAAACAAATGTTGGAGTAGATCTGGTCCGACACGAGCTCAATGAGTGGCTTGGACAGGGCAGAAGAACTTGATCTCCTCTCAGTCCTCTTTACTCGCTCTCTGATTACTCTCTCGTTTTGAGAAATCAGGCAGGCCTTCACTTTTCCTCCTCTACGGCTCCATGACTTTTCATCAGCAGAAGAGGAGGACGTGCAAGGCAATAACCCCTCTTCATCTTTTTCTTCTTCACAAAAGAAATCTCAATTGGAGTGGCAGGTCTGGTCCGACGAGCTCAATGAATAGCTAGACACAAAGGTTTAAATAGCGGATAGCGGTCGCGTAGCGGCCATGCTAATGTCATAGCGGATAGCGGATAGCGGCTATTTAGCGGCCGCTATCGGACCATAGCGGATATTATATCGGATATATTTTGATTCAAATTAAACATAATATAACATCAAATACATGCATATATATATATATTACTTCAAAACATTAGAAGTTTGAAATACACTATTTTAATATCGAAATGCATACTTTAATCAGCACTACCCATGCAATTTGTACATAGGCCAACGCTACCAGAGATCTAATATTCAGAGCTAAGTGTTCTTTGAGTCGGGTAATTCCACCATTAAACACACTTTGGCAAAACTTGCAACCAATTCTGCTTTTATTTTTCTCATCAGGAAGAAAACCATACTCATGAGCAGGGTCTGACTTCTTTGAACTAGACGTTGCCATTCCAATCTCCTACAAAACCTCAAATAATTAATGACTAATAAAGAAACAATTACCAAAATAAAATATAATTTGGTGTTTACAAGTATAAAATTAAGTACAGAACTCCACTTAGTGCAAAAAATCAAGTACATAGTGAAAATGTGAATGTTAAAATCAGAATTGAAATATTAAAAAAATTGGGATGGAAAATCATATCATTATCAAGTACGTGACAATTTCAATTAGAAAGCTAGGTACTTGTATCTAAATTATGTCATACTTGATCCATATCCTTTAATCAACCCAGTAAATTCAGTCATAACAATTACAAATAAATTTTATATTCTAATCATTTCTTAAAGGGCAGTAAAAAGTCATCAAAATGCAAGAAAATGAGCAGTAAACTTTTATACACAGAACCTTCACTTTGGTCCCTAACTCTCTAATAATTATGCTTTTGACTAGCAATCTCAAGAAAAGGATGACATGGCTTATCTTATGAAAATTGTATTCATTAAAGTGCACACTTAATTAAACATACAACAAGCATGATTACGATCACTCAAAATAGCTCCAATTTCGTCTAATTCCTCCCTTTTACAATGCCTACAAGCTGTTTGTAGAAATGCTAAACCTCTCTCTCTCTTTTTTTTTTTTATAATGTGTGTGTATGCATCTTCTTTCAATCTCCTAAAGAGCAGCCAGGCGCTCAGATTAGAGACTAGAGGAAGAGAATTGGAAAAAGGTTTCCAAAATCATCTTGCTAGCAGAAAAATCCTAGAAAACGTTTTTCAAAATCTGAAAATTAACACAACTAGGTATGAAAGGTTACCTGGAAATGGAGGTTCGAAGATCATGAAATGGAGAGACGAAGGTGAGATGGAAGTTGTGAATTACAAGATCGTGTCTTGAGGCTGCAATTTGGGATGAATTTATCTTTCAACATGTGACAGGAGATTGCGATTTGGGAGAGGAGTCTTCATACTTTGAGAAAAGGAGAAATTGGATATAACCCCCTCTAATATTCACCAACCGGATATAACCCCTCTAATCTTTAAAACCGGATATAACCCCTATAATCTTCTTAGTTTGGGATATAACCCCTATAATCTTCTTAGTTTGGGATATAACCCCTTTCAATCAATTTCAATCATATTTTAAATATAAAAAGATATTTGTTACATATTTTGACAGGATTACCCTTAGCTCTTCATCTCCCTCATCTCTAACCCTCTGAAACGTGAGGAAGGAAGGGAAAAAAAAAAAGATTATAAAGGAACGAAAAAAGTGGAAAGGAAAAATAAAGTTATTTTAAAAAAGAAGAAACTAGTTTAGAAGTATATATTGATTTGGGATTTCTCTATTAGCCAATCATTTGACGAAAGCTTGATTAGAGGCAATATTTGCTTTCAACTTTGTTTCTGTTATTTTCCTTTTCATATCAACTAAAGATCGTGTACGTCCTTTATCATCTTTTTTTTTTCATCCATGAAGATCTTGTATGCGCTATTAATTGCGACAAGCTCCTGTACACCAAATAAATCAATTTTCAAATAACACGTACCCTCTAAGGCACTAGTAAAGTAGTAATGTAAATACTTACATCTCCTATAGAACATTTTGAAATCTAATACACACCATTGTAACATGAAATTGTTTGAACCAAGTAGAACTGTCCAGATCTATAGTGGACTCTTCTAGAGAATAAATACAACCGAAGTTTCTATATTGCAGTGCCTCTTGAAAGTTGAAACACATACATCAAATTACTTGTTATCGAGAATAGAAATCTGCCCTTGTGCGTTCCGAAGTCCGAACTCAATAGCATAACAACCAGAGATAAAGAGATAAGGGTAATTGTGTCCAAATTTATAAAAAATATTTTCTTATATATAAAATATGATTGAAATTGATCTAAAGGGTTTATATCCCAAACTGAGAAGATTATAGGGGTTATATCCAATTTTCAAAATTAGAGGGGTTATATCCAGTTGGTGAAGATTAGAGGGGGTTATATCCAATTTTTCCTTGAGAAAAAGATGAGATGCAAACTACGTAACACTCATATAGGCCAAATTGGGCTTTTTAATGTACGGGCCCAATATATCAGAATTCACAATTCTTCAAAACAGCTTCTTACCGCTAAATCGCCGCTAAATGGCCGCAAATTTCCGCTAAATCGCGCAATGCAGCGCGCTATAGGACAAGGCGCTAAATTTGTATCGTTGTCGCGTTCTAGTGTATACCAACGCTATATCGGCGCTATAGCGGCCGCTATGGCCGATATTTAAAACTTTGGCTAGACATAACACAAGAGCGTGGTCTGCCTTTACTGCATAGCTCTAGGAATCAAAAGATGGAAAAATCCACTGACATGGGAGTCATCCCCTAACTGTCAAACACCATTGTGCCTCTGATGAGCCATTAGAAGAAATGGCTCTACAGGGCACCGGATCAAGAGGGATCTGACATAAAGGGCGGCATCTTGGCCGATGATTATGGGATGGGAGCCATCTCTTTGGTTCTTACATCTCGTGACATATCCCTGAGATCAGGTGCAAGCACTAGACCCATGGTTCTGAAACTCGGAATCGGAATCGGACTCGGATTTTTAGTCAAAGAAGTTGAATCGGATGACTTGGAAAAAATCGGGTGACTCGGATCAAAAACTCGGATTTTCTTAAAATATGTCTTACATATCAGAAAATTTATGTAAAAAAAAAGATGATATTAAAAAATAATTAAATTACTTTTAATATTAAATATTTGAAGAGCAAAAATCAACTATAATATTAAATAATATAACTTTTAATTTTTTAAAAAAATTAAAACAATTAAGTTGAGATGTAATGATTAATAAAATATGTTTTTAGAAATTAGTTTTTTAATGAATATATCTTTTAAAAACACCTTAATATATCAGTTGGAATCGAAGAAAACAAATTTAGCTTTTTTTTATGTGCCCTTGGATCGATTTTTGGATCAAGAACCAATTTGTTTTGGAATAATTTCACTTGTAATTAATCAAAACCGTCTGATCATATTTAATGAAAAAATAAAAAATGAAGAAATGGATATGTACGTTCCTGTCCCTTCTCCTTCTTCATTGTCTTTCCCGTTCCCAATTCCCAAATCGCCTCCCTCCATGTTTCTAATAGAGCACTAAAACTAAAGAAGGCCTAAGTCCCCTCGTGAGGAGTAGCCATGGTGTTTCTCCATCGCTGGCTGCCGAGTCCGAGTCAAGTCGGGCCGAATCCACTGAGTTGATTTTGATTTTTCCCAAAGCACCGAGCAATAGAGAAAGAAGCTGCTAGAATTGGTAGTGATATTGACAGTACAATCGTACATATTTCTTTTCAATTTAGTTTGTACCATAGGTCTATTTTATTTTTCCATAATTGGCTTTGTCATTTTGAATACAAGAGTAATGCTTTTATTAAAGGCACGAGATTCAAGAATAAAAGCTAATCGAGCGCAACAAGACTATGGACGTCGCAAAACAACTAGCATTTAACCATACTTGTTTAGGATTTTTCTCTAATTAAAACTACGAGCGTCGTCAAACAACTACCATTTTACCAGAGTTGTTTAGGGTTCTCTCTAAAACTATGAGCACTGCAAAATAAATACCATTTAATCAGTGCTATTTAGCATTCATTTTGCTCTAAAACCATGAGTGCCACAAACAACTACCATTTAGGTAGAGTTGTTTAGGGTATTTTTTTTTTTTTTTTGTAAAACTACGAGCGTTGTAAAATCATTTTAACCAGAGTTGGTTAGAACTTTTACTAAAACTATGAGCGCCGCGAAATTAATTATCATTCAAGTAGAGTTGTTTAGGGTTTTTCACTAAAACTATGAGCGCCGCAACACACCTTCTATAGCAATATAACATCAAATATAGCCGGTCATCGTTTGATCATAATCGAAAGGCTATTATAGACTTTCTTCTCTATAAAGGACGAACCGTACCATCTCTCATAGCAAATTGCTAGAGTCTCATTAGAGGTAAAAACCCAGCAACCTAACAAATGAGAGGTGAAAGAAGGAACGAGATTTTGTTCTATGGAGTTGGTCAAGGTTTGAAAAAGGAATAGCATAAAATGATGAAAGTTTTGGCTATTTCGTTATTTCTCAAGCGGTATGTTTTCCTTTGTAAAATTTTATATTTCTCACTTATTTATTCCTTAAAAATTTGTTATCTTGTTGATTTTTTCTCTGTAATAACCTATCTCGATTCTAAATGAACTATTTTGGCAACTACATACCAAGATAGCATAATTTGATAGCATGCTTTATCCCCAGACATGATTAGGTCTTGATCAAAATATTTTTTACATGGAAATTCCGATCAAATGACACCAAATCCGATCATTTCTAATGAAATGAAATCCATGCAAAAAAAGAAAAGATTTTGATCAGGGCCTTGCAAGATTTAGAATGGGTTAATTCTAGAAAATTAGTTGAATATAGGAGCAGTTGTGTGAAATAGTGATTAGTATTATTTATTTGTTAATTGTCATCAAAATTGTTCCTGTAGTCACGACGGCGGCAACAGCTGCGACATCTTGGCCGATGAGATGGGGATGGGGAAGACAATAGAAGCCATCTCTCTGGTGCTTACATCCCGTGACTTACGCTTGAGATCAGGTTCAAGCAGTAGCACCTTCCCAGCCACCTTGAAGACAACACTTGTCATATGTCCCCGTGCTGCCCTGATGCAATGGGTGAAGGAGATTAGAAAATGCACCAAGACAGGAACTGCAACGGTTTTTGTATATCATGGGCCGCACCGGGAAGAAGGCAATGTTGATTTCGGAAAGTATGATTTTGTGCTTACTACATGTGGAACCTTACTAAGTGATTACAGAAATCACATCATGCTGCCTAAAAAGATTTGCAATTTCTGTGGCGGCAGCTTTGGTTCTGACATAGAGTTACAATCTCACCGGAGGTACTTATTGAATTACTGTGTTTATATAATTTCTATTTCTTCAGTGTCTTTTACTGATTCAAAACCAAATTAAAGTTTCCACATATTACAATAACATGATATAATGTTGTATTATCAATAGGACCAAGTGCGAGCTATTTGCTTCGAAGACCAACACAGAACATAAGAGAAAGAAGCAGCATCCTGGCTTTGATGGTATGTCGCTCCTGCACTTGGTAAGATGGAAGCGGATCATACTTGATGAGGTGCGTAGTTTTGTAGTCTTCATTCATATATCTTGATCAAGAACTAATTAAGATACCAGCAAAATTTGAGATTCTTTTTCTATTAGTTAACAGTTATTTTATATTTGATTGTTTTATTTTTTTTTTGTTGGAAAATTCAGGCACATGACATAAAGAACAGGCAAACTGTCAGTGCAAAAGTTGTATGCTCCCTTGATTCGGAGTACAAGTGGGTCATTGGCGGTACTCCCTTGCAAAACAAACTGGGAGACTTGTACTCCTTGGTAATTTATTTTTTTGTTATATAATGTAGAACTGTATATTTTATAATGGGCAACTTCACTTAATGTGTTGATTGGTTTTTTTTTTTTTTTTTTAGATTTGGGTTTTGCAAGTGTTTCCTACTCATACTACTTCTGTCAGAATTCTGATTGTAGAGAGCTTGACTATGGGTTAGTACATTTTATTATGTAAAATACATTTATAATTTCCTGCTTCGATTGTTTTTGTCAAACTAGTTATACTTGGTACCTTTTGCTTGTAGGTCTTTAGAAGATTGCACCACTTGTGAGCAATCTAAAGAGGAGGAGCACTTCAACTGGTGGAACGAGGTACAAGCTTCTAATTAGCAGCCAATTTTTTTCATGTTATTTTCATTTGAATTTAGTTTACTGTGAACTCATTATATTTTACTTTCCAATATGTGCAGTACATAACAGATCCAATTTTACAACATTCAAATGAAGTATCCAGCAAAAAAGCAATGACTTTGCTAGGCGAGTTTGTTCTGCGAAGTGTTCTTTTGAGGAGGACTAAGGAAGATTGAGGTTCTGAAACTATTCTTCCTCAAAAATATGTAGGAATAAAACTGTTCATATAATTTCGATTAATTGTTTAGTCAAACCAAAAATTGACATTTTTACAATAAAATTTTAAAACCCCTGGTAAATCATTTATTTTATACATGAGATATCACTCAATGCTGAAATTTGACTGTTTTATAGGTTATCATCACAAGAGATACCTTAGATGAGCCAGAAAATCATTTTTACACAACGTTAGAAGCTGCAATTTGTTATGAGTACAAGTAATATGCCCTTTTTCTTACCTTTCAGCATATCAGCACACATTCTACCGTTGACCATTTTACAGGAGGCAAGGCTCAAATTCATCGTAAATTAAAACAATGTGTACAATATTGTACAAGCATACTGCACAAAATTGAATCTACATAAATTCATATCAAGCACGAAAAATTGATGTACTGGTGAGACCAAAAACTTCCATTTCTTGGTTCCTCTATAATCTTATGATGAATAAAAGTAACAATTGTGCCCTATCTGATTTGTTCTTCTTTTTTCTTCAAATGTTAAATTCAACATATAACTTCAAAGGTTAAGTGTTAACCATTTTGGTGCTCATTTTGACTTACTGCAGAGGGGAGAGATAAGGAATATGATAGAAAGAGATGCATTCACAAAAGTGGTTTTGTTCAGCCAAAACTCTCAAATGGACCAGTATTAGTTGCGTCAGCTAGATCTGTCTATAGCTAGTCTTTAGAGATTTTAGATTGGATTTATGATTTTATTTTAGTCTGCATGGCAAACTTTTTATATATATATATGCACTTAGTTGAATAATTGCAGTTTCTAAGGATGTAATAATTTATGAGTTCTTTTGTTTAGTGTTATTTTTTTCTTTTCTAATTATTTATTTTTGTTTGTGTTTTCGGAAGTCAGCTAGCAATTACCAAAAAAAATAATATATCGAATGAAATTAAGTCATACAACCGTCATATATAAAGCAAATAAATAAGGAAATGATTGCAAATTTTACAAATCACTATAAGACAGTATTATTATTTTCTTTTTATTATCATCATCAGCATTATTAGTAGCAGGTAGTAGAAGAAGAAACATACAAACTCCTACAGAGTATCCTGCAATAAAATCTATAGTAATACTAACTAAAATCTGTACCAGTACTACAGCCCGGTACCATAAGCAACCTCAAGACACGTGTACTCTTAAATTCAACAAGTTTTTAGTCCCCTTCTTGTTTCTAATTCTGCCACTCCTCAATTTTCTTTGGAGAATTAATGACGTCACTAAGAAAAAAAATTTTATGGGACGTTTTGTTATAGATTTTTTTTTTCAATTCTATTTGGGTTCCATTTTTGCTCAAATAAATCACAAGCATTTTATAAGTTTGAGTGAATGCTGGAGAGAAGAATCCATGAAAAAACAGAGTGACTGAGTGAAGATTTTGCCAATATATATAATTGTTACAAGTCTTCAGGTCCTGTATCAGTATGCACCAAAAATTGATCATAACTAGCGTTCTATACGCGCTTCGCGCGTGAGGTGTTATTGATGTCTGGCCAGTTAAGTTTGGAGGTGGGAAAGTGAAAAATAATACACGAAGGATGAACTTGATTAACATGATACATCTATCAATGAATATCATTTAAATTATGTAAATATTGATAGATAAATTAATATATTAAAACTCTAAAAAACATTAATTTATTTACGTAATTTTTGAAGACAATCCACAAAATTTAATACAAACAAATCTAGAAAAATCTTATAAACAACTAAACAAAAGTGGAAAGAAATGTATAAAAGAAAAACCTATATCACTTTGATTTCATATAATTTTTGTTGATTCATATAATATCGTAAGAATATATTATTATAAGATAATTATAATTACTAATAGTCATATTTAAATATTTCAGGAAAAATGTTGTGTTAAAAATAATTTGTGTCTCGAAATAGAAAAAAAATAAAATATTTACAATTTAGATGAAAAAAATTAGCATTTTGTTACGCGCTTCACGCATAATGTTTTGTTATGTTAATTAAGGAGGAGTAAAAAAACTAGATTGGTTTTCTTACGTATATAAAATTTTATAAATCAACAAATTTTGGAAAGGTTTAGAAACAATGAAAAACAAAATTATATTTATGAAACAATAGAATTGAGTAATCAAATTTAAAAATTTGACAAAAATATGTTAGAACTCTTTAACTATGAAATTTTGTATTGCAGGGTATTTCATGTTTTTTTATGAAGGATATAAAATTTTATGGTCAATTGAATTAATAAACGTCCTCAAATAATTTTAAAAGCACCAACCATATTCCATATTTCATATAATTATATGATTAAATTAAAAATAGCTCAATGGCACGATTGAATTTGTTATAATCTTCACATCATTTATATAAAATTTCATACACTAATAAAGTTGTAAATATCTTGGAATAATTAAAAACCTAATGACATTTATGAAATTACGGAAATTCAATTTTTGTGAGATTCAAAAAATTATTTAAAATATTTATAGGTTTGTAACTTTAAAATTCTACATCAATTAATTGTTCATATATTTTTTAGCAAGTACATAAATTTTCATAGCCAAATGATTTATTCAAGGCGCCCAAACAATTTTAGAAACTTTTATGCATATTAAATTTTATGAGATTCATAAAATTATTTAAAATATTTTCTAAGTCTATAATTAAAAAAAATTTACATCTTTAAATCCTTTACATTTTTATGAGCACACACATAATTTTTCATAGTCAAATGAATTTTTAAATGTAGCTAAACAATTTAAAAACTAAACTATATTTAATCTGAAATTTCTGAAATGGAGATGTCCATTGTTTTTTCAAAATGGAGATATGACTTCATCCAAAGTTACTGTAGATAATGGGACTTTTTTCCGAAAGGGCTAAAAATATCGTTAAATTTTCCATTAGAGCTTAACACCTCCTAAAATTATCTAAAAGGGCTGAAGATAAGTTTGTGCGCCAAAATATGGGAAAAAAAAAGAGCGTCTTTTCATTATGCATACCGTTCGCAATTAAATAATTGGAACACATCCGCCATCAGCGATCCCCTCATCCCATATTTCTACGGTTGTCAGTTTGCACTCAAAACAACTTTGTTAGAAAAATACGATCTGAGCGCATGTACTTGAAATAGCAATTAAGAGATGTTGCAATTATCATTCGAAAAAAAAGTGTTGCGACTTGCAAGTTTAATAGGTTACATGAATAAAATAATATAGGCCTAGGATCAAATGCACCATTACATATGTAGGCCTTCATATCACCAAAATTAATAAAAAAGTTTTATTATTTAAGGCCTTAAGGGAACTTTAGCATGTTTAAAAGAGAAGCTGCCACTGTGAGGAAACGTGTCAGTATTTTATTCCCCTACAATAATAGCCTAAAAATTAGTATGTTATTTACATATATATCGTAGTACATTTAATTTCTCCTAAAATTTTTTATTTTAATAAAAAATAGCAGCATATTCATTTTTAATTCATAGAGAAATTTAAATAAAAAAATTACTCAAAGTTCAAAAGTTGATTTCAATTTTTTTTTTAAAAAAATTTCTTATTCAAAAAATAAATATCTATAAATTTGTACTCTTAATGATAGCATAATAAGTTTACATGCAAATCAATCACGTGCTAGTTCTGGAAATTTGCACTCCTTAGCATAATTATTATCTTTTCGTCCAAAATAAATGAATTTCTAATATTGTTGTTCCCGGTAGTCTTAAAGTTTCCCAAAATGAAAAGAACTTATATATTTATACCAATAGTTCACAACTTCACATCTGCAGAAATATATTCACGTGATTTTTTATTTATACAATTTTTGGATAGCTTGTACCTTGCTTTCTTTGATGACATGCAATTTTCATGGAATCTTTTATGGGTTCACAAATTACAATGACTGGTGCTAACGAATTATATGGTCAATTGCATTTATTTCTACTTGTGCCATGGAATTTTGAAAGACAACTTTACATTCTGTCAAAAATGTTAAAGAGTTGGCAAGTCTTCTACCTCCTAAAATTACCAATAGTTAACCGATGATAGGCACTGGATGGACTTTAACCGCAATAGGTACTGGGCGTCTCACTGTCTAGTACAATAAGCGCAAAAGCCAAGAGCGCTTAGGCCCTTTTGGAAAATATCCGTGGTGTGCGGTCCTTTCAGAAATTTGAAGAAGAATTTAGGCCCTTTAAGAAAAAAGTCCAGATAATGTATCCAACATTGTAGTATTGTTTGATTCTTTTATTTTTTTTATTGTAAAATTGATCATGAAAATTCATAAAGCCCAACATATATACCAAGGTTCATGATATCCTCCGTTGCAGGAATCAGCGAAACAATTATGTTACAAGATACCGAAGGGTGGGTCCCCTAAACTCAGAGGTCGAAAGCAAGCAACAATTCAATTAAACCCAGCGCGTCGCATGACTTGTATTCAGAACAGGTATAGCCCTAGCAAGCTAGCAACAGAAAATCATAAGTCACCGACATTGTGACACTCTCTTACCACTCATCCTCATCCTCAGCTTCGGATTCATTCCCAAATCGAGATTTTTAGAGAGAGAGAGAGAGAGAAAGAGAGAGAGAGAGAGAGCGATCAACGGCACCATGGAGGAGACGCCAATGGAGATCGGAAGCAACAAGATGTTCGGCGGCTACAACAAGCGCTACAAGCACTACAGCCCCACGCTCGGCTGCGCCATGACCTTCTCCGTCTTCTTCCCTCCTTCCTCCTCCTCTTCCCAAAAGTTCCCTGTAACTACTCCTCTATCTTCGTCCTATCACTTCCTTCCATTTCGATCCGATCTGATTTGGTTTTCATTGTAGGTTTTGTACTGGTTGTCGGGCCTCACCTGTACGGACGAGAATTTCATCATCAAGTCTGGAGCACAGCGCATGGCCGCTGCTAAGGGCATCGCCTTGGTTGCACCTGACACTTCTCCAAGTATATTTCATCCTCCCTCTCTCGTTTTTTATCTACCCCAAATGTTCTGTAGTTATTACTTCCTGATGGTACTTTACTGATGGTTGGTTTATTTGTTTGAATCAGGGGGGTTGAATGTAGAAGGAGAATCTGACAGCTGGGATTTTGGTGTTGGTAAGTTCAGCAGCTTTTAAAACAACCTTTTATCTTACTTATTATTTTTTTTCTCGCTTTTTGTTCCTTCTTTGAGTTTAAGTTATTCAACTAGTATTCATCTTATCTACTTGCCTTTTTAGTCATTTCAAATCAAAACATGAAACAAGAAAATCAAGCAATTTTGTGTACCAGATTTGTCATGTTTGTTAGATTTGTTGTACTTTTCTTTATTTTATTTTAATCTTATTTTGATTTTTTTTCCCATTAATGTTATGTCTTACTAGGGGCTGGGTTTTATCTGAATGCAACAACTGAGAAATGGAAGAATTGGCGCATGTATGACTATGTAGTGAAGGAGTTACCATCATTACTCAGTGAAAATTTTGAGCAGCTGGACACCACAAGGGCCTCAATTTTCGGCCATTCTATGGGTGGACATGGTGCACTGACCATCTACCTTAAAAACCTCGACAAATACAAGGTGCATATAATCAGTACAACAAATATATTGAGTGGTGGAATTAAGTGAGCTTATCAACAAAAATCATGCTGTGGGCCCAAAATGAAAAAGAAAAAACAATCAAAACTATGTATATTGTATTATGTCGCTGCTGTACTTCCTTTCATAACATTGTTATTTTATTCATATTTCCAGTCGGTCTCAGCTTTTTCACCAATTGTGAATCCCATAAACTGTCCTTGGGGTCAGAAGGCCTTTTCAAACTATTTGGGCACCAACAAATCAGATTGGGAGGTATGCTCTTTTACGGACTTATACAACTAATAAACATTTGGCCATCTTTTACCGGTGTGTGTCTACGCCAGGTTTGACAATGTGAGATTTTCACATATTAAACCTGATTGAATCATAATTGACCCATCAATTGTGCACCCGCTTAGCCTGCTTCTATTCTGATTTTGCATCTTATGCCTCAAATTCTCGATTCAATCTATCTACCATAGTTGTAACTTAAAATGTGAATCAAGTCATACAGAGTATAAAAACTGGTCTTAAGCTTGTACAATGCATAATGGATCATTCTGCAATTTTTGTGCTAATTCAACTGTACTTGATTTTTTATTTATATTTGTTTTTTTGGCTTCATCTTTCTTTTTTGTGTCAGGAATATGATGCTACCGTTCTGATCTCAAAGTTCAACAAAATTTCAGCTCCAATCCTGATTGATCAGGTAATCAATGAAATACCAAATAAGAATAATTGAAAACCATATTAAAAATAAAATAAAAGAAAAGATCTCGTGACTGTGCAAATGCATGACTACTGTTATAAGCTCTTATGACCTTTCAATTTTACATATTGTCAGGGGGAGGATGACAATTTCTTAAAAAACCAGCTGCTACCACATAAATTTGAGGCGGCATGCAAAGATGCATCTGTGCCATTGATTCTTCGCATGCAACCTGGCTACGACCACTCCTACTATTTCATTGCTAGCTTTATTGATGATCACATTTCTCACCATGCCAATGCCCTTGCTTGAGAAAACTTTGGGAAAAATAAATACTATGTACTTTCTGTTATGTGATTATGAGATTAGTTGACGGTTTTTCAGTATGAAGTTTTTGCTTTCGTAGTGAAAAAGGGACCGTGGTCTTGATGAAGTAGGATTTTGAGGCCAATTATGCTGATAGATTTATTGATAATGCCATATGTTCATTATTTTTAAAATCAAGAGAAAAGATTAAAATGTTATCAAACGTTAGATGAAGTACAGACGCTTAATCTAATGATATAAAACGTTAGATGAAATATCGAATTCAATTGCAGCAGTGATAGAAGATAGTTTTTAGGTGCCACAAGCCCACAACATACGAACTGTTTGTTCATTTCAAAATATTATCCAGGCCCAGTCTGAGGCCCAAAATACTTGCAGCAAGCCCATTGTAAACTTTCAGTGGAGAAAGCAATGAGAGGAACAAAAGCAAAACCCTACGATCTAGCGCCATTGTCCCTCGAACTCTCCAGAGCTCGCCTCTCTCTCGCTCTCTCTCTCTATTTATTTCTCCATCTCGGCTTCCATTTCCTCTCTAAACGCAACGCCAGAATCACATCTGGCATTAGGGTTTCTTCTTCGAATCAGAAATGGCGTATGCGTCTCAGACCCCGGACATACTCGGCGAGCGCCAGTCCGGCGAAGGTGTCCGTACGCAAAACGGTCAGTACTGACTACCCTTTTTCCTTTTTCTGCTTTAAAATCGTTGTAGAACACGAGATCTGCGCGCGAAATGTGTTTCACTGCTTGTTTTAAACTTTTAGTGCTTGATTTGTTTGTTGTTGTCTCCTTCAGTCGTTGCTTGTCAAGCTGTGGCCAACATCGTCAAGTCATCTCTTGGTCCCGTTGGACTTGACAAGGTTTGTATACGATTTCTCTTTTCTGATGCTACTCACTGTGCTAGGCTATTAGTGTAGTTAAGTTAGATTTGTTTCGCATATTTTGTTGATTTGTGCTCTTAACCCAAATCTTTTGGTATTAAACAAGTGCTTTACCAAATGGTTTTCTTATTGTGGCTTCATTTGGCATCTGTTAATGTTTCCTCCTAGTAATTAAGCACTAAATGATCCCTTTCTGAAGAAAATAAGAACTTAATGTTTAATGATCTTAAACTCTAGTTGCTAATGTTCGTAGACTGTATACCGCTCTTTTTCTTCGCCATTAATTTGTAGTAAAAGTATACCTTTGATCAGAGGTTAATTAGTATTTTATATTAATTCACTAAATTTTTAGATGCTAGTTGATGACATTGGTGATGTTACTATTACTAATGATGGTGCCACAATACTCAAAATGCTAGAAGTTGAGCATCCAGCTGCCAAGGTATTATTACAACTAGTAGTCTCTTCCTTTTAAGGTTCATTATACCTATTTCTCAGGTGTTCAAAACATTCAATTTTTTGCTTTTCAAATGTAGGTTCTTGTTGAGTTGGCTGAGCTTCAAGACCGTGAAGTCGGAGATGGCACTACATCTGTAGTGATAGTAGCAGCTGAGTTGCTAAAGGTCTTGCTTTAGACAATTGCTTTTTCAGTAAAAATATTTACTGTTTCATTTGCCATGTTTTAACTTTTGTTTTTAATGGTTCAGAGAGCAAATGAGCTTGTGAGAAACAAAATTCATCCTACATCTATCATTAGTGGATACAGGGTAATCTGTCTATCCTCCAATTATACATTTTAATTCAATTTTTCTGATATGATCCATATGTAGAAATTTGTGTTGATATTTATTTCATTGTCGCCAGCTGGCCATGCGGGAGTCTTCCAAGTATGTTGATGAAAAATTGGCTATTAAGGTATTAACACTGCTCTGTTGATAACATTATCTTTTGATTATTTGATCAAGGATGACCATGACCAGAGTAACTGAATGGCTTGTTTAATGTTCCATTGACAATTACTGCATAAAACCTGGACTTATGAATGCATGTCATTATGATTCCTTCAGGTGGACAAGCTTGGCAAGGATTCCCTGATAAACTGTGCAAAGACAAGCATGTCTTCTAAGCTGATTGGTACTGACAGTGATTTCTTTGCTAGTCTGGTGAGTTTTTAAAATTTCTCATGTTAAAATTTTTATTTCTATTCTTCCTTCCTGTATGTTGATTAATTCCTTATTAAAGTAAGCTCATCTATTTTTTTTTTCAAAAAAAAAAATTAGGTTGTCGATGCTGTTCAAGCTGTAAAAACTACAACTGCGAAGGGAGAAATCAAATATCCTATCAAGGTGTGTGCAAACTTTGCTAAAATGAGTTAAAAACGAAGCTGATCTAGTTAAACCTAATTTCAGAATTTTCTGAAGAAATTTTTTTTTTTTTTTGTGCACGGAAATCTTACAATTAAAATTTATCCCTTCAAACCTTCTGACGTAATGTTCTTTCTCCTTACTGAAGGGAATAAACATTCTGAAAGCTCATGGATTAAGTTCAAGAGAGAGCTACTTGCTGAAGGGTTACGCTCTCAACACTGGCCGGGCTGCACAGGGCATGCCTACTAGAGTTGCACCAGCAAAGATTGCTTGTCTGGACTTTAACCTCATGAAGACCAAGATGCAGATGGGGGTTCAAGTACTGGTCACTGACCCTAGGGAACTTGAAAAAATTCGTCAGAGGTGAATTTTGGTCTGTTATTGATAGATTATATTTTTAATGTTCAATTATGATTTTGTTGGGGACTAGGCTGAATAGAGACTCGAATTCTTGCTATTAGCTATCACTACGAAAACTAACCAGATTAGACATCTTGATGGGTTGGTTTTTTGTACTCTGCATCTGGCATTGTGGTGGACTATGGATATAATATTTTTTTGTCATCTGGCAGAGAATCTGACATAACAAAGGAAAGGATTGAAAAGATTTTGAAGGCTGGAGCTAATGTGGTGTTGACAACCAAAGGAATTGATGACATGTCACTTAAGGCGAGTTCTTAAAACAGTTTGATGTGTTAGCTCATGGAGATATCTTTGAAACATAATTAGTCTCTGAATAATTCTTCCATAATTAAGGATTATTAATGAATTTATGTTCATTAGAACAAGTTCCTTTGGGTGATGCAATATATATTAACCTAGATTTTTATTGCTTACAATTTTGGTTATCATCTGCATATCTTACATGTGGAAATTTTTCTGATATCTCTGTGTTAAATGATTTGAGTTGAAAAATTGAAACAAGTCTAGGAATTGGTATGTCTATGGCAAGATACAAAATCATGTTTTAATTGTTTGTAAACCACAAATTCAGTACTTCGTGGAAGCTGGTGCAATAGCCGTGAGGCGTGTGCGTAAGGAGGATCTTCGTCATGTTGCCAAGGCCACCGGTGCTACAGTGGTATGCTTCACTATCTATCTAAAATGACTAGTGAATATTTTGTCTTGTACTTGAGCGTGGAACTAGAGTTGTTGGTTATATATATATTGAACGTGAAGACATGTTCAGATAACAGTTTGAACTTTACCAGATCATCCTACTTACAAAGTAAACTATAGTTCTTATGCTTGTTGTCTTAGGGTGGGCATCTGTGAACTTCAAATTCACATCCAATGTATTAGAAAAGCTGTTATGTTGTGCCCAATAGTTTTCTTTTTAGATAAAATTATAATTTAGTGTGTGTTGATACAGGTGACCACTTTTGCTGACATGGAAGGAGAAGAGACCTTTGATTCCTCATTCTTGGGACATGCTGATGAAGTTGTAGAGGAAAGAATAGCTGATGATGATGTAGTAATGGTCAAGGGTACAAAAAACACTAGTGCGGTTAGTTCTCATAAACCCTTGTGTCTGGCTTCATTTTTCAAATCTTATGTACAAATAAACCCTATGCAAGTTCTTAGAAGAAAGATTTCTTCAATTCCTTCAATAAGAATATGTTGAAAAAGGTTCTGTTCATGTTATTAAGTTTCCCTCTTAAAAGCTGGGCTTCAACAATTTGAAAAAATAATGTCTCCAGGAATATCTCTTTATAGTTGTTATCTCCTCTTATGTTATTAAGGCTTTGCTCCACAATTTTGCTAGAAGGTAGTGGAAGGAAATATAATGGAATGGAAGTTGAAGGAATGGTAAAACAAAGTTCTCATCTTGCTCCAGGTTGCAAGGAGTGGAAATGGGTGTTAACTTTTGACACCTCATTTTAATACATAAAATGACTATATTAACCTAGTTTGGGATATAGGCTGAAAATATAATTCTTAGTGGGGTCCTATGTAATAGAAAGAAAGTTCAAGGATAATATTGGAATAAAATTGAGTTTCCTCATTTCCACTGTGTACACCCCAAAATCGGGGGACACAATTTGTTTCCCGATGTCCTATTTTCTTAAGCCTCTTTCCCACTCTTTCCCACTGTTTCATCCCATTATGGAATCTGGAGCAGGAAATATTTTTTGCCCTTCCATTCCATCACTTCCGCTACCTCCTTCTGGAGCGTAGCCTAAGTTTCCCTTTCCATAGTCATGCCCATTTAACTTTTGTATTCATTATTTGCAATATGCCAATACAAGTTAAATTGGTTTTACTCGGTTTACAAGGATTTTTATCTTTATTTCTTGTGTTAGCTTTAATGAGATTAGAGATGATGTTTAAGAGGTCAAGGTTAGAGTTGTAATGACAATTATGGAAGATTTTTTTTGGTTATATTTTTCTGTTTTTTTCTTGGAAGATGGATGGGGCCTTCTCAGTATTGAAAAATAAAATGTTTTTTTGTAATTTCTGTACTAATTTTTTTTTGTTTCTTGTCCCTTTTTTAAATTTTTGTACCGTCTAATCAACCTCTAATTCGTGTTGTCGTGCAGGTCTCTTTGGTATTGAGAGGTGCTAACGACTACTTCCTTGACGAAGTTGAGAGATCTTTGCATGATGCATTATGCATTGTGAAGAGAACCTTGGAATCAAATGCTGTATGTTTAACTTATGTTTCTTAATTCACAAGCTTTAAATATTGTGATTTAATCAGTGTATATCATGCTTTATCGTAATTTATGGATTGTGAGTCTTGCATGAAATATTCAAATCTGCAATTTCTGGATTTTTATTGATCTTGAGAAATATAACAGTAATTTATATTTTGTTTCATATCTCTTGGCTAATAATTTGTGGTAAAAAAATATTAGATTACTGTTGGTCCGCCTTAGAGCTTTACCATCCCAGATATAGCAAAAGATTTATACCATCTGTATCTTTGCAATATCAGCAAGTTAAGCAATGATCCCTACAATCAATTTTATACCATATTTATCCTTGCAATTCATTTTAATTTCAAATGTGGTTTAGTAATTATATCAAGTGTTAAATCCTTGCAATTATCTATCAGAAACAACTTGCAAGCTGATATGGCATTTTAAGAAGTGTTGCTAATTTTGCAAATTAGCAATTGCTCCATATCTCTATAATAGAAGTTGCAATTGCCACATCAGCATTTGCAGTTGCTTTGCAAGTGGGATGGACATACTCTTACAGTAATTCTTACAATGATACAAGCAAAAAAGGAATAGAGAACCCTTAAAGGTCTCTTTCATTCCCTACCGTATTTTTATAGTGGAGATTTACTATGGTACAAGTTGAAATGATGATATATGTGTATCCTACTACCATAATTGGTGTAATATTCATAATTGTCAGTGCTTTTTATGAAGTTTAAATTTAAAAAACTTTTAGTTTCCTCGACATACATTATGTAACTTAGTTTACTAGACGTGCTACTCAACTACTTAACAATAAATGAATCCGTTACTGCTAAATGCTATTCTAACCATTGTTGATTCATGATTCCTTGTTAACTTTAATCACACTTCAAGAGTTCTATATGGGGTGCAATAATTCTGCCTCTCAAAAATCCAAACAATGTTCTTTTTCTTGCATATATATTGTGCATTCAATTTTTGGAAGCAATTATTTGATCTGACTAACAGTTTGTTATCTCTCATCTCAATCCAGCTTTTTGGTTTTTTGGTTTTTTTCTTGAATCCTTACAAATGAATTGAGTAGGAAGGAGCAAATGAATTTCTCATTTTTTTGAATTATTATTTGTCTGTATAGAAGTATATTCTGACTTGAGTTCTTTTTTGTTTTCTTTCCAGGTTGTTGCAGGTGGTGGTGCAGTTGAGTCGGCACTTTCTGTGTACTTGGAGTATCTGGCAACAACCCTTGGCTCCAGAGAGCAACTTGCTATTGCTGAGTTTGCTGAAGCACTACTAATCATTCCAAAGGTACTTGGGATATATATTTAGATCTTTCCTTGGTGAAACTCCATGAGGTTTTTGTATGTCTTAACCAAAATATTGGTAAATTCATTGTGGGAAATGATGATGACAGGTTCTTTCTGTCAATGCTGCCAAGGATGCAACTGAGCTTGTTGCAAAGCTTCGGGCTTACCACCACACAGCACAGACTAAGGCCGATAAGCAACATTATTCAAGGTGAGCGATTCAATATAAATATTTATCTTAGCCTATACAAAATTACTTGCTGTTTGAAACAGTGTGGTAATCTGTGCTCAGCTGACTATTTAACATTGGATGAACCTATTATTTTAATCATTTCTTACATTTGAGTACTTTGATTAGTTCGTGTTGAGGGTCCAACGGTTTCATGTTATTAAAAATTAAATTATTGTATGCAGCATGGGTCTAGATCTTTCAAAAGGAACAATCCGCAACAATCTGGAAGCTGGAGTTATCGAGCCAGCTATGAGCAAAGTAAAGATTATTCAGGTTTGTTTCTTCAACTTCAAGTTCTCTGTATGCACATGCATTTATTTTATATTAAATAGACAGACATCCTTATTTCTACCCAGAGGAACCACCAGTTTTAAAAAAAAAGAACATTATGAATGTTCTTATGATGTTGAATATCTAGGATAACATCTCGTGGTATAATTTGAAAAAAAAAAGTATTTATAACCCTTATTTTTCTTTGTTTTTTCCTTTTATTTTTGTTGGTGCAGTTTGCAACGGAAGCAGCTATAACAATTCTTAGGATAGATGATATGATCAAGCTCGCCAAGGAGGATCAAGGGCCTGAAGATGACTAGACTAAACTTTTGAGGTTGTATTTTGTTTGCTTGTTTGCAGATGGGAATTTTTTTTCATCTCTTGATTTTGATGCAGTATGATCGTCTATTATGAGATTTTTATTTTAGCGTTAGTAGTTCGGCGTGCTTGTGTATTGTCATCTTTAGACTGAAAAGGGATGTAGTTATTCATCATTATTTTGGTTTTTGTTTTACATTCTGAATTTGTTTGTCATTTATTTTTCATTTTCTCCTTTACTCACCGACAATATATGTTGAATTGACGACTTCTCATATGTTCATTTATAAATTAGAAATATGAAGCTGAAAATTAATTAAAAAAAAAAGGTGAAAGCTAAGAAGTCGAATATGCTATATATGTGGTTGCAATTTGAACTATTATCAAACTCCACATGGTATATTGTTCTTGGCAGTTGCTGTGAACTTGTACTGCGTTTTCGTTCATTTGATGTTGCCGAATTGTTTGGCATATGGCAGGAAAAAAAACAATTTTCGTTCGAACTCCACACGGTGGCATTTAGGGCGTGTTTGGATACTTGACCGAATACAGAAAGTTCTATTCGAACAAGCTCTTATTTGAATCCTTATTCTAGGAAAATGGTGAAACAAGAATAAAGGATCGAATTGGCGCTTATTCATTGGTAGTTTAATACGCATAACTGAGCGCTTATTCGAGCCAAACCAATTTATATATCCCGTTTATATTCTCAAATTTTCTCGTTTTTATTGAAGTTACTATTATTATTGAAATAACTTATTTTCCCTTATTTTTAAAATTACTTATTATGCATGTCATTTTTTTTAAAATATTCTTACAACACAAGTTGAATATTAGCTCCAAACATCAACTACATTAATTGCTAATGACCATAACAACACCCACACAAATATCAAATTACAATCCTTAAATATGTCCACTAACTCTTGTGTTATTAGTAAGGTAATTAAAAAATAGTAATGAAAGAATTTCTATCAACTGAATTAGAATTAGAGAACAATAAGATCAAGTCAACAAAAATTGCATCATTATCATCATCATCCTTGGTAATCATACAAGAAATTGCTTGTACAATTGAAACCAACCTCTAAGTAGAACAAAAAAGTAGCACTGATGACCGTTGATATCATAGTTACCACTCCAATTGAGGGTAGATATTTAAAAAGGATAAAATAGTCCTAACATTGTAAGCAAAATGTGCATTATTGCCAATGTAAAATCAATGATTACTTAAAGCTAAAAGGAAAACAGTTAGAATATTTATTTTTACAAGTAGCACTCTGAATCTTATTGTTCTTTTGGTATAGATTAAAGTTAGTCAAAAAAAAGTATAGATTAAAGATGCTAAAATTGTATTGGAGTACACTATTTTAATCACTAAGAAGGAAAATTGCCTCCCAAAAACTAGTTATGCTGGTAATAGACATAATCGAATCATGATCCTATTAACTTCTTTTTTCAAATTTTAATTTCAAATGACTAGTTGGCCCATACTTTTTATATGTTATGTCTTGGCACTTGATTAAAATTAGACCAGTAAAAACATTATGTTTTGTTTTCTAAAGACGACCAAAGAGAAACTCCTTTCGCATTCAAGACAAACTTTTTCTTTTAAATTAAAATGCTTAAAAAGAACTACGAGGTTGAGAAAAAATATTTTTATTAAAACATAATTATTAATTTGCTCAATTTTAGTTATACAATACCTACAATGAACACACTTAAATTTATAGTATCATTAACTCTTAGCCACCAATTTTACGTTCATAATTTATTTCTTCGGAAGATTCCTCTGATATCTTAAAGTATTAAATATATATAATTATATAGTATTTGGATCAACTATACGCCTGCTAGAAAATATTAATGGGATTCAACAACCAATTTGTGCATCTTATGACTATATATTGAAAGCCTGGACATTATCATCATGGAAAAAGTATGCACGGTAGAGAACAATTGCGTTCCAGAGTAAAAGAAAAAAAAAACGAAAAATGCACCCAATTTTGATCATTCTCTAATTATAGAATACAAACTTTACGAAGCAAAGAGACAACTAAAGTTGAATTTTAGCTTTATCTTAAATTCTAAATCAACTTGTTGGGCCTAAAAATTGTTGTAGGTTATTTGGGAGTTTGTTTAAGATTGGTAACATTAAACTTAAGTTTTCCTTTTAAATGGATAATGGGAAGACGGGCGTTCCCTTTCTACATCAAAGACACACTATTCCTTTCTAACTAAAATATAATTAAAAATATTATTTTGCTAAAGCAGTTAGAACAATTTATTCTACATGAGTTCAGTTGATATTCCATGAAAAATTTGGTAAATTTGATAATTAAAATTGTGCCCGAGTGGGTTGATCAGTTGCATACTGAATTGAGCATGCATGACTATGTTTATTGGTTGTTCATAAGAGAGGACTGATACTTGACTAATCTGAATGTAAAATATTTGAGAGAAATTTTTTTTTAACATAAACAAATTTTGATCTTAATCTATTTTTTAATGGAGCAGATAGTTGATTAATCAGCTGCTCAGGTACAATACATCATAGGAGAAATAAAACTACTTATGTCACATATTTATTTATCACCTACCACAACTATAGTTACCTAAGAGTACAATATATTGCATATAGTTAGTTCATTTAGTAACCTCCAAAACCCCCCCCAAAAAAAGGCGGTAACTGCAAGTTCTTAACGGTTCTTCCGCTTGCAAAAAATTTCAAGCAACTAAGACGGTTTTTCTCCTTAAGAGACATGGCTTTGTACATTTTTATAATCTACAATGATTTAAGCTACCATGTATATATAGGTTATGGATAGAAGAATAATTAATGTATATAATCATGGATAGGATGATGATCCATGTGCAGTGTCACAACAGGGGCAGTGGTGATTTGCGAAAGATCCCTTGTCCCGGTGCAAGCATGGCAAGAGGGTCATAGGCTTGTTTTCTCCTACAAAATGTCTCCCATTTATCCCCAAAGTGGGCCCTCCATTCCTCCTGTGTGGTGTGGTGGGGCAGGTATTGTTTCATGCCAATGTTTGCACTGTTGCAAAACTCCACTACTTTTTTGTTCTTTTGCAATGCAATCTCCAGATTTTCATTTTTTTCTGAAGTTGGTGAAGGTGATGGTGCTGAGAAAAGGAAAGCTACTAGGTAGAATACTTCCTCCTTCGGTAATACTACCGAGGTTCTGTTGTCCCACCTGCAATTATTAATTCATTAACTAATTAATTAAATTATTTTTTGGGTAAATATGGGATCAAGCGTCTTAATTTTTAAATGTGCACAACAGATTCCACAATTAGGTTTAGAACTTGCAATCGCTGAACCTACGACTTGGATCCCCTCTATAAAAATTAATTTAACATTTAATTGAGTAATAAAGTCAGTTTAAGAGAGTTTCATTATCAGAAACCACTGAATTCCTGTCGCCATCGCTGGTTTTATTAATTAATTTTAGAAGCTCTCAAAATTCAAATCGGTCAAAATTACTTTCTAGAAAAGCTTTATATGCCACATTAAGAATTTGGAAGTCAAAGTCGGCTTGTTTTGGGCATTTGAAATCGTCACTTTCAGCGCTCATAATTCAAAAATTGATGCAGTTCCAACACTCATTAGGTGTTGAACTTCACAATCTACTGTCAGAAGCTTGTACGCAAAGCCAAACTAAAGAAATTGAGGAAGCTAATGAAAAAAGTGATATTAATGATAAGGTTATTTGAATTACTTGGATCTGTTAACAGGGTAGAGCAGTATGGGACCATTGCTGGTGTCCGTTAGTATTTTCCCAAAAACCTCCTTAGCAAATTCATGGATTTTGCTTTTTGGAATTAGGAGGTTCAACCAAGGATGAGGTATTTCCCATAGGCCTTGCGACCTTAATTTTATCTCTGACACATGCACCCGGTCTAGAAACTCCACGTATGTCACCTCTGACTTGAACAGAGTGGAACTGACATACCGAAGTTTAGACAGTAATTGGACCACTTCCTGCCACAAAAAAAAAAGACTTGAAATCAGAATAAAATAAATAAATGAGAAGTCAAAACTCTTTCATAAACGCCATGCATGCATTTATTTTTATTTTTTGTTTGTTTAATGGCTAATATTGAGAAGGGTGCAGTAAAATGTATGTCATCATTTGGAAATCATAATTTGTATATAGTACTCGTTGAAGGTTGTAAGGTTGTTCTGTTAAGATATTACAAGATATATTTTACAACCTAGTATACCTGTTCCATGGTTTCAACTTCATCAGGATTGTAGTTCTTTGTCATTTCTAGACAAAACAGTGTCCGTCCATCAGAATTAAACTGACTCGCCTGAACCGGGTCTTGTGGCTTAAACGAAGACCTCCAATTGTTAAGCAGTCCCGTTCTATTTATGATAACAAATCCCTCAATATAGTCAAATGTTTTCTCCATCGATATAAGCATTTCTTGATCCTCAGTAAATGTTGTGAAATCCGAGTACAAAACCCTAATCCACTTCACCTGTGAATAAATGTTCCAAATATAAGTGTCGAATATATATGTATGGTTGACTGGATATATATACATTTTAAAAATTCATTACTTTTATTAAGATATTTATTAATATATAATGCCAATAATATGACAAAAGTGCAAATACAAGTGTCCTTATGCTTCTTTTTTTTTCATTTTTTTTCCAAGTTACCATCTTAGGAGCTGGCTCAAGTGCAATTCTAGCTCTAGTTATAATCCCAAATTGTCCTAGACCACCAAGAGCCGCATAGAACAGATCAGAGTTCTCTTTAGCCGAGCATTTCATGATATCTCCTTTTCCTGCACTTTGACATGCATGCAGTTCTTTAGAGAAAATTCAAATCAACTGTTGGTCTGTAACTTCAACTGAATTCCATTACCAAATGAAGAACAAAAAGAGAACTAACCAGTGACGATCTCAAGCTCATACACGTTGCTAATCTGTGGGCCATGCCGAAATGCCTGACCACTAACTCCTGCATTTGAGAGGGTCCCACCTACAGTGAGATGTAAATAATCGGTCCACGACTTGGGTGCTAGACCATGTTTAAGCGTTTCTTTTAGTACATTGATCCATAGATCACCTCCTGAAACATCAACATATGGGAATTCTCCTGTGTGCACCATGGTTTGGGTCCCTTGCAACGATTCCATGCGTATCACGATACCCCCTGTCACTTGAGCCTGGCCCTGGAGTGAATGCCCGTGGCCTCTCGCCACCACTGTCAGACCTGACTGTGCACCAAGTTCAAACACATGTTTTATGGTGTCTGATATGTCGGTCACTGAAGCAGGGTACAGCACGGCAGAAGGCTCATAGCTAAACCTATTGCCGAAATCTTTTGAGAATTCTGTTAGGTTTTGAAAAAGAAAATGGCCATTGAGTGGTATGGTTTGAAGGTAAGCAGGCACAAGCAGATCCGGGTTCGATATGTGCATGGCGATACCACTGAGGGAGAGAAGCATGAAGAGCTTGAGAAAGGGGAGGTTGTGTGAATACATGTGGATGTATTATAGAGTACTCTAAGATAAAAGTATTGTTAATTAGTTTGTTTTCAAGAGAGGTATGGGAGAAGGGAAGAGATGGAGGGAGATTTAAAGGCATCAAGAGAGAGAGAAAGAGGGAAGAGAGAGAGAGATGGTGGATTGGTCAACCAATGTGGTGATAGAACAATAACACAAGAGAAACGGCTGCTTGAGTTGCACCGTTCAGGTGTTCATTTTCTTTTCTTTTCTTTTCTTTTTTTGTTTATATCTTCTCTTTCATTTTTATTAACATTTGGTTTCGTTTTGAAGCCTACTGTTTCAGTCTTTTGGAGTATTTCTGTTGTATGACTTGTTTTGGGGGAAGAGCGCGAGCAGAGATGCGTTAATTAGTTAAAGCAGTGTGAACTACATAAGAGGAAAGATACAGACTATGATGGACTTGGCCCACCACGTAGCCCATAAACCACTGAACATTGGACATGTGGTTGAGAGGTGACCAGGAAATTAAATTTTTGTGTAGTGTTGTTCTAATCATTTGAAGTTGATTTTTTTATTTTTCGTTTCTTAAGTTTAGTTTGGTCCTTCATCCCGTCGCCTAATAAGCAAAAGCAATTTTTGTGAATAAATAAATATAGAGGACTCCAAGTTTTAGCTAATTGATGATTTCTTCATTTCTATGATGCTGATAGAACTTAAACTATAATATTTTGCATAACAAAGGTCTAATTGATATGACTAGACTAACTAAACAATGGGCTATTGGTAAGCATAGTTGCTTTCTGAATCAATGGGCTGTGTGAACAATTAATTTATTGATTCCTATTATAAAGCAAAAGTTGAATCTCATTAAAAAGCAAAAAAAATAACTTTTATGTGAAAAAAAAATGAATTACAAAGAGCTCGGAACGTTACTCCCTACTAATAAACATTTAACAAGCACAATATTGATTTCCCTACGAAGAATTTTATGACTTACAAACAAATCGTAAAAACAATTAATACTATAGAATTCATAAATGATGGTTACATTAAGCAACAACTAAATTAGGGCAATCTCTACTAAATTGTGATGGTTTTACATGAATTTTGGGAGACTTGTTTCGGATAAATTGGGTGTTATTTAATTTAGTTGCTGTGTCAATGGCATATTCTTAATTAACGTAGATACTTTCAAAACAAAAGGCGCCCTAGTACTATTTGTTTGTTTTCTTTTTTAATTTGTTTGTGGTAGGAAGGAGTACGACGATGAACGGACCCTAAATATATTCTCTCTCCATTTTTCTATTGGATAATAGCTGCAAGTGCTAGAAAGTTTATCTTTGTGGAATAATAAATTAATTTCTAGCTGACTTTATATTGTTGAGAAAAAAAGAATTTCGATTAGTACAAAGAATGAAGCACCCGGCATTAATTGTATCAATTACTTTTGTATCGTTTGACATTGGTTACATTTGCTATTATTTTTTTCCCGTTATCATCATGTTTTTAGCTATTTTGAGTGGCAACTGCTTTTGACCATTAATTTTGGTCATTGTCATGAACGTTGGTAAAGATTTCTGAGCTCAACTTAAATGATCAGGAAATCATAATTCAAAAGAAAAAACTATTTTCTCGAAATGAATTTTTAGCATTTCATAAATTGTTTGAGCTATTGTTGAAACTAATTAATTTTGAGTTGTCATCTTCACGTAAGATGCACTACTAGAAAGAAAGGTGTTAAAGGATCCTAGAGAAAATACTTGCAAATCCAACTCAACATATTAGGGTTAAGTGAAATACTTCACGAAGTAGGACGTGCTTCAACTTTTTACAATAAAATTAACTATATTATGAAATTAATAATAAATGCTCTTTAAATGGTTTTTTTAGTTTTTATCTCTAGTTTATTTAAAATTTATTACAATAGATTTAATTTAATTTTAAATGATTAACTTTTCAATTTTTTTTTACAATTTAGAAACGATTATTTAATTACCTAATTAATTAGCAGAATTGTTTAAGACCATCCCGAAGATTCCATCGTCCCCATCGTCCCCACAGATAATGCATCTCTAAGCATTTAATTTCTTTCCAATTAATTTAAAAACACGTTAATAATTGTCTCATCCCTCATCCTAATAGCACCTCATTAATTGTCTCATTAATGCAATTATTCAGCGCTCATCTCATCCCCTCTTTCCTTTTTTTTTTCCCTTTTTTTTCCATCCAATGCCTATGTTCTCAGCCCCATCTTATTTCCCTCTGTTGCTGACCCCTCCCTCATCCTTTAGATAATAACTGTTGTAGTTAATAGAGTAATTGTTCTAGTTGGAATACTAATTGTTGTAGTTAATATTACTAATACTAACTGTTGTAATTAATATGAATAATTATTGAATACCAACTGTTGTAATTAATATAAGTAATAGTTGTAATTCAAATAATAATTGTTGTAGTTAATATGAGTAATTGTTCTAGTTGGAATACTAACGGTTGTAGTTAATATGAATAATACTAATTGTTGTAGTTGGAATACTAAATGCTGTAGTTAATATGAATAATTGTTCAATTAGAATGCTAACTGTTGTAGTTAATTAGCGCTGGGTGAGAGGGAGGGAGGGAGGGACGGAGGGACGGAGGGAGTAACTAGCGTTGGATGGGATGAGGCACTGGGATGATGAGATTCACGCGTTTTTTGTTATTAATGAAGTATTATCCTCATTAATGACTGTTAATCTCATAATATGATAGGGATGATGAATCTTGGATGATTCTTATCCACCCTGATTAATAGCGTAGTGCTCGATTAATAATAGAAAACTTAAACGCAATTTAATTATAAAGATTGGTATGATAATATATATATATATATATATATATATATATATATATATATATATATATATATATGTGTGTGTGTGTGTGTGTGTGACTAAGTTGTCGGATTCTCCTGTGTGCATATAAACAAGTTACCCAAATATATAATTGGTACTGATGTCTTTTTCAAACAAAATTATACTTGATGTGCACACATTGACCAAAAGTCAATTGTATAACCCTCGCTTATAAATTTCTAACCATGAATCCCTATTGCAAGTCAAATCATCATTTTCCCCATTTTCAGGAGTAGATCGATGTGCATGGTAGGTCTTGTAAGATCATACCAAGTGGCAGTTTCGTGGCTGCAAAGACTCTTCTTGAAACACCGCCAAATCTCCAATTAATTATTTGCCTTGTTGAGGTAAATTGAAGGACTACATTCCTCAAGATTTTTTTTTTTTTTTTTTTTGGGACTACGTGATAGAATTTTGTTTTAGTACATCATTCAATGATTAAAAATTATTAATAGTAATTTTTATCATTCAATTATAACAGCTAATATAAAGAAAAAATATATTTGGTTTTTAACTACGTTGTATTTTGAACATTTTAGGTGCTTAATGTGTTTGTATGCCATTTCATCATTACATGTATAAAGTAGTTATTTTTTTATTCATATCATTTATTTGGCATTAACTTCTAAAAAAACTTTATAATAAATTATTATCATTTAATTAAATCGATAAGAAATGAAATCATTAAATTAGTTTCATAAGGCTTCCTTGAATTTTTAACTCCTGCTTAATGAAAACATAGCGCCGGAAGACAACTTAATTAATGAATAATTAAAAGGGGATGCTGTGAAGAAAGGACAGACTGAGGGAATAATATCAGTTGGATATTGCATAGTATAAAGAAACACGTCTAAATTGGAATTGCCAAATTTAATGCGCAGCTGTATTAAATTATGTAGACATAGACACTAACAAAAAGAACCTTGGACAAAATCTAATTGAGTGATTTTGTCACGAGACAAAATTCGGCCCAGACGGCGAGTCAACTGTCAAACACACGGTGTCGCTCTACTTGACGCATCAAAAAAAGGCACACACGCAGACCCCTTGTACAAGTCAAGTTAAATCCCACAATCTAGATTCTGATAGTAACAGGATGCACGGTGCTGTTTCTCACTATCAATTGTGTCTTAAGGTTTTTTTTTTTAAAAAAAAAAAGATTTATAAGATTGTTCAGCGCTAGTTAATAGTATGAAGCTATATGATCTGTGGACTAAGGTAGTTTGTACCAATTTCAAGACGATTTGACCACATAATGAAATATTGAAATTTGATGGACACATCGTTTTTCTCTTATTAACATTAAATGAAATTATTGATATCACCATATATTTAATATTTAATCAGAAGTTAATTGCATATTATAGAGTCGATTTTGTAGATTTTCCATGGCAATTATTTTGTAACTGATCGTATAATGATTCATATAAACATCTCAATTCGACCTACTGTACAGTAACCACACAGTTCATCGCCGCAGAAATAAATAAAAAGCTCTATTCCACACAGTAACATGATAATTTAATTCCATGTAATCTTTCATAATGCTAGCTCGGATGCAATGTTTTGAAAACCGGACTGGACAGGACAGTTTAACCTCGAACAGAAGGCCTATTTGTTTCCTATTTAACCTGAAAAACAAAAATCCGATTCGACCATGGTTAAATACTTAAATATTAGGAATAATTAGATTTATGCCACTGCATAAATTGACAAATTTGAGAAATGCCATTCTTAAATAGCTAATTAGAAATATGCCACTGTAAAATTGTCAGAATTAGTTTTATGCCATTAATTCCTCCTAAATATAGCTAATTAGAGATATGCCACTCTAAAATTTTAATAAATCCCTAAATTACCCTCATTAGATTAAAACATTACGAAAAGGAAAAAAACACTTATGGAAAGAAATAAAAATTAAGATGTCTTTTTATTTAGTTAGTTATGTTCTTATATGAACGTAGAAATGTATATATTATTTAGTAATCCGATTAAGACGATGACGAATATATTTGTTGTCTCCTATACTTTAGTTTCATGTTGTATGTGTGCGACAGGAATGTAAAGAGTACTTGAGAAATAAATGCATGATATGGCTCTTATGTTACAATATTAATACACGTATTATTATTTAACATATAGCACACAAAAATATATTATTTATTTATTTACAATTTGGAATAATTGCGTGACTTGAAGAAATATAAACCCAGATGTTAGTAAAAATGTGCAAACTGCAAAGTTTGAAAATTTTGATTTATACAATAAAAAATTAGTTAATGGCATTTTTCTAATTTTATATTTTTGTAGTGGCATAAAATTAATTTGTTATTTAGTAATGGCATTTTTCTAATTTTAAAATTTTGTAGTGGCATATTTAAAAGGGTAAAGTTGGCAAATCAATTTATCGATGGCATAAAACTAATTTTGACTATTTTATAATGACATAAAACTAATTTGTCATTTAGTGATGGCATTTTGCTAATTTCAAATTTTCATAATGGCATAAATCTAATTAACCCTAAATATTAAAACCAGCCCAGTAGCCTTCTGGTTCAGTAACTAGTCTGGTTTTCGAAACATGGCTAGTATGATAACTTAATTTCACCTGTATAGTGGACATTCGGATACATCATCACAAATCATCAAAAGGGACATTATTTATCCACAGTAACTCAAAGTTTTAACTTTTATATATGTTTTAATGACAGAACCTTAACCTTAAGACTGCTCATAACATATAATAGTGAAAATTATAACTGTCAGTACAAACAAAACACCTTCACGCACGGAGATATGGACACAGAATTTATTTACGAGGTCCATAATATATGACGGTGCGTAAATGTCTACGGTGCACGTGGGGGCGGTGACAACCTCGTGGGGCCTACCACTCACACACCCACACGTGTCAAATGTTGGTCTTGCGCTGGCTGCGCTCTTGGCCTCTAATTCTGTTTTGCTGAGAAAAATTGGCCATCTTTGATTATGATGCTTTGATGATAATTGATGATACAGTAAAGACATGTGGCGGTAAAAATTAACAGAAATAAGCAACTATACTGTGATTTACTTTTTTCTGAAGTTCCGTGGACACGTAGATGAATAATTCTTTTGGTCTTCATATTAGCCAGCTGCATTTAGTCGTGTACATCAACAAGGTTTTACCATGAATTTTGGGAAATTTGATATAAAGAGTTCAAGAGTATTACGAATAAACAGAGTAACGTTAGACCTCAAATACGCTTAACAAATGTTTTACTTAAATGTGATTAAAATTTCGAATCTCAAATTGCAAATTACCTTCCGAACCATTCGTTGTGTTCATCTCATAGTGATTAAAATTTATACTTTTTGAATTTTCTTAGATTTTTTAGAAATCATTGTTATTAGAATTAGACCCTTCGTGATCTTCTGATCAATCGATTTTCTAAAATATAATAAAATAATAAAATATTTGAAAAATATAGAATTTGGTCTTTAATGATATTATAATGTGAGGAACACAATGAACGATTTGGCTCCATCATCATTTACGACTCGAGATTTGATATCTAATCGCATTTGATGGGATCATCTTTCAAAAGAAACCCTTTTTTTAAATTATAATTTGCCAATATGTCAGGGAGGGAGATTCTCCTTCTAAATTTTCAAATGTGTTGTTTTTTGAAATAGAACCAATTGCCGATTCTATTTGAGATTATGATTTTTGTATGGGCGGACCCAATATAGAGCACCTATAGGGCACCCTTAGGCAAGTGCCAGGGGTACATTTTCAAAAATTTGAGATCTATTTGTTGAATTGTGAGTTGTGTCTGGATAAAAAAAAAAATGATGTGTGACTAGGCTTCGTTCATAATTGTACTAGAAAATTAAAAGCATATATATATATATATTTTTATTTTTGATGGTAGATAGAAAAGTAAAGATTGAAAAAATACTAAATTTATAAGAAAAATGGCATATTATGTAATAATACAGTTATATATGTTTTAAATGACTTTGTTTTCTTAAATTATCACTTATTTTAATTTTTTCTAATTTTAAATTTTATTATATTATAGTGGTGTCTAGGCTAAAAAATTTGTATCCGCCTTTGTAATTGTGTGGATGACAGGAGATAAAACAAATTCATTCGAGTATTTATTGTTGTTTTTTTATATATTTTAAAAATTAATAATTGCTCTATGCGATAGTTCACTGATAATTTTATTCCAGAACTTGTCACGATATTGCAATAATGATTATTTAAAATCCTATTTATGATTTATAATACTACTAATTAATCTCTATAGATTTCATAACATAGTTGAGAATCGTTCTCAAGTATTGTCTTTACTGTAATTCTTTACTGTAATTTTTCCGGACTTTTTTCTAAAAAGGGCTGTTTTTTTTAATATCAAAAAGGACCTTGGACTTAAAATAATTTTCAAAATGACCTTATCAGTATTATAAATTCAATCTTGATTCACCCACAATGTCTTCTTCATCAATTCCAAATTCACAATTAACGTTGAATTCTCTTTCAAATCTGTATCGGTAATTCAATTCAAATACGTTATTATATTTATAACATAATATTTAGGCCATTTCGGAAATTATTTTAGATGCACATTTTTTTATGATATTGAAAAAGAAAATTGAGCCTTTTGAAAAAAAAAAAAGGGTCCAATTTTTCCTTTGTTTGCACATTGTCGGTTTTAGACCTCGAACACCAACAGAGAATTGAGGTCTATTTCCTAATTCCTAAGGGACTATTTGTTGTAATTAATATTATTAATTATATTTAATGTGGCCTATATAATTAAATATAAACCGAGTTCATTTAGTATATTTAATTAAAGGGTGTATTGGATTTTGATGGAAAATCCAATGGACCAGATTCATTGAAATTATGATCCCTTTAATTGCCTTAGTCAATTTATACTCTCTTCTGTCATAATTTGGCACCTTTTCCTCAAAATTCGCCCAATTAAGAAAATAGACAGAGAAGGTTAAAACGCCATTTCTGCCATCACTTGGACTAAGGAAAAATTAAAGAAGATCTGAATTTCCGCATAACGATGTCTTCTCTCCAATCCTGTAAGTTCTAAACTCATGAGTTTATTTATTTTATACGAAATACTTGATCTTAGGGCTATTAATTAAGATATTATAATGTTAAAATATTTTAATTTCTATCATTTGGTATCAGAGCTGTAAGTATTTTTGTATAAAATATAGTATACAGTAATTTTCGTATTTACTGGAATTTTTCTGGAATTTACAGAATTAATTTAGTAATTTTCCTTATATATATTCCTATACTTAATTTTCTGTGTGTGATTCTTGGAGATGCTTAAATTTCATCTTCTTCATGCAATTTGGTCTATTTCCACCATTTGCGCACACAAAGAGAGGACACAAAGAGAGGCCTCGTCACGTGTAAGAGGAAGATACAAATTCTGATGGGATTGAATACAACTCTGTAGTATATATCGTTCATCCAAACTCAATCTAAATCTTTACTTTTGGCAACTATGGCCGCACTTGCTGAATTTTTCAGAACTTTGTTTAAACGGTCCATAGTTGATGAGGACTAGAACTTATATTTCTTAATTGCACAGAATCTCAATGTTTTAAATCCTCTTCTTGTCCTTGTACGCATCTTGATATCAAGACCAAACGCATCCTTTCCATCTGGCCCACAACTTATCTTAGAAATTTTTTTTTTAGTCACTCACGTGCCGAATCCCATTTAAGAAATTATGCAAATGAAGTATATCTTATTTTATTTTAAATGTATATACATATATATACTTAAGTTATAAATGAGATTTTCCGGGAATATCTAAGTGAAATTTATTAATTGCTATCCATAATAACGTATGTATATGGTTTACTTATAAATATTTTAATCATATATTTTGTATATGTTGTTGAGACCGTATATGATTATATTTTAAGTATATGGTTTTATGTTATATATACTATGTAACCCAACGGAACTATGTTATATATAATCTATTACCATATAAATTTACTTTTAATATCTGGTTGTTATCAATTTTACCAACTTTAATTGTGACTGCCATTTTATTAAAAGGAATTATGTTTTACATTATGTCTATTGTATTACGATTATGTTTTACATTTAATAAATTATAAATGTCAATTTTACCAACTTTAATTGTCAAGTATAATTTATTAAGTGGAATTTCAACTTAGTTCAATTTATTTCTGCCCAACGGTGATATGAATTGATCTTTAATGGATCAACTATTAAACCTGAAATATTAATTGGCGTTTTAATATTTCAGATTAATTAATTATTAGTCCCCTGATTATAGTTGATCTAATTTAATTTTATTTTATGTCTGTGGATTAGTTAATAGTAAGCATTATGTTTGTCATGAATTTTCAGCATTGAGCAATCTAAATAGTCAAATCAGTGGAATAGCAACATTGAATGGAACTAATTTTTCAACTTGGAAAGAGCAAATTGAGATTGGTCTTGGTGTTCTTGAAATAGACCAAGCATTACGTATGGATAAACCTGAAAAACCAAAGGATGATGCTGCAGATCAACTCAAAACTGCTTATGAAAATTGGGAGCGTTCTAATCGCATGTCTCTCATGATTATGAAAAGCACCATCTCTTTGGCAATTCGGGGAGGCATTCCTGAAAAGAATGCTGCAGGTGAACTCTTTACTGCTAAGGAATATCTCACTTCTGTTGAGGAACAGTTTAAGAGTACATCTAAGGCTAATGCGAGTGCCCTTATAATGAAAATGCTCACTACCAAGTACAATGGGACTAGCGGTGTACGTGAACATATCATGATGATGAATGATATGGCCGCAAAATTGAATGGCATGGACATGGCAATTTCTGAAGGATTTCTGGTTCATTTCATTATGACTTCTCTTCCTGCTCAGTTTGGTCCTTTCAAGATCAATTACAACACGCAGAAAGAGAAGTGGAAGATGAGCGAATTGATTGCCATGTGTGTTCAAGAAGAAGAAAGGATTAAGACTGAAAAACCTGACTTTGCACATGCTGCCATTGAAAGTCCAAAACCGAAAAAGAACAATGGTAAAGGTAAAGATAAGGGTCAAACATCTGGTGTTAACAAGGCAAATGCGCCAAGTACAAAGCGTGGTCTTAAGTGTCGTCACTGCAAGAAACCTGGACACATGAGGAAGGAGTGTACCAAGTTTAGAGCATGGCTTGAAAAGAAGGGTAATGATTTAAACTATATGATTTGTGAATCTCTTTTAATTGATGTTCCCTTAAATACGTGGTGGGTTGACACTGGTGCCTCTGTGCACATTACGAACTCATTGCAGGGATTCCATTCCGTGACGATGTTGGAAAAGGGAAAAAGGAAGCTTAAAGTAGCTAATGGCTTAGAGGCTGAAGTGGAGGCCGTTGGAACTCTTCGTCTGGTTTTGAAGAGTGGCTTTATTCTCTACTTATATGATGTAGTTTATATTCCTAGTGTGATTAGGAATTTAATTTCTGTTTCTAGACTTGATGCTTGTGGTTTTATGTTTCAGTTTGGAAATAATGAGTTGAGACTATATCATAACTCTAAGTTTGTTGGTTCTGGATTGTTATGTGATAATCTATATAAATTATGTTTGGATTCTTCCTTTTCTGATTCTTTATTATCCCTCAATGTTAATTGTGTTGATCATAAACGTGGCACAAAGAGAAATCGCGATGTTGGATATTCTTCCAAGTTATGGCATCGCAGATTGGGTCATATTTCAAGAGATAGAATGCAACGTCTCATTAAGAATGAAATTCTCCCAACATTAGATTTTTCTGATTTTGAAAATTGTGTTGAATGTGTTAAGGGAAAATTTGTTAAAGGAAATAAGAAAGGAGCCACTCGAAGTGGGGGACTATTGGAATTAATTCACACCGATATATGTGGTCCTTTTCCCACTTCGAGTTTGAACGGACACAAATCATTCATTACTTTTATTGACGATTATTCTCGCTACGCTTATGTGTACTTAATTTCTGAAAAATCTGAAGCACTAGACAAATTTAAAATCTTTAAGGCTGAAGTTGAAAATCAGCATAATCTTAAAATTAAAGTAGTGCGATCAGATAGAGGCGGTGAGTATTATGGTAGGCACACCGACTTGGGTCAAAGTCCAGGCCCATTTGCTTTGTTTCTTCAAGAATGTGGTATTGTTCATCAGTTCTCTATGCCGGGAGATCCTCGGCAAAATGGAGTGGCTGAAAGGCGTAATCGTACATTAATGGATATGGTACGAAGTATGATATGCAATACCACTTTGCCAGAATTTTTATGGTCGGAGACTTTAAAAACAGCCACACATGTTCTCAATCGAGTTCCTAGTAAATCTGTTCCAGCAACACCTTATGAATTGTGGACTGGAAGGAAACCGCAACTAGGATACTTGCGTGTGTGGGGCTGTCCTGCTGAAGCAAAAGTCTACAATCCACAAATTAAGAAACTAGATCCCAAAACCGTTAGTTGTTCTTTCATAGGCTATCCAGAGAGATCCAAAGGTTTTAGATTTTATTGTCCATCACATACCACTAGAATAGTTGAGACACGGCATGCAGTATTTTTTGAGAATGGCAACATTAGTGGGAGTAATGAAAAACGAACTATAAACCTCGATGAAGAAGACCGATTTTATGTCCCAACTTCGGTCATTTCGGAGGCTACAAGTTCTGTTTCTCCTGTATCACTAAATGAAGGTATTAATGTTAGTAACGTTCCTAACAATGAAGAAGTACCTTTGCTGCCACAAGATCAGCCTTTGCGCAAGTCGCAAAGAGAACGAAAATCTGCAATACCTGATGATTATGTTGTATACCTTACTGAAGAAGGTGGCGATATAGGTCATGGAGATGATCTTATTTCCTTTAAGGACGCCATGAAGAGTGACAAGTCATCTCAGTGGCTGGAAGCCATGAATGATGAGATGAACTCAATGGAACAAAATGATGTTTGGGACCTTGTTGAGTTACCAAAAGATGTTAAACCCGTAGGATGTAAATGGGTTTACAAAACTAAAACTGATTCTCATGGTAACATTGAACGATACAAGGCCCGACTAGTTGCTAAAGGATTTACGCAACAAGAAGGTATACATTATGACAATACTTTTTCTCCTGTCTCAAGGAAAGATTCATTAAGAATTGTTTTAGCTCTTGTAGCTCATTATGATCTAGAACTGCATCAAATGGACGTTAAAACCGCATTCCTTAATGGTGACTTGCATGAAGAAATTTACATGAAACAACCTGAAGGTTTTGTTGTCAAAGGCAAGGAACATATGGGCTGCCGGTTGAAACGATCAATTTATGGGTTAAAACAAGCTTCAAGACAGTGGTATCTCAAGTTTGATGAGGTCATAACAGAATTTGGATTTAAAGAAAATACTTTTGATCAATGCATATATCTCAAGGTTAGTGGGAGCAGATTTATTATTCTCGTTTTGTATGTGGATGACATTTTATTAGCAAGCAGTGATTTAGACATGTTGTACGAGACTAAACGTTTTCTTTCAAAGAAATTTGAAATGAAGGATCTTGGTGAAGCCTCTTATGTCATAGGCATTGAAATCCACCGTGATCGGTCTCGTGGGGTCTTAGGTTTATCACAAAAGGCATACATTGAGAAAATGCTTAAGCGCTACAAAATGCAAAAATGTTCTCCAAGTGTTGCTCCCATTTTCAAAGGTGACAAATTCAGCAAGTCTCAATGTCCCAAAACTGAATCAGAACATAAGCAGATGGAAAATAATGAGTATGCTTCGGTTGTTGGAAGCTTAATGTATGCTCAAGTCTGCACACGTCCTGATATTGCGTTTATAGTTGGCATGCTAGGCCGATATCAATCCAATCCAGGTCTGGATCATTGGCGAGCTGCTAAGAAAGTTTTACGCTATTTGCAAGGGACTAAAGACTACATGCTTACTTACAGAAAGTCCGATAGCCTTGAGGTCATTGGTTATTCAGATTCGGACTTTGCTGGATGTGTAGACACAAGAAAATCCACATCAGGATACATATTCATGCTTGCAGGGGGACCAATTTCATGGAAGAGTGCCAAGCAGTCCTTAGTTGCATCTTCCACTATGCAAGCAGAATTTGTAGCGTGTTTTGAAGCTACTGGTCAAGCAGTTTGGTTGAAGAATTTCATACCTGAACTTCAAGTGATTGAGAGTATTGCAAGACCAATCACGTTATTTTGTGATAACGAGGCTGCTGTTTTCTTTTCGAAAAACAACAAGTCCAGCGGTGCTACTAAATGGATCGACATCAAGTATCTTGTTGTTAGAAAGAAAGTCAAGGATAATATTATTGTCATACAACACATCAATACAAGAGCTATGTTAGCTGATTCTCTAACAAAAGCACTACCACCTACTCTCTTCAGAGAGCACGTAGCTAGCATGGGTTTGGTTAGTGACTTATGATGTTGTAATGAACAATAGTGTATTTAATTATGTTACGTATTGAAGCTTCATTTATGTATTGACTTTCTATGTTATAATGTTTGCTTATTTTTATGTTGCGCATTTATTAATATAAGCAAATATACTTATGAGGATCGAATGAATTTAATTAACCATTTGTTGGAAAGAATGCCACATCTATAATTAATAGGGATCAAATAACAATAATAGTTATTTTGATTATATTAGTTAAGTTTGGTATTTCTAACTGAACAAGGTTTAAGTTTTATTGGCCAATTCTGAATTTGTGTTTAATTATGATATTTTATAGGCCAAGTGGGAGAATGTTGTAATTAATATTATTAATTATATTTAATGTGGCCTATATAATTAAATATAAACCGAGTTCATTTAGTATATTTAATTAAAGGGTGTATTGGATTTTGATGGAAAATCCAATGGACCAGATTCATTGAAATTATGATCCCTTTAATTGCCTTAGTCAATTTATACTCTCTTCTGTCATAATTTGGCACCTTTTCCTCAAAATTCGCCCAATTAAGAAAATAGACAGAGAAGGTTAAAACGCCATTTCTGCCATCACTTGGACTAAGGAAAAATTAAAGAAGATCTGAATTTCCGCATAACGATGTCTTCTCTCCAATCCTGTAAGTTCTAAACTCATGAGTTTATTTATTTTATACGAAATACTTGATCTTAGGGCTATTAATTAAGATATTATAATGTTAAAATATTTTAATTTCTATCACTATTTTCACAAAAAAAAAAGAAAAAAAAATGAAGCCTCTTTTTTTTTTTTATGACAAAGTGCCAAATCTCAAAAGAAAAAGTGCAACATCCGAGCGCAGCGCGATGCTGTAACAATAGATCTCAACTCCTTTATTATCAGGTGGAAAAAGCGGCACGTCTTTTCCCATTTATTTCCCCTGTATTGCTATTTTGCTTTGATTTTTTTTTTTTTTTTTTTTTTTTTTTTTTTGCCAAAGATACTCCTATTTTCAATCAATAGTCTTAGGTTCATGACTCTATATTAGTTTCAAATTTGTGGAACTTTACTTCAGTATGTCATAATTAATGAAGTTGCTGAATATTAAAAACACACCCCACCAGAACAATTAAGTAGTTCTAATGAAAATATTGAAGCCATAAATTGAGTAGTTTGTCATAGTTGTAAGCTCGAGAAAAATTAGGATGCATATAAATCTTTCTTTGTAATACTTTGAACACGAAGTTAAATAGCGTTAAATAATAAAATTCTCCATAGCCATATCTAGTTTAACAAACAATCTATCTAAAATTTGCATTATTCTAAGTTTAGATCTGTACAATTGATATTACAACATTAACGAACAACAAAATTGACTAATGAAGAGTTAAATAGCATACAAATAGAACTACTTTACATGAAGCAGCAACAATAACAACAGCATTTATTTGTAAATAATTTTTTTTAATAGGCCTCATTATTTAAACAGTAAAGAATTCTCACAATTAATTTTATAATGATGTTCCATTACTATACGTCATCATTACCTCATTCCTTTCTTACAATTGCTAAAGTGAAAGTGAGGATATTTTTAGTAATTGTAAGCATCAAACCTAATACTTTTTTTTTCTTTTATTTCCCCCTTTTAGTATCTCAGACCCATAATTGATTCACAATTACTGGTTGGAGATGCTCTAGATGACATGTTAATTCGAGGAGGTGCAATCTGACAAAAAAGTGGCATGCCAAAATAATATCACTTGCTTAAAATAGATTAGATATTGTAGGGTCCTATTATTGGACTTCCTAAAGTGCATGGGAGCATTGAGCATTTTAGCGAACCTACTTGCCTTGCCCCTCCTGAAAAGTCCGTCTCAAACCTACTTATTAATGATTGCCATTGAGAAACCGAATATATACGGGTGTGTATACATTTATAGCTGTACGTATAAGATGGTGAAATTAATGCTGTCAAAAAGAGTCCAACATGAATACATAATAGATAGATTAATAATTTAATATACATGTATAAAATAGTAGAAAACTATTCTATCTCAATAATTTATGAACCAAAACGAAAAATAATTTTGTTTAAATATACATAATTACGAACATGAGAGTCCAGAATGGTCAATGACTTGGCCGTTTTTATAGATGGAACATGTTCAATTCTAGTTGAAAGTGAAAGACAAATAAAACGTATATTTCCACCCAATAAGCTATGCCTATCTAATGTTTCAAAAATAAAAATTACTCAAAGAAGTACTTGATTTTCATAATATCATGAACATTTTGAAAAAAAAAACACACACACACAAGCATATAGTATTAATGATGGGTAAAAGCTAATTATTTGTCCTAGTAGTTGGACTCTATTCCATCAACCAACTAGTCCTGGATCCGAATCGCAGAAAGAACATTTGTTTTCGAATTACTTAACAATAAAATATCGTTGTTTCAAACCAATCTTAAAAAAAATATTAATAATGGGTACATTTGTAGGAAGAGTTAGAATAGCGATGGCAATGATAATCCAAGAATAACACTAACCCGTCTTGAAGAGATAAACTAAAATCAACCAAGACTGATGGATGGACCCGTCAGCTGCGATTATATGTCAATTTTCAAGGTTCTAATGACTAATCCAAAACCGTTCAATGTGTTCTCCATATTGAAATATCATTGGTGATTTTACTATTTTTTTAATTTTTTTTTAAATTCGTTGTTATTGAAAGATCTAGAATTGTTTAGATTAAGAATTTTGTAAAATACCAAAAAAAAATACTAAACAATTTTAAAAAAATTTAATTGATAAATTGAATTATCAATTATTCCTCACTCATCTAAACAAATTAAAAAATTGAAAAATTTAAATTTAATCTAAACATAAATTATTTAATCGATCATTTCACAGATTGAGATATACTGATATACCATCGGATACAAACTCTCAGAGCTAGGCAGGCGCTGTGGAAGATACCGGCGACATTTACTGATTTGGCATGTGAAAACAATATGGTATGTCGAGATAAGAGTTGTGCATGTGGTGCTTGCAGTTGCAGTGATTGAAATCGGATGATTGAGTACGATCGGACAGAACTTGAATAGGGGAAGCAGCTCCTATTTCATCTTTTTGTTACATCTATGCTTTCAATTCATTTTTGGATAAAGTTACTGATAAATCTCTGCCTTCCGGATCCCCTGTTTCTTGACTAGATTCTACTCAATTATAAGAACAAGACAAGATGGACTCCTATATGTGTCATCATTTATCTTTTTGTTGCATTAGCTCTAACTCATATATGAACTCCTATTTTGGTACCCCATTTATCATAATTGCGAAGTACAATCTGAATCTAAAATCTTTTTAAAATATTTATAATAAATCAGAAAGAGATTTTATGTTTTTCTTTGAATTAGACAATTACAATTATCTTCTATAATTGTGCCATAGAGGGAAATGGTTATACAACATAATTTAGAATAAGCTATGCTCTATATAAAAAAAGAGAGAGAATTAGATTTATGCCATCCTGAAAAATAGCTTATTTGAAATATGCCAATTGTTAAATTACTAATTAGATTTATGTCATTATCAAATTGTTAAAATTAGATATATGTCATTATTTTCTTCTAAAAATGTCATTTCTACATCTCCCGTTATTTGTAAAAATTCCCAAATTACCCTGCTGCCTCTGCTTGCAACTTGTTTTCTCGTGTCGTGAATCATACGAGAGTCCTTTCGAAATGGTTATTTGGAGATTTATCAAGTACTAGACAAATGTGATTTGGGGTTTTGATCAAGTGCAAACAAAGGAAAAAATTAGCATAGTATTATGATATGTACCATAGTCGAACCACCAAAGAATATGAAATGAGAATAATCAAAATATGCATTGGGTTCGTATTCTCTAATACAATTAATTAATCATTGGTCTTCTAGCTGAACCATTTCATTATAAATCTTTATTTATTTCAAATAAAAATAACAAAATTACTTAATAACGTGAATGGGTGAAATTTAATTTTAGCGCATTAATTGTTCTTAATAATACAAAAATCTGTTTTATGCCACAAGCCCACAATATATTGTAATGCAGCAGTAGCATAAATTTAATTTTTATATTTTTACAATGGCATAAAACTTATTTTTATTAATTTCTAGGGGCATATAATCAATTTTTATTTACTGATGACATTTTTCTAATTTTAAATTTTTGTAGTGGCATATATAAAAAGGATAAAATTGTCATATCAATTGACCAGTGGCATAAAACTAATTTTTACTATTCTATAATGGCATAAAATTAATTTGTCATTTAGTGATGACATTTTACTAATTTCAAATTTTCACAATGGCATAAATCTAATTGACCCTAAAAAAAAAGTTATACAAAAAGCTAAACAATATTAATTTCCACGTCCAGTTAACTAAATGGTTCAATTATTTTTGTAGATTGTTTTTTTTTTTATGACTACAAAAACAGACCGTTCCATCAAAATTATGAATGATTAAGATTGATTTGAGAAAATTCAGTGCTCCAACGGATCTTAAAAGAATAGTCAGTCATATCTCTTATTTTAATAAATAACAAAAAAATACATATCCTCCAAATTAAAGAGACCGTCTATTTTAAATGGGATTATGATGATGACGAATTGATGATTCCTTATACAAACAACACATGACCCTACACGCAGGGACACAAGGAAAATGATAGAAAGGATCCAACCGTTGAAAAAGGAAGTGGCGAGTAGGAGGAGGAGTGGAACAGGGTTACAGACTTACAGTAAACAGGAGAAAGTGCCTGCGCTGGGAGCAATTTAGAGGCCGGACCCGGATAGTAGATTCCCTCCCATGTGGGCCCATCCACGTGGCCTTTTTGAATTTATGGGCCTTGCTCTTGTTGCTCTTCGTGGGGGGCCGTCAACCTTAACCACCTTCCAAGTTCCAAGTTCCAACTCTCTCTTGATTTGTGGGCCCGCTTCCACCTGAACCCAAAAAGATTAATAGTCTTTCCCCGTTCCTCTGCGGCTGATAACTGTGTACCGAGTCGAGTCAAGTCGAGTTCAAGTGAGTCAATCTGACCCAATTTTGATTTGAAATTATATCGAGTTATGTTGATTGAAGTTAATTTAAACATGAATCGAAATCGAATTCCATATTATGTCAAAATATTCTGATTTTTTATTGGGTATTATTTTTTTATTAACCTACAAAACCAATATACATTCTACTAGTGACCCGCAACAATAAGTTATACCAGCCCAGTTCGTATGTTAAACTGGGACATGGTCACACAGTAGGCATCTGACGCCACGTAAGCAAGTGGTGCAAGAGGTGAGGCACTGACTCATCTTTATCTAGGGACTAGGGTTAGGTTTTCACATCGCTTGTAGCTTTTGACTAGTGCCCATTGTAACGCCCCATTGGTTAGACTTTGGTTCTCTGCCCCCAATCATTTGTACCCTTTAGGACTCTGCTCTTATGTCCCCCTTCATAGTATGCGTTGTGTGCTTCCTTCTTGCATAACTTAAAAGGCACCTTTTCTGTGGGTAAGATGACTATTTCGCACCAGACACGGAAATCAGATGCATGACATGTCGTATTGTAGTTGTAACAATAATGATGTGCATTATGCTTTCTATATATCATAAAATATCATATATATCTTGTACGAATTTGTATTGAAGATGCTACCCAAATGAATTACGATAATTGTAAACATATAGTGACGTCATTTTTTAAGTTATCGTTCACATCGATCAATGTTGGAAATGACATGAACATGAATGTCATTATCTAATAATCATGTATTACTAATATAAATAACTATTAATTTAACACCGGCATTCATAGAATCATAGAAATTTATCTTTCATTTATTTATTTATATATTTTTAATTCAACATTTTATCATATATATGTGACTAGTTCGGTGTTAGACAGTAATCAAGTGTGATCATAAGTACAAACGCCAACTGTTAAAGGTACCATTATATTAACATAGTATATATTTCAATTCTGAATAGTGTTTATCGAAAAAATCCACGGGCAGACCCGACTCGGTCCAAACCCAGTTAGTGGACCGGACCAGCCCGGCCCGGACTAGGATTTCACTTGGACCGAAAAATAAACCCGGTCCGGTCCAAACATGAATTTGGGCCGAGGTTTTAGAAAAAAAAAAAACCTGAACTTATCAGCCTCGTCTTTAGACTAGGACCAATCCGATCCAGATTATCCGAACGTGTCTGTATCTAACCCGGATTAAATCTGATCTAGATCGGCTCTGACGTTTCAAATTTCGAAAAAAAAAACTAAGAAAATCAAATATTATAAATTTATTATTTGTTGTACTCAACTACTCTCGATTTGTCGATTACAAAACAATATCATTTGGCATTTAACAATCTTCTTTGAGTTTTATAGAAATTTATAGGAAGAAGATGCAATTTATGAAGACTTGGATAAAAGATTATTGCAAGATCAAGATCAAGTCTTTAGGGAGCTTGTAGGCTAGCTTAGACTAGGATAGAAGGTTTACTTTAGTCCTTTTTTATCCTTGAAATGATCTAGATAGCAGAAAAGCTCAAGAAACTAAGCAAAATCCAGTTTTCTGGTTCAAGCGTTTTATAACGCGTCATAGCGTTGTATAACGCTTGAAAACTCAGCCCAGACAGTTAGTCAGTTTCGTTTTCTGGCTCAAACGTTGTATAACGCTTCATAACGTTGTATAACGGTTTTTCTTTGAATCGTCGTATAACGTTTGGTAGCGTTATGTAACGCTTGATCCGCTGACTCGTCTGAGGAATCAGTAACGTTTGGTGATAAGTCAGTAACGTTTCCTATTTTCTTAACATTCTGTAGCGTCACATAACGCTTCCTTGACTTTGTTCCGTTGTATAACGCTTCATAGCGTTGTATAACGTTTCTGGCAATATTTTTGATCGTTGGACTTTTCTGTCTCAAGCGTTGTATAACGCTTCAGACGACCTCCAACGGATATGTCAGAATTTGTCTTATTATAATGGCTATTTTGAAGCGTTATATAACGCTTCGGAGCGTTACTTAACGTTTAGTGTTGTTTTTACTGGTAAACAGCTCCAAATGAGCTCTATATCTTTCCACCCCTTGTTCTCTCTCTAGGAAGGTAGGCGGCTTAACCAAATTCAAGTTTTGCGGAAGCGTTAAGTTGGTTTTAGACCGGTTTTGGTATGAACTACCTAGCACAAGTCAATTGGTACCCAACACAATCAAGCACACACAAGTAATTCAAAATATGCAAGAAAATAAAGAGAGAAAGAGAGAGAATTGAACACGCGATGTGATAACGGAGTTTCGACCCGCTAGATGAATGGCTAGCCTTAGTCATACGTCTCCGTGAGTTTAGCAACCACCAAACGGGTGCTCTCCGTTCAATTCCAATAAGAACGGGACTACAACTTCGAACTGAATCACCTCGTCACAATGACCTCGAGGTGGATCGGCCTAACTCAAGTGTGGCACAACGTGCCTAGCTCTAATGGCAACAACGACCTCGCTATTCAAACGGCACAAAGGCCTTCAAGGTGGTGTTAGAAAGTGTCATAAATTCATTTATTCTACCATTAGAACAAAGAAACACACAATCGTGCAAAGGACCTAGTGCAAAACACCGAATCGGCACCAAAAATCAAGAGAGAAAGAGGAGGATGTTATACCTCTCACAAATCGTTCTTGTGAGGTTGTCCAAGGCGTGGGAATCGATGGCGTGCACTCCGCGCCTTCTTCTCCTTCCTCTAATCCACCAAGAAGCTTCTCCACCTCTCAAAAACTTGTGCTAGCAAGCTTTTAGAGCAACCAAACCTTAATCGCAATTAACACCTTAATTATGTGGCTAATCCTAACAAACAAAGGATGAGAGCTCCTCTAATGGAGATTTCGAAAATCTCCAAAGAGGAGGATAGGTGGCGGCTAGGAGAAGAGGGAAGAGAGGAGAGAGAAAGTTGGATGAGAGGCCACCCCTTGGGGTCTATTTATAGAGCTCTCATTCCTCTTCCAAACTTCAACCAAATTACAAGGGTGCCATTCACCCTAGCCGAAACCTATATGGGCTATAGGCCCAATTCACCAAATGGTGAATTCATCTCTTATAGGCTCACTAATTCAATTAAGTAATGGGCCTATTAATTGCTTGTTATTTTGGGCTTAATTAGACTTAGCAATTTAAAGCCTATATATTCAATATAATTCTAACAATTATATTAAATATAGTTGAGACTATTTAATTATCAAATTGATGATAATTAACAATAGGTTGGTTTATGTATTAATTTATTCTAACATGATCTTCTTGATATAATTAATTATAGCGGTTCATAACAGTATATAATTAATTAATCAACCCATCATGTTTTGTATTCTCCAATACAAATAATTAATACACGTGTGGTTCAGGTTCTATTTGTGTGACCTTTTTGAGGATTTATGCTACGTTGGCCATGGAGAATAAATCGTTATTTATTTCCATTAATCATAAGCGGTATCTAGCAACACGTTATGATTCCTAATTCGCATAAATAGTGTACAGCTACAATATCTCAATCCTGCATAAGAAATGAAAGTATTTCCTTGTTTGATTCTTATGTCACATGATATCCTTGTATAATCCAAGATAGGAATGTGTCACTCTTGCAGATTATACATTTCTTGATATAGAGATGATTGTACAAGTTGCTAGCAAACAATCCATCTCCATCAAGGGGCCCAAACAGATATCATCGCTCACTAGGTAAACTAATGAGGGACATACGATTTTCTTGATGAACAACTTTTCCCCGCACAATTCAAGAGACCATAAATAAAGTCCGTATAGCAGCCTTTATCAGGAATCAACGTTAGACGATATTTATAGAACCTATCCTCATGTGGAAAAGCTGAGCATCTCAAACTCAGAATCAACAACATATGAAATAAACAATGACACATAACACAATCCATATGTTTATTTCATTTGGGTCAAGTCATGTACTATGTTCCACAACATATACATATGCAATTAAGTTGGTAACTCCTTACCTATGATTTGTAGAACTTAATCATCGCTTAACTTGCATACTAATCTTTTATGATAATTAATGTTCCTTGTTAATTATTAAGATTATGGACGATTTAGATTTATTATTGTCATTCTAATGAATGATCCACAGAGATCCACAATTCAGATCCTCAACCTGAATGATCTGTCAATAATAAACTCTAGGAACAAATGATCAAATATCATCATTAACATAAACTAAGAAAATAAGTCATTAAGTATTGACTTCTAGGACATAACTCCAACAGGTGGGTGGCACTACGGACCTAGCTCTAACGGCTCAACGGCCTCGCTAATCAAGGGAGAGGAGCACTCAAATGGCTACAATATCTCTCAAAGTGATATAGCTATGAAAAGCTCAAGTGGGAGAATGTCCCTTTGCTCAAAGGCTCTATTCTGGTCTAATTTTGCAAGATGTGGCTCTCTTGGGAGAGAGAACAAGGGGTGGATATAAATAGAGCTCGGCTGGAGCTGTTTACCAGTAAAAACAGCCTCAAGCGTTACACGACGTTACATAGCGTTACACGACGTTTGAATATAGCCGTTAAATAAGACAAAATCCGACATTACCGTTGAATTATGTCAGAAACGTTATACAACGTTTCTGAAGCGTTATACAACGTTTGGGACAGAGAAAGTCCAACGGTCAAAAGAATTGTCAGAACGTTATACAACGCTATGAAGCGTTATACAACGGAACAAAGGTCAAGCGTTATGTAACGTTATGAAACGTTAAACAAATCTGACTGTAACGTTATAAAAATATAACCAAACGCTACACGTCGATTCCTCAAAAATTTCCGAAATTCCAGAGCTAAAACGTCATACAACGATAGGCAAACGTTATACGACGTTTGAGAAAAGAACCGTCATACAACGTTATGAAACGTTACACGACGTTTCAGAAAACTGGAAATTTCTCTTCTAAGTGTTCAAGCGTTATACAACGCTATGAAGCGTTACACAATGCTTGAACCAGAAAATTGGATTTTTGCTACAAAGTGCTCAAGCGTTACACAACGTTACATAGCGTTATACAACGCTTGAGCCAGAAAACTAAAATTTGCTGGTTTCTTGAGCTTTTCTGCTATCTAGACCATTCTAAGGATAAGTAAGGACTAAAGTATACCTTCTATCCTAGTCTAAGCTAGCCTACAAGCTCCCTAAAGACTTGATCTTGATTTTGCAATAATTTTTTATCCAAGTCTTCATAAATTGCATCTTCTTCCTTTAAATTCCTATAAGGCTCAAAGAAGATTGTTAAATGCCAAATGATATTGTTTTGTAATCGACAAACCGAGAGTAGTTTAGTACAACAAATACCTTGCAAAATTAGACTAGAATAGAGCATTTGAGCACAGGGACATTCTCCCACTTGAGCTTTCTATAGCTAGATCACTTTGAGAGATATTGTAGCCATTTGAGTGCTCCTCTCCCTTGAATAGTGAGGCCGTTGAGCCGTTAGAGCAAGGCCCGCAATGCCACCCACCTTGAAGGCCTTTGTGCCGTTTGAATAGCGAGGCCGTTGTTGCCATTAGAGCTAGGCACGTTGTGCCACACTTGAGTTAGGCCGATCCACCTCGAGGTCATTGTGACGAGGCGATTCGGTTCGAAATTGTAGTCTCGTTCTTATTGGAATTGAACGGAGAGCACCCGTTTGGTGGTTGCTAAACTCCCGGAGACGTACGACTAAGGCTAGCCATTCATCTAGCGGGTCGGAACTCCGTTATCACATCGCGTGTTCAATTCTCTCTCTCTTTCTCTCTTTATTTTCTTGCATATTTTGAATTGCTTGTGTGTGCTTGATTGTTTTGGGTACCAATTGACTTGTGCTAGGTAGTTCATACCAAAACCGGTTTAAAACCAACTTAACGCTTCCGTAAAACTTGAATTTGGTTAAGCCGCCTACCCTCTTAGGGACAACATTATTAATTAATTATTCAACATAATTTTGCAATCTAATATTTTTTTAATAAATATGTTACACTTTTTTAGAATTATGAAAAACTTAAATAATTAAATTTCAAACAAAAAAAGCGGACCGGACCAGACCAACCCATCAAGGTTAGCTAGGGGCGGGTTTGGTATGAGTTTGTGACGAGAAAAAAAATATTCGGACTAAACTCAGCCCGTGGCAACCATTGCTTTAGACTGCCACAACTCGAAGATCTGTCAGGATTTAGATCGGACCGGACCAAATGATAAACACTAATTCTAAATAACCGCCCTATCCATCTGTAGATCGAGCTAGGTCTTAAGAAGCAGTCCCTGCCAAAATATTTGGTATAATTCAATAAATTACTAATTTTGCAAACTTAAAATTTTTAGATCAATAAAAATTGATGAGAAGTCAAGGACTATATTGCAGTTCAAAAAATATTTTAAATAACAGCTAAGCAACTATTTTTACGGCCATCAAGGAAAAAGTTGATGCATTGAACCTGGACTATCGTAACATTAAATCACAATGCACATGACTCTCCCCAGTAAAAAGTCCAAAAAAGGAGAAATGGGTGACTGTTGTAGAAGATGGTGTATTGTTTCTTACTCGTGGTCTTTGTCCCATTATGTTTAAGTAACAACATTGCAAATTTCCATTTTTATCCTAAAAAAATTGTCTTATTTACAAGTTCCCTTCTGTTGGACTCAAAATAGATCCAAGGAAGATGAATAGATAAACTATTTCAGATTACAGGAACTATTTAATTCTGAACGATTAATAGTTTTAATTTTAAGTTAAAAATTACTTCATCTACCAATAAAAAAATACCAACAATGATAAGACTGGAAGCTGACTAAAAATATAATATACTTTTACAAATGTAACAATTCTTAGTTTGCAACAAACTTAATAATAATACACAATATATTAAGATTATGGAAAATATAAAAACAATTCTTTATCTTTTTTCATTATTTTGATAAGTAGTTTATCGATTATCACGGTTGTCAAGGTGATTTTCAAAATATGACTCTACAATATTACACATAATTTATTTAACAATTGTGAAATTTAAAATCATTTCAAATTCATATATCCAGATTCCCTTCTATAATTACTATTTTAGATTTATATTAGTGTGTCATGAAGTCAGTCTTATTTTTTCTAAATAGAGGCTCTTTATTTTTATTAAGGTAAGTAATTAGCCAGTGAAGAAAATGCCCTTACGGATCTGAGAGACTGAGACTAGTAATTTGTTTTTTTTTTTTCCTTAATCATTTTTCCTTAACAATTTGACATAGTACCTAGAGAAAAATAGGAAGTGGCATATATAAATTACGATGGCTCACCGATCAATGATCAGGCAACGCGTGACAACAAAATAACAGAGAAATGCTCCTACTTAGCTCGCCAATTAATAAACTTCAACCCTCAACATTTATCAATTATTAACAACTAGATATGTACAATAACCATAAATTATAACTTGTAAAGTATCAATTATGTATTAACAAATATTAGCTAAAATTGTGTAAAATTGTGACGACTTACCAACTTCGATTTTGGGGGAAATAGACTAAATATCCTAGATCGCGCAACCTAGAGTAGTCACGTATAAGATAATGATTGTACTATATATATATCAATATTTTGCAAATTTGATTGCATAATAGTGAAATAATTAATCATAACTGTCAAAAAAAAATCATGCAAGTTTTAGGGAACCAATTCTAGTGTTTATCATACGGTCCTGTTTGGTCCAGTCCGGTCCTCAACGGGTTGACGGATTATCACAGTTCGGTCCACCATAGGTCCACTCCCAAACCTTGGGCGAAACCCTTGATAAACCTGGCCCATGTGACCCGGGGGATTTATCATGGTTCGGTCCGATTCTGTCCACATTTTTTTTGTTTTTCTTTACTTATTTGTTTATAACAAAAGTATATACAAAAAATATATAAAAAATACTAGCGGGGTTAATGCGAGTTAGTGGGGTTAAGCACAGGATAATGCAGATTTTGGCGGATTTGAGACGGTTTGGGTCGGGTTTAGATGGATTTAGGCGGATTTAGTACGGGTTCACGGTCCGGTCCGGTCCAGTTCACGAGTTATCAAAGGACGGGTTTACACGGAATTTTTTCTAGGAGGGCTGGCCAAAACCCTTGCTAAACCATATCCGGGTTGTCCCCTGTCCATGTTGCTCCATGCCTCGGGCCTGGGCATTTCGGTCTAAATTCATGGTTTCCACCAAACCGTGTCAAACTCGCCAGGTGTTTGGCAAACACTAACCAATTCGCAGCTGTTAGTACAACTGAGATAACTCTTTTCTGTGAATACTTTCCCTCTGCATGCAGAAAAAGGATATATCTATATATATATATATAGAGAGAGAGAGAGAGAGAATATCTATTGTGAACCTTGGTTCATAGAGCCTTCCGTGAACCATGACCGTTTGATCAATGGTTTTGCAAATTGACAAATCTAAATTTACCAATCCAATCTATATATTGAAATCTCATAGAAAATCAATTTTTACAATTTTTGAAATTTTTTTACTATTTTTTTTGAAATTTTTAAAACTTGCCATTTTTGGAAGATAATTCACTAATTATTGTCAAAAAATGGCAAGTTTTAAAAAAATCGAAAAAAATAGTAAAAAAAATTCAAAAATTATAAAATTTGGTTTGCTATGAGATTTCAATATATATATTGGATTGGTTAATTTAGTTTTGTCAATTTGCAAAATCATTGATCAAACGGTCATGGTTCACGGAGCCCTAAATGAACCATGGTTCATAATAGATATTCTCTCTCTCTCTCTCTCTCTCTATATATATATATAGAGAGAGAGAGAGAGAGAATATCTATTGTGAACCATGATGCATAGAAGGCATCGTGCACCATGACCGTTTGATCGTTGGTTTCGTAAATTGACAAATCTAAATTAACCAATCCAATCTATATATTGAAATCTCATAGAAAACAAAATTTTATAATTTTTGGATTTTTTTTACTATTTTTTCTGAATTTTTTAAAGCTGGCCATTTTTGGACGCTAATTAGTGAATTATCGTCCAAAAATGGCAAGCTTTAAAAAATTAGGAAAAAATAGTAAAAAAATTTCAAAAATTGTAAAATTTGATTTTCTATGGGATTTCAATATATAGATTGGATTGGTTAATTTAGATTTGTCGATTTGCGAAATCACCGATCAAACGGTCATGGTGCACGGGGCCTTCTATGCATCATGGTTCACAATAGATACTCTCTCTCTCTCTATATATATATATATATTCTTTTAACATATCGCGTGACTAAAAATAAAACAATCCCGTATTAATTATTAACTTATGGATTCTTATGATAACCAATTAAAATTTTTTAAGAATAAATTAAATTGCAAAATGTATTCTTTAAGATTTAATAAATTGTGTAACAAATATATTATGCAATTTGTAATCAAATTCGTCACCAATTGAGTGTTTCGATGACTTTAGAGTAAAATTTTACTGACACTTAATAGGTGAAGGAAAAATTCTTAAATTACACAAAATTATACACATTTTATTTAATCTATAAAAAAGTATATCTATATTTTTTATGTTTTATGACTATCTTTTTGTTATGTCATTTGTAAATTGATCACGTGATCTTCAAATACCAACACATCCATTCTCTAGTTTAGTAGGAGTATCTAGTCCATCGTATCAAAAAAAAGGGCATATCATAGCCTCCCAAAACAAGTGAGACAAAACCTTTGCAATTGGCAGCTTAAGTCCCCCCCCCCCCCCCCCCCCCCCTCTAAATTTAGCTTGTGTGGTGTATATGTATACTTTTTATGGGTTTGTTATGTTTTTCATATATATATATTTTTGTTTAAAGTTCTTTTTATTATTTTAATAAAATTTTTAGGTAAAGTCGAACTAGTACCCAATTTGTGTGTGTGTATATATTATCAATATGAGTGATCTGTAGTGGAATTACGTTACCTTTTCTTTTTATGTTTCATGCTCCATAATAAATAATAAATTAACCCAGGTTCATGAATTAGGCACATGTAAACCGGCTGAGCTAGGAAGATTGTACAATATATACTATGCAACCGTTGAGACCTACAAAGCTAGAGAGTATAGCGGTCAAAGAATGCAGCTGTTAGAGTTAGAGGCGACAAACGGACAAAGCCATCTATTTAATATTTAAGAAAACATACAACTAGCCTAATACATAGACAACTAATTGTCAATTACCTACGTATATATAAATCTTTAATGCCTTGTTATATAAGACCAGGTGATTAAACTAGTTGCCTCCGTTGAAAAGGCAAACCGTGTCTAACACTCTCCAAGTGTATAAAATTATGGAGATGGGAGAGTGTGTTGGAGATATGAAAGCGAGGTTTTAACTTTTGATCCTTTTTTACTTTTTTTAAGTGCATTGGTATTCCACCGAATCTACGACCAATTTTTGACTTGGACCAGATTTTAAAATTCGTATCTGTCCCTGGCAAACTGGCTCCTCTCCATTTCTCACGGACTCAAAACTCAATGGCTCGTTTGGATGGGTTGGGATTAGGCTAGAAATAACTAATTCGGGACTAAATTTGAGGAAAAATTCTATTCACGGGACTAGTATGAAGAGTACTATTTCGGGACTAAGAATGTTGTTTGGATGGTGAGTTTAGGAATAGCGTTGGGAAGTGTGAAAAGTAGAGAGAGAAGTGTTGTTGGGAAGAGTGTTGTTGGAAATTGTGTTATTCCTGGGATTAGCTATTCCGATCTTAGTCCACTTCCGTTTGGATGAAATTTTTAGTCCGGGATTAAGCTATTCTCAGGATTAAACTATTCCGGTGCCATCCAAACGAGCCCAATTTGTATATAGCTTCTTATATTAATTCGACAAAAAAATATCATTTCTTTATGTAGGGGTTTATGTCGTGGACAGGGATGAATACAGAGCGGATAAACTTTGTTCCGAACTGTATTCGAATTTGGAAAATGCGAGTAATATCCGAACGGTATTTGTATCCGAAAAAAAAATATAGATATTATCCGTATCCGATAAATATTAATTCCTTTATCCATATCTTTAACGGCATAAGATGATTAATATAATTACTTATCTACATTAGAGAAGAAATACTTAGTTTTTATTAGATAAATTATCTTACAATAATATTTTGATTTCGACTAGTAATATAATATTAATTTTATTTTCTATTATCATGATGATTATATATGCTAACAACATTAAAATTAATTTTTCTCTCTATTCATAATGATTATATATGATTAATATACTATTTTGATGTATGATGACATTTGATATCAATATTCTATCTTGTTTATTTTTTATTTCTATTAGTTTGTTAATTTACAATATACTATTTTTTATTTCTATTATTTTTATATTTGAAATATACCCCCATTCGTATCCGTATCCGTTAATATTCGATCCATATTCGTATCCATTTAATATCCGAACCGTATCCATATCCGATAAAACAATATGGATACGGATATGGTTTCACCACTATCCGATATATATCCGCTCCATTTTTAGATGAATCACTATGTGATGCATGAATTGGAATTTGAGAACGAAGTGCTAGCTTTTATGGTAATTATTGTTCAATTTTTCATGTAAGATTCTAACATTTGTTTTCTTAAAATATGATTATCGAAGAATATTATATATACATATGCAAAATAAGTTAGAATTGATTGAAATTTAAAAGTTGTTCAAATCTATCATTAAAAAAAATAAATACAAAGCATGTTTAATGAGTGTCTGAACAGGGCACGACCATCAAGAATGGGAATGATCCAAGGAAAAGTTATTCTTGCGAGCAGACGATAAAAACAACTTGCAAATTTAAGAAATCTTTTCTAACCATCTCAATCTAAGTAAATAGTATTAACGTGGCATCACAACTTTTATGCTTTAGTGGGTTAGCAGTGTAGTTTTGCTTTTCTTATTGTGACATTTCTTATCATGACATATGTAATTTTTTTTGTTGGAATCAAATATTCCATCAATCACCAAATGCCTATTTATTCTTACTACTTTTCATATCTAATTTCTTATTATGACAGTCAATGTTATTGTTTCTAAACGGTATAGCAAATGATATTATTTTTAATTTGTTGTCTTATATTTTAGTCACTCATCAAATCAATAATTAGTTTATTCTTTAATAGATACCTTATATATGCATTTTATTTTAAACGCACACCGTAGCGTTATTATAAAATGTTAAAATGACAATAAAGTGTCAAGCTCCAAATAGAGTTTCGTACTTTATTATTGGTTTAGAATTCACATGATAATTACTGTTGAGCCATCATAATATATTAATTATATAGAATTTTTTACTACTGAATATGGCTCCCCAGAAACATTCGGTTCTAGAAGAACTGGAGTGAATGTCATGAGACACGTGTGAAAAGGCTTCAAAAGAGCCCCAAGTTGTCCCCAAAAAGTAGAACCAAGCTAGCTCTGCTTTCCATTTACCATAGTTTCAAGGCCGAAAACAGAGTACTGGGTTAGGAGCGAGACAGCACATATTGTATTTTTTTTTCTTCCAGAATATTTATTTGTGCATCAATGATTATTATGCCTTTTCACAAAAAAAGTATTAATCAGTATTTAGTAGAATAAGAAAAATGATCCGTAAGCATATCCTTGAGATTAGTAACAACATTTCGTCCAACTCTAATTTCCTGTCAAATCACTAGCATGTGCAGTACTCAGTTGTATCATACATTTTAAAGCCAAAAAGTACAGATAACTTAGATCCTGATTAGAATCATTTTCCTTCACGTGAGATTTCATTTGATTAGAAATTTTTTAATAAAAATAAAAGAATTTGATTTTATTTAATTGGAATTTTTATGTTATTAGATCCTATGAAATACTGACAAATCAATTGTAATCAAATGAAATCCCACATGAAAAAATGAGAGTCGAGTTCAAATTTCACACAGACATATCATACTTTTAGTTTATTAGGGAAAAAATTTTCTACCTTGATTTATTTTTGTCCATTTTTCATGCACCAATCAAATCAATTCAAAAAGTTATATTTATCTTTACTCTATTTTTCAAAACGAATTGTCAGTTGGTATCTCTAGATAGGATGTACTTCAAATTATATTAAGTCAATGTTTTATTTTTCAAGAATTGATGAATTCGTCGAACATATTTACACGGCTTGGTTGGCACTATAAAATATCTTAGATTGATATGTCATCAAATTAACCATTAAATATGCCTACACTTGACAATTAAAAAATGTATTAAAACTTCTTTCGGTGTTAACTGCAATTATTATAGAATTCAATCCTACTCTATTAAATAAAACAACAAAAAGTATAGGCAGTACTCCTTGATAAAAGACATCACCGCTTCAGTTCTGTATCTCAATTAATAATCGAACTTCGATTGGCCAATTTGAGTTACTTGATACAATCTATATATCAAAATCTTATAAAATACTAATTTATTAATTATTATTTTCTTATTTTTGAATTATTTAAAAAAGATCCTCATTTGATGTGCAAATATGCACACACACTGACACAACACGCAACACAAACACATACGCGCATGCGCGCAGCTCGCAGAGTACACAATACCAATATGCTTTTGAAGGAGTAGTTCTGGCTGGTTTTGTTTTAAGAATGATTAGCACATTATAGTATATTACTGTGAGGTTAATTTTGTGTCTTTTATTCAACATTTTTTCAAAAGATGAATGTAATCTAACAAAAAGTGCACGTAGAGAAGTACATTAGTTAGAACGTGGTTGTTATTATATATAGGAAAGGATGGAGTTAGGCCATGACACTTGTTTATAGATTTTGAATGTTTACCCCTCTTGCGTGATTGTGTCCAAGTTGGATCTAGCAATGATTCTTAAAAAGTTGAAATGCGATAGGTCATCACCACCCTAGAAACCCTAAACCCTAGCTAGCTAATTCCACTAGATAGGGGTAAATGTAAACAATATTCATCAAATCCTGGTGCAGTAAAATATGTGCAAAACCAGGAAAAAAGAAATGTGAAAAAACAAGATGAGTTGGGTTACGGAGCGACAAGTTGAGAATCTGAGGGTTGGAAGGAAACATGCTTTCTATAGGGAGATCATTGCCACAAAGAAATGGAATAGTGAACGACATCAAAAGGATCATCATCATATAATAAGGCCAAGTTGTTGGTTCATTGTAATTTGAGTTTATATAGCGACCGGTGTTGCAGGTCATTTTGGATCCTATTTTTGGTATGCATTCTACATTGGTTTTAGCAAATGTAAATTAACTCAAAATATTTGATATTTCCTACATAATTTAATTAAAATGTTTTCAAAATTTCATGAAGTAAATCGATCTTTCAGTGAGTCAATTTAGTATACCTAAAAACAATCTAAGTAATATACAATATTTAATATAATTTAAAATAATGGAAATCAAGTAAGGAAAACAATGGGTTTGTTTGGATAGGTCTACAAGGGCCGAATATCTTGTTATTCTAATCCTTTCGTTCAAGCACACCTATCAGAAACTACTAACAAAATCATCTAAAAATTACTAGTAGAATATTCAAACGAGACTAAAATGAATTATTTAAAGCATCAGCCATAGTTAAATTTCCTGATATATAGTACTATATGCCGTGATTTACAAATTAGGATGAAAAATCAAACGGACAAAAGAATCATCACAAAAACGTTACTAAAGTACAATGTGACCAAGTATCCGCCATGCAGTTTTTTTTCTTTTATGGTTTGGGGTAATGACAGAGTCTTACACTTGACGCGACATTGTACTTCACGAATTATCACATGGAAAGATTCTAGGAGATCGAACTACATAAAATATTATGTTACAAACTTACATGTACTGCATGAGCTTTAGAACCTGTACTTTTTTAAAATTGTAGTTAGAACCCGTACTACACAGTCTAGACTCAAGGAAACATATGCTCGAGTTTGCCAAAAAGAATTGAAAAGGTCTGCTTCAATTTTCAATGTTATACTATTCTTTTTTCTGTTCATATGAAGTACGAATTTTCCTGAATAAGATGCACAATTTTTATGCTCTAATAGGAGCCTACATGGGAAAAAGAAAGGGGGTTTGGGGGGGGGGGGGGGGACTGAGATCCTCTGGTCGGCAGAGGATCCGGACCGTCTGATTTAATCTCAACGACTAAAGATGCTCCGTGCATAATAGACAGGACCGGTAGGTCCGAAAAAAATGAACCGTTGAGATTAAATCGGATGGCTCGGATCCTCTGCCGACCAGAGGATCCGGATTAGGGGGGGGGGATGTGATGTCAGCCGCAGCCAGTTATCTATATCTACGGTAATTAGGATATGTGTTATTTGTATGTGCTAACTCCACGGTACATAATTCCTAGATTATATTTAACAAGAAAAATCTCTAATATATAATTTAAATTATTAGTAGATGCATGTACAACGTGCTCAAATGTATTATATAAGTATTTTTTTGCAAAAAAAATTAAAAAAAAATCATACAAGTACTTAAATTAATTAAGTGTCAATTGAAAAATCGATTTGGCACTATCAAGTACTAATATAGACAAATTCTTAAGTTTTCCAATTTGTTCGATGGATGATCGTTAATGAATCGACATCAAATTATATCAAATTTGGTACACGATTTATCTAGTATAAAATAGATATATATATAGTTTCATCTTTTATAGCTATTTGGTTGGTTTCTCAGTTGTTAAATAGATTTACTTCAACATATTGTGACTCCTAAATGAGTGTATAATGATTACTTAAAATAAAGTCTGAAATTATTATTATATTGATAAATGCAAACATGTAACCAAATTAAATTTTGCTATATGTAGACATGTAATGAAAGTAAAATATGAAATTGATGGGGTTTTAGATATTTATATTATTTTTTATATATAATATTTTTGTATCAGTTTGTGCAAGGGGTGAGGTTCCAGTAGACTGTAGACCTGAATGATTATAGGAAAATTAACAATGATGGAAGGGAATATACTCTTATTTGGAAGTAGCCACATCATCAATCTTATCAAAAACTACATTGTGAGCCAACACCATGATGCCACTTAAGACCGAGGCATCCTTTACAAAAGGGCCTGAGAGACTATAACAAGTGGGATGTAAACAACCTTGCTTAATATGGACTAGATCCCACTTTGAAGATATTAGGCTACTCCAACTTGCATCCACTGATGCTGATTTTAGTTGATTTAACATCAAAGTTCTAACAGAAACTTTTCGCCACCCCAACTTGCATTCATCTACCAAGTACTTGGGCAAAATTGAAGATTTACAATTGTACAGATATAGTGATGGGCCTTAGTTCTATAATTCTATTGAATTTTCAAATTTTTATTCTGTATCTCTTATTTAACTCTTGACCCGTCTGTGTATTAATTAATAATTAAATTAGGTGCATGACCCCCATTTTGTTCCTCAAAAAAGAACAAAATTAGGCCGAATAATGGTACTTTAGGGGACTGCTTAATTTAGCAAACGATGTATAAGCTAGCTGAGTTTGGCAGTATGTAGATGCTAAGATTCTCTGTCAATTGTGGGTAAGTCCTATGTATCTTAGTTGTTAATTAAAGAAGTAAGAGATGCTAGATGGGGTTTCAACAACAGACTCAAACATAGGTTTGTCCTCATGTCTCCACCAACTCGAAACATCATGTGCTCTTGCTGTCTGGTTGAGGCCCATGTAAAAGCCCAGCACCATGCCCACTTGGAGACCCCTACATCATTCCAACATCTAACCCATCTGTCATATGCCATAATCGAACAAATCTTTTGGAAGTGATTGCTGATTAGTGATTGCTTTCTAATATCACAATTTGGGGCTGTTAGTTGTTCTTGTTGGTCTGGATAAATGCTGAGTTTTCCCATATTCTCATAACATGATTTTGTCTAGGGAAAAGCTTTGATGAAATAAATGGATGTGGTTATTGTATAATTAAGTGTCATTTTAAAGGTGTAACATCAACCTTTATTTTTATTTTTTTTATCTTAAACGGTTAATGTCAAGTCAGAACTTACAATTGATTGAGTCACATCTGAATTGAGCAAGAGCCAGGTTGGATTGATTCGATCTAACTAGATATTGGAGCTAGATGTTTCCTATTTTGTAGTATGACATGATATGCATATAGATCACTAGAATGTATTAGCTAGGAATATCTGTCACAGTATCACCATATGGTAATATTATGGATTCTTTTCTTTTAAAAAGGTAACAGGGTTTCATCATGACAGTCTACAAACATGTTATTATCCCTATATTTCGGATATAGGCAAAGTATGTTTTTTAAGAGCATGTCTTTGTACTCATAAAACATGTTTGTAACAAACTAATCAAATCTACGCGCCTAGAGATTTGGTAGTAGAAAACTTCGGCAACAGAGACTAGGCTATATGTCTATAAATTAGTGGTGCTTTCCTCCAGTGGTGTTTCGGTCCCGAAAAAATTGACATATCTCTAACAACTGAAAAGATATTTGTTTAAGTTACGCTGGTCTAGTTATTAACAAATGCAACTATCAGAATCACCAAATCTTAGAGCGTATCTCCCCATGAAACTTCTATCAAAGATGTCTCTGTTACATGCAAACCAGGACAACTCTTCCATTACTCAAGAAAACGACATGTTTCTTTTAGAATAAATAAAGAGGGCAGATAATGACATTACAAAAGAAGTCGTCGTTCCACAGCTAAAATTAAGGAAAGAGGGTTAATTAGTACAAACTATAGCATATATAGGTTTACTATTTTTTATTAGGTCATTGAACTTTGCTTTTCGTAGGTAATGAATTAGTCGTCATATTTATGCTTTCCACAACTAACTGGACTTCATTTTATTTAAATTAAGTTACCCCATTCAATATAAACAAGCATGGTAAATAGGTAATGACGATGCGTGTGTGTGTGCGTGCGTGCGCGCTTCTGTGTGTTTTGTATTTTGGCTGGAATTGACAACTTTTTCTGATATGAATATCTCTTTTTAGTTTTTACTAATGTCGATGTATGTTTTGCTGATGTGGATCATCTATTTTTACTCACATGGATCTAGTTTCTGGTTGAAGTGGGCATGACTCAACAAACCTGAAATGTTTGTAAAAGGTGATGGAGACTTGATTGAGACAAATTGAAACTTCAATACTTATAAGTATTCAGGTAATTAAAATCTAGTGGTTGATTATTCACAAAAAAATATTGATTAGCCTAGCCAAAAATATGTCTGTTTAATATTCGATGCAAAATGCTATGTGAGAAAAAATGGGGCAGATTGGCTCGTTGCATATATATATGAGGAGGATTATAGTGCCCACAATTTGCGTGTCCCAAATGCTTCAAAACTCATTTTTTGATTAATTTTTCAAAATATAAAATTCAAAACTCGAATCCAAATCGTTGATCTTATTTGATATAATGAGCGATGCATTTTTATATAAGTTTTATAAATTTTGAAATTTATTTGATACTTGATCAAGATGCTAAAATATGAACATATTAGAATTAATCTACCGTATTTAATTAGATTAATTCAATATTCAATCTCTTGATCAAGTATCAAATAAACTTCAAAATTTATAAAACTTATATAAAAATGCATCGCTCCTTATATCGAATAAGATCAATGGTTTGGATTCGATGTTTGAATTTTATATTTTAAAAAGTAATGAAAAAAAGTGTTTTGGGACATTTGGGATATTCAAATTGTGGCACCTGAACCCTCCTCTCTCTATATATATATTGTCACAAAGAATGAAAAAAAATATTGAATTAAAGAAGTAAAGTATGCGGGAGATATCTAGCATTGTTAGTTGAAACATTTCTAGCAGTGTAAAAGGATGCTTTGCGGGCCCAAATAAAAGTTCAAATCAGAACTAAACAAAGAATCTTAGTGGGTGCCGAATGGGCTCCTATTATAGTAATATTAAAACTAGAGAAATTTGTGTTGATGCTTGATAGTCTCTGAATTATTGTATTGAGATCAATCGAGGCTGTTTATTCTATTTGTTTTGATTCATATCACCGCCAACACCGCAGCCGGATCCGTATTCTGGAGAGCTCTCCACTCTGCAAATTTCATCCTGACCATCTAATCTAATTTCGCCGGTTAAGATTTTCGAGCCTTGCGAATCCGGTATTACTCACAGGGCACCTATTTTGCGGTAATAGATGGTTGTGATGCCGCTCTGCACTCTGCAAATTCCGTAGAGGATATCATTCAACTCCGAGCCTTCAAAAAAGGGAAAAAAAATGAAAATAAGAGAAAATAACGTTCTGGCATGGACTAATGTTTTCAGCTCCAATTTGAGCCATGATTTTGCGCAAATCAATGGAGCTGTTCATAATTTTGAAAAAAAAAATAGTCTTTTTCTTTAAGAAAATAGTTTATGTAAAAATAATTAGTTCAATGCAAATTCGCCTAAAAGTTATATATACTTTCCCCCTATTTTTCTATGAACAACCAGGTCAGGCCGCTATCATTCCTCATGAAGTCATGATAAGCAATTTAGCTTCACCCCCCACAAACCATTCTTCCCATTCCCCCTATATCTTTTTAGGCTTAGAAATTAGAATAGCAACGGAAGCAAGCCAAGATTAAATACTGTTTCCCCTTTGGTTCTGAGTTCTATTAGCATAACTTAATAGAAAAATACTTTATAGAGATTTTTGTTTCACTGTTGTTCTGAGTTATTAATTAATTAGTACGAGCCTTTTACTTTGAATATTATTAAAATTTGGAGTAAGATTAAATATCTAAAATCAACAAACTTTATGCTTGATTTAGTTATTCTTGCAAAGGAGTAAGATTAAATATCTAAAATCAACAAACTTTATGCTTGATTTAGTTATTCTTGCAAACCACACCAATGATCTTGCAAATTGCAATGGATTATCACCTATCAAACATCAGATGGTATATATTTAAGAGGAGGCATTCAACTACGATACTAACACTACAAAGAAAAAGACGAAGCATTGAAATGGTTTACATAAGTGGGCCGCTATAGGCCCAATTGAAAACTGTGGGCCGTAAATAAGTCTTTGGTAGTTGAACCCACCGGATAGAAGTTTCATGAGAACACGGATCCAAAAGCGGAAGTAGAAGAAAAGAAGAAAAAACAAACCAGTTCAAAGTTCCTTTTGATCAGAACGAGCTCGAAGTTTAGATTATGCGAATAAATATTATTAAAAGCCGCTGAACTTCCTCTCCATTTATGAATCAATGGATTCTCCAGTCGTCTTAAAAGGGGGCAAGAATCATGAAATTATTTAAATCGAGATTCGAGACAAATACAAACTTTTAAGTATCTATTCAAATTAAGGTAATTCTATGGTAGACTGAAATTGTAAATCGGGCTTAAATCTGGATCATTCATTTAAAATTATGAAGGAATTTGGTTGATCATGATTCAAACCCGGTTTGAAATTTCAGTCCACCATAGAATTACCTAATAAGTACAATTTGTTTTCGTACAAGCGTCCATACCGTTTTGTACGGGAAATATTTATAGATGAAAGCCTCCATACTGTTTTACCCCAAATTGGACACTTAAAATTTTTTAAGTAATCTTTCAACATTTACCAAAGTATTTTGATTTTAAACAGTTTTATTAAGCCCTTTGATTTTTGGAAAATTAATTTGAAATAACATTCGTGTAATGGGTAAATATACATTTTAGTCATTCTCACTGGAAGTTATTTGCTTTTCATAATTATGCATCCTCCCTTTATACTATGTATTTCAAAGTAACTATATGATGCACAAGCGATATGTTTTTGGAAAACTATTGTGGAGTGTGGACATAAATTTTTTAAACCATATAAAAATCTAGATTACCCATTTAAAATTATGAATATATATGAATATCAGAATATATGATTGATCATAATCTTAAGTCCGGTTAAAAGAATTAAGTCCATCTTATAATTACCCAATAAGACAAATAGGTGTTTTCGTCCACAAAATGACAACTTATTTTAAAGCAGATAACTTATCTTACTTTTAAAAATATAGTTAATAAATGTTGAGATATTTTTTTTTTGTTTCAAAGATAGAAATATTTGACGTTTTAGATGAGTAATTGATAAATTTGCAAAAAGATCTCTAGTTATAATATGAATTTGTTAGATACATTCTATAAATTTTGTTACATAAATTAATCACCACAATATACATATCTATATAAAAAATCTTTTACCTATTTCGATTGCAACGAATTGTTATAATAATAAGTTCCAATAGCCAAAATGTTTTTACTTATTTCTGTTTAAAAATTAAAGTTTCCAGGAATCATATCCGAGCTCCTGAAGTTCTGTGATCCAACGGCTGTAAAAGGGGCAGGTCCCCCAATTTAAAAAAATGAGAGGGTAATAACGGTAATATATAATCTCCAGTTGAGAGCAATGGAGAGGAATAGAACACAAAACAGAAAACAGGTAGGAGCCTTGCCTCGCCGCAATCGTCACTCAATCCCTGGCACCTCCAAATCAAACCTCTCCTCTCTTCCCACCACTTTCCCTCCCATATCCGGCGACCGACAACTGTCGGTACACCCCCTTCCTCAACCCGACACGCGTCCGTAATCTCTTCTTTCTATCCTGATCAAAACCCTCATTTCATGCTGCTCTCCGCTCGATGCCACCGGCCATCGTAGGTCTCCCTTCCGACCCCAAGCCGATGGATCGCCCGAATCCGCTATCCAAACCCCACCTCGTTAAGCTCAGGAGACGCGCCGCCTCCGTTTCCCGCGCGCCTAAGCCTCCCGTTTCGGGTTTCAACCCCTTTTGCCCCGAGCCCGAGTCTGACCCTGTTCAAGAGAGGATCCAATCCTGGCGCCCGTTTCATTCTGGGCTTGATGCTGCTGCCGGGTTCTCGGGTTCGGGTACCCGAGAGAGCTCGCCACAGGAACCGCAACTTACTTCCGTGTTTGGTTTTAGTTCGTCAAGCAATGCTGATGCATATAAAGATAAAGGCGGCAATGTAAGTTCCAACTCTGTTAAAGGAAGTAGTAGCTTTAAAGGAAGTGGCCAGACTGGTTTGGGTTCCTTTATTTTTGGTAGTGGGAACCAGAAATTACCTGAAAATAATTTGAAAGATGGAAAGGAAAACAAACCAGTTTTTGTTTTTGGGGCGTCTGAAAATTTGTCGGGTCCTTCAAATTTGCCTGAAAAGATGCAAACTTGGCATCCATTTAATTCAGGCACTGAATCGAAAGGCAATTCTAACCAAGATGGTGCTTTTGTATTTGGTGAGAAATCAAAGGAAAACCCTGGATTTGAAATCCCTGCTCAAAAAGGGACACTGAAAGAAAATGGTAGTTCTGATGTGGGCAGTAATTTTACTTTTGAGGGTGCTACTTCTGTGCCTGAAGTAAAGGATGCAACCTTAAATGCTGATTCTTTGAGGGAAAAGTTGGAGAAAACATTTCATATCAGTAGTTCATCTTTGCCTGAGGAGAAGGTTGAGAATGTAACTGGCAACTTTCCCAAGGAGAAATCAGGCTCTGCAGCCAATGAAAAGGAAGAGGCACATTGTTTTGTTCCTGGCTCTGACGAGGGTCCTGCTTCAATGCTTCCAGAAGAAATGGAAAAGCTCAACTTACGAAATGCAAAGAATGTTCATGGTTCTGAAAATAGAGATGCAGATGTTTTGCCAGAAAAGGTGGAGAAGTTGAATTTGGGAAGTGGAAGTGGAAGTGGGAACTCAGAAACTAAGCCACCAGTATTTTTATTTGGGGCTAAGGTAATTGACAACACTGGGTTCAGCCATACTTCCGGTAAATCCACTTACTCAGAACAATTTGTGTTTGGTTCTTCAGCTAACACATTTAGCGACAACATGAAGAACATCAACACAAGCAAAGAGAGAGAGAGCTACACTCCTGGGGCATTCTCTTTTAATTTCCGAGATTGGGAAACAGTGACAAAAATCCCGGAAACTACGCTGCCTGATGCAATGAAGAAGTTGGATATTGGTGCGCGGAAAACAACTGGGTTGAGAGATAAGAAGGGAAAGAAAAAGCCAAGTAGGCTGGGTAAAACCGCAACAGGTCGGCCCCATGGCCCTTCCCTTGTACCAGAGTACAGTGACAGAGCATGTTCCTCAGAAAAAGATGCGCAAGTTCCCGTACCAGGTTCACCAGCCGGTGGTTCCCCCATGGACTATTCACCATATCCAGAGAATTATGCATCTGATGACACATACAGGTCTACTTCCCTGGAAGTAGAAGCAGAAGTTGACCTTGCCTCGGCTACTGAGCGACTTGAGATAAAGGGGGAAAAAGTTAATGAAAACCAAAAGCCCAGGACCAAAGAAGTGGGTGAGAAAGGAAGCAGAGATGAAGGTGTTGAAGCATCAGCCTCAGGCGCTAGTTTGAATTTTGATGGGTCTATAGCTGGACAAACATTTACGCCCTTTAATGCAGGAAACAAGGAAGAAGCCGGAGAAGGCATGGATTACCTTGAAAGCAGTTCTAATGTTGATATGGGAAATACTGCAGCAGGAACCAGTTTCAGATTTACTTCATCAACTTCGACTCAGGGCCCAGCTCCAATACATAGAAGGCATTTCAGGAGGAAAAATAGGGCGTCGAGAGGTCCAGTGGAGCGTACAGAAGATCATGTTATGAGCAGTTCTGTTCAGCCTAGTAAACAATGGTCCAATGAGAGCACACCACCTGGCAGAACAAGGATCGACCTTGGAAAGCAGGAAGTAAGGAGTGGAATGGAGGCAAAGAAAGAGACGGCAAGAACAGGTGGCATGACAAGTGGTATGAGTGGCAGTGCAATTGAGGCTTGCGAGAAGTGGCGCATGAGGTACTTTACCATATTTTAGTAAATATCAAGCTTACAGTATAAGTTATACTACCTTTTGTGTACCAGTCCATGTTAAGAAGATTTTTATTGTGTACCGGTTACTTCTGTTAATTGCTGGTTGTGGATTAAAATTAGATTTCATCTGGTGCTGACTCTATTTACTTATTATTTGAAAATCCTGATCCCATCCAAATAGCACTGTAAGGTGCCTGTTTTGTAATGCTATGATATCCACTCTCTTCGAAAATATTGATCAACTGTTCTGTTATAGGACATTTTATTATTATTATTTTAGTTTCTAATCATTTGGCCTAATGTCTCTTAATCTTAACCAGGGGGAATCAGGCCTATGCAGATGGTCGTTTACAAAAGGCCGAGGAGTATTATACTCGAGGAATAAACTCTGTTACTTCTGAAGAACGTTCTGGAAGCTGTGTCCGGGCACTGATGCTTTGTTACAGCAACCGTGCGGCCACACGCATGTCACTTGGGAGAATGAAGGAAGCATTTGTTGACTGTCTTATTGCCCTTGAAAAGGATCAGGGATTTCTAAGAGCTCGTGTTAGAGCTGCAAAGTAAGTGCTTAAAACTTCTTGACCTTTTGTGAAAGGAGAGCATGACTGGTTCGAAAGAAATAAAAGAACTGTCCCTTGATTCTGGATGGCCTGTGGCTTCAACTTTGTTTGAAGTTAAGGATAGGCATGCAAAAGCTGTTCTTATTTTAAGGAGTAAGCATGATATTTTCTATTCTTGCTGGGGCAATTGAAGTAATGTTATAATTTTATCATAATACTTCCTATTCCGTCTGTGGAGTTCACTGCTTATTTTGTGAACACCATCATGCTATCTTGTGTTATGTATACATAGAGAGTATATGAATGTTTTTCTAATTACAGTTGTCTTCTTGCCCTGGGGGAGGTTGAAGAGGCAATCAAATACTACAACCAGTGCATTCAGTCTGATGGTGTTGATTCAAAGATCTTGACCGAGGCTAGAGAAGGTCTTGTTAAAGCTGAGGTAATAATATACTGATGTTGTTCTCCCTTTTGGTAGGTTATGCCTGTATTTATTGTCTTTGTTAGTCACAAAACTATCGGTGTCCCATTCTGCTAGAACTTACAAGACTGGCAAGGTACCTCATCAATATTTGGCATGTTAATCTGGTAGTTCTTTGCATGATTAATCTTTTATCACAATAAGTGAAGTAAAGATTCCTTGTATAGTACAGCATATTATAGTTGTGAGCCATGGTGTAGATTAAGTTATTTCCAATCATTCAAAATTCCAATTGCACAATAATTTTAGTCAAGTTGCAACAAGTTTCGTTTTTACACCATTATTATCTTTGTACTTTTCAAAATGTCGCTATTAAATAAAGAATAATTCAATCAGTTACAACATGATGCATCATCTATAAGAATATAAGAAATCTTAATCTACAATATCACTTCCTTTCTTTATTGTAGAAATTAACTCAGTATGTGGATGAGGCCATGCAACTCTTACAAAAAGGAACATCTGAAGTAACAAGGCTGTTGGAATTGATCTCTGATGCTATGCTAATTGGTACTAATTCAGATAATCTAATGGAAATGAAAGCCAAGGCACTTTTACTGGTAAATACAATATTTATGATTATGCATTGCATGAATTAACTAGTAGGTAAGTTCAAACTAGAATCACTCATAACTTTCTGTCCCTTTTTTTCTCTTTTGTCATCACTGTTGCGGCAGGTACAAAGAAGTCATACAGTTATGTGATCAAAGTTCTGATTTTTTTTTTTCTTTTTTTTCATCACAGTTACGCAGGTACGAAGAAGTCATTCAGTTATGTGATCAAAGTTCTGATTTGGCTGAGAAAAATTCGAATTTGGGGAGGTCAGGTGCACGAGACCCACGGCTTTGGAGATGGGTCCTTGTTGCTAAGTGTTATTTTTATCTGGGTAAGCTTGAAGAGGCGCTTCAGGTGCTGAAGAAGTACGATGAAGTGAAACCTATAGATGATAGGTATACTATTTTTTTGTGTGTTTTTGAAAGAAAAAATGTTGTAGGACTTTCTTCTGACCTTGATGCAATGATTGACCGTCTGGAACTGGTTCTGATTTTATGAATTGGTAATAGTGCAGTTGATTATTTTTTTTTACTGTTTGAGGTTCATGTCAAGTATTGTATATATTTAGTCCTTTGGGATTGGTTGCAGTGACTACAAAATAATTTATTAACCACGACAACTAATAAAATGGTTACCTGAATAAAGGAAAAAAAAATTATAGAGTTCTTTTTAATATTCTGAATAGATTGTGTAAGCAATTTGATGCAATTTGGAATACAATTGGTCAACCATCAGTTGATTTAAAATTTTAGCTGCTCATTTTGTTGGCATTTGATTGGTAACCAAACAATATCCAAATTATACCGAATTTATGCACAATCTCGAATTTATGAAGAACATATCTGCAAGTTTACTTATTTTGATTTTGATATTTGGTTTTAGCAGTTATTGTAGTAGTCAAATTAAGTGTACTTTTTTAAATTTAGTGTACTAATATTTTATTTCACAATGCATCATCTTAAGAAGCACTCACATGTCATTGCTATAGGTCTCCAGAAATTTATCCCTCCCTGGCTGTCATTGGCGAGCTTTTGCGCCTTAAGGTATTTTTTTTTTTTTTTCATTTCTCTTCTTATCTCCAGCTAAAATAATTGATGTTTTATTTTTATCATAAAATTGGCAACTATTTCAAACATTCCATCGGTATGATTGGTGTCAGATTATTTGTTCTTGCTTTCTGCTCAGCCAATTTTGCAGAGTTAAAAAGATTAATATTTTCTTTAATTGAGCCTCATTTGAGTTATAGTTGGTGCAAACTAATGAATTGAGGCTGGGGTGTTGGAAAATTGAATTCTAAATTGCACCTGGTTTTTTATTTAATTGCATAATCTGAAAAGTATCAATTCAAAGTGGTTGGTAAATTTTTTATGTGGACCAGCACCAGATGAAAGTTCTGCTCACTGAGCAGAGCAGAATCCTTAAGAATTAACTTAGCATTAGCTTAGTTATCTTCTCTTACCAAGTGATTTGGCAGAGAGAAGAGGTTATTTGGGCACTAAAATAAAGGGTTAAATGTGTTAATTGACATTATAAGCATGAGTATTGCTGAAAGAACCAAAGCTCACAAAGCAGGCTTGTGAGCTTAACTTTAAAGCCTCCCCAAAATAACTTCACATAATGAATTTGAATTGACCAACCCTGATTTACTCTTTTAGCCAAGCATTTTCATTCCAAAATTTTCAATTTCTCAAGTCTTTTATGCAAAGAGAAAAGACTACATATTGTTGAAAATGAACCAAAATAATTCATTGTCAACTTCTTGTATACAAAATCAAGAAATGAGATATTTGGAGCATAATCTTGGACTGATCATGTAGATTGTGATCAGCAATTTATGTTGTCATTTGAAGTCAATTGCATGGTTTTTGAGGTTAAGCTCACAAATCATTGGTGACTCATACTAGCTTGACCTCTACAATTAGTCTCTGTTGCAGATGATTGAAAATTTGCATATTATTACGAGTAATGCTACAATCAAACACATTTGACACTTGAGTCTCATCAAACGTGATCGAATCTCGATTTTTGAGACTAATAGTTAATGCGGACCTTTCAATTTGTACTCTGATAAAATCTCTTTGGAGACCAAATTTTATATATATATTTTTTTATTTTCTTTTATTATTATTTTATTTTTTTTTGAATTTTAGAAATTCTCAATCTAATTATTTCTGGACCCTCCAATTTTAAAAAATCCGAGAAAGATAGTTAAGAATATAAAAAAATATAGAATTTGATCTCCAAGAAAATTTCAATACGAAGATCACATTGGGCAGTTTAGATTGACTATTTGAAATTTCAATAGTTGAGTCTCCAAGAATATTTTAATGTGAAGATCGCATTGAGCAGTTCGGATCGACTGTTTGAAGATTTCAATAATTGATGTCAAATGTGTTTGACTCTAGTATTACTCTTGTATTACATAGAATTTTGACCATAATAAGCTACGCTTAACTGGGCAAATTAATAACCCTTGAGACTTTATTATGTCTAGACTTCATATAGATTATCATTATTATAATATTATTATTTATTTTTTTTTCAGGCCAGTGGCAATGAAGCATTTCAAGCTGGGAGATATGCTGAGGCCATTGAGAGTTACACTGGAGCTCTGACATACAATGGCAGTTCTCGCCCTTTCTCTGCCATATGCCTTGCGAACCGCGCTGCTGCATACCAAGCGCAGGGTCAGATCATGGATGCTATTGCTGATTGTTCTATTGCTATAGCTCTGGATCCCAATTACGCCAAGGTCTGTCGTATTTATATGAATATTCAGAATGTTTTATTTACTGGTGCTTGGGTCGAAGTAGGTTGAGCCTATGTGAGTTTCTCTTATTGTTTTTCCTTTCTTTCAAGTTTTTAGGGTTAGCTAGTGTTTCTGGTACCGACTGCACTTCATGACAGTAAGCTTGATTAATTTGTAGGAATTAGCATCTTAGATCCTAATCCTAGTTTTAATCAAGTTAGTTTACTCATTAGATTAGTTTTTTTACCTGTGTTGTAATCATAAGTTAAAACAGGCACAGAGGTCATTTTTTGTATGGTGTTTATTACATACCAACTGATGTCAGCAATGAGAGCATATCTAAATGATAAGTGAAAACTAAAAAGTGAAGGGAGTAATGACAAAACTTACGAACTGAATACACATAATCAGCTAGTTAATGGACAAGATGTAACAGTTCTTCATCTTTTTCTTTAAAATAAAATCCAGGCAATTTCCCGAAGGGCCACTCTGTACGAAACAATTCGAGATTATGGACAGGCTTCGAGTGACCTCCGTAGGTTGATCTCCCTCCTGGAAAAACAGTCACACACAACTCAGCTTGGAAAATCATCGAAAGGTAACACGGAGCTACACCGTACCTCAGCTAGGCTTTCTTCAATAGAGGAGGAGGCGCGAAGAAGAACTCCCTTGAACATGTACCTGATTCTGTAAGTGCTATTGTATGCCTTCTTTGCAACTAGTGTTGTACCAAAATTGCAAAAAACTTTCATGTCTTATCAAGAATAGCAGGAACGCTTCCCCTTTTTATTGGTTGGAAAAGGGCTTTCTTTTCAAGACAGAAAGCTTTCTATATTAGCCAGATTCATGATATTTAGCCTTTCACTTGTATGTGCTTATTAGGAGAATTAATTCTTTCATTATATTTTCTTTTTAAAATTTGTATCTTGTTAAAACATTAATGGTTGGTTTATAGAAGTTAACTTCTCCTTAGGCTATGGTCTCATGTTAATGCACGAATTAGTAATTTTAAGGACCAACAAGTAATCTAATTATGACTTTCTTATACACTATGTGCTGCTTGTACTGCAATTTTTATGATGGGGCAGATGCTTTAATGCAACTATGTAAACCTGAAGGAGTAATTTTTGCTTTTTGCTTATATAATACAACAGGGGGATAGAACAAACTAGCTCCACAGCTGATATAAAGAAGGCTTACCGGAAAGCAGCATTGCGGCATCATCCTGACAAGGTTTGCATTTTTATCATTTTATTTTTGTATTTTTGGTGTAGATTTTTTTGTTAATATTGAAGTATTGGGTTTTAACTCAGGCTGGACAGTTCCTCGTGAGAAGTGAAACCATAGATGATGCTCTTTGGAATGAAATTGTGCAAGAAGTACATAAAGATGCTGATCATTTATTTAAAACTATTGGGGAAGCCTATAATGTACTTTCTGATGAAACCAAGGTATTTTCTTTCTTGCAATTAAAATATCTTTCTGTTTTCAAACTACAACTTAGAATGCTGCACCTTGATTGTTTGCATTTAACTCTGAACAATGATGTTTGACAACCAATACCAAATCCAAATCAGTGTATTTAACTCTCATGTGGAGCTCTGATATTTTCATGTAATGTGAAAATGTTAGCGATACTTTTTCTGGTTTCTTTGCAAAACATTTTTAAACATGTTGGGTGTGCAGATACCCTATAATACTTTGCAAAAGCTCCAACTTAAACTAACTGAGATATAAAATAATCAATTTAAGGAAAGGATGGTGTTGTTGATTAAGTGAAAATGTTCACACCTTTGTATAGAAATCATTATTTTCCTATGATATCCTCAGATTTTTACAATTTGCATTTTACAGAAGTTAAAATATGATCTAGACGAGGAGATTAGGTCAGGGAAAAAGGCTTATTTTAATGGCTCTGATGAGTACAACAGCAAACATCATTATGAGAGATCCAGCTCAAGGCCTAGTTGGAAGTACCATAACCGCTGGTCTGATGACTACTATTGGTAAATATATTTTTTTGGTGCAAACACTGCTACCTGAAAGCAAATGTGAGTGATCTCAGGTGTAACATGCTCATCTGATTTAAGTGGACTCGTCCTTTTTTTTTGGGTCTGTTACCAAGATTGGAGATTAGGTAACAGAAATGGGGCCTAAACCTGGATAGAACAATACTCTGGAAGCGATTACATTCATAGGATTCTCATGGACATGGAGAAACAACTAGTAGGGGTACAGTTTGATTCCTCTTTTTTTTATGTTTATTTTGTTTCTCTCAAATGTTTTGGGAGGAGGTCATATAAGTTAGGCCCTTTTTGATAGATCAAATCTAGTTTTGCTCATATTCTATTGTATTTATACTGAGCTTGTATTTCTGTGTCCCTTCTTTGATTGTCGCACAATATGTATTACAGTGTAGGCAAGGTTGCCCAGGCAAGTTCAGAAGTGTGCATGTAAATTATCATTTAATGCCATATTTAATATAGCCTATATTGTACTCTTTGTTTACATGTAAATGATCTATAACTTTTGGTTGTGTTCTAAAAGTGGGTCACTGATCAGTGGGTTTGTATTTTGAATTGTACTACTGTAGAACAAAAGTTCTCTGGGTTCTCGTAGGTTTGATGCATGCATCAACCTTGACAATACTTATAACCTCCAAATTGCCTTTCCAAAGTTTTTTTTTAATATATATATTTTCTGTCATGTAATTTGTGCAACATTGATAAGAAGTCTAGATAAAAGATATTTAAGGGACACTTGTCGATTATTTAAATGTTATGTCAATCATTTTCTCTGTGATTATATTCATCAGAAAAAAATGATTGCTTTCATAGAGTGCAATAGTTATCTAAAGTTGAATTTTTTTTTTTTGCCAGATTAACGGCTTGTTTACTTAACTGTATTTTCTTTAATGCTGGGATTAAACTCCTGAGTACCAATTACTAAACTCAAAGAAGAGCCAATAAGTTCAAGAGAAAGTTACAGATATTTGTAACTCTAGATGTACTTATTACATGTAAGCAAAACCAGTTCGCCCACAATCTACAACGCGTTGGAAATCACTGTTAATTAGCAATTCCAAGCCACTAGTAGTTAGCGATTCCAATAACGACTTGAGTGCTTTCATTTTCTATAAATTCTAGCAACAACTTCTACTACTATAACTACAATTATCAATTACGTCAGGTGGAAAGTAATAGGATAAACCGGCTCTTTGTCTGGGTAGAACAGTCCCCAGTTTTGTTCTACACCAGGTGGCTTCTGGTTTTCATTGAACATTGCAAAGATATAGGTCTTCAGAGGAGTCGGTCTCTTGGTCTTGGGTTGGGTGCCCCCAGACTGACATGATTAAATAAATTCTGGTTATATGTCTGTGCATTGCTCACTGTCACAGCCGACCCAGCACCAGGCGGCCAGCTACTTTGCGACAGCAACTCGAACATTGGATCCATTGTTGAGCTTCTCCATTGCTGAGTAAACAACATCCACCGTTGTATAATTTGCATCAAAGATGTTTGGTAATTGTATGGACTGTCTGACACCACCACACCGCCAATTCAGGCGTGTTGAAATAGAAGGGTGATAACGACCGGGTTGCCGGCATAGGTGTAATAAGGGTGTAATGGTGTACATTTACCAAGACGGGTGCATCAATGGTGGCAAGGTACTCTACTATAGTCTATAAAGGCCATGTATGATGATTGATGAAGACTAGAGAATTTCTGAATTTGCCATGTGAGGGAGGATATGAGTTGCCTAGAACCCCCATGCTGAATCGCTGATTGAGGTCGAGACTTATGTGTTGAGGCCAGCTGAAGAGAGTGCCGCATACATGTATCGCATTGCTGGGAGGATGTATAACAGGATAAGGCATCATCACCTGTTACCTTGTTTCCTAGTACGATGTACCTATAGAAGAAATTGTACCTTAGGGGGTGTTTGGTGGCACAAGAAAAAGAGAGAAGTTTTAAGACCCCTTATTCCTTGATGTGGCCACAACAATATTTAACATGGTTTATACTGTATGCTATAGTCACATACATTATATAGAATTTCTCGGTGTAGAGGTATTAGGTATAGTAATTGGTTCCATTATTTACCATTAATTTTTGTAAGGAAACCGAATACCGAATGTAATAAGGAAGCAAATCAATTTGATCCGCTCATTACTGTGCATGATACAAACTATTGGAATAATTTTCTGTTAGAAATAAATTAAAGGATGTGGAGAGAACAGCATAGCAAGAAAATTTTATTTCCGTATTCCATTTTATTCTTTTGGAGAAAGGGTCCAGACTCCATATTCCAGAGTTGGTAGGCGTTAATGTCAAATTTCGACACTTGTAGTTTGATGATTGACAAGTTTTGAGCGATAGATTGTGAACGGACAAAAAAAATTGGAAAGCTATATAAATTATTCACTTTTCTTCATTTTATCTTAGAAATAAGAGAAATCATAGTGCAAATCCAATTTTTTTTTTATTGGCATGCACATGATATTTATGGAATCATTGCTTAAAAAAATTGTTATTTAGAGAAATTTTAGTTCAGATTCAACAAATTTTTGTTTGTGTAATCTTGTACCATCATGTATTGTTACAAAACATGACAAGTGTATTTTTTTTCTTTAACAATGTATATATTTTTTTTATTCAAAAAGATAAAAAAAATAAAACAAACAATGTACAGTATAAAGTAGAATTTTCAGACTGTTTCGAATATAAATGATAAATAAGAATTATAGTATAATAGATTAGAACTATTTTAGGGAAAATGGAGAGAATATTATTTTATATCTTTATTTATAGTTTTTGCATATGTATCAAAATTTTTAAAAAATAAAATAAAATAAATACTTCTATATCCGTCAGAAAAGATATTTTCCCTTAATAGTGCATCAGCTATCTTTTTAAATAACAAATTATATTTTTATTTATAATTTATAGTTCTATTAATTAAAAGAATTAATTTAATAAGAGGCTCCGAAATAAAAGCGGATCCAAAATTACTTGATAAAAAAAAACTTCCTAAATAAGAAAACAAAAACATTTTCCATAAGCAGCCGAACGATCAATAAAGCTTTTTTATCGTTCAATCCATTAATTAAGGAAATTATATATTTTCTTATTTATGTATGTCTTTATATGTTGTTCAATTAAAAGAAGTAAATAAGTCCAAATAACTCGAATAAAAAGAAGATACTGCCCAAATTAAGGGGGAAAAAACAGCATTTTCCATAAGCAGCCGAACCGAACGATACATATTTCTATTTTATTATTCATGAATTAATTAATTAAGGAAACTTAGAAAATTGGTACTTTGACGCACTTACGCAACCCCAGGAAAGAACCGTCTTCCGAACCTATATAGATCCCATCCATCCCTTCTCATCTCCCTTGCCTCTTTACCTTTTACCTTCTTACCTTCTTACCTCTGAAGAATCTAATCTAATCTGTGAAGAAAAGTACCAACGAGACTACAAGCAACCAAGGAAGGAAGAAATCGCCGTAACTCGTTTACACGGTGAGTCTCTCCTCTCCTGCTTTGGATTCGATTCAAAGAGACCCACTTTTTTTATTTTCGCCTAGACCAACAAAGGGATTTGGCCAGTCGAGTTGGTTTGGAAAATTTCCTAATAATAGGATAGATTTTGCAAAATTAACCTTGGTATTCTATTATTGGCAGAAATAATGGGTTATTGACTGCCAATTTGATATGATCGATGCAATAACAAAATAGAATAGCTAGTCTCATGGTTACTCCCTTGGTTCCTCTCTGACATGAGCTAACAGTAGATAGATAGAAACTAGATTTTGATTTTTCGACTTCCAATTCTTTGTAGGAACACCGAGTAAATTACTTTAATCTGACTACTCAGCTTTGATCAACACAATCAACATGGTATGCTCTTTTGCAAATATGTTTATTAATTTCTTTTTTCTACAGACCTAGACATTCTCTACAAATACATTTATATATAATTATTGCATATGTCTGTAGTATTACGACGGATATGGATACCATAACACTGGTTTTGAGCAGACGTACCGTTGCTACCCGTCCTCCTTTATTGACAAGGTTAGCTAATTACCTGTCACCTAGATTTTGCATCTAACTGCATTTTGGATGTTAATTTTCATTTCATTGTTTGAATTTGACTGAGATGTTTTTTTTTTTGTTTTTCCTTTTTTCACTTTCCTCTTTTACAGCCACAGCTTGAAGCTGGAGATAAAAGTATATAATCTCACTTTTTTCTATCTTTTTTCTTCCATAATTTATTATATGTGTTACTAGATTAGAGAAACATACTTATGTTTGTTAACTTTCAGTTATCATGCCGCCATCGGCTCTTGACCGTCTCGGTATGATGCTATTATTAACTCTTGGATACTTTCATTCAGATATGTCATATTAGTCGATAGTTTCAGAATTATGATTTTGTGTTTGTAATTATAGCGCATCTTAATGTTGAATACCCCATGGTTTTCGAGCTGCGCAACGTTGCAACCTCTAGAACTTCACATTGCGGGGTTCTGGAATTCACGGCTGAGGAAGGCATGATCTACATGCCCTACTGGGTATGTTTGTTATAAGATCCTCAACACACATTTTTTCACTGTCACTTACAGTACAAGAAATTGAGTTAATTATATATTCTTTATCTTTGCTCTCACCTTTGGTTTTGCAGATGATGCAAAACTTACTACTGCAAGAAGGAGATATAATCATGGTGAAGAATGTAACTTTGCCTAAGGGCACATATGTCAAGCTCCAGCCTCACACCACTGATTTTCTAGACATTTCTAATCCAAAAGCAATGTTAGTACCCTCACTATTCATGATTTGAAGTTGATTATAACGTAGAAATTAATTCTTTATTTGTGTGTGTTTTTATGATTTGTATTTTTAAAAGTTTCTTGCAATATTCTGTTAATTTACAAGTTTATTAGGACAGAATGGATATTGAAATTTCCTCCAAAGTAATTGTGGTGTATAATTTACTTCTGGAATACTAATTTCCCCTATCGCTAATTGCATTTTAGATTGGAGAAGACGTTGAGAAGCTTTTCATGTTTAACCACCGGTGATAGTATCATGGTGGCATATAATAGCAGGCAGTATTATATAGACATCGTGGAAGCAAAGCCTTCTTCTGCGATCAGCATTATAGAGACAGACTGTGAGGTTGATTTTGCTCCTCCACTCGACTACAAGGAGCCTCAGCCTACCAAGCCTGCTGATCCGGTAGGGCCTCCAGGTATGGTATCATGATGAACTTATGGCTAGGTTTGCAAAATTTCTACTTTTATGTGTACTCAATGTGTGTTTCCAACTGATGCTCATCATTTTTAAGATTTGCAACAAAGGATCATGCATTATAATGGTGTAATTGTAAGGTATATTATTTGCAACTTTACCCTATATCAGTCAGTAAACCCTAAGCGTTAAGCCGAAACTGTTGGGATTAAAATTTGATAAATTAATGATGATATGATTTGATTTACCATGAAGTGATCTGGAAACATAGTCCCTTTTCATAACCTTAGTGTTACTAATAGGTTCTTATTTGCATAGTCATCTTAATTTGAACATTTTTTCAATTTCTAAATGTTTATTGGCAAATGTTGAGGAGCATTGGAGGCAATTTACAATTTCCTGTTGTAGTTGTTTGTCTGATAAATTTCATAATTTCAGCACAAAATGTACCAGAAGAGAAGCCAAAATTCTCAGCCTTTACGGGTACTGGGAGGCGTTTAGATGGTCGGCCAGCCAAGCAACATGAAAGTGTGCCAATGGCTGTTCCTTCAACTGTGAATCAGCTGGAAAAGTCTGCAACAGATAATAAACCTGGTAGTGAAGCCAGCACCTCTTCCAGTAAGACTGGTCGACCAGGGGGGAAGCTTGTTTTCGGTTCAAACTCAAGTCGTGCTTCTAAAGAGACTGAAAAGGTATGCATATTGTTATATTTTGTTTTTTCAATAACTTTCTTAATCCATCTTCTGAATTTTAGGGTGATTAGTATACAGTATATTTTGATGCACGTTGGTTACCATTATATTGTGCATAAAAAATAAATACTTACATATTAGATGTAAATACTTCAATAATGTCTGTGGATTTTAATGCATCTATTTTGTAGCCTTTTGTTCTGCCATTTCTTACCTAATTAGTTCTTTCATAAGCGGCTTCACAATTGTTTCCAAAATTATTTTTATCATCACATTGAGAGATCATTTGCTTGCTTCTCTTTTGAGAATGACTACTGTTGGGACTAAACATCACACAATACCGATTTCATTGTAGGAAGCACCGAAAGAAGCAAAGCAAGAGCCCCCAAAGAAGGAAGAGCCTAAATTTGAAGCATTCACTGGAAAGAAGTACTCACTGAAAGGCTGATTTGTCAAAGACACTGTGACCTAATTTGTTAGCTGAGGACTTCTACTTCATAGTAGAACATGTTTTATTTTTTTGTACATTACACCTTGAATTCAATATTTATGCTGAAATTATTGGGGTTCTTTTGTAAAATTTAAAACTGCACAGGGTGTCATGATCATGAAAATTAAAATCCTCCCACTGACACGATATATGGACCTCCACGGCTCCAACCCCCGCGCCTTACCCTTTTCCCAAAACCAAGGCTGTACTATACTAGAACAGGCCATTTTTTTTTTTTTTTTGGTAGAAAAACGATGTATATCTGAGGAGCGGAGACAGCAAATTTAAATATTAATATAATTAATATGTTTATTTTGTGATAGCAAATTGACTTGATTGAAATAAATAAAAAATCCTATAACTTGGGAGGGATATACTTAAGTTTAGTAATCTACCCGTGATAAGAAAGTTAAGTTACCCTTAATAAAATGCTGCTCAAGAAAACATAATCAGAATATTGAATATCTATATAAATAAATTTTAGTTTTCGGTCAATTGATAAACAGTGCAATTTAGAATTAGTTCGTTCTACAACACATATCTGATGATTATTGTGTGTTTAAATTTATTATATGATAACGCACTAGTTTATACAATACACCAGACAGCATAGTAGATGAAATTCTCAAATTGTATCTAATTGAAATTTTCCTATTAAATAGAAGTCTTAAAATTAAAATTGTGTGTACTACTGTGTTATTGGAGTTTGAAGTGATTAAGGCCTTGACTATCCAAATAATTATTAAACTCATTAGTCATAACTACTAATATACGTCTCATTAAATTAGGCCTACGTATCTGACATGAGGTAATGGCTCGCTGGAATGTGGGGCCGGTAGTTGAAAATCTCAGTAGAAGTTTTGGAGTTCAAACAATCAAAGTTCGGCTGTCCTGAAAGATTTGTGAATGAAAAGGACACATTTTTTAGTACATACGGACAAAAAACCATAAAAGGATGAAATATGGTGCGCACAACTAAATACGTTCCAAAATGTTTTTAATATTTGTATACATGAAATTTACGAGTACTAACGGTTTAATGACGAAACGCGTGATGATGCTCATGCTATGTTGCTGTAATCTATAGAAAATTTTATAAAAGGATATGTATTCTCAAACATGTAATATATGGAATTCAACAATAAAATTGTAAATTTCTTTGTAGTTGCATGGATTTATCTTGTGATGTTGGAGATAACTGAGTATAAATTAACTGTAAGCTTAATGCTGTATAAATTAGTGCAATTATTCATTATTTGAATTATTTTGATTCACTTAGGCCCTGATCACAATCCCTTTTTTTTAACGTAGGATTTCAATTCATTTCATTTCATTGGAAAATTCTTGATCACAATGAGTGGATTTGGTGTCATTTGGTTGGGATTCCCATGTAATTAGGTCTAACGAAATCCTATGAAATCTTATGAAATCAATTCAAATTAAATAAAATGAAATGAAATCCCGAGTAAAAATCATTGTGATCAGGGCCTTAAAGAAAATTAAGTTTGAACATTGTTGATTGTTAATTAAATTTATAAATAAGTATGTAGGCCTCAATAAGTTATGTTTGTGTAATTTAAAAAAAAAAATCTCATTTAAAATTTTAGAGGAAGTGTTTTTTAGCAGCAGTATGACAGCAAAATTTAAATTTCTTTTTATGCTCTTACAGAAAAATAAATTGTTTAAGGGTATTTTGATTAAAAAAAAATGTTTGAATTTGACAAGATAGCTAATTACCTCTCACCTAGATTTTGAATCCAACTGCATTTTGGTTGTTAATTTTCATTTCATTGTTTGAATTTAACTGATATGGTACTTTTTTTTTTTCACTTTCCTCTTTTACAGCCACAGCTTAAAGCTGGAGACAAAAGTATATAATCTCACTTTTTATCTATTTTTTGTTCCGTAATTTATTATATGCTTTACTAGGTTACAGATACTTACACATGTTTTAACTTTCAGTCATCATGGCGCCATCGGCTCTTGACCATCTCGGTATGATGCTATTATTATTGACTCGTGGATACTTTCATTCAGATGTCATATTAGTCAATAGTTTCAGAATCATGATTTTGTGTTTGTAAATGTAGCCCATCTTAACGTTGAATACCCAATGCTATTTGAACTGCGCAACGTCACAACCTCTAGAACTTCACATCGCGGGCTTCTAGAATTCAGTTCAGAGGAACGGTCGAACGGATGGTCTACAAGACTAGGGGTATGTCTGTTATAAGATCCTCGACACACACTTTTTCAATGCAAAACTTACTACTAGTCTAAGATATAATCATGGTGAAAAATGTGACTTTGCCAAAGGCCACAAATGTCAAGCTCCAGCCTCACACACTGATTTTCTATACATTTCTAATAAAAAAGCAATATTGGTACTCTCACTATTCATGATTTGAAGTTGATTATAATTATTGAATATTCTTTTAAATTTTTTCTGGAACTGTTGAATTAAAAATTATGTGAATTTACAAGTTGATTAGGACAAAATTGATATTGAAAATTCCTCCAAAGTATTTTGTGGTGTATACTTTACTTTCAGAATACTAATTTCTCCTGTTGCTAATTGCATTTTAGATTATAGAATACATTGAGAAGTTTCTCATGTTTGACGACTGGAGATAGCATAATGGTGGCATACAACAGTAAGCAGTACTACATTGGCATTGTGGAAACAAAACCTTCTACCGCGATTAGCATAATCGAGACTGACTGCGAGGTTAATTTTTTGCCTCCACTCGACTATAAAGAGCCTCCGCCTGTCAGGCCTGCCAATCCTAAAATTTTTTTTGTCTAAAAAAATGTTGTAGTTGCTTACTTCAACCATTGTCTCTGTGATATAGATTTTAATGTTAATATAATTAATATGTTAATTTTGTGATTGATTTGATCGAAATAAATTTAAAATTCTATAACTAGGGATATATTAAAATTTAGTAATGAACCCGTGATAAGAAATTTATATTACCTTTGATAGGAGAACCTAATAAAATGCAGCTCCCGAAAACATAATCAGAATATTGAATATCTATGTGACAAATTTTATTTTACCAATTAATAAACTACAGCATTTGAAGAATTAGAATTAGTTCGTTGTACAAACATATATAATGACTATTGTACGTTTGGATTAACTATATATGACAACTTCATACTCGCACTTGTTCATATAATACACCAGACTTAGCATAGCAGATGTAATTCTCATATGTGTATTTACAGCGCTTAAGATAATTCTTATTGAATTTTCTTCAATAGAAGTCTTAAAAATTGTGTGATTTCCTGTGTTATTGGGTTTGAAGTGATTAAGCCATCGATTATCCAAATGACTATTAAACTCATTAGTCATAACTACTGATAGTCTGATATACGTCTCATTAAATAAGGCCTACATATCTTGACATGAGGTAATGGCTTGCTAGAATGTAAGGCTCTAAGTTTTGGGAGTTCAAACAATCGAAGTTCGGCTATCCTGCAACATCTGTGAAAAGAATCGGACACATTTCTGAGTAGATACGTACAATAAACCATAAAATAATGAAATCACAACAACAAAATACGTTCCAAAATGATTTTAATGTTTGTACACATGAAATGTACGAGTACTAACGGCTTAATGACGAAACTCGTGATGATGCTCATGCTGTGTTGCTGGAATCTATAGAAATTTTATAAAAGGATATGTATTCTCAAAACATGTATTATATGGAATTCAACCCATCAAATTTGTATTTTTCGTTTTAGTTGCAGAGATTTATCTTGTGATGTTGGGGATAACCGAGTATAAATTAACTGTAAGCTTTAATGCTGTATAAATTAGTGCAATTATTCATCTTTTGAATTACTTTCATGCACTATAAAGAAAATTAAGTTTGAAGATTGTTGATTTTTAAACTTACAAATAAGTATGTTGTAGGCTCAATAACTTATGTTTGTGTAATGTAAACAAAATCTCATTTAAACTTCCAGAAGAAGTGTTTTTTAGCAGCAGCAAGATAACATAATTGTAAATGTCTTTTTATGATCTTACAGAAAAAAGAAATTGTTTAAGGATATTAGGATAATTTTATAAAAAAAAATTGAGCAACGAAGTTATCAGATCCTGATTATTGTATAAATTGTTGTAGTTGTTAATATAAAAACTCTAGAAATTGAGATTTTAATGTTTATGACGCAATCAGGTCTCCAGAGCCGGAGGTAAAAAAGCAGCTGCAACCCTTCAAATAAACAGGAAAAGGTTATTGCATAATTTGATTTGGCGTCCCATATTGCAGCATTTTTAATTTGTTTCAATCAAGTAATTTTTTTTTAATCTCAAAACTAACATAGTGATAATATTAACATCCAGATCAACCAAAATACATAACTTTGCATCAGAAAAGCATTGGTTCCAAATTGGCAGCATATATCCGCATCATTTGGTATTAATTTTTTTTCTTTTTTTTAGACAAATTAACATGGAACAAATATAAAGATTTGCCACTTGTAAGGATATTGGAATTCCACAAGTAATTTGAGAAGGGCTTAGTTTAGTAAACAACCCTTTGAAATTTATGATAATGAAGCACACAAATACAAAAGTATACATGGAGCTTATGTTCGGCTCTTATTGTACTTGGTATTTTCTCGTTAAGTATTTCCTGCAATCCTGCAGCACATGCAATGCACAATACTCACCCACAAACCGGAAGAGTACAAAAAACATGGTGAATGGAAATTATGAAACCAATATTGAATCTGAGATTGCTCCGTTTTTCTAGTACAACTTTAATGGGGGTGACATCTTGTCAGTGGGAGGATTTCAATTTCCATGACAACATCAGCAGATTTTACTTTTACAAAAGTACCCTCAAAACTTTCTCAGCATAAATGTTGAGTTCAAGGTGTAATATACAAAACATAAACCACATGTTCTACAAAAAGAGTAAAAGTCCTCACCAACAAATTAAATGAAAGTGTCTTTGCCGAATCAATCTTTAAGTGAGTACTTCCTTCCTGTGAAGGCTTCAAATTTAGGCTCTTCTTTCTTTGGGGCATCTTGCTTTGCTTCTTTAGTTGTTTCCTACAGTGAAATCAGTATGTGAGATGTTCTGTCTGAACAAAAGTCAATCTCAAGAAAGATATAAAAATTGATCTCTTATGTGATGACAGCAGTAACTCATTTTTTTTCACAGGCCCTGAATGAATAATTTAGAAATGCTTTTCAGAAGCAATTAAAATGATACCACTGCTCACCAAAACACACAAACCAAACTTTGTATTATCCTAATGAGCCTAAAAATTTTAAGAGCCAATAATATAATTATAAACAAACCTTTTGACTCTCTTTAGAAGCACGACTCGAGTTTGAACCAAAAACAAGCTTGCCCCCTGGTCGACCTGTCTTACTGGAAGAGGTGCTGGCTTCATAAGAGGAGCCAGTACCAGATTTACTAGTTGCAGACTTTTCCTGGTGATTCACAGGTGATGGTACTGCCACTGGCACACTTTCTTGTTGCTTGGCCGGTCGACCATCTAACCGTCTCCCTGCACCAGCAAAGGCCGAAAATTTTGGCTTCTCTTCAGGTAAATCTTCTTGTGCTGAAAACATTAAAATGAATCAGAGATAGTACTATAACGGGAGAATAGCAAATTGCCTCCACTGTTCTTCAAAAATTGCCAACAAAATTAAGTTGTATACCAAGTCTAATGAATTGAAAAATTTTAAATAGAAACACCGACAAAATTAAGATGGACTAGATGCAAATAAGAACCAATTGATAACACCGAGGTTATGGAAAGAGACTAAATTTTATGATTACTTCACAGTAAATTAAATCATATCATCATCATCATCAGTTTATTCAATTTGAAACCTGACAATTGAATTTTCTCAGAAAATACTCATTGCAGTTTGAGCTTAAAGCTTAAATCTTATTGATAAAGGGTACATTTGCATGTTCTACTAATATGCCTTTACCCTTTACCATTATAACAAGTAGAACATTATGCATACTTAGCTTATCAAGTACCATACCTGCAGGGCCCACAGGATTGGCAGGCTTGGCAGGTTGAGGCTCTTTGTAGTCAAGTGGAGGCGCAAAATCAACCTCACAATCTGTCTCAATTATGCTAACTGCAGAAGAAGGCTTTGTTTCAACTATGTCTATGTAATAATTCTTACTGTTGTATGCCACCATGATGCTATCTCCAGTGGTCAAACACGAGAAGCTCCTCAATGTCTTCTCCAATCTAAAACACATGTTGCAATAATATAAATTAGTGATATGAAAGTAAAATGATATACAACACAGACACTTGTGAGATGATCTATCCTTTCTTCAAAAGTTGTAAATTTGCTTAATATTGTCAAAAACCTTTTTTTTTTTTAAAAAAAAAAGCTTTATAGCGCATACAATTGAAAAAAATAATTAACTCTTGTGCTGGAAAAAAAAAATTAAACAGTGATTATAACCAAGTAGATATCATGAACAGTTAGAATACTAACATTGCTTTTGGATTAGAAATGTCTAAAAAATCAGTGGTATGAGGCTGAAGCTTGACATATGTGCCCTTTGGCAAAGTCACATTTTTCACCGTGATTATATCTCCTTCTTGTAGTAGTAAATTTTGCATCATCTACAAAACCAAAGGTCAGAGGAAAGATGATAAAGAAAAATGTTTTTTTTTTATTTTATTTTTCTTTTGAAAAAAGGTGGGAGCGCCACCCAGTTTCATTATGTAAATGAAACGGATAAAAAAAAAATGTGTTGAGGATCTTATAACAAGCATACCCAGTAGGGCATGTAAATCATCCCTTCTTCTGCAGTGAATTCTAGAACCCCACAATGTGAAGTTCTAGAGGTTGCGACATTGCGTAGCTCAAAAAGCATGGGGTATTCAACATTGAGATGGGCTGTAATTATGAACAAGAGAAACAGAATCATAATTCTGAATCTAATGATGATATAAAATATCTAAATGGAAGTATGCAAGAGTTAATAATAGTAGTTTACCAAGACGGTCGAGAGCTGATGGCGGCATAATAACTGAAAGTTACAGCAATAAGTTAGTACCTCTAACTAATAATGCATATGAATTCATGTAACAAAAAGATATAATGGCAAGTGAGATGGTGTACTTTTGTCTCCAGCTTCAAGTAGAGGCTATAAAAGAGAAAAAAAGAAAAAGAAAAAAATAGCATTTCAGTCAAAATATCAACATGAAATGAAAACTTTGAATCAGAAAGCAGTTTGAATCAAAATCTAGGCAAGAGGTAACCTTGTCAATGAAGGACGATGGGTAGCAACGATAGGTCTGCTCAAAAACATTGTTATGGTATCCATATCCTTCGTAATACTACATATGCAATATTATTATGAACAAAGTCGTTTGAAATGTTTATGCAGAGTACATATAGGGTTCTCTTGAAAAGAAGTTTATAAATACATCAGCACAACAGCATACCATTTTGATTGTTGATCAGAACTGAGCAGTCAGAAGTAAAATGCTCGCTCAGTGTTCCTACATAAAGACAATTTAAAAAAAAAAGAAATATAGAATCTATCAACTGTTAGCACTGGTCAGATGCCGAGCAAAGGGTGGCAGTCACTGTCAAGGGCCAAGGCAATACCGAGGAGCACTACTTGTTCCTATTTTATTCTAGTCCATTCATTCAATTGTTTGTGAAGTGCCTTACCAGTTACCTCACCTTACTTAAAATTATAATTTCAGGTCACTCGATCATAGCAAATTATTAGTAATAGTTGGTCCATTGTTGCTATGGACACCATGATTTGGAAAAATTGATCCGTTTATGGGGGCGATTTCCCAAAGCGTTTTGTTTTACCTTTTAGGCGAAAAATATGCTACTCTTTTAAATCAAATCAGGATCAGGAAGAGACTAACCGTGCAATGGAGTAACGTTTATTGATCCTTCCTTTCTTGTAGGTTTGATTGTAATTGATGATCGGAGAGGAGAGTTTTTTGTCTGGAGTATCCGGTGTGTGTGATGTAGTTGCCGATGCTTCGTTAATTTAAAGGTGGAAACAACTGGAGTTCTTTCCTTTCATTAGGAAGCACAGCACAACAAAGAAGATGGGTCGGTCCATCGGCTGACCCCATGGGCCATGCCTAACAAATAGACTGCTTTGCCAAATTGGGCCGCAATTTAGGGAGTGTTTGGATGTTATTTTTGGATTAGGATTACTATTTCGGATTATCGTTTTTCAGAATCAAGCAAAAATTTTTGAAAAATCTTACCTATTAGGAGGCATGCAAACGCAACGAAACAATTCATTTTCGTTAATAGTTTCATTTGTGATACGAAACAAAACTTAATTTGCATTAACTATTTCGTTTCAAAAGACGATCAAAACGATCGAAACAATCAATTTACCGACAATTAATTCTTATACATGTTTTTCTATTTCGTGTACATAACTGACATGTTTGATACTGCAATATTCCTATAGTTCATCAAAAATTTGCTCACAAGTACTTAAAAAAAAAATACATAAAACGATTAAACGAAAATAAACAAAACGAAAGAGGTTAGTTTCGTTTAACATATAAAATAAAAATAGTTTCATTAATCGTTCCGAAGGGACAGAACGAAATGATCAACGGTTGAAACAAGATTGTGTTTGCACTTTGCACTCTACGTATCTATTTAAGGAAAATTTATATTTTTGTCATCTAACCTATTTACGAAAAAATTTCATTTTTGTCCTCAAGTCTATTTTTTTATATTATATTAGCATTTCTCATCTAGCCTCACTTACTCTCTCCACAGCTCTCCGGAGGCCTCTTTCCTGTCTGATAAGAACCCCCTCCCCCAAAATGGTCGACCTTTCTGGGGGTGGGGAGGATAGGTAGTGGGCTAGGCAGTTATGCTATCAGTTATTTGTGTGTATATATTCTAATTATTCTAGTAAATAACACCAATTGTCCTAGATAATTACAATAATTGTTCTAATTTATGGCATCAATTGTCCTGTAGTGGTGTTAAGCAGTCACAGTGATTAGTCTATGTTAATGACAACAATTGTCCGAGTGGTGTAACACTGGAATAAATAAGTGATATATGATGATTTCTAGATGGAATAAAGGTGAGGAACTGATAAAAATATATCTTTTTTAGTATTGTGATGATAGCGATGATAAGAGTGTGTGATTATCCTTATCGTCTTATATAGATATGGTTAGCATACAGCCGCTATTCCGGTTTAATGATGCAGTACTCGTCGGCACTTATAATTATTGAATTTATTATTTAGTAAATTAGTTTTATAAACCTAATTAAATAATAAACCTTTTTTTAATATTTAATATATCATGGATACTTTTATATATATGCAGCCGTAAGCCCGCCCGTAACTTGTGTCGCGATGGATATGTCATCTGTATTTCGAGAAGACCCTAAAAATTTAGGCGGGTGGCGCCCCGCCAGACCGGCCCAATTTTAACTTTGCAAGGGGAAAATGAAATTAATGAAAACGCAGGAGATTCAATACTGATACTCTGTCAAATCGGAAGTCACAAAATATGTAGCGAGTCACTGATCTGAAGAAGAAGTAACAGCTAAATGAACCCACCATGCGACTCGCTGAGCAGATGAGAACTCAGAACCCTCCACGGGGTATTAGAACTCAACTAAAACCCTTTTGCATTTTTCGCGTGTTGCTTTTGTTGCTTTTGTTTATGGGAAAACAAAACCCAGAGCCGCTCCCTCCGGGAAAGTGAGAGTGGCACCCGGCACCTGTGTGTGTGATGAGTAATGAGACTATGAGAGCCCTAATCCGAGCTCTCCGCCTCTCCTCCTCCTCCTCTCTTCTCCGCCCGCCTCCTAACGCTGCCGCCTTAGAGAGGCTTCTCTTCTCTCCTCGCCCTCCCAGCTGTCTCTCTAAGGTTTGCCTCGTGCTTACTCCCCTTTTTCCTTCTTTCCTCCACCTTTTCTAGGAGGAAGGGTTTCTTCTCCACTTTTCTAACGATTTCTTCTCTTTTGTTTTGTTGGTACTCTAGGATGGGATAGTTGAACCGGCGTCTCCATTTTGGCTCAGATGTCACTATTTCTCTTCCTCAGGTACGCTGTCTGCACTGCTTGTAGCATCAATTAGGGACAGGAGACTGGAGACTAAAGTTGTTTTTGTGGTTTCCAGATTGAATTTGTACAATTTTAACCATTTTGGTGATTCTTCTCACTACATTGAAACAAACAAAAACAACTCACCTATGCGGTACACGAGCTTGTAACTGTAGATACCTCTTCTTAGTGGGTTTTTCACATGAGCCCTTTTATTTTTCAGTTGATGCACAGCTAGAATATGAAAAGGATTACCTTTTGGGTGATGATGAAGCCATAAAAAAGGATTCATCTCTCAACTTCGCACTTTCTCAGCTTGCTTGTGATTTCGATAGAGAATCAAATCTGACTTTGAACAAATTTTTTTGCACAAGATACACTTCAGTCGTCTCTACGGGTTCTCTTAAACTTGACCAAGCTCTTGGCATTGGTGGATTGCCAAAGGTACTTCTGCCATAATATAAATCTTCTTAAAGCAAAAGTGCATGTCTTTCTGGAAATTGCTTATTGGGAGATTTTCCAGGTTTCTTATAACTTGCCATTCAAAAACAACTGAAAAGTAGAAGAAGTTGAATAAAATTTAGACGAGTAGAAATTACAGTAAAGGGTGAACAAAGAGAGCAAATAATTAGATACAAAGATTTGGGAGGGTATGCTCGGCTCATAGCAGAAACAGGAACATCTTTTGGTGCTTTCTATGTGAAACTAATTGGGTTGGAAAGATTCAAATTGTATGTACTACAGTAATTTGGATTCTTCCGTAGAAACTATCTTACAAAGCTCAGCTCCAGTTCCGTACCTTATTAAGATGCTCTCAACTTGCTTTTTCCTTTTTTTTTTTTGTTTATGCAGGGGAGAATGGTCGAAATTTTTGGGAAAGAGGCTTGTGGGAAAACTACTCTTGCTCTTCACATAATAAGAGAAGCCCAGAAGGCAGGAGGTATGTATTTGTTAGGTACACAAGATGAATCAAAAGAAGAAAAATGACATAATTTGTATTATTGTTCTTTTATTTATATAGTCCTGATTGAACTACTTGACAGCCAGTTGATATAGCCTGAAGCCCAACAATTTTTTTTGTTTTTGTGTTATTTGAGCTCCGAATATACAAAACTAGAACTAATATTACCTGGGGGGAAATATGCAGTGTTTGACATAAGTTACTCTCCTAACCTAAAATTGGTTATTCTGTTAGTTCCAAGTATATGATAATTCAATTGACATCTTCGAAGGCAGTTGAAATATTGGTTTTCATTTTGCATGAATTAGTATTTTGACACTTGCCACCTGTCCCCTGACCCTTTTTTTCATTTTATTCGATAGGATGTTGTGCATATATAGACGTGGAGAATGCATTCAACCCTTATGTAGCTGAAGATATAGGTGTAGATACTGAGAAGCTTCTCATTACCCATCCGGTTTCTGCTGAAAATTCATTAAGCATAGTTAATACTTTGATTAACACAGAGTCAGTTGATGTGATAGTTGTTGACAGTGTAAGCTCGATCATCCATTTCTCCATTTATAGCTGACCTTCCTGTACTATATTATTTATCTATTTTGAGTTCCTTCTGTTGTGCTTTTATAATTTTGGGCACAAACTAAATATCAAATATAAGGAGACATCTAAATTACATAAAATAAGTCTACTAAAATTTGTTGGGACGAATACTGAATAAAAACTTAAAATTGATTAGCTGATTAATTAAATAGCTTGACAAAGGAAGCATTTAAATTTAAGTCTCCTTTTTACTGCATTGAGTTGCCTCAGATTTATTCAAAATGAACTTATTATTATTCTTTTTTTCTCTGCAACTTTTGTTTATTGCAAAAATAGGTAGCAGCACTTATACCGGAAGCAGAGATTCATAGTACATTAGGCACTAAGTTAGAGGAAACACAATCTTTGCTTATGACAAAGGCTCTCCGCAAAATACAAGATTCGCTTGGCCGCTCTCAATGTATTGTCATTTTTGTTAATCAGGTAACCATAAACATTATTTCTGCCCCATTAAATTATATACGAATCAAAGCCTACTTTGCTTTCATTACTACCAAATTCAACAGTTACCAGCATCCCATAAGTTCAGTAACACTTGTTTGTGCTTTCCTCATTGATTTTTTTAGCAGACCCTACTGTCAATAATCTTTCCGTTATTTAAAGTTACAATTGAGCAGAAAACCATGCCAAGATGATTTCGTTGAGAAGTTGAAATTGCACAATTTTATTAGGCAACTTACTGGAGTTAAACGAAAACTTTGTGCCATTACTTATGTAACATGATTAGTGATTTGAGTAGTATTTGCAAATTACCCTGAAAAGTTTGATGCTAGCTTCAGTATAATTTCATAAGAGCTGCATGTTATTGTATGTATGGTTTACTTTGGGCAATTACAGATGTTACTTTTTAAGGCAGCCATTCTAAAACAAATTGATGATTTGAACAAAATGACATAAGCAGGAGTTATTATCTTGGTTATGCAGGTCAGAGAAAAACCTAAAGCACACCTGTCTGCAGAGGAGGTAACCTGTGGTGGAAATGCACTAAAATTCTATTCAGCTGTTCGTTTGAGAATATCTAGAAGGGGTTTAATACAAACTAATGATAAGGTACTTTGAAAAAATAAAAAAAACAACTTAATTGAATGTGCTACAATGCTATTGCAGAAAGGAACAAACCATCTGTGTTTTTATGCACTGAGGAAATGGTAACAAACCATATTTAGCTTTGGTCAAACTTATAACAGAACCAAGTTGGTCCTTGAACTTACCATTTGCACCAATTTAGACCTTGAACATTTAGAAAAATAATCAATTTAGTTAGTCATTCCGTAGGTACCTTTACCCTTTTTGACAGTTATAAGGACTAAGTTGGTGTAACTAAAAAGTTGAAGGACCAAAAACTGAATTTTCCCAATAAAAAAATAGTGAATTGTGCACTGTTGTTACTTGTTACTGTGTTGGTAATATTCCACTCTATTGTTGATTCATGATATTGTTCTGGAACTTTAGATTACTGGAATCAACATAACTGTACAAGTGATAAAGAATAAGCTATCCCCCGCCATGAGGAAAGCTGAGCTTGAGATTGGATTTGGTACTGGAATCCACCGTGAGGCCGAGCTACTGGAGATGGCTAGTGCATATGGAATCATACTGAGAGAAGAAAATGGGGGCAGCAGTTCTTACTGGATAAATGGAGAACATTTAAAAGATAAGTATGAGGCCGAGGCCTACTTGGCTCGAAACAGTGCCATTTATGATGACCTTGTATCTACCTTAAGGAGGCAATTATTTCAGAAGGCAACATGAAATTCTTTATTTCACCCCTTTGAAACCAAAATTAGAGAAACTTAAAATGAACCAAAAACGATCTTGTTATCGTCAGAGAAGAGATGGCGAATAAATGAACTGTGCTTTCAACTTAAAGTTGCTGCACGGAGCGCGACGTGATGAGTATTACAAAAGAATTGATTGTTATGCTGTGGAATAAACATTTCGTTTTAGCTTAGGTTGAGTTCTGGAAATGCGTGCATGTGTGTGTGTGTGTTTTTTTTTCATCGGTTGTATTATGTAATTTATGAGACCATTCTTTTATATTTATTTGTTCTCAGTTCTATTAATTTATTTTTCCAAGTGTTGGCTAGTGATATCGTGTACTGAAGTCTGGTATTCTGTGTTTCACCATTTGATTTATATGCATCGAACTTTTTTATGTATATTTTTTTTTTTATTATTCGTATGGCCTTCACACAAATTTCATGGACAGTTGGACACCTTACATAAATGAACAAGCATCCAAATTATTCTTAATAATAAAATTTTAAATCCTTTGCTCTTCAAATATTTCTCGGTTCTCAAACGTTTACTTTCTGCGTAGCAGTAAGGTCATATTTGGTACTTCTTTACTTTCTCTGCGTAGCACCATGAGGTCAACTGGTCAAGCCTATATCCTATTGGAAATTTTTTTTCTTTTTTCTTTATTGACTTCACGATCAACTATCCATGAAGTGCCGTGCTGCATGTCTAAAGTTTACACGCAAAATAAACCCATTATTTTAGAGTCTATCCCTCCTCTGACTACTGACTTGCAACTACATACGAACAGTATTAAAAATTATCTTGAATTACATCCATACTAATTTTTTCTTTTCAACGTCTCTTCAATTTACCTTGATATGCTGTTATCTGATTTCAATACATAAATTTAACACTTATTTATTTTACACAAGTGTTAATATTTTGATATATTATTGTAAATTGTGTCCATATTACAACGAAAATTTTAAATAAGGAACTTGTCACTATGGCTGCTTTCTTTCTATGCTTGGAATTCCACCAATGCGACGCGGTGGATGTTAATTTTATACCACAACAAAAGTGGTACCAATACCCAACAGGCATGCAAGTAGCATTACAAACCGACTTAGAAGGGTTAGAATGGTAGGTGTGGGACTTTTGCACGATGAGTCATATCAGCTATATGCACGATATCGTTTTCATTTTTTATTTTTAACTAATATATGATCATAATGTCAAATTTTTCGTAAATTTCTATTTGATTAACTTCTATATGAAAATTGAGTTTGAATTCCCATCTTATCTTCAAAAAAAAAAAAATATTCTATGAAAATTAAGTTTAACAAACTTTTGAATTAGACAAATACTTATTGGCATATATCTACTATTACTTCAAAATTTGCACACTTTTTTTATCCCGATGGCTTGATAGAGGCTGACAAGTAAGACATGAGCACTTCGCTGACAGCTTCTGTCAACCGTCTAAAAAAAAAAAAAAAAAAGTAAAACATGACCACAACTTAATTTGGTTGATCTTGGACGCTAAGAAGTGGTTGACACTGCTATAACTGGTGAGTCATTTTCTATGATCCTTGTCATGACTTAATTAGTCTACATGATTGGTGGCTTGACAGGCGGGAATTTAGTTTATTAACTACTAAATTTACCAAAACTGCTAAGAATGTTTTTATTTGGTATTTTGATAATATTATCTTAGGCATTTAAAAAAAGACTAACTCGCTTCATTCAGATTATCACGTAATACAATTACACCGATTCATAAAACAAAGAATCGACCTTTGAATGATAATGTATTACTTTTATTTCTTAAGTATCAACTCTTAATAATTAGTCATGTATTGACTTATTATGAAATTTTATTGAAATGTCAACAATCTTATACAAATGCAAGTTCAATATTATTCTTTTTTTTTTTCTGAACAAAGACTTTAGACCAAAATTACTTAATTGAAGTACAGGATCTCTTTTTTCTTTTTTCATGTTATATGAATATCTAATCTAGTATGGATATGAAATCAAATGGATAAATGATGAAACATATTAATTATCTGAGCATTAAAACATAACAATGGAATTGGGAGAAAAATACCTTTAAAAATGATTCATTATTATTTTGAACTTGATTTTTTTTTTGAAAAAAGATGGGAGTGCCACCCAGTTTCATTTTTAAAATGAAACAGAATTACAACTTCCTAAAAAGCAACTAGAATCTCTACTGGTACCACTGTACCAGTTCAAAAGAAACTCATTAATATTCTATTTAATAAGCACCGAATTACATCAATTTGATGATGAGTGTTAAAACGTAACCATACTGAAGAGATCCACCTGCCTTGTTGGATATCTAGCGCTTGATTCATTCCACGATTGAAAACAAGTGAACTACAATGAATTGCAAACAAATGCTAAGACCATTTTTTTTTCTTTATTTTTTTCATAGTCTTGTGTTAGGGCTTATGAAACGATGCAATGTCAAATAGTTAAGGACCCTCCAATAACGTGAATATACAAAAATATGATAATACGAATGGATTTTAAATTATGCCAATTGAAACAACGCAAAGAGAGACTTGGTCAAACTCTACCCGATAGGCTTTCGTCTATATAAGAGGTTTGCATGGAGTTGCATTTCATAAATTGCAAGATCCAATTGTATGTTCTTTTCTCCACGATATGAGTATGGCTAGAGAAAATGCTTTCTCCTTCGTTGCACTTGCATTATGTATTCTCCTCGCAGCTAATCCCACAAGTATATCTTTCTCGCTCTTTGAGAACTTGGCAAGGCTGCCAAGGGACTCTCTCTCTCTCTATCTCTCCAGACAAGTTCATTGATTCATAAAACCAAACAGCCATGCATATAGTAAAATGGCAAATAAAGAAGAATATCAATTTTCATGACCACCATACAAAACATCACACATTAAAGGAAAAAAAATATAAACAAAAGCGTTTTCTCACAAAATCTTGATTTTTTTATATTTCAATTGGATATATATGCAGACTGTCTTTTCTCCTTTCAGGAAATATCTAAATCAAGATCACTGAGCTAATATGATAATTAAAATAACCTTATAAATTGATATATATATATATATAAAAAATTGATACGACTTTTACTAATTAGGAAAAAAATATGTAAAGGCAATGCTTTTTTCTTATAGGTGTGGAATCAATCGGCGTTTGTTATGGGATGCTTGGTAACGACCTCCCTTCACGCAGTGATGTGGTAAAGCTCTACCAATCGAAAGGCATACGTGCAATGAGGTTATACGCCCCTGACCGCGACACCTTTAATGCTCTCAAAGGCACTGGCATCGAGCTCATATTGGATGTACCAAATGACGTGCTCCCATCACTTGCAAACGATGCTTCTGCGGCTACCAACTGGGTCCGGAACAACATTTTGGCTTATGATGGAGTTTCCTTCAAGTATTGTTTATATACTATTTTCTTACCTTGATAAATTTTCCAGCATCCCTAGCAAAATCAACATATTGATCGACAAAAAATTGCACCGTGGCCATTTAGATATAGGCTGTTTACATTAGATTCCGTTAACAACTACAGATTGGTTTAATCTAAACTTAAACCCATTGCTTAGGAAAGTATTCTATTCTTTGGTGCTGTTTGGATGTGTTAGGAATAAGGAAGGAAGAACTATTCCGGGCGTAAATTTGTGATTTCGGGAAGAGTGGGAAGAAACTATCCCGGGAATAAGAAATGTTGTTTGGATTGTAAGTTGGGAATAACGTTATTGAGAAGAGTGTTATTTGAGTTAAAAAGTAAAAGATGAGTGTTATTGGGAAGAGTATTATGTAGGGAATTGTTATTCCTAGGAATAAGAAATGTTGTTTGGATGAATTTTTTTGTTAGGAATAAGAATTTATGTCGGAAAGAAGCTATTTCTAGCTATTCCTATAGCCATCCAAACGGAGCCTTTGAACTTATATAGAATAACTAATTTGTTGCTTGTTTGAAACAATTATAATTAATTAGATGCTGACTAAACAATTATATATGTTACTGTGCATGCCAATGCAGCTACATATATTTTTCATCTACTTAACATTATAAATTAGAAAGGAACATGCGGTGCACTGCTGTTCTTAAGCTGAAAAATATATCAGTTTTACCTTAACTTCGAATCTCCCATTTTATTTTTGCAGTTCAACTTATGCATTTTTATAAAGACCAATCATCTACTGAATAATATAGGTACATTGCTGTCGGTAATGAACTTATGGGTAACGATGCCAATAACATTCTCGGGGCAATGAGCAAAATCTGGGATGCAATTTGCTCAGCAGGTCGTTGCGGTCAAATCAAGGTCTCAACAGCAGTGAGATTCGACGTACTTGCAAACACCTACCCTCCGTCAAATACAGTATTCGGAGCTTCACACATGGGCCCCATAGTTAATTTCCTGAAAAATACAGGAAACCCTCTTCTTGTAAATGTTTACCCCTATTTTAGTTATGCCGGAAACCAAGGCCAAATCCGGCTTGATTATGCATTGTTTACAGCATCTGGCACTGTGGTTACTGATGGCCAATACCAATATAACAATCTCTTTGATGCGATGGTTGATTCGGTTTACTATGCCTTGGAGAAGGCTGGTGGCTCTAGTGTTGGGGTTGTCGTGTCAGAAAGCGGGTGGCCATCAGCTGGTGGGGCTGCAACAACAGTGGATAATGCACGGACATACAACCAGAATTTGATTAACCATGTCCGTAACGGCACACCAAAGAGGCGCGGAAATTTGGAAACCTACATTTTTGCAATGTTCAATGAGAATCAAAAGACAGGTGATGAGACTGAGCGGCATTTCGGGTTGTTTTACCCAAATCAGTCACCTGTTTATTCCATAAACTTTAATTAGCTAAAGAAGAAAGAGTATAATATTGTTTGATGGAATAAGAAGCTGCTAGTGAATGTGAGCAGTTGTGTTGTTCTGTCATGTAATACAATTATTTGCTTTTGCTGCATGCTGAAATTGTGATGTATTGTTTCGTATAATCAATAAATCTGCTTATGTGTGTTGGATATTTATAATACTCATTCCTGTTATAATTAATAATTAAGTGTTCCTATACTTCTTTTAAGAAACAATTAATGTGGAGGAAATTAATTTCTTGTGGATCAATAATACTTTGTAGAAAAACTGACAATTTCATTATTTTACACATCAATATAGCAATTTACTGTGATTTTGTCTGTTGTATTTTGCTCAACCTACAGCAAGATGCACGGGGCCCTCTCTATGAAACAATTAAGGGGCCACCACCTAAGATGGACCTCAAGTCTATTTAAGCGAATTCTAATTAAGCCCATATTAGACATTACCAAGTGTAGATGTATTTACGTAACCTAGAAAGGACTGAGAACATCTTGTATCCAGACAGGTAGATCCAGCATCTCACATCCGTAGTACGTTTCAAGTTAACTGGTAGACATACCAGTAAAAGCACAGTTAATCTACAAATTTTACATGGACTTTACAAGATTACAAAATATCAAACTAATACCAAAAGTATAACACTGATTCCATGCAAATTGATTTTCCATTGGAATTATAATTTCGATTGTTCGTCCAGTTTGTCATGACTAATCGAGTGTTTACTAGAACTTAATTAATCACAAAAAAAAAACATCACAATTTACAACATGAATTTGGATAGATAACATGTTTAATCATGATCTGTTTAATAGTCGAAGCACAAAGTTTAAAATTTATATTTACATGAACTTTATGTCGGGTGCCACGATCCTATATATATTAAATGTGATGGCTAGTGTATCAATTTATCATATCTACTCATTTAACTCTGTAATTGATTTCTATATATATAAATTAGGTCCAATGTGCTATTATTACATTACAAACATAAATACTGCTCGTCTATTTGTGGGGACATAATGTGCTAGAACTTGCTATTAAATGGCCGATGACTGTATATATTTTATATATTTAAAATTTAAAATATAACAGATTCGGGTTTGATACTTAACACAGATTTGCTTGTAAATACTTTGTTTTAATCTTATTTTTATTTCTATAATGAAAAACAGGTAGGCCGATGACTGTACTATTAATAAAACATGCCCTATTACGCGTGTTTTTTTTTAAAAAAAAAAAAAAAAATCCTTGTTAGATCAAGGATTGTGAGAGCACTATGCAAAATCATACTTCTTTTAATAATAAAAAAATCATAATTTAGTGTGATAATTCTTCCGTAGAAAAAGAAATGAAATGTTAGCTTTACCTTTCATGCATTGTATTTTTAGTCATTGCAATGGACCTAATAGTAGAAATGCTTTCTTCAACATCATTTAATGCGCCCCACCATTTTCCAAGATAAAATAAAATACCCGTAACAAGTTTTCCAATTCTGTTGAGTTTTTCTTGTTTGAAGGTGGCTTTGTTAGGCGCTTTTTGCTAGCAAAATAAGAAAAACTCAACAGAATTGAAAGAATTGTTACGTACGCATATAGGAACAGGAATTGACCTAGCTTGTGCATATATGTAGAAGTTCCTTTAACACATATATATTTGACTATATTTAAGGAATTCTTGCTTCGGTGCGTATAAAAGTCGTCATGTTGATCCAATTACCATGCGTTCATCAAACCGAGATAGACGGAGCAGAATGGTAGTTGGCTAAGTATTAGATCGATCCTATCTGATGTCTTGTCAGACCCAATGTACTCCAGAAAGGGAATGTTTTGAATTGAAATTACATCAATATCACTCTAAATTTTGAAATTTGGAAAACACAATTCCAAAGTTTTATTTTCGAAAATTACCATCCCAAATCCAATTAAGTTAGAAATTTACCAACTATACATCCATTTTATAGTCAATTTTTCATATTAACAAAAATATCCCTCTCTTCTCAACTTTTATATTTTTCTCTAAGTGAAAGTTTTGAATTTTTAAATTTCAAATTTGAAAAATATTGATTTTGTTTTTAATTTTCAATCAAGAAAATTGAAATTTCAAATTTGAAAAATATAATTTTCGAACTATTATATATTTAAAATTTTTAAATTAAAAAAGTAAAAAATTTCCATGGTATAAGTGAAAATATTTTGAAATTTGAGAAGGAACAAGTATTTTAGTTAATAACAAAAAAAATCCGATATGGAGATGAGTGTATAAGTGATGAATTTTTAAAATAATTGTATATGGAGTGATATTTTTTAATTTAAAGTTTTTTTTAGACAACTTAATTTTAAAGTTTTGAGATGATATGGATCTAGCTAAGTGTTTCTTTTTGTTTTCCCAAAGTGAAGTACGCAAGAAGAACCTTAGTAAACTGCTTTAGTACAAGTCATAAATATGATTTCATGCATGAGGTATGGTTTATATATGTACTTCTTCCATGTGATCTTAAATATTAATTCAAACATGAATCCCGCAATAATGTGCATACTTCATCATACATACACACTAGAACAGCAGGCAAAATGCGCAATCTTTAATTTGGCACAATTTTATATTTATAGTTTTATACAACAACTTTCTTCATCATAGCCAATCAAATTTATCATGAATGATATCACTGTAAGCTAACAAATTTTGCTTAGAATATCCATGAGGTACAGAGACAATTAGTTTATCAATTGGTGGGGGAATGTGTATATAATTGGACTTTGTTGACTTCAAGTCAAGCTTCAATTTTCTTAAAAATGTTTTTATAATTGCATTGAAAATTTTTAGTACAACTCCTTAATTACCTGGACATCTATATAAGGAGGTTATATAGCACTGGCCTCAACCATGACAAGGTGCAATATAATTTCTATTTAAGATTTTGAGAAAACAGCATAAGAGTGTTAGCTAGTTAGCTTGTTGCTCATCTCTTCTCCAATGGCACAGAGAGATGCTCTTCCCATTGCTACAGTGCTTGCATTGCTCATAATTGGTGTTCTTTCTACCATCCCCACAAGTATCTCACACCCTCTCGCTCTCTCACAGAAAATTACATAAACTGGCTGAGGAACCCTTATCTTAATTCATTACTTTGCTGCTGTAGGAGTTTGAGAGTCCATATATATATATATCTTTGTTGTTGCATACTTGAATGTAATAAATTAAGGATTTGAACTTTCTAACCACAATGAAATGGAGTAAGATTGTCGAATAATGAAAGTTTGAAGTTTGAACACATATCCATGATAGCATTCATAACATCTTCATTTACATTTTATGAATCCTTTTGAATCTCAAGAATTCAACTTAATATATCCTTTAATTGCATAATTATCACAGTCCGTCTGCCACTAATGCATATATATGTATATAATATATGTATATATATTAGAAACCCTGACATGTAAATTTATTTGTCCCTTTCCAGGCGTGCGTTCGATAGGTGTATGTTACGGGATGAACGGTAACAACCTTCCATCAAAAGCTGATGTAGTCAAGCTCTACCAATCCAAGGGCATCACCGCCATGCGTATATATGGCCCTGACAGTGCCACTTTGGCTGCACTCAAAGGCACCAACATCAAACTTATCATGGATGTGGGTAACTCTAACCTTGGATCCCTTGCTTCCAGTTCTTCTGCTGCTGCCTCATGGGTGAAGGACAACGTCCAAGCCTATTACCCCGGCGTCTCTATCAAGTCGGTACCATTATTCTGGCATGGCCTGCTATCCATAATATATTTATTGATGATTATCAGTATTGCTTACTCAACACTTACTGCATATGCATACAAAACTCAAATCAACAAATTTCTTTCCTTCAACAGATACATTGCAGTAGGCAATGAGGTAACTGGTAGTGACACTTCAAAAATCCTTCCAGCAATGAAAAACATCTACAGTGCTCTCTCCTCGGCAGGCCTCCAAAATTCAATTAAGGTCTCAACAGCAGTCTCCACTGCAGTGATCGGTACATCATACCCTCCTTCAAAGGGTGCTTTCTCTTCGGATGCCTCCTCATACATGACCCCCATAGTACAGTATCTTTCACAAATAGGTGCACCGCTTTTGGCAAATGTATACCCCTACTTCAGTTATGTTGGTAACAAAGGATCCATCAGCCTTGACTATGCATTATTCACTTCCTCCGGCACCGTGGTGACTGATGGATCGAATAAGTACCAGAACTTATTTGATGCAATGGTGGATGCACTTTACTCGGCAATGGAGAAGGTTGGCGGGTCAAATGTCGGCATTGTTATATCAGAGAGTGGTTGGCCATCGGCTGGTGGTGACTCAGCAACCGTGAGCAATGCACAGAAATACAACCAGAATTTAATTAATCATGTCGGGAAGGGGACCCCTAAGAAATCGACGGCTTTGGAAACTTACATCTTTGCCATGTTTAATGAAAATCAGAAGTCAGCTGGTATAGAGCAGAATTGGGGCTTGTTCTATCCTAACAAACAGCCCGTGTACTCCATTATTTTCAAGTGAGTGAATTTTGTATCGCCAAGTGAAATAGAATAAGCATGCATGTTATCATGATGCAGTGTATGCAACTTTATGTTAATGTTTCAATAAATGCTTCATGCTTAAGCACTTAAGCTCCTGTTGAATAAGCTGATATATAATTAATACTTTAATTATAAGGATTGCTTTAGTTACCAGCAGTTTTGCGTTATGTATTTTTCGGGAATGATAAGCGTCATCCAGCGAAAAATCATCCGCGCCATCCAACTCTCCCCTCTCCTCCATCTTTCATTTTTTTCCGCACGCCTGGGTGAGCGCCTCTCCCTCCCTCACGCGTCCTTCCGCCCTCATGCGCCCTTCCTCTCTTCCGCTCCTTTCGTCCTTCCTTCCATCCTGGCGATCTATTTTTTCTTCCTCCCTCACGCTCCCTTCCATCCTTCCCTCTTCCCTGACGATCTATTTTCCCTTCTTCTCCCTCACACTTTATCATATGTTTTTAAAATGAACATATATAACAATAAATTGAACATATACAAAGATAATATGAACATAGTGTATATATAGAACAAAAATTGGTTAAATAAAGAAACAAAATGAACAGATATTCTCAATAAACTGAACAGATATAACAAATAATTGAACAAATATAACAAACAACGTGAATCCAGACAAAAGATAAAAGTGAAAGTAAATACATCAACAAAGTGAAAAAATAACACCAATAAATTGAACAGAAATGAAAAATAAATTGAACAGATACAACAAAAAACGTGTACTTTAGCAAAAAGATATAACACATAAAAAATAAACTGAACATATATAATAAATAAAATGAACACATATGCCAATAAATTGAACAGATATAACAATACATAGAATATATATATATCAAAAACCGTAAAAACTCATAAAAATGAACATAAAAACAAATAAATTGAACAAATATAACTAATAAATTGAACATAAATAAGAATAAATTGAATATATATGACAAATAATGTGAACTCATAAAAAATGAACATAAATAAATAAATTGAACATATATAACAATAAATTGAACATATATAACAATAAATTGAACATATATAACAAATAAATTAAACATATATAACATGAAGGAGAGGAAAAAGAAAGAAAAAGCTAGTGGGAAAGCACGAAGTAAAGGAGAAGGGAGCGGAAAAAAAGGAGGAAAACTAACGAAAAAAGAGAGAAGAAGAGGGAGATGCACCTGGAAGTTGAGAGAAATAGGAGAAGTCGAAAAAGAAGGAAGGGAAGGGAGAGAAGCGGTGGGAAAAGGAGAAGTTGCGAAGGAAGGGAAGAGAGGAAGGGATGGGAGGGAACACGCTGGAACGAGGGGAGACGCGCTGGGTGTGAGGTGCGGTCAGATCGGATTGGATCGGAAGTGAGTTGGTGCGGAAAGGAAAAGAAAGCGCTGAGTCTGGATGGCGTGGATGGCTTTTCGCTGGATTGCGGAAAGCAATTACCTGTATTTTTTCATATGCTTCATATAACTTTTAAATATGCCAATAAATATATGATCAATATTTTATGAGTATCATTCAAATCAAGTCTGATGCAATTTTTGTATAAGTCTTTTAAGTTTTAGAAGTATCTCTTTTTTTTTAATTTCTTTTTGCAACACCAAGACATAATTATAAGCAATATGATTAGTGACATAATAATTTATATAAAAAAATAAAATAGTTGTAAAGTTTTAAAATTATGTTTTAGTAACACCAAATCCAATTATTTTAAATCAGGAGATATAATATTGTACACGAATCATTCAATTAAGGTAAATAAGAAGAGAAATAAAATTGAACGGATAAGACTATGGATTTTGTGATACAGTTCAAAATTTCGAAAATTTTACTTTATTATATAGTATACATTTCCGGCGCGTTACTTCTGTGCATTTTTATGTATAATTACCATGTATATGAATAACATATATGAATCCCACAAAAAGATAATTCTTGCTAGACTATAATTGTCTAGATGATTTATTCTTGCAAAATTTCTTCTGTCTACCTCACCTGTGAATTTTCCTTTATTTTTTGGGACCCCACAAACCGCAAATGAAAATTTTGATATCCTTATTATTTTTTTTCCCCATATACTATAGCGAGGCAATAGTTCGTTATTGTTTCAACAATATTTTCCATTTTTAGAGGTAGAAAAACCGTGTAGGGGCGAACTGGGTCCAGGAGAGGCTCGAGAGCCCATAGCCCCAGTGGCGAAGCCACGTAACTTTGGTGGGTCCAGGTACCCACCTGAAAAAAAAATTTACGTGCTATTTTATACTATTTATAAATAAAAAAATATATAAGAAGTTTGGGACCCATCTCAAAAATTTGAAGGACCCAACTGGACATGTCATGTTTGATTTGAATTGTGTAATGATTCATAAAATATCGTATATGGATCTATGTCGTATTCGTCCTAATGAATCATCTTCTTTCTTTCTCCGCAATGAATCTTATTGAGATTAAATTTATAATAGAATAAGAAATTCTTAAATGAATCATAATTGACTCTTGAATTATTATTTTATATATTGGATATATTATTCGAGATATTATGTTGTTATTATAATAGATGTTTGATTTCTCATGTTTATTTATGTGACATTATTTTAGAGTTGTTTATTTAAAAATTATTATAATACTATGTCTATATTAGATGCAAGGTTTTTTAATGTAATTTATGTGGTTTAGCGGTTGGGTGGTGATTTAGCGTTTACCGATGATAAAATGACGATAAAACGGTTATATAATGATATAACGGTGATAAAATGGATAAAATCATTGTGCAATATAAACAAAAATCTAGATACAACAGATAAAATAGAGTTTTAAAAAGCTTGATTTAACATTATGTCATTATCGTACAAATATTATTTCAGAAAAAAATTTTATAGACCCTGCTGGCGCAAAATCCTAGCTTCGCCCCTGCATAGCCCCATACCATTTTCAAGTCAAGTTGGGAATTACAAGGTCCAAACGTGACTGACGGGTTGGGTTGGTTTAGTATTTGGATAAATTTGGTTGTGCGTTTAGAAGTCTTGGAACAAAAAAAATTTTCTTATTCATTCATCAGAATTACAGGAAGCTTTATGTTTACATGTTAAGTTTTGTGCAACAGAGTTTGGGAACTTTGTAATTGATTTATTGATTATTCTCAGATTTACAGAAAGGATTTTCAAGCCTTATATAGGCGTCTAGAATAATGGTAAAACATGGTAAGGAAACCTTCTAAAGTTACTGTAACGGTAACTTTCTTAGAAAATTAAAAAATAAAGGTGCCTTTTACTGAAATACAAAAGGATGCTCCTATTTTCTTAAAAGGCCAATGATGATAAATACCTTAATCATCAATACTTCTCAACACTCCCCCTCAAGCTAGGATTGTAGATATCGTATAATCCTAGCTTGCAAGTAATATTTTTGAAGTGTTTGATGCTCAATCCTTTGGTTAAGATATTCGCCAATTGATCTTCGCTTTTGACAAACGGAGTTCCAATTTCTTTGGCTTAAATTCTATCCGTTATAAAGTGACAATCCACTTCTATGTGCTTGGTCCGCTCATGAAAGACGGGATTCGCGGCAATATGCCTCGCCACTTGATTATCACAAAACATCTTTATTGGTGCTTCATGTTTGACATTCAAGTCGGCTAGCAATTGTTTGATCCATGTCAATTCGCTTGCGGTAGATGCCATGGCTCGATACTCTGCCTCCGCACTTGATCGTGTCACGACATTTTGCTTCTTGCTCTTCCATGTGACTATGTTACCGCCTACAAACGTGCAAAAATCGGTTGTCGATTTCCTATCGAAGCTCCCGGCCCAGTCTGCATCGGAATAGCCACATATTGCCTTAGTACCATTTTTCCTCATCCAAATTCCCTTTTCGGGATAACCTTTTAGATACCTTAATATTTTATTAATGGCATCTCAATGAGGTGTTCTTGGTGCATGCATGAATTTACTAATTTGGCTTACGGCAAATGATAAATCTGGTCTCGTAATGGTCAAATAAATTAATTTACCTACAAGTCTTTGGAATTGGCTAATGTCTCTTAATGGTTCGCATTTTTCACTATCAAGTTTTTCATTTATGTCAATTGGAGTTTTGGCCGGCTTATAACCTAATTTACCGATTTCCTTAAGCAAATCAATGATATATTTTCTTTGGGATATAAATAACCCTATGGAAGAATGGGCAATTTCTATCCATAGAAAATATTTTAATTTTCCTAGGTCTTTAATATCAAACTTTTTTTTCAAGTCATTTTTGACATTATTGATTTCAAGTTGGTTATTGTCGGTTATGATTATGTCATCAACATAAACTAAAACCGCGGTAGTACCATGCATATTATGCCTAACAAATACGGAAGGATCGGCATCACTTGTTTTGAAAGTGCAAGATAATAAAAATTGAGAGAGTTTGCCATACCATGCTTTTGGAGATTGCTTTAATCCATAAATAGATTTTTTTAGTCTACATACAAGGTAAGATATTTTTTCTTTTTTATGACCGGGTGGTAGGGTCATATACACTTCTTCTTCAAGTGTTCTTTGAAGAAAAGCGTTTTTTACATCCATTTGATGCAATGTTCAATTATTATTTACCGTTATGGAAAGAAGTATCCTAACAGTATTCATTTTTGCCACCAGTGCAAAGGTTTCATGGTAATCTATACCATAAGTTTGGGTATAACCTTTGGCTACCAATCTAGCTTTATACCGTTCTATGGTACCATCACTATGGTATTTAATTTTGTACACCCATTTGCAACCAACCGATTTTTTCTTTTTTGGTAGTTTACACAATTCCCAAGTTTGATTTTTTTTTCTAAGGCATGAAGTTCTTCTTCCATTGCCTTACACCATTTTGGATCATTTTTTGCTACTTCATAATTGTTTTGGTTCTTCAATTTTGGCCAAAGAGTATAAAAAGGCATAATGCTCACTAGAGACATTTTTGTAAGTAATATAATCTTGGATAGGATATTGTACCGAATAGATAACAAAATCTTTTAGTCTTGTTGACGGCTTCACTTGTCGACTCGATCTTCTCAAGACCATCTCTTCATTTTGTTTTTCTTCACTTTCCTCAACATCTTCTTGTAGTATGGTTTTGGCCTCTTGACCTTCATTGTTTCCTACAATAATATTTTCTACAAGAGCTTCTTGCACTGCTTGATTAGTAACACAAGGCAATACAAAGTCATTTGATATGGTATGATCAAATACTTTTTCTTTTCCGTCCTTGTGATATGGTTCATTCTCAAGAAAAATCACATCCCTAGAGATATAAAGTCTCTTACTTGTGAGTTCATAGCATTTGTAACCTTTTTTAAGAGAAGAATGACCCAAAAAAATGGTTTTAATAGAAGTAGTATCAAGTTTATCAATTCTTTTTTTATGCACAAAACTAGTTCATCCAAAAACTTTTAAATGATCAAGATTAGGTTTTCTACCGTAAAGTATTTCAAGAGAGCTTTTAAAATTTAAGGTGGCACTTGGTAACCTATTGATTAAATAGGTTGCAGTGAGAACGGCTTCCGACCAAAAAATTTTTAGAACGTTATTTTGAAAAAGAAGAGCCCTTATCATTTCAAGAAGATGACGGTTTTTTCGTTCAGAAACTCCATTTTGTTGAGGAGTATAAATACAAGAGGTTTGATGAATAATACTTTTGGATTTTGTAAAACTCGAAAAACTTTGATTTATAAATTCCGTACCATTATCCGTGCGAAGAATTTTGATTTTTTTTTTTTCAAATTGAGTTTCAACAAAATTGGTAAAAGTTTGAAAGTGAGAAAAAACTTCATTTTTGTTTTTCATTAAATACAACCAAGTCGTTTTGGAAAAATCATCGATAAAAATAACAAAGTATTTAAAACCATCATAAGAAGATACGGGAGCGGGTCTCCAAACATCGGAATGAATAAGTTCAAAAGCTTCGTTACTTTTGGAGTTAGAATTACAAAAAGGGAGTCTACTTTGCTTAGCAAGTTTATAAATTTCACAATTCGTACAATCAACATTAACAAAATCCATTAAAGATTTTAGAACTTTGTCAGAAGGATGTCCCACTCGCTTGTGCCATAAAGTGCTCAAATCCTCATCTTTAATAGAGTTGAAAACATGCTTGTTGCTATCCAAAAAATAAAGACCATTTTCTAAATTTCCTTCATTAATCTTCTCCTTGGTGAGAAGATCATGAAAAATGACAGATTTTTCTTTAAAAATAATTTCACAATATAAATCTTTGGTAAGTTTGCTAATAGATAAAAGATTGACCGAACAATTATCAACAAAAAATATATCTTGCAAAATTTTTTTTGATAAAACACTAATCATCCCCCAACCTCTAATTTTAATTTTTTTCATTGTTGGCTACCTAAAAAATACTGATCACCATTTATGATATTATAATTTCTCAACAAAAATTTATTTTTGGTCATATGATCGGTGGCACCCGAATCCAATATCCATTTGGCATCATTATTTGGTGCATTCTTAACCATAAATACTATGGTTAAACAAACGTTATTCCAAATTAACTTTGGAATTTTATTTCTGGTCACCAAATAATTTTCAGTGCCTACAAAATTTGTTGTTTGTTGGGCTAAGTTATTAAAGAGAGAGAGAGATGGACCTTGTCCTGCTCGCTGGCCCAACAAAGCAGAAAGCATCGCTTCGAGTCAGTCGAGTCTGTCCGTGTCGCTGTGACTGGATTCGATCGAACTCGTGCTCGCTCCCTTCGCGTCCTCATTTGAGTCAGTTCGCGCCGACACCATCCCCTGCTTCTCTTTCGCGTCTAGGGTTCTCCCCCCAGATTTTTTCTTCGTCGTCTCCCCTTGACTTTTGTTGTTCCTCTTAGGACGGAGATGGGGATGAAGCACCCCAACACTTTTCCAGAGTATGGTTATCCTTTTTAGAGTGGGTACACCACTCCTCCCCCTTAAGCTTAGCTCTATCGAGGTTGAGATGGCGAGTTGAGAAGGCCTTCCCTTCTGGCTTAGGGTTTGAGTCAGAGGAGTTCATGGCAACTCGCCTAGTCGCCTCCTGCCTGATCCGAGCAGTCACTTCATCGAAGAGCAGCCGATCAGTGGAGAGAAGGAACTGTGCTCGAATTGCATCGTAGCTGGAATCAAGACCCGCAAGAAAGGTGTACACCATGTCAGTCTCTGCCCTCTCCTTGAGGATTTCCAGGTCAGTGGTTGGTGGCCTATACACCTTGAGTTCTTCGTATTTGGCTCTAACAAGCCCAATAAATTCTTGCATTTCTCGATTCTCTTGCGAAATTTGAGCTATTTCTTTCTTTAATTGGTAGATTTGAGAGTGATTTTGTTTGTTACTGTACTGCTTCTCTATTGCCTTCCACATCTCGGCAGCAGATTCACAGTAATTAAAAGTTTTCTGCCAGTTGTGGCTCAATTGAGTTTGAAATCAAAGTCATCACCTGACTATCTCCCATATCCCAATTTTCTTGAACTTCTGCTTCTTCTGTTGCTCTTACTTTGCTACCATCGATAAACCCTAACATTCCTTTTGCTTTGAGGGTTATCCTGGCAGCTTTAGCCCAGGGAAGGTAATTTTTTCCATTGAAGGGTAGATTGGTTAATTTTTGCAAACTGACGGATAATGGGATTTGGGTTTTGGTTGATAGTGTTTTGATTGGTGATGTTATGATTGTTGTTTGGATTCTGAGTCATGCTTGAATTAACTTCTGTCATTTGACTTTATATGTTTGCGGAAGGTTTTTTTTTTTTTTTGAAAGAACCTGGCTTTGATACCATGTTAAGTTTTGTGCAACAGAGTTTGGGAATTTTGTAATTGATTTATTGATTATTCTCAGATTTACAGAAAGGATTTTCAAGCCTTATATAGGCGTCTAGAATAACGGTAAAATATGGTACGAAAACCTTCTAAAGTTACTGTAACGGTAATTTTCCTAGAAAAGAAAAAAATAAAGGTGCCTTTTACTGAAATATAAAAGGATGCTCCTATTTTCTTAAAAGGCCAATGATGATAAATATATGAGGCTAATTAATCCTTAATCATCAATTCTTCTCAACATTACAGGAATTATGTACTTGGAAACATAGAAAGTAATCCTATACAAATCTAGAAATAGATTGTCCTAAATATACATGATATCTATGCTTATACAAAATAAGAATAAAAGGAAACATAAGATGTGATTGCCTACAGGTTTATCACACGTACATATTAGGATATCTCGTTTAACAAGACCGTGCAGATCCAGTACACCCAGCTTGCCATGTAATGCAGTGAATTGTGCACCTCCGAGTGGTTTGGTGAAGATATCCGCACACTGTTCAGTTGAGCGAACATATTTGGTGCGAATTGTGCCAGCTTGGACCTGTTCTCGAACGACATGACAGTCAATCTCAGTGTGTTTCGTTCTTTCATGAAACACGAGGTTTGCTGCAATATGAATAGCTGATATCACAATGTAATATCATTGGTTGTGAATGATGAATTTCCATGTCAGCTAGTAAAACTTTAAGCCACAACAACTCGCATGTAGCAACAGCCACGGAGACATACACAGCCTCTGCTGAAGAACGAGTGATGGATCGTTGAGTAGTGGGACAGGAAGCCCAGTCCGAATCACAGTATGCACTCAATATATTGAGAAGAGCTTTCTGAGCTCAAGAAGAGTTTTCAGTTTGCAGCATCCATGTGTGGTCGGCGAGCACATGATGTGACTTAACACATTTACTACTTAAGTAATTTCTGGCATGTCATGGTCAAATAAATAAGTCTGCCAACCAATCGTCGATATACACTTGGATTGTTAAGAATTTGACCATCAATCCTCTAAATTCAGCTTAAGATTTTGCTCCATGGGAAAGGTAACTGGCTTGGATCCAAGGAGACTGGTTTCCTTCAAGATGTCAACGGTGTATTTGCGTTGAGAGAGAAATATCCCTTTGCATAATCGTGCAACTTCTATGCCCAATAAATATTTCAGCGTTCCGAGATCTTTGGTCTTGAACTGGAATTGAACAAATGTCTTCACAGCTGCAATGCTGCCCGCATCATTCCCTGTCACGATCATGTTGTCCACATAAATCAGCACAATGGTGATGTTGCCATCTGATTTTAATGTGAACAGAGAGTAATCACTTGATGGCTGCTTGAAACCGAATGATTGTAATGCCTAAGTAAACTTTGAGTACCAATCGCGAGGCTTGCTTGAGCCCATACAAAGATTTGTTCAGCCGACACACTAGGTGTTGATTTTGCGAATTATCAATATGATACCGGGGTGGACAGTCATTTAGACCTCCTCTGATAACTGTCCATGTAAGAAAGCGTTGTTGATATCAAGCTGAAAGAGAGGCCAACCTTTCGAGGCAGCAATGAAAATTAAACATTGTACAGATAACAATTTGGCAACCAGTGCAAAAGTATCCTGGTAGTCAATACCCTCCTTTTGGGTGTTACCTTTAGCTACGTATACTATGTGTGCCTTGTGTCACTCGATATTGCCATCAGCTCCATGTTTTATCTTGTATACCTACTTGCAACCTATGGCGTGTTTGCCTTGAGGTAGGGTTGTGATACTCCACATGTTATTTTCCTCAAACTGTTTGAATCATGGTTGTCACTTGAGCTTGGCTATCAACTGGTACCTTCTAGTTTATTTTTTTTGCACCATTCTCAGGTCAGTGACTCAGCGATTTTGATGAGTTTGGTTGTTTTGTCTCTCTTTTTGTACCAGTGGCACATTGATGTTTGTCATTGATGGGTTTGGACGCAATTTGTGCCCAAGTTTGCTCTTGTCTGAGGTTTTAATTATCCTCTGAGATTCTGCATTGCAAGTTACCATGTTCGTTTTGATTAAGAACTTTAAAAAACGATAGAAACGAGAACCAGCTCTTGGTCTAGTGGCAAAGAGCAACGCATTTTCACTGAAGGTCGCAGGTTCGAAACCCGACTAGGGTCCTTCGTGACATTTAATTTCGAAATAAGTTGGAGAGCTTGACTCCCATCTTATATTAAAAAAAAAATAATAATAATAATAACGATAGAAACATATTTCTTGTAGATTTAAAGAGTTGCATATGCCTTTATATAGGCCAATTTAAACAATATAGGATGTTACCGTTGTCATCATCCTTCTATATACAGTTGGCTTTCTTAAAAAGAAAGCAATTTAAGCAACTCCTTTTATGAAAAAAAAAGGTTGGGTGGCTTATTAATTGTTATATCTTCCCGATTGATGAGTTGGATTTCTAAATAAGGAAAAAATTTAGGAACTCCGAAAAAATTTTGGATAACTTATTGGCAAATGTAGTTAATGATGAATCTTTTCTGAGAACAATTTTCAAGGTGAAATCTTGTTATTGTTTTATGATTTTGTTAGAACAAGGAACAAGGCTTGTTCTTCCCAAAACCACTTGTTCGAAACCAAACCAAACATAAAAGAACTTATTTTCAATCATTGTTCCTGTTCAAGATGCATCCAAACACACCCCTTGATTTTCTCTTTCCTCAACAACTTGCTGAAACTGGACCTTAGAATTCTCTATATATATCTATATATAAGATGTTAGCAGGTCTTGCTTTCTCTAATTTGTGAGAATTAATTATATTTCTTTCACGACATCAAGAAAATGACAAGGAAAAATGCATTTCCCTTGATTGCAATTCCATTGGTTTTTGGAGTTATTGTAGCTCTCTTCCCAAGTATCTCTCCCTATCTTCATTTTTCTTTTTCTATTTAAAAAATTGAATAAGCTGCCAATTATAGGCTTTACCCTCCGACGTTTCAAATCACCAAAAAAAAGAGAGAAAAACACACAAGCGCCATTTACAATGACGAAAACACCACAATTCAGGAAAAAAAAAAGAGTAAAATAGTAAAGCGAAAAGTTTATGGCATGGGCACAAGTCACAAACATATTCTGACGAACTCCTTGTATCATATACTTTTGGCCAAAAAAAAAAAAATGGGGAAAGAACCTGAATAAGCTGGAAAATTAGTGGAAACTTTATGTCCTTTTTCTAACAAAGAATCAAGTAAATTTTACTTAATTCAAATCTTAGTTATTAATAACAAAATAGCAATTGTTTTCTGTTTACAGGTGTGGCATCAATTACCGGTGTTTGTTATGGAATGATCGGTGACAACCTCCCCTCAAAGAGTGATGTTGTGCGCCAATACCAATCATATGGCATACTAGCCATGAGGATATACAAGCCCGACGGTGATACCTTCAATGCTCTCAAAGGCACTGACATCGACGTCATGGTCGGCGTGCCAAATGAAGAACTCGCATTATACGCCAATGATGCTTCTGCGGCTGCCAGCTGGGTACAGAACAATATTTTGGCATATGATGGAGTTTCCTTCAAGTATTGTTCTAATCTATATTTTACATTAATTAATTTGCAGCTCACTTGCATAATATAAACGGTTATTTTTTAACATGTGTTATGCTGATGCACTGCATATAGGCACACGCCTGTATGAACCTCCATGTTAATTTGTACTAGTAATGGGGAATTCAAAATTGGATTTCAGATGACTGGCGTATGGATTAGACGTGAATTAGATATTCACGATTAGAGGTTAATTATTCCTCTTAGTCAAATAAACATAGGGACAAAAATTTTACACTGACAAACGTCGATTAATTGGCGATTTTATTTTGGATATAACTGTCGATAGACTTAATACATTCTAAATTACCAAAAGAAGGTCAGTAATTAATTTGGTGTGTCTTAAAAAATTAGGGTGCTAATTAAATAAGTCAAATAGTGCGTACATGTCAATAAAATGTACATATATATTTTTTTCAATTCCTCTGAATCATTCATTAGACAAGTACAGGGTGAATGTGGTGCCAAAACCCAATAAAAATAGATCAATGTATAACGATCAACTTCAAATGTTCAACGTACTTCTAACAATTTATTTATAGACACTAACATGTACTAACAATTAACAGATATATTGCTGTTGGTAATGAGGTTTCTGGAGACGATGCCAATAACATACTCCCAGCAATGAGCAAAATCTGGGATGCAATTTGCTCAGCAGGTCGCCAAGACCGCATCATGGTCTCAACAGCAGTGAGATTCGACGTACTAAATAATACCTACCCACCATCGAATTCTGTATTCTCAGCCCCCTTCATGGGCCCCATAGTTCAATTCCTTAACAATACAGGAAACCCGCTTTTTGCAAATATTTACCCTTATTTTGCTTATGCTGGAAACCTAGGCAATATTCCACTTGACTATGCATTGTTCACGGCAACTGGAACGGTAGTTTCTGATGGCCAATTTCAATATCAGAATCTGTTTAGTGCAATGGTTGATTCGGTGTACACTGCCTTGGAGAAGGCCGGAGGCAACAATGTTCCTGTGGTTGTGTCAGAAACTGGCTGGCCATCGTATGGTGGGGTGGATGCAACAGTGCAAAATGCACAGACCTACAACCAGAATTTGATAAGGTTTCTCACTTACGGTACGCCAAGGGTTCCTGCCTATATGGAAGGCTATATCTTTGCGATGTTCAATGAGAACCAGAAGCCAGGTGATGAGGTTGAGAGGAACTTTGGGTTGTTCAATCCAGATCAGTCGCCTGTGTACCCAATTTACTTTAATTAGCTAGGAAGTGAATAGCTTGGGTCATGAAATAATTAAGAAGCAGCTTGGAATGCTTAATTGTTATTCCTTTTGTTTTAAAATAAATAAAGGTATTTAACTTGGGTCAACATATTTTCTCGTGATGATATTTCACACTTGGCTGGCAAAAAAATTTTTCATCAGTCAAAAGGCCGTAACTTGACCCTAAAAAAAAAAGTCGTAACTTGGAGAAAAAAAATAAGGAAAGTTTTCATTCAACACCAATTTTTGTATTAATCAACACATTGTCACCACGCTTTACTTATCAATAACAAATTGAGCATATACAGCAACAATAATTGATAATAATACAATTTAGTAAGCTATAGTATCCCGGAAAACAACAACGATAATGATAATAATAAATATAATACAAATCGATTTCCCTCTAGCAATTAAGGACCCTCTGCTTTGAAACTTGAAACGTATTTTTGTCTTACTCATGAATACATGCAGTTCTCCGAGTAACAAACGGAATTTCCACATTAAATTATTAATGTCCTCTATATAATTGCATTAACCTTTGGCATGAAAGTTTACAACAATTAGAGGTGATAGAATATTCAATATACTGGCATATAGCTTTAGCTTATTTGATAAATAAAACAACCAATGTCTTGGATGGGCCTTGCGCTTATCAGATTGTTGATTTGAATAATATTGGAAATACGCTTTTCGTATTGCGGGCTATTGTGTTTACGTGAATTAACTACTGGGCTTAATATTAGATTTGTAGGACTGATTAATAAAGGAAACTGGTAGGCCCATGCATTTTTTTTTTTTTTTTGAGATGTGGCCCATGCATGTTTAGTGCTAGAGTTGTGCTTGTGCAAAGCGACGCGAAATTAAAATAGGATTTTAAATTTGTGGACCCTAGATTTCTAAATGTTAAGAATTAGACTATGGATATTAATTAATATAAGTATACACTAATAGAAACGCCATAACTAATATGTGGATATATACTTGTATGCAATATTTTGAAATGAGAGTTCTCCTAATATACCCACATGACAGGTTTGTTGTACCCAAGTGCCACGTGTGACTAGGTCATCAGTCCGTAGAACGGATCAGATGACAGCTCTTTATAACACCCGTATCATCAGCTGCATAATGACGGCCGCAGAAAAGCCCAAATATTGTTGTCAAGAATGAAATCCTCCATTGATCTTTACATATTAATAAATTATATTATATTTTATTATTGTTACGTTCTGATGAGCCAACTTTTCTTTCAATTTTATACTCCAACTTATTAATAATAAAAGATTAACATCTTTCAACCATTCCTACAATACTTGGGTCTGACCATTCTCGTCCATTATCAGTAAGAGTGCTTTCAATTCAGATTGATCTCATTACAATTTAACAAATTTATTCGAAAGAAATATTTTGTAATAAATGCTTTTATACTATTATCAATTATGATTTTAATATATGATCTTGTATGGATTTGTGATCGTCTTAAAATGGGTATATTATATTATAAGTTTTCTTTTTGTTATCTTCTCTAATTCAAAGCATGAAGTTACATTGTAATATATATAACTCGACATTTACAAAAATTATTTTTATAGTCTCTATTTTCTTACAGGGTTGATGAATAAATATTGGATATACAAATTAACGGGCACATGGAAAGGATAGCAAATTAGAAAGACGGGTGGGGGAAAATAACGGGTAAGAACAATAACAACATATGAACGTGGAGTATTTTCTGTGACTCCGCCATTATCCTAGAGGTAACATGTTCAATTTCCGCTAGGCGCAGAAGAGGGATAAACTTTATTTACATAGTGGGTAATGTCTCTATAAATAAATGACCTTATTTCAAAAAAAAAAATAACAATATATAATTAAATTTTTTGTCCCAAATAAGTTAGGATAGTCTAGAAGAAAAATTCAACAAGATAAAATCACCAAAAAAAATAAAAAATAGTAATAAAATACTACTACTAAATTAGCTAAAACTATGACCTAAAACCTCCGACTCTCATCCATTAAGATCTTATATCATGATTATGGTACATGGATTGCTAACTTCTATGCATTCTTATCCAATGCCAATTCCTTGAGAATTTTTCATTTTTTTTTAAAGTCTTCTTTTACTACTTCCTTCCATAACAATATTGGTCGATCTTCGTCTCTCTTCGAATTTTCGAAATAATTGAGGATTCCGCTACGCACATTAATCTTGGATATGCTCAAGCCATTTCAAACGATGTTAGATTAACTTTTTCTTTGTCGGTGTAACTCCAACCATATGATGTATGTCATCATTTTTAATTGGCATAGAGTATTAATTGTTGGTATACATTGAGTATTGTATTTTACTATTTATTTTTTAAGATAAGATGGGGTTATATTTTAGTATCTTTTATCTTGTATCATTTAAACAATGCACGCGAGACTTGCTCAAACTGTACCATCAAATATCTATATAAGAGGTTTGCAGGGTATTAATTTTTATAATTGTGATAACTAATTATATATTCTTCACGACAGTAAGACAATGGAAAGGATAAATGCATTTCCCTTGATTGGAGTTTCTTTACTTTTTGGAGTTATCTCAACTCTCCTCACAAGTATCTTCCCTCTCTTCTTCTTCTTCTTTTTTTTTTACATTTTTTTTTTTATTGAAAAGATTGACAAATGATGCCAATTATTGTCTCATCCTCCATCCTCCTCCATGCACGGGGGAAAAAATTTGAAAAAACACACAACCCCATACTATGTTATACTCTCAAGTCACAAGCATATTTTGATGAAATCCATGATTTATATACTTTGGGAAAAATGTCAAAATAAAGAGCAAACCTTAATGGATTATATGAATTAAAGTAACCAAACGGCCTTTTTACAATAATTACTCAAATTAGGAACTAACAACGAAAATAACAAATGATTAATGTTTGCAGGTGTGGCATCAATCACCGGTGTTTGTTATGGAATGATCGGTGACAACCTCCCCTCAAAGAGTGATGTGGTAGGTCTCTACCAATCAAATGGCATACTAGCCATAAGGTTATACAAGCCCGATGGTGATACATTCAATGCTCTCAAAGGCACTGACATCGACGTCATGGTCGGCGTGCCAAATGAAGAACTCGCATTATACGCCAATGATGCTTCTGCAGCTGCCAGCTGGGTGCAGAACAATATTTTGGCATATGATGGAGTTTCCTTCAAGTATCGTTCTAATCAATATTTTACATTAATTAATTTGTAGCTCGTTGGAAAATATAACGGTTAATTTTTAAAATGTGTTATGCACATGGAGCACACATACACGCCTGAATATACATCGTTAATTAGGAAGTTTGGAACTTGGGTTTCACAGGACTGACATATTGACACGAATATTATCATTTCCATATATTAATCAACAAACAGAGTAGTCCGTAGTTTTAGTGAAATCTATGTAGGGACAAAAATTTTCACACTGACCAATTAGACGTGGATTAGATATTGACCATTTTAATTTGGATTTATACAACTGATGATAGACTTAAATCCATTCTACTTTATTCTAACCAAAAGAAGTCCACTAATAATTTGGTGTCTTAAAACAACTAGGATGCTAAATAAATCGAATAGTGTATGTCAATACTAATATTTTTTTTTTTCAATTCCTCTTAACCACTCATTAGACAAGACAAGTACAGGATGCCAAAACCCAATAATAGATCAATGCATAATGATCAATTTCAAATGTTCTGCTTTTAACAAATCAATTCTTTATAGACACTAACATCGGCTAAAATCAATAGGTATATTGCTGTCGGAAATGAGGTTTCTGGAGACGATGCCTATAACATACTCCCAGCAATGAGCAAAATCTGGGATGCAATTTGCTCGGCAGGCCACGAAGACCGAATCATGGTGTCAACAGCAGTCAGATTCGATGTACTAACTAATACCTACCCTCCATCGAATTCCATATTCTCCGCCTCCTTCATGTACCCCATAGTTCATTTCCTTAACACTACGGGAAACCCGCTTCTTGCAAATATTTACCCTTATTTTGCTTATGCTGAAAACCAAGGCAGTATTCCGCTCGACTATGCATTGTTCACAGCAAATCGTTCGGTGGTTTCTGATGGCAAATATCAATATCAAAATCTGTTTAGTGCAATGGTTGATTCAATGTACAGTGCCTTGGAGAAGGCAGGAGGCTCCAATGTTCCTGTGGTTGTGTCTGAAACCGGCTGGCCATCGGATGGTGGAGTGGACACAACAGTACAAAATGCACAGACCTACAATCAGAATTTGATTAATAAGCTAGGTAACGGTACACCAAAAGTTCCTACATATATGGAAGCCTACATCTTTGCGATGTTCAATGAGGACCAGAAGACAGGTGATGAGATTGAGAGGCATTTTGGGTTGTTTTATCCTGATCAGTCGCTTGTTTACTCCATTAAATTCAATTAGCAAATCAAGAAATTAAGGGAATAATTTTGTTTGATGAAATAAGAAGCATCTAGAGAATGCGTAATTGTACAGTAATAGGCTAGTAGCATAATTAGATTTGCTAGATGGAGAAAATTGTGGAAGGAAATTTTTTCCACACATTCACCAAGATATCATGGATAAGCAAGCTTATGATGAACGTTTCTGTACAATTTGCATAAATATATATAAGGTACTTTAACTTGGGTGAATAAAGTTTTTAATGACAATATTTCACATTTGACTTGTAAAAATGTCGCTTATAAGTTTATTATGAACTTTGTGAATGCTTTTTAAAATGTTATTTATCAGTAACAAGGCCGTAATTAATTTGGAGGAAAGAATAAAAAGATTTTTTTTTTTTTATTTGATGATGATATGTCCCTAACGCAAAGGATAAACTCTGCTCTCAACGGTTTATAATAACAAATTACAAATCGATTTTTGTATTCATCATGTTACCAGATTGTATAGATTTTACTTATTAAAAACAAATTAAGAAATTTTTAATTAAGAATTTTTCATTATATATGACAGATTTAATTCAATATATATTACATAGGTAAGTTTGTTTCATATGTACAATATTGTGCCATAGTAAAAGCAATCTTCCAGGCAAGCCTAAATTCCAGAGCATAACCCAAAGATAAAATGTTGAAAATGTTTAGTAATAGAGTAATTAATAGATATTAATGGCACTTATCCTAATATTAAAACACCCAAAATCTTAGCACTTATTTTTGAAGAATAGATGAATTTTTTTTATGGCGAATATTAAATTGTGTATCTTTTACATAAATTGTAAATCTTAATCTCATTAATTAGTACAAAATATTTGATTTCCAAATCTTGAGCTGAGGGGATTAGAGAGAGGATACATGTGTGCATTGGTCGAATTAATAAGATCAGAAGACTCAAATGTCATGAAGCTCAATGGCTTATTTGGAAAGGGGGCCACTTACAGAGATTAAAAGAGAGAAAGACGGAAGGGCAGGAAATTGGAGACGAACTGTAACATTGCGTTTGCCAAAGGTGGGGTCTATGGTTCATCTATGGTTCATCTAATTCTTTGTCAGACCAGCTGAAATGATAAAAAAAATTATCAAAAGTTGGTAAATTTTAGAAATTAAGATTCTGTTTATTATATCCACAAACACAAGATTTAGTTTAATTTTGGGAGCAGAACTAGATTTTCCCTGTCTCTGTCCTCATGATCACCACGAGTCTCATATTATATAAATATAAATACCATTCTTATCAACTGTCATTCGTAAGGATCTGACAGTTGCAAGTGTTATTACATGCGAAAAAGAGCATTCTAGCTTGGACCTTGACATTGCATTACAAAGATACAATATAATTTCTTTTGATATAACCAATTAATTATTCCCTGCCACTTTCAACATGCAACAGATATATAGTTAATTATAGTTTCTATAATCCTTGACGTTCTTTCATTTTCTTAGGCTTTGTTAGGCTTAGTAAAAGTTAGGCACAGGGATCGATCTTGCTTTTATGTATGAATTCTGCAAGTACGGCATATTAAACTCAAGAAATTATTTATAATGTATCAAAATAACCAACTAGATTTTTATTAATATTGTAGATCTGATGACTACGTCAAGCCGTGATAGTATGCAGCAGTAGTTGTGCCTCTGTGCTTTATGGTGAATTTGTTTACATATGCAATCAATTCATAATACCAATATATAGTTAGTAAACTTCGATTTTGGACACTTTGTTAAAATCGAACTGAATAAATTAATATAATTAAGATTTTCAAATTATTTCGAGTGTGTGCCCTGTTCTTTCCCCTTTTACCTTTTAAACGACGAACCAAATCAAAGATTCTGTTATTACCTTCGCACATGTTTTTAAGGGCTCCCATCAAAATTTTTATTTAAGAATCAGACTGCTGAAGTGACTTGAAAAAAATAAAGTGATCTAATTGGAGGCAATTAACGGCGGATAAATGGAGAAGCAATAAAGTCAAAAGTGAATATATCTTAATATTTACGTTGTAACTTTTTTGGATAATATACATTTTCTTTCATGAAGAAGTTAGACTTACAAATTTTGATGTTATCTATTTATTTATATAATATGATATTAGGCACTTGATCATGCTAGATATAATAAGTTACTTGTTTGACATGCAAACAAAAAAATCTCCTTGATATATGTATAATTACGGGTCTATCATTTTCAAGCACCTGATATCTTTAAAATTAGCGCGTCCAATTACACTCATTGGCCCCACAAAAATGTGTTGAAGTTAGTAGATGATGACAGCGTTAGAAAATCTAAACCTTCTCTAATAAATGTGTTTCCCATCAAACAATAATGGGTTGATGCTTAAACAACAGAGCGGGTCAATACATAACAGGCGTCAATTGATCGGCTTCCACTTGCGTGTGCAACTCAGCATCAAATGGACTAAATTTGACACAATTCTTCTCTCATCATTATGCTAACAGCGACAAGGGAAGACTAGCTAGGTCCAACTGTATACATTTGCTAAAATTCTGCTCTCTATATATACATGAGGTTTGCATGCATTTCCTTTGTACAAACTGAGAGCCAACTGTTAATTTGTTTCTCTTTCTAAGGAGTTAAAGAATATGGCCAGGGAAATTGCAATGCTGAAGATTGTGCTCGCACTGCTTCTTGGAGCTCTTACAGCTATTCCTACAAGTCTCTCTCGCTCTCTCTCTCTCTCTCTCTCACAAACACACACACAACTAGAAATCCTGCACCTCAAAAGAAACAGATTTTGTTAAAGGCAAAACCAATAAAAGAAATAGAAACTAAATGTGAGAAAAAAGTACTGCAATTTTTTTGTTAACGTAACCAAACAACTCGTTAATTTGCAGGTGTGGAATCAATGGGTGTTTGCTATGGAATGCTCGGTGACAACCTCCCTGAACCGAGTGAAGTGATCAGCCTCTACAAATCCAACGGCATCGATGCAATGAGGCTATACAACCCCAACAACGACACCCTTAATGCTCTCAAAGGCACCAATATCAGCCTCATGGTGGGTGTGCCAAATGAAGAGCTCGCAACATTTTCTTCAAATTCTTCTGCTGCAGCTAACTGGGTCCAGAACAATATTTTGGCATATGAAGGCGTCTCCTTCAAGTATTGCTTTTAAAACTTAATTTGATTTTATATAGTGCTTAAGTAAATCACTTTATATATATTAATATATATATATATAGGAAGAGTTATGTGCCTCTGGCATATTAATTACTTATACACGTGCCATTGGTATATATTATTGATTACTTAACAATGGGTAAGATCCATGTTATAAATAAACCCTACAAAGAAGCATAAAGTTGTAAGAAGAAATATTGCTTCTTCCACCCTATCATTCAAAAGTATTATGGTATACTTTTTGTCTAAAAAATTTCTTATGGAACCTACGTTACAAAAAATTTGTGGCATACCTGTCATTTTAATTTAATATCACGAAATGATATTTAAAAAAAAATAATGTATGTTTTTAACATAACTTTCACTATATAGCTAGGGAATATACAAAGCATGATTGAAATGTAAGAAAAAGTGCTAGTATTTCAAACTGATAGGTAGCTCGAATCATTCTAAAACCTTTCTGCTGGCTAATAAAAAATCTACTAGAGACTAGTCATGATCCAGAAATGTTTTAAGATGTGGTTTTTCAATATATATGGGTGATTGCTCTGAAAATACTATATACAAATAAGGTATAATAATATATATGTATGCAGTACTAATGCCATGAGTGCAGTCAAATGTATGTTTCGAAGAAAAAAATCACAAAAGTTAAAACTAAATAGATTCTTTTATTAATTTTAGTAAAAACTCAAAGTACAATTCACATGAGATAATTATTATTTTTTATTTTTTTTGGGAAATAAGTAGAGAAGCGCTCTACCACTTTCCTCATAACATGAGATAATTTTATAATATATAAATTGATGGAATAAGGTTTCCGTCTCTATATATATGTTTGATTAGTTATTAAGAATATAATATCATAAATTTTAGACCAGATTTTGTTATTGAATATGTGGTGCATACTTTTAGCTTGCAGGTTGCCCTTGTTCATTTGCGGCACATGCGGCCACATTTAAAACACGTTCTTAAACTAATAAACCAAGAAGATTTACAAATTGATAGATTATTAGTAGACGATGAGATGATGAGGAGCATTTTATAATATAGACTTGATTGTAACTTTGTAAGGTTACGGAACTCAGTTTGAGCTTGAATTATGAGTATTAATAAAAGCTGAGAAGAACAATTGATGTATCCCAACTTGACTTTTCATCTCCTTGACAGAGACATGGTACCATAAAATTATGATGTTTCAATTTTAGGGTCAAATTTCAACCTTTTTCTATCCATAGTTCAAGTTACATTGAATTCCTATTGACTTTTTGTTAATTTGTTAATTAATTAATAGGTACATTGCGGTAGGCAATGAGCTTATGGGAGAAAATGCCTCAAACATACTGCCAGCAATGCACAACATCCACAATGCGATTGCATCAGCCGGTCTCCAAGATCAAATCAAGGTTTCAACTTCAGTGAGATTCGACGTACTTTCAGAAACTTCACCTCCTTCAAATGCTGTATTCTCGTCCTCCCACATGGGTCCTGTTGTTCAGTTCTTAGCCAACACCAATGGCCCACTTCTTGTGAATATTTATCCATATTTTAGTTACGCATACAGCAATGGAGAGGTTCCATTGGACTTTGCCTTGTTCACCGCTCCAGATACAGTGGTTTACGACAATGAATATCAGTATAAAAATCTCTTTGATGCCATGGTTGATTCAGTGTATTATGCCATGGAGAAGGTCGGCTACTCCAATGTTAACATTGTCGTATCGGAAAGTGGCTGGCCGTCTTATGGTGGTGTCGGCACAACAATGGAAAATGCACAGATATACAATCAAAATTTAATTAATCATAGTGCTTATGGTACACCAAAGAGACCAGGCAATTTAGAGACCTATATTTTTGCAATGTTCATGGAGAACATGAAGACAGGTGATGAGGTTGAGAGGCATTTTGGATTGTTCTATCCAGATCAGTCACCTGTTTACACCGTTAACTTCAATTATACTTAGATCTTTTTCTGATGGGACAAGAGGAAGCTAGTGAGATTAATTATTTTAGGAGTCGTCTATATATATACACATTTATTTTCTGTAATTATTAATTGATGAGTTCTTCAGATATGCTTCATTAGGGTCAGCAAATGGGTGTGTGTAGTCTTCATTTTAATTACTTGACTGTTGTTACGTTTTATGAATCTTATATATCATATTTTTGTTGTTTTCGGATGTGTTCCGCATACAGTTTATGTAGTTTGTATGTGATTGTGCATAAATATATAACCGTATATGTATGTAGTGTAGTTTATATAGTTTGGAATTAATTTTTGGAGTTATGTTAGCAAAATAATATTTTTTTTTAGGTGAGGAAAAATGATAGTTCAAATCTTAATTATGCTCGGCATGACTAATATCAATGAGCTTGATTGGGTTTAACTGTGATGTTTGGGTTTAAGTGGGATCCTCTGTTACGGATGATTGGATTGAGACCTGTAGATCGTGCAGGATTTTCTCTGAATGCAACTGTTACAAGTATCTGGGACCCACACATATCAATTCTGTGGGGAGTCCTGCAGGCTGCAGTTTTCGATTCCTTGATGGTTCATGTATACCAAATTACCAATAATAAATAATTAATTGCTAGAAGGTGTGTGGCGTGTCCGTTTGTCCGTCCTAAGAACTAAACATAGTCCAAACTCTAACCCAGAGTGCATGGAAAGGCGAAATGGTATATATCTTCAAACCATACCATCAGATTCAGATCAACCAACACTGATATTATTTACAGGAGGTTATTTGAACAATTATACCACTTATGGACCCACAGTTTTGTCATGACCCACAGTTAATGCAGAATTGCAGATGGTCCTCACCCCCTTTTGCACTGCTGCACCATCACACACACCAGGTGTTTAACGAAAAGCTTCATTGACATATGTTGTGCAAATCAACACAAAAACCTACCATCCATGAAAACCCACATCTAACTTGTTGTTTTCTTAGTTATAGAATCTTGAGTTCTTCCTGCTTGTATTTCGTTTTACGTTTAATGCAATCTAGGCCCCCCTTCGTGGGGCCAAGGTTTGCCAAAAAAAAAAAAAAAATACATACATACGTATACGTACGTACTTTTTTTTTTTTGAAGGTCGGACGGTTAGTGCCGTCGACGGGGATTTTATTAAGAAAAAAAGTTATAATTACAGAGTAAGCAAAAGCCGTCGTGAGAGGAGACAACCCTCGTCTCACGCATGGCCAGCTAAAAAAACTATCTATTGGTTACAAGCCATAGTCTCGTAATAGATTCTACATCCGCTATAAGCTTATGCATCGGCGCTCTCTTATTTTCAAAGATTAAGGAGCATCTGTGTTTCCATAGAGACCAAACCGTAGCAGCCCATAAGGTATCCCAAGTGTCTCTAGTTCTATGGGGCAGTCTTTTGTGTTTAAGCTCATATCTGTGTTTCCATACGTACGTACTTAATATCATATCTGCATTAAAACTCTCAAATTTCATGGTGAGTTTAAGCTCATACAATTTTAAATTTTTATGTATGAACATCAAACTGTGAGACAAGCGTTTAATATATTGAGATTCTGCCAACTGGCATCCCTAATTGCAATTTAAAAAAAAAAAAAGGTTAAACCACTGAATTATACTCAAAATCCTCGTCTGTAGCTCGAGTCATGGGATAGTCCACTCAATTTTTTGGATAAATAAGTGCAGTCCCTAAATTAAGTGATATGCATTCAGTTGCAATTTACAATATTCAAATCTGAGAGAGAGAAACCTATATTAGGTGATCTAGCTGCACAGCATACGGTTTTATATATATATATATATAATTCACTGCCCTTAAAAAATAGAAAATCATATATAGCTATAGTCCCTCTAAAGAATAGAAAATCACATATTTTAAAATCTTAAAGAATCCCTCAATCTCTCTCTAAACTACATTGTTGAAGGTCCCTCTAATGGCACAGAGAAGTAAAAAATCCATTGCTGCTGTGGCATTGCTTCTTGGAACACTCCTTTCCTTGCTTCCCTTCATCTAGGTGCCCTCCCTTTGCTAGTGTTATAGTCTTATGTTTGCTATATATGTCTATTTTTGTTTTTATTATTATTTTTTTTTCTTCCTTTTTTCTTGCATTTGCAAAATTTTGGTTAAAATGAGCTGCATTCATTATCAGATACAAGCTAGAATCTCACTATATAGTGGCCCTCTATTGGTATTATATATTTTTAAGTGACCAAAAGAGTTTATGGTACAAAGATTCCTTTAATATGATTACTAAATTGAAGTCCAGTAATTCTTGATGTTGGAAAAAAAAAAGAGGCAATATTCCTTTTTCGATAAATTCTGCTCAATCCGATGGTTAAACAATCTACACAGTTGCCTGATAAATGATCCCCTTTTTAATTAATGATTGACCTCCTAAACATTCATTATAACAGGTGTACAGTCAATAGCGGTATGCTATGGCATGCTGGGCGACAATCTCCCTAGTCTAAGTAGTGTTGTCAGGTTTTTCCAACAGAACAGACTGAACGAACAGCTTTGACGCAATGAGGATTTACAACCCCAACATTGTTGCATTAAATGCTCTTCGAGTTTCCAAGATCAGCCTCATTATTGACATAGCTAATGAAGACCTTGAGAAACCCGCCTCTGACCCATTATGTGCTTCTGAGTGGGTCAAAAACTTCATTCTGGACTTTCCAGATGTCTCCTTCAGCTATGGAAGTGGCCTAATTTAAGTTAGTTCATTTCCTGTATGATTCAAAACTGAGTAACAGGCATATGGATTGGTACCAATTAGCTCTGAAGTTGTGAAACGGACTAGCCTGGCAAATCATGTGTATTGCTAACTATACTAGATATATAATTTAACCACTGAAGTTTTACAATCAGATTATATGAACCCATTTGTGCATGAGCCATAACATCTCTGTACCATGCAGCTTGTAACATCACCAGACCTGGCAGTGTGGGTAATAGATACCCCTCATAGGTCTTAAAACTTAGATTGGTCAAAACTCAACTACTAAAACAATCAATCTACAAGTGCTAACCACCAGACAACCGATTAAAATTTTTATGTGCCGATAGAACTACCCAATAGGATCTCCATGCTCAATTTTTGCAGGGGTCTGACTGCTTAAATTGCCTATAAATTTTTATATGTACATCACATCGAGCAGCTCGGATCAGTTGCTTGAACCTCAAAGTATAAGATTTTCCGCCTTAAAAAGTAGTGGACAGTGATATTCATAGCATAACATAGTTGCCTTCAACGACATATATTTGTGGAGTAAATTTCTCTCCATTATTGGTAGATACATTGGGGTAGGCAATGTGATCACTGATGCAGATGTAAATCAAATTCTCCCAGCAATGGAAAATATCTACGACTCGCTAAGCTTGGCTGGTCTGAATAACCAAATAAAGGTCTCAACTGGTATCCAATTCGGTGTGGTCGGTACATCATATTCTCCGTCTACAGGTGCCTTCTCAAATGACAGTATATCATATTTGGGCCCCATTGCGCAGTCCTCTCCAGTACTGGTGCACCCCTTTTTGCCAATGTGTACCCGTACTTTAGCTATTTGGAGTATGTAAATGTTATTGATGTAGATTATGCATTGTTCACCTCACCTGGTACTGTAGTCAAGATGGGGAGTACCAGTACCAGAGCCTGTTTGATGCAATGGTGGATATGTTGCATTCAGCTTTGAAGAAGGCCAATGGGGAGTATGTAATGTTCCTGTTGGACTGAAACAGGTAGGCCGTCAGATGGTGGGCTCGAAGCATCTGTGGCAAATGCAAAGACATACGTCGAGAATTCGATTCAGCACATGAAAACTGGTACCCCAAAGAGACCTGGGCTTTTGAAGACTAAAATTTTGCAATGTTTAATGAATCAAAAGCCACCTGGTGTAGAACAGCATTTGGGTTTGTTTCGCTCTAATGAGAGTCCAGTTTACTCAGTTAATTTTGATGCGAATTAAAGATTTAGGTTCTAATTAGGTCTGGTGATTTCAACGAGGTAAAAAAAAAAATTATAGGTGAGAAGAAGGTTAGAGAAAAATTACTGTTATTTCTGCAGTTGAGGGAGAGGTTTATTATAAGAAGAGATTTTATTACAATTTGAAATCCAACAGTGCACAATCAATTTTGATTAGCCGAAAAAGCAGTTAATAAATGAAGTGCAATTAATGTCATTTTTGCAGTTAAAACTGAGAAAAATATTTGGTAGAAAAGTGAAAGGAATAATTATGATTATGTCTGAAATTGTGCGCTCATATATAAGGTAAGCCTGCAAGCATATTTACAACGGCTGCTTTTTTTCATTGTCTTCTAACTGGAAAAAGGAAGTTCTGTAACATGTTATATCGAGTATTTGTTGACACGTGGGTCTTGTTAATAACTCTTGATTAATTTTTTTCACAATTTACAGGTGGATTTTTATGACTTTGGTTGCATGTTACCACCACCATGCCAGATCGTAATAAAATCAAAAGGCAAAGTTGGAGATTTTGTTAATCATAAACACATATAGGTAAGGCTTCCACGACTACTTTAATAATTAATAATTACTTCTACAATTTTTGTGTATGTCGCTTTTAAGTGTTAGTGATTAGAGAACTTAAAATTTTTATAGATTTTGCAATTTAAATATAACATGGAACTTTGGGAATCATTCTATAGAGAAGCCTTCTACAGGCATATTTTATTTTATTTATTTTAATTCTCTCTTTAGAATTAAATAAATATTTGAATTGAATAAATCAATGAATGAGATGCAGATTATATGACCATCAATTTACTTACAGGAATTAAATAATCACACTAAGAACTCAAGGTGACATCACTATGTGTAGTCCCATTTTCCATTCTTATCCAGGACTTTAAGGTGAAGGGATTTTCTGTGACTTCAATAATTCTTGCACCACGTGGCCAACTGCCGTACCCCCCATAACCAGTATGCCGTGCAAAACACAACCAGAGACTTCTATATGGGCAACACCAGTCTAACCCATGGTTGTGTCCCACAAATACTGCCTGGTGCGAAAAAAGGAAACAGACAAAAACCAAACAATATGTTTTAATTACAAAAAATAAAAAAGGCTGAGTGCTCGGTGCACCAGAAAAATATGATTGTAATTTGATAAGAAAACTCATTGTACTTGTAAATCTACTATAATATCTAGCAAGAATCAAATATAGCTAAAATGGTAAGTTTCCCTTCTCTGATTATATTTGCGAAATTTGTTACTAAAACGTATAAATTTACATTCAGTTTTCATATATTGCATTTGTTTAATGGGATGGTCAAAATCAGTTTCAAAATTTTCTCTATCTTTATCAAAGGTACGTGTTCTATTGGAGCAAATCTCTTACAAAGACAACCCTTTTATGTTGGCTTTCTTTGCCTTTTTGCATCTCACGCCAACAATGCTATTAAATTTAACAGCATAGTTTTTACAGATTTAATCTGCATAGAAATGAAAGGAACTTTGAAGTGTGAAAATGGATGGTAGTTCAGGTATTAAGTTCAAATAATGCCAAAGAAAAGGAACAATCAAAATATTACTTTGACAGAAGGTCGAGCAGTGAGAATGTCCATTATACCCCATTCAGCCTCTTGTGAAGCAACACTTTCCTTGTTGATAGAACCGACGCATGGTTTTGCTATAACAGAATTAGGCTTAGGAGCAACTTGTGAATATGCAGTGCTAGGTATGTGCCAAAAGATAACCTCAGGGATCCTGCAATTAATATATATGATAGCTTGAACTGTATGCATCTTTCCAAGGGAAAAATTAGATGTGTGAACTTTAATTTAATAGAGTTATTTCAATCTTGCATGCAATCAATCAGAAGCAAAACTCAATTCTAAGGAAATGAAAACCAATTATGACAAATAAGCTCAGAAGGTCCAGCCTTCCAGTTAGATAGGCTAACAAGCCCTACGTGCATTAATGTTCTATAATCGAGCATCTAGTATAGTGTTCTATTATTGAAACAAAAGTCAATCAAGGAATCCAACTATTGTATTATGACAGCTCATGATTTGCAATTTCTTGCTTAACTCCACTGAAAATTACTACAAGGTATGTACAAACTACTTTATATAATCAGTAAATCCCAGCCAGCAGCAACATGTGTTTCTCCACTGTTTACAGGTACAATACCTGAAAAAAGTATGTTAATAAAAGTATCAAGTTTTTCCACTCACTTCGAATCAGGGTTAATCAACTGGGATTGCTTCTTGAACCACTGGGCTTGGGCATATGATATGATTTCCGGGTACGTACCACCACCCGAATCGAAAAAGTACATCAGCAAAGCTGGTTTTGTGCCGTCAGAGGATAATAATTGCAAGACATAATTTGAAACTCCTGGCCAGAGTTCTCTGGGACCATTAATGGAATAGGCTAGATCATTGTTGGCTATTTCTGTCTTCATTAGCTCAACACGCGTTGTCCCTCTAAACGTGCATGGTTCAGATCCTGCCATAATGCATTTTGGTTTTAAAATTTCTGTTTTTTTATCGTTGATATTTTGTGTCACTAGACAGATATTGAAACACCTCCAGTTTTTTGAAATGAAAGGTAATAAGGAGATAACATTTGTGCCTTCAAAATAATAAAATAAGAGATGAGTCAAGTATTGCATGCCAATCTGCCAATTGTTTGTACCAGTATCAGCTGGAAAACAATATTACACTAATTAATGGTCTTTTTCATTTCAGTTGTATATTTTCTTCAGGATTTCTCATTTCCTCATGTTTACTTTTACGACTTAGTTTGGGATCACAAGGGGAAGCTGTTCTCGAGACCACTGCAGCAAGCATCATTCCATGTATAAATAGTCCGGCCCTGGTACAAACAGTTGTTACCTGAATATGAGATACTTGAAAGAGGGCAGTTGACTTCTGGAATTCCAGTAGCAGAAAACCACTCAGAAGGCCACTCAAAATACATGTCATCATGATTTCCAAATACACTTGCCCATGGGATGCCTCTTTTTCTTGTGGGAGAAATAGCTTTGTCCCAGTACAAGGTTGCATTTTGAATTGCAATGTTGTTTGCAGTTATAACATCTCCAAGATATACAACAAAATCTGAAATCGGAAGAAAAAGGGGGATGAAGGAGAACAGTGTCTTGTTAATTGCAAATTATTGTATATTGTTTATTTAACTAAAAAAGCCAACAACTTCATATATCATATGCTCAGCCATAATTCTGATTGTTAACACACAATTACTTTTTTGTTAGTTGCATATGGGTTCACAGGTTGGTCAGATTGAGATGTCTACTTACACGAGTACAAAAGGGAAGTAGCTAAACATGTGAACCATTGTCATATCCTTCTGTCCTAAAACAGTTATTGAACTGGAAATTTGAATCACCAACCACATACCCAATTAATTCGAGTGGTACCAATCCCAGTCATTTGGTTTTTATCATTCGGCTAAATAGTGAGGCGCATGTGTTCGATTTTCCCAATAATACTAGATGATTTCTAAAATTACAGATGTATTGACAACTCAGTTGCTTTGGCACCCACCCTCAATTCAAAAGGGAACAGGAGGTATTCTTAACCGGACCCGACAACAGAACTTAACAGGTCGGATTCAGGTTTTAAACTCAGAATGATCCATCACCTGGTTTCTCAGAGTCGAGAACTGCCGACATGACAGAACCAGACTTCACATCCTGTGCGGGGCCCCAATCAGTCCAGGCATTCTCCCCATAATGCAGATCAGCAAAGAGGGCGATCTTGAACCCGGATCCGCTAACCATCCGTAGCGAACTCTTGTCCCTGTACATGCTACCCAATCTGCCATCTCTCGCCCGGCAACCCGAAACAGAGAGGAGGCCGAGGAGGAGAAAGAGGAGCGATAGAAGAAGTAATGAGTCTCGCATTTGGGGGAGAATTTAGCTTGCATGAAAAGCAGAATGGCGGATTTGGTCTGAATTCTCTCTCTTTTGAAGGTTTGGTGAAGGAGAATTGGGTCGCTTTCTTCGTGAGAGTTGAGAAGTGGAGAAAGTAAGAAGTTGCTAGAGTAGAGGGACCGGACAACAATTGATGAATTGAATTGGCGCTCAGGTTAAGGTACTCAGGTTAATAAACAATTGGTTTTAGGTAATCTCGCGTCATTTGTTCAGTAAGCATTAAGCTGGGATAACCTATTGATTTCATTCGCAACTCCAAGCTGTTTCTACCTCTTAAATTTGCCATGTGTTGTTCTTTTTGATGATGTAAGAAAATGAGAGTTAGTATAAATTGAAGATTTTTAATTAGAAAATGTTATCTTACTTTTCAGTCACAGGTCCCTTAAAAGAAAAATTGGCATTGTTTGTGCTATTTATATCCATCGTTCAACATTTTGAAATCATCGCATATTTCTTCAAATAGTATAATTTCCAAAATAAATTGTTCATATTTGCGAGATATAAAGTCATAAACTAAATTTATACATAAGAACACAACATTTTTTTACTGCTGCTAACTAGAAAGAAGTGAACATATTTTTTTCTTTTTATTTTTTATAGAAATAAAACAGAAAATATAAAAGGGTAGATGCAGAATTGGCTAGATAAAGTAAATGAGTACATCGATGGCCTAATGTTACTAGGTTACATTAAAATTAAGCATAGTCTTAATTATTGTTAATTTAAAAGTTAACAATTGGATTTATTTTGCAAAAGCAATACTTGAAGATGTATTTCTTTGACTTGAAAAAATGAACATGGCATTTGCCGATCAACCGTCGAAGTTTAGAAAGTTCCAATGTTAATACTATAGTTTTGATATGAAAAATAAATTAAAATTTTAACAGAATAATTACAATAAATAAATTAAGATAAGTATTCTCAAAAAAATAGCTAAAAACACTTTTGCGTGCTAACAAAATATGGTTGAAAATGTAATGGATGATATATAACAATAGGACACTATATTTAATATTGCAAGTTATTTAAATGAATGTCACTGACTTTTCATTCTCCAAATTTTTTTTTCTGCAAACATGTCTTCTGAGACTTGGAAGTTAGACTTGACCGCATGTAATAAAGCAGCTTTAGTTATTGCCTTCGATTGCCTAATGTTAAGAAACTAGATTCTAAAGTCGCGGCTCTGCCGCGACATGCATTGTTGAGTATTTATTTTCAAATTTTGACTATTGTTTATTAAAATTATTTATCGAGTTTTTTATTGTGACTGATTTTATATTTGATACATTGCTAAATATTTATTTTTAGATTTTACCTATTGTTTATTAAAATTATTTCTTTATTATTAGATTTTGTAGTATGACTAATTTTTTTTATTTTATATAAGTAGTCGGAAGGTTGAGTACATTTTATAGGGTTTCTTTGGGCTACGTGGTGAAACAATTGGGTTGGATTACTTTTTTAGGTTTGCATTGTGTATTTTCGTTTTAGGTTTTCTTTTTTCCGCTCTTTGAATATTTTAGAAAAGTGTGGTCACGCTTCATATATATCAGTGTTAGTCGTACACTTTAATTTGGAACACTATGCGCATGAATACAGGAAGTAGACATAACCTTAGCAATTTGAGAACATATATACCATAGTTGACAGTCTGGATTATTGGACTTAATAGGGAACAGATCTGACGATAAGATACAAATACAAGGAGAGTCTATACTCCAAAATCACATTGCATGCCCTTTTTATTTCATATTTTATTTTAAATTTTTTTCTTTAATTTTTGTGGTGAAAGAAAACTTAAAATCAAGTTTAAATCATAATTAATTGTTTATATATGTCATAATTTTAAATGAACGATATGAATTTAAACACGATTAGATGATCAAATATGATACTTTTGAAGGGACTTATGTAGTTGTGGATATAATAATGTTTTCTTGTATGTCGTTGCTTGTACTATGTTTTTAATTAGCTCAGGCATCAAAACAAAAGTAAGATTAATTCTTACAAAGATTTCATGATTAGTTATTGTATGTTACACACTGATTGTTATATGTAACAAAGATTTAGAATTAGTTTGATCATCTCTAAATTCTATAAAAATATTAAACACAATAAAAGAAAATATAGGACGAATTATACTCTACATAATATCATTATAAAATATTGCACAGAGGAAGATGTCATCAACTTACACACATTTATTTGTTAACAAAAGTAATGGGCACAAAATATCATTCTCACTTATCCTTCATCCACATGCAAAAACTCAAATTGCTACATGTAAATAAATTGGTAATAATATTTACATAATATAATTTCCAACAATTATATTATAACGTCATTTAAAAAAGAAGATACAAGCATACATCTCCTAAACATTTTTAGAAACTCAAACTAAACTTTTCTTAATAATTTTCTATTCTCCAAATTTCATGAATTTTTTTTTCACTTAGAAATCAATTAATAACAATAGTGGGATCTATATTTTTGTTACCCATTGTCCGTCTGACACGATTCTATTTATTTTCAATAGTTTTTAACACTAAGCATAAATTCATATGACTTTTATTCAGTTTTAAGATTTACTAACTCACGTGGATAAATTTTAATGAAATTCTTTCATTAAGTACTTGTAAAAAAATTAGCAAGGTCTAAGTTCGTGATTTAGATATAAGACAGATGTAGAAAATAATTTACTATTTTATTACAAATAAAATATGAAAAAGATTGACTATTTGTACAAGAAGTAGAAAACAACTCATAAATTTTATGAACACAAAGAAAATAATAACGTGTCTTTTGTACGGTAAGGAAAAATTTAGAAATAATTAAAAAATTTGATAAAGAATGCAAATGATATTATTCAACTTTGTGGATACAAAAGATCATTATAATCTGCCACAAAAAAACAAAAACCTGCACTGTTCATTCTTCTATTGAGCATTCAAGTATTGTTAATGACAAGGGGTCTATTATTTATAGTTTCGTATAGGATAGACTAGGACTATGATATTGTTCTACTTAAATAACCTATGTGCGCGTATTTCTTCATGATACATTCTCCTACAATAAAAGCTTAACTCTATGATCGGGACCCACACACTGTCATTAGCTATGATACCTGAGGTACACAAAGGAAGGGTAAACACTTGCGATACCTTTGTCTTGTCTTCGGAAAAGCCAATAAAACAAATTATGTTGCAAAATAATGTAATTTTTATAATTAAAGCTTGTGTATATGTATAGAACTTGAAAATGATTCAGCACATAGCTAAAGCACTTTGTTTAGAGCACTTGGGGAAGGATTGCAAAGACAAAATGGGATACGGATAGCAGCTACGCCATAAATTTGCGAGAATAAGAATATCCATAGAACCTCCTGTCGGATATGCTAATGTCGTATACTTATTTATTTATACAATCAATTTTGTCGCACGCGTCACGCAGGTGCTGCAATTCCGAAAGCAAGCAAATCAATCCAATCGGACCTTTTAATTTTTTTTTCTCTTTTTTGGGTCTAATATCAATTTACATAATATAACAACAACATTGTTATCTTAGGAAAAAGGAAAAAAAAAATAAAAATAAAAATAAACGTGTTCGGAAATATAGAAACATTGTTATCTTAGCAAATCAATCCACGTGCCTTTAGACATGGTATAAGTAAACGTGTTCGGAAATATAGAAATATAAATGAAAATAAGGTATAGCATGCACTTTGACAATATCATCATGTGAGCTCATGGGATGGGAAATGAGACCAAATCCAAGACATTGATTCTCTTTCAAAATAAGAATATATATTCTTGTTGATCTTTAAAATACAAGGGCTGAAAATAATTATTTAATCCGAGATTGACAGAATACATATTAAATAAAATTAATTTTGTTAAAAGCATGTGTTTTGGTATTTATGTAAATACACATTTTTAGATCAAAAGAAATTTCAACTACATTATCATTCTTTGTACTGCACGTCTGCACCCTGCGAAACTTTAAAGGAAAACAAATATAAAGTAATGCTATTATGTTAAGTTATTTTGACAACCTTGTGATTAAATCTACATTAATGAATTTTTTTTTTCTCCAGCGTGTCACATTCACGATAGAAGAAAAATGACCCCATTCCACATAATTGATGTTTTTTTGTTCTTCCCTTAAATTCAGTAAAGTGCATGGTACTAAATTAAAGAAATCTTACGTGAAATGCAAAAGTTTTGTCAGAGAGGAGGTATATATAAACAATGTGTAATTGTTTATCTTTTATCAGAAATTACACAGTTAATCTCCAGCCGAAAAAATGACGAATATGAATATATATACATGAAAAATTGCGCTTTTCTTCTAATTATTTTTTTTTTGTCTCCTTTACACTTAAAACTTATTATTACATTAATAATGAAATAGTTGAACGTGTGAGTCCAGCATTGATGGTTAGTGGCTCCATTGTTATCCTAGAGATAATGGATTCAATTCCCGCTGGATGCGGAAGAAGAAAAAACTCTATTTTACATAGTGTGCTGCCTCTATAAATAAATGACTTTTTTTCTAAAAAAAAATAATAATGAAATAATATTGTCGGGACTTTGAGGCATCTCAACACCGAGCTTCAGGAAAAAAAAATTACTTATGTACTTGGGCTTTTGTGGGTTGAGTTGGGCTTACTGTTTTCTCATGTCTTTTTATTTTTTATCTGCCACCACCAGCAATTTTTCCCCGCCAATACTCTGTGTTCTAGCGTTTTTGTTATGTTCGATTTCTGTAAACTGTGACTTTGGTTTTCAATAATATCTTCTCTAGGATTCCCTGCTTGAGAATTTGTTCTTTCAAAAAAAATAATAATAATAAATAAATAAATGATTTCCTAAAACCGCTGCGGTTCGACGGCCACCGGTTCTTGCAATAGTACTAGAGTCTTGAAACCGCAATCTTAGGACATAGGGTATAAACTAAATTAATATTTGTCCGTTTTGTCAGTGCTTATATCCGCATATGATACTCGTATAATACATTATCTATATTCATAAATTTTTATTAGTATTTTGCTTCGATATGCAAACAATGAATGATACAGATATGAACTGTCCAAATAATGAGGGAATCCGAATTACATCAATGCAAAATAAAAAGAGAAAGTTTATTATGCACCGTAGTGCATAGAGCTTTCTATGCACTGCGGTGTTTTTCGGGGGTATTTTTGTAAATTGACAAATCTAATTTAACAAATCTAATCTATATATTGAAATCTCGTAGAAAACCAAATTTTACTATTTTTGAGATTTTATTACTATTTTTTATGAATTTTTTAAAACCTGCCATTTTTGGAAACAAACTACTATTTCAACATTCCAAAAATGGCAGGTTTTAAAAAATTCGAAAAAAATAGTAATAAAATCTCAAAAATAGTAAAATTTGGTTTTCTACGAGATTTCAATATATAGATTAGATTTGTTAAATTAGATTTGTCAATTTACAAAAATACCCCCGAAAAACACCGCAGTGCATAGAAAGCTCTATGCACTACGGTGCATAATAAACTATCTCAAATAAAAAATGTATTTTAAAGTTCTTTTATATTGTTGTTGAGATCACCTCATGTTATATACTTATCTACCACGAACAAAAAGTATACATGCATTTTTCTTATCAACGTTGTTATATTTTATTTTAGTATTAGAAGTACTTATGTTTATTGTTTTCCAATTTGTTAGTCATATCCATATCTAAACATTTACTCATCAAATTTGGTTTTGAATTTTTGGCATTCTTCTATTTATGTTTTTTAATGAAATACAGATGCTGATAACATTTTAGAACTATCTATGATGTTTACACATGTACCTAACTTCCATCTGTAATAGAAAATAAATAAATAAAAATCATCATAGCCCTTCGAAACATAAACAAACAAACAAACAAAAAATTATGCGAATCAGAAATAATAATTGAGGGTGCAATAAATCGAGAAAATTATAATAATTACTTTTAAAACTCTCAAAATAATAAAAAAAAATGCGACAGGAGATAATCCTTATCAATATTCTTTTAAGATATAAACTATTATCTTTTTTTTTATCTTTTCTGCAAAATGTGTTCAGATAGCTATTGTCATATCACATTGAACAAAATATTCTTATAATTTTTCTTTGATATAGAGATTACTTGCAAGGGAAAAAAAAAAAAAGATAACTGTTATCATTTGTAAATGATAATAAGCGTTGTCGCTTTATTTCAAAAGATAAGGAGATAACACTTACATAATGTGAATGATAATAAGTGTTACCGTTCTATCTTTTTTTTGATAAAAGCAATCAAAAGGAGTGATTGCCTGCTTTCATTAAAGCTCAGTTTAGTACAAAATAAAAGAAAAAGGAAAGAAAAAAAACCAACTCCAAACCAGAGTTTGGCCTGGATGAAACATACCTGTTACCGTTCTATCTATTTCAGGGATAAAGAGATATCTCTTAAATGATAATAAGACACGTCACATTATTTCAAAGGATAAAGAGATCATTCTTATTTTATTTTCTTTTACCAAACATATTTTACAGATAAATAGATAACTTTTATCCTCTTTATTTGTTCATTGTTATGAATACATAGCCAATAGCTCGTATTCTAAAATTTTTGTTTGGCAATAAGAAGGGGATAGAGTTGTTTATCTTCAGACTTATCAAATGAGAAATACATTTTGGAGATAGCATCTAATTTTGGAGACAACACTATTTTTCTTAAGAATAATAGGCCAGTTAAAGAGTTACCCTTAGGGATATATAACCTTTCATAATATCTTTTATTTGATTATATATATAGTTATTTCAATACTATTCTTATGCTAATATGTCACCAAACTTAATGAAAATTTTTGGAGATAGTGAGCAATAAGGTCAGGCCGCTAGATTGAAGTCATATTTGCTCTATCTTGTTGTTGTCAAGTGGAGTATAGGGATTTTCTCCAACGTAGGATCTCTAGTTAAGACATTCAAGTTATAAATACTAATTAATAATTATTATATAGTATGATTTAGTTTGTTAGCATCGAACAAGGACATCCATATAGTTAATATTTCAATGTGTTCGGATACGTCCCAACATTTAAAATTTGGAGATAATGGGAAGTTTTATTCTGCATAAAAATATGACAAAATCAAATCTCAAATGATGAAATCCAAATTTAAATTTTGGTCGATTTATTCCAAGTTCGTTACTTCTTTTCATACTTTTCTTTTATTCCAAACAGACTGAGTCACATCTCCTAGTGGCGTAAAATCTAGTACGTTTGAATGTTAATTCAATGAAATATGCAAAAAAATAAATAAATAAATAACTCACTTTCCAAAATTTCACGATCGATACAAATGCTTGTTTGATACTCGCATAAACCTCAAAGTAAATTTTATTTTGTGCAACGAAAAATTGTCCATAATCAGCATTGCCTGTTCTCATATCCAAAATATAAATAATTTGAAGATTCTGCCACATGGCAATTGCTACTGGGAGACCAATTTGGAGACGAGAATCATTGCTTCTGTATTCTGATACGCTGGCGCCACCCGTCTGTGAAGGGAAGCTACAATCCCTGCAAGGTGTACACCCGGATTACACATGTACTATCTGATCTATGATGGTTGTCTCCAGTACATCAGTACGTGTAACGGGTTGTCCAGGAAGAAGTTGACCGTCTCTGACTCGTTACATTATGTAAAATGAAGTTTTTCCAAAAAAGATGTGTTTATTTTTTGTGGAAGTATAAAAAAGATTTGCTTATGGGGCTCGTTTGGATGCCGAACGGAATAGGGGAATAGTGAGAATAGCCACTCTTCCCACTCTTCCCACTCTTCCCAACAACACTCTTCCCAACAACACTTTTCTCTCTACTTTTTCACACTTCCCAACGCTATTCCTAAATTCACCATCCAAACGACCTAGGAATAGCACTCTTCCCACTCTTCCCACTCTTCCTACTCTTCCCACTTTTCCACACTATTCCCACTATTCCCAACCCATCCAAACAAGCCCATGTTTTTTTTGGAAGCATTCAAAAGATTTGCTTATTAAACATCTCTTCGGTTTATTGTGTTTTTTTCTGAAGGGTAAGTGCGGGTGCTTTGTAACTCCTCCAACTTAAAAGTTATTTTAATCGTATTATTTATTTCGTTGACCACCATGAAACCGTTCAAAGCTTCCCACAGGAATCCTTGATAGACTAACCCAAACACCCGGTCTATTGATATTCGTGAGATCATATTCTGTTTATCGCTACGGAAAGACAACCCAACTTCTCAGTGTATAAGGTTCATTACGTACGGAACTAGTCCGAGTGTTGGAGATTAATTTTCTCCAGAAATGTGGAAATGGGCATTTTATAGCGTGGGAAAGAGAAAGACATTCCTTTTTCTTCTTCTTTTCGGTCGTCAGAGAAAAACTTCCGCGATTTCTGTTACTACACCTGTGTAGTATTCCGCATAGCATGTATGAACTGTAGGTCCCAGCAGACCAGAATGTAACTTTAACAGGTATACATTACTGGAAAAATACTTTCGAAAGCCACAGAAAATCAAGAAATTTGTGAAACGGCTCTGGAAACTGAAATTCTAATATTTATCTGGTATTATTAAACACCTACTATAAATAATACGAATATCTTCCCTTTAAATAAGCCTCTTCCTTCCCTGCCCCCTTCTCGGCCTCTAACCCGACTTACCCAAGTTCGGAATAATCAGATTTTATTTTATATTCTCTTCTCTTCTCTTTCTCTCTCTAACAATCCCTCTCTAGCTCTCGTGGTACGAAACGAAGATCGCGCCAATCGATTTTGCATATTCTGACTTTGTTAAATGGGGGAGTGGAGGAGACCAAAGGGGCCGAGGAAGAGAGACTCCGACAGGTGGGGCCTCTCCGCCACCACCAACAGGACTTGGTCTCATGCCAAGCCTCCTCGCTTCCCTGATGGTAATTTCAATTCCTCTCTCACAACTTTTTCTTTCTTTCTTTCTTTCTTTCTTAAATTCGATTATTTTGGTCTCAAATTCATTAGCTGTAGTGAAATTTCGGGGTTATCGTTGAATATTTGGTTTAATTTTGCTAAAATTACAGCGGTGGGTTATGCGATTTGGGTTTGTCCTTTGTTTTCTCAGATCAGATCTATCAATTCTCTCTTACTCCCGTAGTTTTTGTGCAAATTTTGATCTCACAAATGCAGAATTCGTTGCCAGATTAAATTTAATGTTAGGTTTTTGTTCCTATTAATTGCACCCAAAACTCCGAAGAAATTAATCAGTCTCGGTTTAAGATTGATTGGCTTTTCTAGGATTTGTTATTAAAAACTCAAATTTTAATCTGGTTAAACGAATTGGATTGGAAAAAATATATATTTTGATCCTTGGGTCAACTTCACATGGTCATTGTTTAGGTTTATTTTTAAGTTTAGACCAAACACAATTGGAGTAACATGTCTGTCACTTTGTGATTTTTCTATTTTTGGATGAATCGGATAAATTGTTTTAATTTTGGATGGTGGATAGGCCAGTTTAATTGCTTTGCATACAAAAATAGTGACTGTTAATTTAATTTAGCGGGACCTGATATAGGATATCTTATAATATGTAGTCAGCAGTTCAATTATAGAATGTGTTCTTTGATCTATATGTTATCTTCTATTATTTCTGTTCAAAACGGTATCAAAAGAAGTAATATACCAAGTCTTTTGTCTTTTGGAGATACAATATTTTTTATATGGAGCTGATTTTTAAGCCTTGTGATTCATATCCATATGTGGAAGAGGTCAACTAAACATTAAATATAGGACTATTAGATGTTGCATATGCTTTAAAAGGAATAAGGTTCTAATAACAAATTGTACTAGTTAGCAATACTTATTAAACCCCACAATAATGAAAATGGGAAAAAGAGCTGTTCGTGAGTTTCTATTAGGTTGCATAAAAGTTGGTCAAGGCAAGGTTGTTCAGCATCTGAAATTGTTACAGCGGTTTATTGATTTTATAAGTGGATTAAATTTGAAGAATTGCTTTGTTTTATTGCTAACGTGCGTAAATGCATCTGTCTTGTTATACATATGGCGAAAACAATAACTGCATTGTTAGGCAAAACTAATCATATTTACACAGGACTGGAGTCTTTTTTAGAATATGCTTTTGTTAACATAAGCTACTTAAGCTAATGCTTATGATTTTCCTTTTTATTATCACAGAAAAAACAGAGATGCACTGGGAGGAAAAATTCTGCGAAAATAATGGGATCTGTTGGAGAAAGCTGCTAGACACAAAGAAATTCCTTCCCCAATATTCAGACATAACTGACTGGGACGACTCGGCCGGTAAGGAAGCTTTTGAGAATGCAAAGGCCCGATATTGGGCCCAGATTAATGGCCTTAAACCTGAGATGTCATTGCCGGACCCAGACTTGCTCATCGACATTGTTGATCATGATGCGCCACCATCTGATGTCAGGCTCTACGAGAACCTTCGGGGTTCTCTATCTGATGTGGAGGGTGATGACAATGATTTAATGAGTGATGATGGGTGGGGCGATGGTGGTGTCATTCTTTGGGATTCACATTATGCAAAGACAGAAAAAGAAGAGGAGGCTTGGGGTAATATTCCAACCGGGTGGGGAGAGGGTCAGCCGATTATCCCCACAGGCTGGGGAGATATTCCCATGCAGCCGACTGTTCAGTATGACGGCTGGGGAGCTATCCCAGTTGGCTGGGGGAATAATTCACCTACTCAGACTAGGTGGGCTGATGTGGCAGGAGATGCCAACCCTGGCACAACATATGAAGGAATTGTGCCGACTGGATGGGGTGAGGTGGAAGCAGGGCCGAGGGGATCATGGAATGGTGGTGTAACTGATGCAAATTACTGGAATTGTGGCGTGAACGAGGGGAATTGGGGTGGGTGGAGTCAGAATAATGGTTATGATTATGGTACGCCAGTAGAGGCCGGGCAATACTGGAACTATGGTGGGAATTACTGGAACAGTGGTGGGTTGAATCCTGGGAATTGGAATAATTACAATTACAATCAGCATGGATGGAATTATTCTGGGGAACAACGTGGGTATAAGAATGGCTGGAATAGGAATGGAGCTGGTCGTTCTAAGAACGGGAATAAGAATTATGGCAAGGGGAAGGAGTGGAAAAGGAAGGAGGATAGCTCCAGGAATTTTTGTGCACCGCTGAATCAATCAAACCAAAATAATGATGGCTGGAATGTTCCCAGGTCAGTAGCGTAAAGGTTTGGGAACAAATAGGTTAAATTTTTATGTTAGTTTATTGTTTCTTTTGTGGTTTGTTTATGTACTTAATTGTTAAAGTTGGCCTAGGCAAGTTTGCTAGGATTTAGAGAGAGAGAGAGAGAGAGAGAGAGTGTGTAGCAAAGCAAAGGAAACTTATGTGTATGGCTTTATGAGAAATATGTGTTCCTTCATATCAGAAGGTTGGTTTTGTAAGTATGAGAATTTAAGTTTTTGCTGAAATATAGAAGTAATTTGAACTAATATTCGAACATAATTAGAAAAGTTGTAGTTTTCTCAGTTCTTCTCTCCTTCTGTGCAGAGGAATGCCGGTGCTGGGAGTCCTAATGTGTTTTGGTACTTAAAATCCTAATTTTAGTTGGTCTTGTCTCTTGTGTTCCAAGATTTCAACTGAGGTTCACGTTATAAATCATAAACTGGGAAGAGCAAAATCAGGTTAAAAAATATATAAACAAAATTCAATTTAACTAGGGAACAAAGGAACTGTATTAAAAGCAAAATAGGAATTTAAATTGAAAAATGAAAGAAGTCCAATAAGTCGCACTACAACTACATCCAGCATAAAAGCTTAAATTGGGCCTTTACTACAAACTGTCCTTTCAGTTTTTTCTCGTCGCTTTCTTTACTTCTTTTGATTTCCTTGGCACATCTTTATTCTTCTCCTTGCTGCTCGAAAATACAAAAAAACAGAAGTTCGTATATTTGTTACCACGGATAAATATTGTTATCAAACTCTGTTGAATTTTCATTTGCATGGTTTGGTTCGTAAATTTGGATCCATTCCTTGCTGCTCGAAAATACAAAAAAACAGAAGTTCGTATATTTGTTACCACGGATAAATATTGTTATCAAACTCTGTTGAATTTTCATTTGCATGGTTTGGTTCGTAAAATTGGATCCATTTTGTGGGAGCTCCTTAAACTTGATATAAAAAAATCCATTCTAGTAATTAAATTGGGCTGCAATTATCTACATTTAGTCACTAACTTCAATAGTTTCAAATATGGTACCTGCATTTAGTCACTATACTTCGATAGTTTCAAATATGGTATCTTTGATTAGTTTTCCATCCAAAACAATAATGGAAGCTTATTAAATTTGAAATGAAAGTTTGTTTTTTTATGGAAAAACTGAAAGAAGATCGAAAAAACTTAACATGTAATATGAAATAATGAATAATTTAAAGTGCAGTTATGAAATATATATGTTATGCTAATTCAGTAACTTTGACAAAAACTTAACATTCAAAATTTGAAAAAGAAAAATGAATTTGGCCGTTCAACAAAATAAATTCATACAGTTTCGAGAACTAAGATATTCTGGTGATTCTCTTCGATCGGAATCAAATAGTATTTCCTTATTAAAAAAAAAACTAACTATGTTCTTTTTGTTTTGTTTTGTTTTTCTTTTATTATAATAATATCTTTTTTTTTGGGGGGGGCGGGGGGATAAATTTAAGGTTTATTCGTTTAATTTTTGAGATCTCAAGAACAAATTTATTCAAGGACAAATTTAGCGTAGTCAATTGATCAAGGTTCAATTGATCATAAATGAATTTGCTTTCATATTGGTAAACTTCAAATCAAGTCAAATTGGATTCAACCTAAAGTTCATGATCAACATAAGAATCGAACATTTATAGACTTGGTTATTCGACTTTATTATTATTATTTTTTGTGCACTGTTGTGTGGTTTACGAAATATTTAATTTAGTAAAATATATTTTTAATAACATAGCATAAGCCTTGGTGCGAAATTAGCTTTGTAATATAGATATCATGTACATCAGAACATTCTTGAATTTGAAAACTGACAAAATATATTTATGCATGCATATCTTATACATAAAAACAATAAAATTTGACCAAAATTTAAGCGTTAAATATTTAAAAATTTTGATGGAAGTTCCTAATATCATATAACAAAAATGAAATTTGATCTAAATTTAAACGTTAAAAAAAATTATACTAAGATCCACGAAATATTTCCTAAAATGAAATGGTTATTTTTGGAACTACTAATCTAAGTTTATTCCCCTCGACTATGGTAAATGTTTTGTTTCTTTCCATTTTTAAACAGAATCTGATGATTTATCCGTGCCTCCCAAGAAATAGACACTCTAGATTTGTCTTTCCTGAAATGATTTTCGGAAACTTAACAATACCAGTTTTATCAGATAAACCGACTAAACATTTCCAATAATACCAATTATTACCTCTGTTCGCCTTTAAATACACCCCTGCCCAGAACCATTCTCCACAGACAACTTTCTAATCTATCAATTATTCCATTCTCTCTCGTTCTGCGCTCTCTCCCTTTTGCTTGTTTTCCAAGAACATCATAAACCATTCTCTATTTTCTTTGTTCTCCCTCACCAATCCATTTAGCATCTGAATTTGTAAGTTTTAAGTAGAGAAACAATAAGAAGAGGGGATAATGGGAAGGTGGGTGAGACCAGAGGAGCAGCCGAAGAAGACAATAGCTGACAAGCGGGTCCCGTCCGACAAAAATAATAGCAAAGGGTTTCATGGCAAGCCTCCCCGGAAAGGTAATTTCAGTTTCTTTCTGGTATAACACATTAATGAAACAAATAAGCTATATGGATCACTTTATACCAAAAAAATATATGTATATTTCTCAAGGCTTTGATAGATGGAATAAAAGTCGGTTCGTAGATATAGAATTATATTTAGAAGAATTGCTTTGAGGGATTGAGCAATATGGTAATTTTGAAAATGAAAAAGGTGTACAAGAACGTTGAGGCTGCTTTAACAGCACTAATTACAACAGTCCAAACGCCTAAATTCACATTCGAGTACTCCCAGATCACAATTTTCTTCATAAACTAATCGAAGTTCTTTGATTATTTGTAGAAAATGTGAAGATACAACAAGTTCCTACCTGGGAACGAAATTTCTGCTATAAGAATGGAGTAAGTTGGACAAAACTACTAAGCGAGAAACGTTTCATCGACCAGTATCCAAAGATCATGAACTGGAACGACTCGGCAGTCAAAGAGGCATTTCAAGACGCAAAGGCACGTTATTGGGCCCATATCAGAGGGTATAAGGCATTGCCTTTGCCCCGCGACAATAAATTCATCGACGAGGTAGATTTTGATGCGCCACCGTCAGACCCCACGCTGTACGAGAATCTGCGAGGTTCCATCTCCGATGATGAGTATGATGGAGAAGATGAGGAAGTGGACAGCTGGGGAGAAGGGGGTGTCATCCTCTTGGACGAGCACTACTTCAAAGTGAGACGATTTTTGGAGTTTCCGGACGACCATGTGGTTACAGCCACCGGATGGGAGTAGTGCTCAAATTTTTCGTTGAACTTTTCTAGTTGTGTGGTTAATTATTTTTGTGAAATTTTTATTATTTTCTTGATCAAACATTATAGTTTTTTTTTTAATCTACTACATTTTTTAAACATTATTTTATTACTTTATTATTTAACCAAAAAAATATTCTTCACACCTATTTTTAACTACCTATCCCTAGAATACAATAATGATATCACACATTTCGATAATAATTAAGCTACCATTATTAGAATTTCTGATTTGAGTCGCATTCTAAATTAACATGCTCTGCATAAGCACACTATTACGTCAAAACTCGAACTCCACATTTCCCAACATACCATTCTGTGATAAATTGACGTGATTATTATATTTAAATGGCACCCAACTACGGAAATCTAATATGAAAGAAAAATTCAAAATTACGCAATAAGTATTATAAATCGAACTCTATGTAGAGCTCTCCATGACGCAATGAGTACCCGAAAATTTCAAAATGAGGCATTGCTAATTGTATGCATAGGGACGGTAAAAAAAAGGGAAATACCAAATTTATCTATGAAACTATTCCAAGTACATGATTGTTAACTATGTTGATTTTATAAAATCTAATAAATTTATTTGCAAGAAAAAAGTAGATAGTATTAACATATAAATATTAAAGATTTCGCTTGTTAAATTGGTAATCATTGTTATTAGATAGGTAGGTGGATAATTACTGTTAAAAGGTCTCCTTAAATATTAAAGTGACATTTATTTCAAGGAATATGCTTATTTTGCTAAATTAATTAGAACTTCGGATGCACATAATAAGTCTGTCAGCCTCTTTAATTCAAAAAAAGTCTGTCAGCCTCTTGTAATTATGTGTAGCCTCTGTTTCCTATGTTGATTACTCTACAGCGTTTTTTAGTAGCTCCTTTTCTTAGCTGCTGGGAATCACATGGGAGAACTCTTTCCTTCAAGATTGGAAATAATTTATAAAGATGGATTATTATGGTAATTGTCCTTTTTTACAGAGACTTGACAGCGACTGTCATGTAAGATTATGATGGTAATTAACTAATTATCACTCGTCAAATGAGGAGGCAATCAATTATATCACATTAAGACAAAAGTTTGCAATACTATTCAACTATAACACAACAGAGATTTGGACGAGTTTTCATATATTTATAAGTAATATCTTAAAATGAGTATATTACATCGACTTTATTTTGCCTTTGTAAGAACATTGTACATATATCAATTTTGTTTTTCTTGCAAATTGATCGTGATTTGGATCCTTTTTACTTAATTATACAAAACCAGACGTACGACAACAATTCAAAATTTTTGAAATATTTGATCTTTAAATCTAAACAATAACAACTAGTCTATATTTTCTAACTTTATTAGAAAGGTGATTGTATCACTAGGTTCTGATTTGTATACGACAGTATAAATAGGATTCGTACCTAGTACACTCTGAACATGAGTGAAGCTATGAACTATGCATGAAATTAAGGATCCTCTCCCAAATCGATAAATTACTAAACAAATTTTACAAAAAAAATAAAATTTGAATTGCTCTGGCCATTCAAAGTAAAAACTTGAAAATTGATGTACTAAATAATTACAGAAGCCAGTCGAAAAATGTTTCAGATAATTATTATTATGTTATCAATTTACATTTTTGTTCTCTAGTAGAAATTCTCCAATCCTTTCCGAATAATTCTGTGGGTTTATTTGTTTTTTTTTTTTTAATTGTAAGGTTTACTAGAACAAAAGGAGTGATCCATTAGCTCAACGCTCTGTAAAAGTGCTATGACCTTCTAAACTTAGGACAATTAACATTACTATTTGAATCGAGTCCATAATAATTAGGATCACTAGACTCAAGCTTGTTCTCTTGATATCCATCTTGGACACCAAATATTTCTCTCACATTAACTCTCCCCCTGAGAGGGATATTTGGTGGCTTGCATACTTGGTTACAACTCTTGACTTCACATATCCTCGACTTGAAGACATCCAGCTCCTCTACTAGAAGAACCTTTCAGACTCGATTTGAGCCTCTTTTCTTGACCCGCTATGGACCACGATCTTGATTTGTACCAAAGATCTCTCTCAATTTTACTCTCCTCCTGAGAGAGATATTTGGTTGCACATGCAACTCGCATATTAGACCCGACTAAGGCCACGCTTGTTGGACCCGACTTGGGCCCTCTTACCTGACCTGTTTTGGACAACCATCATGATCTGGCATAGGCCATCTCCTTGGACCCGACTTGGGGCCACATTTATTTCTTCAATTCTGACCACTTGGGCATCCATTCGACCATCCATTCGACCGAATATGTGGCCGAACAAGCAGCAAAACTGACCCATCATGAGTCATTTGACTTGTCATCGGTCTCCTGTCATGACCGACTCGAGCCACGATCATTTTTTCAACCATTCGGCCAGCCATTTGGCCTAACATACGGCCGAACATACAGCCGCACACGCACCAAATCTAACTAGGGTTACCTTTTTAGACTCAACTTGAGTCTCCAATCTGTCCTTGACTTGGGGTCCTTTCAAGTTCTTCCATTGTCGCATATTTTCATAACCACACCACAACTAACCATTTGATCAAATCAATTCAAGAACAACTCACAATAAATTTGTTCATTCTGGATAAACCATGGTTACACAACCAACCAACATCTAATTTTGTTGATTCAATCTCCTAGAAAACGCAAATAAGATACCTTATTTTTATTGTGGCTTGACAGATCTTCTTCTTTATGGTGGTGTTAGGCGCCAATCACCGCTCACGGGTCACACAACTCGAGCAGCCTCGCGACAACTTCATAAAATCCAGTAGCACCTGCTTGATGTAGCTGATGCCCTTACTCGTGCTGCAAGGTCGATGTAGAAAGCCACTCGAACGGTTGTCCATCTCCATGCCTTTTCTTGGTTGAAGAAACACCCGTCTTGCACTTGCCTCGAGTCGTTATTTGCCTTTCATCGCCTCTGTTTTGTCTCTCCTCCTCGAACCATGCTTTTATTTGTCTACTCGGCTGGATATTCGGCCAGGTGTTCGGCCTAACAGTAAGCCGAACAGGGTGATTTCAACTTTGATTTAGGTCTCGGAACGAACTACGCTCTGATACCATGTTAGAATTTGATCATCTACGCAACGAAATTACGTTTTGTGGTTCGAGGAGGCACGATCCAAGTGCAACTGCATAAGAACCGTGCCCCTTAGGGTTTACTCAGTACGAGGATCTCAGAACAAATCAATCACACAATAAGATACAAGAGACACGATATTTAACGAGGTTCGGCACCAACTTGGTGCCTACGTCCTCCACACACTCTTTTTCTATTATTTTTTTTTAATGTCTGAGATACATTGTAAGAGGAAGAAGAAGGAATTAAATAGAAAAATTACAATGGAGATACACATCTCCTTCCCAAGAAACCCCTTTATTTCTTTCCCCCTTTTTCTTTATTCATACTATTACATCTCCTCACACAAGGAAACATATTCTTTTCATACAAGGACATAATCTCTGGACGTGTCATCAATACTTTCTAACTTGGAGACGCCTAGAAGTTTCATTCCAATGCCCAATACTTGACCGTTCTGGGTACTGTTCTCCCGAACACACAACCGAACACCACTGTTCTGGGTCCCATGTGCCCATACACACAGCCACATGCTTGTTTCAACACTCGTGCGGCCATACACATAGCCGAACACATCCGTTCTGGGTCCTGTTCGACAGTACACACAGCCGAACACCACTGTTCTGGATCACGTGTGGCCATACACACAGCCACGTACTTTGTTTTCAAGTTTGATGCTGCCTAGAACCTTCCTTGTATGTCAGATGCATCCATTATTGGTACCATTCGACTTGGCTGGACCGAACACATAGCCGAATGTCTTGTCTCAAGTTGACATGTACAACTTGTCATGGCAACTTGACATTTTGCAGCACTTTCTAACAGTGAAATAATTCAATATGCATGACCATAAAAGCAGAAGACCAGAAAACAATAAAATTTTATAAAGTATTAATTACTCTGTAACATATTGATTGCGTGACCCAATTATTAGTATTAAGGACACAGAACTTTCGTGAGTTAACCGCTAAGAAGGGGCTATCAATTTGTATGATCTTTTCATCCATAGTATCAGTTATCAACTATAAATCCAAACTATATTAGTCATCAAAACATAACTAATCAATAGAACTAATCCTTGAGCGATTTCAAAAATATAGATTTCTTTCCAACATCTAATTAGGATGTATGTAGTAAACAAAATGTTGGAGGAAATCAATATTAACAATATTAAATCGCACATTGCCTCCCGGGAGATGGTCATCCAATCAAAACAGTATGACCAGATGAGAGGATGCTGAAACAAACCATTTTGAAGAAGACAAATGACGTTACATCATCACTTTTGAGGTGTACAAATTTGCACTGGTGTCCTCTCAAAATATGTATATTTTCTTTTAGTGTTAGCTAATTTTTTTTTTCTAATTTTTTACTATTTTCTTGTAGAAAATTTGGGCATGGATATTCATCTGTGGAGCAATTTTTTTAACACAACAATGGAATAGGTTAGCAAATGATTCCAGAGGTAGAATTCTTTCTATACGAGTATGCAAAGATCACTGACCGGGATGAATCAACATAGAAGAAAACACCTAACACACCGAGGTCTATTATTGGGCCAGGACTAGAGGGCTTCAGACCATTTTCTTCCCCAGCCGCAATGTCCCCTTGATGATATTGGCTACAACGCACCATATTCGAACCCCAAGTTGTATGGAAATCTGTGGGGTTCAATCTCTAACATCGAGCATGGGAAAGAAAAAGTGGAGAACAGAACTTACTGGTGAGAATGTGTCGTCATCCTCTTCAATGAACGGAGCTTCCACATGACCAAAAATTATCCCCACAGCATGGGTGGCTTAAGTTTTCAATTTATTTATTTTTTTCTTTTTCTGTATTTTCCCTCTTTAGGCACTTGTACCTAAAAAGTAAAATACGTCTTATATCATTGATCAAACTATGTAGTTTATTCTTTCTATCTACTACATCTGTTGGTTTTATTGTCCCTCATGGCACTATTTGATTTTCAAGGCATAAAGGAAGTCAATCAACCTTCCCTGACTTCTTATTTTCAATCCAATAGGATACGGAACCCCAAATTAAAATTGAAAGAAACTACATGACAAATAAAAATGAATCTCTACGGCTTATAAATGCACATAAAAAAAATAAACATTTCAAATAAAAGGAATAAACATGTCATATTAAAGGGTGTAAATAATTATTATATCAATTATAGATCATTGATTTGTGTAATTTGATTTGATCAGTGATCTAGATCTTAATTTTTTGTGTCTGTTGTATGATGAAAGTCCATGGATTTCTGTGTATTGCCTGGTTTTTGAAGACGAATTCACAGAAAACTTATTTTGAGAATATCTGTGTAGTTATGATTGAGTATATTATGGTATAAAAATAGCTTCTATAATACAAGTTACAATCAATAAGAAAATAGAGAAGTTAATTGATGGATATACATTTTCATTGCCTATATGTCCTGTCATTGGTCTGTTTATTATTTGTTACACTTACATGTTATATTTAATTAATTTTTGTAGATAGTTGAAGTCCCAATTATCAATATAAAGAAGGTAAATCAAGAATGGGTCCTTAAGCTATAGATAAGTTTGCTACTAGATTAGCCTCCCAATGATTTTTTGTCAAACACGTAATGACCAATACATGGATTTGTTTCAAGGGCAAAGTAGCCTCCTGGACATTTTGACAGAAACGTACTGAGCGTCTGAGCGATACACAATTTTGCTACCTGTAAGAATCATAATTATCCCAATCTAAAAGCATCATAAAATCCGACAGAAAAATTTAAAAATCAGAATATAAGTGAAAGCAATATGTGAAAATATACTTTCGGTATTTAAATCGCTTGACTCCTATTTTTCTTCCAAAAAAAAAATAATTACATTTCTTGCGAAGGAAGCGTAATCCAATGAATGTGCATATAAACAGTAACTTCATGTATCATGCCGTATCTTTTAATTTTTGATATAATAATCTGCCTTTTTCTTGCACTCTAATTTAATTAGTTTTATGCTGTCAATAACAATCTGCCTTATCACCAATGTTCTTAATCTAAAACGACAACATATCCTATTAATCATGAATATATATACCTTGATCACATATCGTGAATTCATTGTGAATTCAAGCTAAGTACAAAAATGACTATAACTAATTTTAAACTACATACTGAGACGAATTGGCTGAAAAGAACGTATTAATAATAAATTGATCGCGGCATGCATTTACCATGTGATATAGCAAATACTATCCGCTCAAATTATCTCGAGTATTAATGCTGCGAAGTACCTCTTATTGAGAAACGAATTTGTTTCATCAAATTATTTTTTTAATTGTCCAAATGTCTACCTTTATTGATTATATTTGTTTAAATCAGTGAATACTACCTTAAGTACCGATCAAGACATCGTTTACATTATTAAATATTAAAAAATGGATAGCATATCCATGTCTAATTATATTTTTCACATATGAAAATTCGCTCACACATTGGGTAGGCCTGCTGCTAGTAATTTAAAAAAGAAATAATTAGTTTCATGTCACCGTGAACTTTTGATAATTAGGAAAATGTCATTTTTAAATTACTAATTAAATTTATGTCATTATAAAATTGCTAAAATTAGTTTTATGCTACTATTTCTCCAAAAACATACTAAATTCTAAAAATTTCATTCCCAAATTTGTCATTAATTTTTTAATGACCAAATTATCCCTATTAAAAACAAATCCTAAAAAAAACGGCTCTAAGAAAACCTACAAAGAGCATTATAGTTTAAAATAATATAGTCCATACTTACGTTAAAAAAATCGGCACAAAAAGATTTTTGAGAATAAATCTTAAAAAATTAATCTTTTTAATTTGAAAATTAGAAATTATGTCATTGTTAGATGACTTATTAGATTTATGTCTTAAGCACCAGCGGCCTATAATACTTTTATTATTTTGCAGTGGCATAAAACTAATTGTTAATGATTTATAATAGCATAAAATCAATTATATCTTTTGTGATGACATATTCCTAATTTCAAATATTTGCAGTGGTATAAATCTAAATCACCCTAAAAAAAAATTTCAAAAATCATCGAACCCTTCTTTGTTTGCCATAATTACGCAATATTCACTGATCCCAGGTATGTTGCTTATCATATTAATTAGTGTGAGCATTGCGTACTGTTTTGTAAGTTTGCAATTCCGAAGCTATAACTAGCACAGTTCTCGTTTTGAAACATTGTTCTACATTATATATACACGGTAATGTTTCAAATAACTATAAAATCAGTTTACATTTTTGGCTTTGTAATAGGAAGTATTCCAATCCTTTAATTTCGAAACATGCCTTTAAGTTCATTTCTTGCAAGTTGTAATGTTTTCAAATCAAAATTTTTGGAAGAACGAGCGGCTTATTTAAAATAGCAAGTTTGTTTTTCCTTTTATTTATTATTTTTTTTTTTGATAAAAGTACCCCCAAAAAGGGTACTGCATCCTATTAAAGCTAGTGACTAAAATTACCCATTTTTTTCTTTTTTTTTTATTAATAACTACTAAAAAACGTTTCGTTATTTTTGTTCCGTCTACACATTTGAGTAGAGTAGATGCTTTTTGTCTTTCAATATTTTTGGAAAGATCTGGAAGAATTTTGTGTACATGACAAGAAAAAAAAAAAAAAAGACTCTGAATCGATTCCATTTGTAAATCGGTTCTTTAAGAGAAAGGTTCCTATTTTTATCAGATATAAACTGAGCAATTTCCAATAATATTAACCGACCTCTCTCTCTGTTCAACTTTAAATACAACTCGTCTGCCTCCTTCCTCTCTCTGCCTATTGCTAGCTTTGCAGCACAGAGCATCAATCACATATTCTTTGTTCTCTCTCACCAAATGGATTCGACATCTAATTCTGCAGATTCATCATACAAGAGGAAAATGGGAGGGCGCCGGAGGAATCCAGAGGCGCGGTGGAAGAAGGCAACATTAAACAGGTGGAACAGCAATTGGTCTCATGGCAGGCCCCGTCACTTCCCAAAAGGTAATTTTAGTTTCCTTTCAAAACACTTTTATAATGAATAAATAAATTAACATTATTTCTTCCCCGAAAAGAACATGATTCTGAAGGTTCCATTCGTTTGTATAAAAAGTTTATTTGTATAAATAAGATTACTCTTCTGGAATTTTATTGTGAAATCTGCAAAATTATGATTTGAAAAGGAAAAAAAATGTGTACTTGTTTCTTTAAATTAATATAAAAGATAAGGGCTGGACTCTCATTTTTTTCATCAAAAAAAAAAAGGAAAAAAATGTATTTATCGCGCCTTTTGGTTACTATGCCGAAAAATCTAGAGCAGTATTAGCCCATTTTGATGGGTACTAAAGACTATTTAGATAAAATAAAAAAAATAAGATTAATTATTTTGCATTAATAATTAATGACTCTTGGGATTCCATGTAACTGGGGATAACATATTTGGTATCTGTTATCATGTAATCTATATTTTGTAAGACTTATGCCTTAATGTCCATATTAAGAAGGACATTAAAAGAAATGATAAAAGATTCCATCAGGTCGTATAAAAATTTGGTTAGCACGAGGTCTCATTTGAAGGTACAGAACTGTTACCAGTTTCAAAAGGTGATTATGTTTTTTTTTTTTTTAAAAAAAAAAAGGAAGTGTATAATACATATTTCATGTGGATAATTTAACAATAACAAAAATAGTGATCGCAATATAAAATTCCTTGAATTTTAGTCATGCCCTTTTAATTTCTTTGGAATATCTATTTCTCTCGGAAAGAACTAGTATTAATGTATTTAAGCAGAATCTAATTTATAATTTTATATTCTTAATATCACAGAAAAAAGGGAGATGCATTGGGAGAAGGAATACTGTAAAAGTAACGGGGTCGACTGGGAACGGCTCTTGGAAGTGAAGAGGGTACTTAACTTACTTCCACTGTATCATACAAAAATCACTGATTGGGATGACTCGGCAGGGAAGGAGGCTTTCGAAAGCGCAAAGGCCCGTTATTGGGCCTACATTAACGGCATTGATCAGCCTGAGAACAACCCCTTGCCTGACCCAGACTTGTTCAATGATCCCATTGATCCTGATGAAACACCTACTAACCCAGACTTGCTCACTGACAGTTCAGACGGTGACCAGTGGGGCGAGGGAGGTGTCATACTGTGGGACTCTCACTACTCGAACAATGTAGCAGAAGAAGAAGAAGAAGATGTCATTTCAACCGGATGGGGAAAGAATCAAATTGTCCCTGCCGGACTGGGAGATATCCCAGCAGAACCCGGTGTGCAACACAGAGTTCATCCGGTAGAAAGTCACCAAATTGTCCCTACTGGCTGGGGAGATATGCCAGCCGAGTCCAGTGTGAAACACAGAGTTGAACTTCATGAACTTGAACTAAGAGCTGCGGCTGATTGTTTGAACTTGAACTGGGGAGTTGAACCAACATGCAGTTGGGCTGACATCCCCCAAATAACTTGCAAAAAAATAGTTGCCACTGGTTGGGTGGCATAATTGTTCCTTTGATAGAGGTCATTATCTATTCTACTATGCTGATGTTTGTTCTGCCTAGCTAACTGCCTTTCGGTACCCCGAATCATAATTGTAGCTAACCGGTTTTGTGATTGTCCATCAATGCTGTTCACTTTTTGTATCATATCGCAAATTTGAATATCGACCTAAGTGTAATTAAATTAAAGACATTAAATTCAACTAAAGCAAAAGAGAACATTATCATAAGTAAAGTACAAAAATAATACACATTCAGTTAAAATTATAAAAGAAATTTAAATTTGAAATAGAATCAAATTTTAATAAATTTAATTTCTTTTGTCAAAATCCAATTAACTTATAATAAAAACTATATTCTACGCTATGAACAAAAGAGGTCGCACCATAGTGGTTTATGTTAACACTTGTCCAACGATAATTTTATAATATTTATACACAATTAATGCTATTAGATGTTCTTTGGGATTAATTTCTACGTTTTGCAATAAGCAAAATTGAGAGTTTGATACGGATTGTTAACAGATAAAAGTAAATTAGTCCTTGAAATTCTATTTGCTTATATATATGTTGGTTTTTCAAATTTCATTTGCTTCAAATTGGTCCTTTTCCAAAAAAAAAAAAAATTATGTTGATCACTGAGCTTTGTTCTCTCACCAAATTAGTCCTCCCACTTTTCGACGATGGACAGAAAAAAAAAAAAAAAAAAAAACACTACAACTTTTGTCAAGTTAACTAAAGTGATCCTTTCAATTTGAGGGATTAATTTGGTAAAATAAAAGTTTTGGGAACCTGTTTATTTTTTTCTTTTTGAAAAAAAAAGTTCAGACAACAAAACATGAATGTATCCCTTTCGTAATAACTTGGTTAAATTTTGTCTCTAAAATTGTTTGTCTTGTGTTATTTTGAAGGCCAGGATTTTAATGTTCTTGCTTGTAACTATAGTTGCCACAATAGTTTCACACTTTCACTATCTAGCCACATTTGATAACGGATAATAAAAGCAGTTAAACGGACAAATGGAAAGAGAAACTTCCTAATTTGAACCTTTCTCGTTTTGAGCGAAAAATGTCTTCTTCTTTTTTTCTCAAATTCAGTATGCATGACCATAAAACTATAAAACAACGAAAATCTACGAAGTAATACTGTATGACATATTAATTGCATGATAATGCAGTTATTAGTATCCAAAGACACTAAATTTTTGTGACTTTAACCACTAAGAAGGTGATATCAATTTATATGATCTTTTCATCTATTAACATGATCAATCACCTAGTACAAATCCAAATTATACAATTAGAATAAACAACTAAATCATCAGCAATTTCAAAAGCAAAGATTTCTAACAACGAGAAATTAGATACATTTAGGAGAACAAAATATTGGAGAAAATCAATGTTGATAATATTGGAGAAATTAGATACATTTAGCATGAAGCTGCTTGTCCAACCAGGAGAAAAGATGTCTCAGTCGACATGTCAACCGGACTGGGAGAGAGTCATCAAATTGTCCCTACCGGCGCGCTGGGGATGTATCCCAGCAAAGCCCAGTGTGCAACAGAGGGTAGCAGTAATGGCTGCGACTCATTGCTTGAACCTGAACTGGAGGGTTGAACCAACATGCAGGTGGCGTCGACATCCCGCAAATAACCAGCAGAAAGATAGTTGCCACAATGCCACTGGTTGGGTGGCACATAAATCCATAATTGTTCCTCTAACTGAGTCTTCCTCTTCTTACTCTCCTTCTGGCGCAGATGTACCTCATTGTTTTCAATTACAGTATCTATCCTAGTTAAATTATCTGCTGTGTTTTGTTTTGTCTACTACTGTATTTTCTTTTTCTTGCGCAATGGATGCCCACTACGTTGATGTTTGTTCTGCCTTTTGGTGCCCGATCCTAATGCGAGCTAATCGGCTTTGTGCTTGTACATTGTTTTTTGTTCATTTCCTGTATCATTTTGATTATACTACGTCATTTTTATCATATAATTTATTTCAACCTCTCTCTTAATTGCTTCTATGAGAAATGATGGAACAATATTTTTTTATTTGTGATAGTTTAGAAAGTTAAGTCAAGAAAAGTAATTCAAATGCTTATTGTTAAATTTTTCATAATGATATAGATCTTGCTTTTTTTATTACTGTGTTTTTTGCAATTTTAGATATCTTCACAATTCTTTCCCATCAATTTTTTTTAGGTACCCAATTCCTCCAATCATTAATGATGACAGTATATATTTGCTGAATTTCATATTGATGGCCAAGGTTATTATCCTGATGATGAATACGATCATGTTGACGACATGTTTGACGATTAATATTTTCTATAGAAATTTATATTTATATTTTAATTTTTTATGTTATCACCAATGTACATTTCAATAGTTCTTCATTTTAGCTCGAATTTAATTTTTATGTTTCCAATATTTTTCCATCACATTCCTCTCTTATTGTCGAATTACTTCACAAAAATTATATCGTCAGTATAAAATATTTCAACATATGGAGATATAATTTATTATTGCTACCCTACCAGTTATAACACTTCAAATCAATTATAAACATAACATCCTAATTACAATCAACATTTATTAAATGATAACATATTTAAATTTTATTACTATGTCAAATATCGAGCGAAGCTCGATAGCCCCTGTATTATAGACTATAGTGATCAGATGATTTAGAGTGAGTGTAGGATCGCTTAAAATGCTCAAATATTAACCTGAATATGCTTTATTTGCTCATTTTATGCATATTTTTTATGTATAAATAAATAATTTACAATAAATATGCTCTGAATTATATGTCAGACAATATAAAGTGTTTACATATAGATTATAATTATCAAATGAGTTAGAATGAGTGCAGAATTCCTTAAAATACTCATAATATTGCCCAGAAAATTCTTTATTTGCTAATTTTATGCATATGTGCTATGTATAAATCAATAATATAAAATAAATATGCCCTGAATTATGTTGTAGACAGTATAAAGAGTTCAAATATAGATTATAGTGATCAGATGACTTAGAATGAGTGCAGAATCACTTAAAATGCTCAAATATTGTCCAGAATATTCTTTATTTGCTCATTTTATGCATATTTTCAATGTATAATTAAATATTTTATGATAAATAAGCTCGGAATTATATTGTAGACAATAGAAAGTGTTTAAATATAGACTATTGTGATCACATGATTTAGAATGAGTGGAGAATCAATTAAAATGCTCAAATATTAACCAGAATATACTTTATTTGCAAATTTTATGCATATTTTCCACGAATAAATAAATAATTTACAATAAATATGCTCTGAATTATAATGTAGATAGTATAAAGTGTTCGCATATAGCTTATAGTGATCAGATGACTTAGAATGAGTGCAGAATCGCTTAAAATGCTCAAATATTGCCCAAAATATGCATTATTTGCTCATTTTGTGCATATTTTCAATGTATAATTAAATATTTTATAATAAATATTCTCTGCATTATATTGTAGACAATATAAATTGTTTAACTATATATTATTGTGAACATTTGATTTAGAATGAGCGCAAAATCGCTTAAAATGCTTAAATATTGCTCAGAATAAGCTTTGTTTGCTTATTTATGTCTGTTTTATATGTATAACTAAATATTTTCTAATGAATAAGCTTTGATTTATATTCTAGACAACATAAATAGATGAAATATAGATTATTGCAATCAAATGACATATAATGAGTGCAGAATCGCTTAAACTACTCAAATATTGCTCAGAATATGCTTTATTTGCTTATTTTATGTATATTTTCTATGTATAATTAAATAATTTACAATAAATATGCTCTGAATTATATTGTAGACAATATAAAGTGTTCAAATATAGATTATAGTGATCAGATGACTCAGAATGAGTGCATAATCGCTTCATATGCTCAACTATTGCCCAGAATATGCTTTATTTGCTCATTGTATGCATATTTTCTATGTATAATTAAATATTTTATAATAAATATGCTCTGAATTATATTGTAGACAATATAAAGTGTTTAAATATAGATTATTTTGATCAGATGAATTAGAATGATTGTAGAATCGCTTAAAATGCTCAAATATTAACCAGCATATGCTTTATTTGCTTTGATGCATATTTTCCTTGCATAAATAAATAATTTACAATAAATATGTCTGAATTATATTGTAGACAATATCAAGTGTTCTAATATATATTTTAGTGATCAGATGACTTAGAATGAGTGCATAATCGCTTAAAATGTTCACATATTGTAGACAATAGAAAGTGTTTAAATATAGATTATTGTGATCAGATGATTGATTTAGAATGAGCTTAGAATCGCATAAAATGCTCAAATATTAACCATAATATGCTTTATTTGCTCATTTTATGCATATTTTCCGCGCATAAATAAATAATATCACAATAAATATGCTCTGAATTATATTGTAGAGATGATAAAGTGTTCCAATATAGATTATAGTGATCAGAGGACTTAGAATGTGTGCATAATTGCTTCAAATGCTCAAATATTGCCCAGAATATGCTTTATTTGCTCCTTTTACGCACATTTTCTATGTATAATTAAATATTTTATCGTAAATATGCTCTGAATTTTATTGTAGACAATAGAAAGTGTTGAAATATAGATTATTGTAATCAGATGATTTTGAATGTGTGTATAATAGCTTAAAATGCTCAAATATTAACCAGAATATGCTTTATTTGCTCATTTAATGCTTATTTTCTATGTATAAATAAATAATTTACAATAAATATGTTCTGAATTATATTTTAGACAATATAAAGTCTTTACATATAAACTATAGTGATAAGTTGAGTTAGAATATGTGCAGAATAGGTTATAATGCTCATTATATTGCCCAGAATATGCTTTTTTTGCTCATTTTATGCATATCTTCAATGTATAAATAAATAATTTACAATAAATTTGCTCTCAATTACATTGTAGACAATATAAAGTGTTCAAATATAGATTATAGTGTTAAGATGACATAGAATAAGTGCAGAATAGCTTCAAATGCTCAAATATTGTCCAGAATATGCTTTATTTGCTCATTTTATGCATATTTTTTATGTATAGTTAAATATATTGTAATAAATATGGTCTATATATATTGTAGACAATATAAGTGTTTATATATTGATTATTGTGATCAGATGATTTAGATTGAGTGTAGAATCGCTTAAAATGCTTAAATATTAACCAGAATATGCTTTGTTTTCTTTTATGCATATTTTCCACGCATCAATAAAGAATTTACAACTGTGAATTATATTTGTATACAATATAAAGGGTTCGAATTTCGATTTAACGATCAGATGACTTAGAATGTGTGCTGAATCGCTTAAAATGCTTAAATATAGCCCAAAATATGAATTATGCAAAATTTCAATGTATAATTAAATAATTTATAATAATATATTCCAAATTATATTTTAGACAATATAAATTGTTTAAATATAGATTATTGTGATCATTTGATTTAGAATGAGTGCAGAATCGTTTAAAATGCTCAAATATTGTTCAGAATAAGCTTTATTTGCTTATATTATGTATGCTTTATGTGTATAACTAAATATTTTCTAATGAGTAAGCTCTAAATTGTATTCTAGAAAACATAAATAGATGAAATATAGATTTATGTATTCAAATGACATATAATGAGTGCAGGATCCCTTAAACTACTCACATATTGCTCAGAATATGCTTTATTTGTTCATTTTATGCATATTTTCTATGTATAATTAAATAATTTACAATAAATATGCTCTGAATTAAATTTTAGACAATATAAAGTGTTCAAATATAGATTATAGTGATCGGATGACTTAGAATGAGTGCAGAATTTCTTAAAATGCTCAAATATTGCCCAGAATATGCTTTATTTGCTTATTTTATGCATATTTCTATGTATAATTAAATATTTTATAATAAATAAGCTCTGAATTATATTGTAGACAATATAAAGTGTTTAAATATAAATTGTTGTGATCACATAATTTAGAGTTAGTGTAGGATCGCTTAAAATGCTCAAATATTAACCAGAATATATTTTATTTGTTAGTTTTATGCATATTTTCTATGTATATATAAATAATTTACAATAAATATGCTCTGAATTATAATGTAGACAATATAAAATGTTTACAAATAGATTATAGTGATCAGAATGAGTGCAGAATAGCTTAAAATGCTCATAATATTGACCAGAAAATTTTTTTTTGCTAATGTTGTCCTTAGTTTCTATGTATAAATCAATAATATACAATAAATAAGCCCTGAATTATATTGTAGTCAATATAAAGTGTTCAAATATAGATTATAGTGATCAGATGACTTAGAATGAGTGCAAAATCGCTTAAAATGCTCCAATATTGCCCAGAATATTCTTTATTTGCTCATTTTATGCATATTTTCTATGTATAATTAAATATTTTTATAAAAAATATGCTCTGAATTATATTCTAGACAATAGAAAGTAATTAAATAAAGATTACTGTGATCAGATGATTTAGAATGAGTGTAGAATCGCTTAAAATGCCCAAAAATAATCAGAATACGCTTTATTTCCTCATTTTATGCATATTTTCCACCCATAAATAAATAAGTTACAGTAAATATGCTCTGAATTATGTTGTAGACAATATAAAGTGTTCGAATAATGATCAGATAACATAAAATAAGTGCTGAATCGCTTAAAATGCTCAAATATTGCTCAAAATATGCTTTATTTGCCTATTTTATGCTTAATATATATATATAATTAAATATTTTATAATAAATATGCTCTGAACTATATTGTAGACATTATAAAGTGTTTAAATATAGATTATTGTGATCAGATGATTTAGAATGAGTGTAGAATCGCTTTAAATGCTCAAATATAAACCAGAATATGCATTATTTGCTCATTTTATGCATATTCTACACGCATAAATAAATAATTTACAATAAATATGCCATGAATTATATTGTAGACAATATAAAGTGTTCGAATATAGATTATTATGATCAGGTGACTATGAATGAGTGAAGAATTGCCCAAAATGCGCAAATACTGCCCAGAATATGCTTTTATGTGCTCATTTTATAATAAATATGCCCCGAATTATATTGTAGATAATATAAATTGTTTTAATATAGATTATTGTGATCATTTGATTTAGAATGCGTGCAGAATCGCTTAAAATGATCAAATATTGCTAAGAATAAGCTTTATTTGCTAATATTATGTATGTTTTATATGTATAACTAAATATTTGCTAATGAGTAAGCTATTAATTATATTCTAGACAACATAAATAGATGGAATATAGATTATTATAATCAAATGACATATAATGAGTGCAGAAATCGCTAAACTACTCTAATATTGATCAGAATATGCTTTATTTGTTCATTTTATGCTTATATTCTATGTATAATTAAATAATTCACAATAAATATGCTCTGAATTATATTGCAGACAATATAAAATGTTCAAATATAGATTATAGTATTCAGATGACTCAGAATGAGTGCAGAATCGCTTCAAATACTCAAATATTTCCCAGAATATGCTTTATTTGCTCATTGTATGGATATTTTCTATGTATAATTAAATATTTTACAATAAATATGCTCTAAATTATACTGTAGACAATACAAAGTGTATAAATATAGATAATTTAGATCAGATGAATTAGAATGATTGTAGAATCGCTTAAAATGCTCAAATATTAACCAGCACATGCTTTATTTGCTTTGATGCATATTTTCCTCGTATAAATAAATAATTTCCAATAAATATGTCTGAATTATATTGTAGACAATATCAAGTGTTCTAATATAGATTTTAGAGATCAGATTACTTAGAATGAGTGAATAATCGCTTAAAATGCCCAAATATTGCCCAAAATATGCTTCATTTGCTCATTTTGTGCATATTTTCAATGCATAATTAAATATTTTATAATAAATATGCTCTGAATCTATTGTAGACAATTGAAAGTGTTTAAATATAGATTATTGTGATCAGATGATTTAGAGTGAGTGTAGGATCGCTTAAAATGCTCAAATATTAACCAGAATATGCTTTATTTGCTCATTTTATGCATATTTTCTATGTATAACTAAATAATTTACAATAAATATGCTCTGAATTATATTGCAGACAATATAAATTGTGTACATATAGATTATAGTGATCAGATGGGTTAGAATGAGTGCAGAATTCCATAAAATGCACATAATATTGCCCAGAAAATTCTTTGTTTGCTAATTTTATTCATATTTTCCATGTATAAATCAATAATATACAATAAATATGCCCTCAATTATATTGTAGACCATATAAAGTGTTGAAATATGGATTATAGTCATCAGATGACTTAGAATGAGTGCAGAATCGCTTAAAAAGCTCAAAGATTACACCGAATATGCTTTATTTGCTAATTTTATGCATATTTTCAATGTATAATTAAATATTTTGAAATAAATATGCTCGGAATTATATTGTAGACAATAGAAAGTGTTTAAATATAGACTATTGTGATCAGATGATTTAGAATGAGTGTAGAATCGGTTAAAATGCTCAAATATTAATGAATATATGCTTTATTTGCTTATTGTATGCATATTTTCCACGCATAAATAAATAATTTACAGTAAATATGCTCTGAATTATATTATAGATAATATAAAGTGTTCGAATATAGATTATAATGATCAGATGACTCAGAATGAGTGCTGAATCGCATAAAACGCTCAAATATTGCCCAAAATATGCTTTATTTGCCCATTTTATGCATATTTTCAATGTATAATTAAATATTTTAAATTACATATGCGCTGAATCATATTTTAGACAATATAAATTGTTTAAATAAATATTATTGTGATCATTTGATTTAGAATGAGTGCAGAATCGCTTAAAATGATCAAATATTGCTAAGAATATGCTTTATTTGCTTATTTTATGTTTGTTTTATATGTATAACTGAATATTTTCTACTGAGCAAGCTCTGAATTATATTCTAGACAACATAAATAGATGAAATATAGATTATTGCAATCAAATGACATATAATGAGTGCAGAATCGCTTAAACTACTCAAATATTGCTCAGAATATGCTTTATTTGCTTATTCTATGTATAAATAAATAACTTACAATAAATATGTTCTGGATTATATTGTAGACAATATAAAGTGTTCAAATATAGATTATAGTGATCAGATGACTCAGAATGAGTGCAGAATCGCTTCAAGTACTCAAATATTGCCCAGAATATGCTTTATTTGCTCATTATTTGCATATTTTCTATGTATAATTAAAAATTTTATAATAAATATGCTCTGCATTATATTGCAGTCAATATAAAGTGTTTAAATATAGATAATTTAGATCAGATGAATTAGAATGATTGTAGAATTGCTTAAAATGCTCAAATATTAACCAGCACATGCTTTGTTTGCTTTGATGCATATTTTCCTCGCATAAGTATAGACTATTGTGATCAGATGATTTAGAATGATGAGTGTTGGATCGGTTAAAATGCTCAAATATTAACCAGAATATGCTTTATTTGCTCATTTTATGCATATTTTCGACGCATAAATAAATAATTTGCAATAAATATGCTCTGAATTATATTTTAGATAATATAAAGTGTTCGAATATAGATATAATGATCAGATGACTTAGAATGAGTGCTGAATCACTTAAAATGCTCAAATATTGCCCAATATATGCTTTAGTTGCCCATTTTATGCATATTTTCAATGTATAATTAAATATTTTATAATAAATATGCTCTGAATTATATTTTAGACAATATAAATTGTTTAAATGAAGATTATTGTGATGATTTGATTAAGAATGAGTGCAGAATCGCTTAAAATGCTCAAATATTGCTCAGAATAAGCATTATTTGCATATTTTATGTTTGTTTTATATGTATAACTTATATTTTCTTCTGAGTAAGCTCTGAATTATATTCTAGACAACATAAATAGATGAAATATAGATTATTATAATCAAATGACATAAAATGTGGGCAGAATCGCTTAAACAACTCAAAGATTGATCAGAATATACTTTATTTGCTCATTTTATGCATATTTTGCACGCATAAATATATAATTTACAATAAATATGCCCTGAATTATATTGTAGACAATATAATGGGTTCGAATATAGATTATAATGATCAGGTGACTATGAATGAGTGAAGAATCGCTCAAAATGCGCAAATATTGCCCAGAATATTGTTTATGTGCACATTTTATGCATATTTTCAATGTATAATAAAATATTTATAATAAATATGCACCAAATTATATTGTAGACAATATAAATTGTTTAAATATAGATTATTGTGATCATTTGATTTAGAATGCGTGCAGAATCGCTTAAAATGAACAAATATTGCTAAGAATAAGCTTTATTTGCTTATATTATGTATGTGTTATATGTATAACTAAATATTTTCTAATGAGCAAGCTCTTAATTATATTCTAGACAACATAAATTGATGGAACATAGATTATTGTAATCAATATAATGAGTGCAGAATGGCTAAACTACTCTAATATTGCTCGAATATGCTTTATTTGTTCACTTTATACATATTTTGTATGTATAATTAAATAATTTACAATAAATATGCTCTGAATTATATTGGAGACAATATAAAGTGTCCAAATATAGATTATAGTATTCAGATGACTTAGAATGAGTGCAGAATCGCTTAAAATGCTCAAATATTGCCCAGAATATGCTTTATTTGCTTATTTTATGCATATTTTCTATGTATAATTAAATATTTTACAATAAATAAGCTCTGAACTATATTGTAAGCAATATAAAGTGTTTAAATATAGATTATTGTGATCAGATGATTTAGAATGAGTGTAGAATCGCTTTAAATGCTCAAATATAAATCAGAATATGCTTTATTTGCTCCTTTTATGCATATTCTCCACGCATAAATAAATAATTTACAATAAGTATACTCTGAATTATATTGTAGACAATCTAAAGTGTTCCAGTATTGATTATAATGATCAGATGACTTATAATTAGTGCAGAATCGCTTAAAATGCTCAAATATTGCCAAGAATATGCTTTGTTTGCTCATTTTAAACATATTTTCTATGTTCAATTAAATATGTTATAATAAATTTGCTATGAATTATATTGTAGACAATATAAATTGTTTAAATATAGAAAATTATAATCAGATGATTTAGAATGAGCGCAGAATCGCTTGAAATCTCAAATATTGCTCAGAATAAGCTTTATTTGCTTATTTATGTATATTTTATATGTATAACTATATATTTTTAATGAATAAGCTCTGAATTATATTATAGACAACATAAATAGATGAAATATAGGTTATTGTATTCAAATGACATATACTGAGTGAAGAATTGCTTAAACTACTCAAATATTGCTCACAATATCCTTAATTGCTTATGTTATGCATATTTTATATGTATAATTAAATAATTAACAATCAATATGCTCTGAATTATATTGTAGACAATATAAAGTGTTTACATATAGATTATAGTGATCAGATTAGTTAGAATGAGTGCAGAATAGCTTAAAATGCTCAAATAATTCCCAGAATATGCTTTATTTGCTCATTTTATGAATATTTTCTATGTATAAAACTATAAATAAATAATTTCCAATACATATGCTCTGAATTATATTGTAGACAATATAAAGTGTTCAAATATAGATTGTAGTGATCAGATGACTTAGAATGAGTGCAGAATTGCTTAAGATGCTCAAATATTGCCCAGAATATGCTATATTTGCTCATTTTATGCATATTTTCCACGCACAAATAAATATGCTCTGAATTATATTGTAGACAATATAAAGGGTTCCAATATAGATTATAATGATCAGATGACCTAGAATGAGTGCAGAATCGCTTAAAATGCTCAGAATATTGCCAAGAATATGCCTTATTTGCTCATTTTATACATATTTTCTATTTTTCATTAAATATTTTGTAATAAATGTGCTCTGAATTATATCGTAGACAACATAAATTGTTTAAATATGGATTATTGTGATCAGATGATTTAGAATGAGTGGAGAATCGCTTGAAATGCTCAAATATTGCTCCGAATAAGCTTTATTTGCTTATTTTATGTATATTTTTTATGTGTAACTAAATATTTTATAATGAATATGCTCTGAATTATATTCTAAACAACATAAATAGAAGAAATATAGGTTATTGTAATAAAATGACATATAATGAGTGCAGAATCGCTTAAACTACTCAAATATTGCTCAGAATTTGCTTTATTTGCTTATTTTATGCATATTTTCTATGTATAATTAAATAATTAACAATAAATATGCTCTAAATTATATTGTAGACAATATAAAGTTTTTACATATAGATTATAGTGATCAGATGAGTTAGAATCAGTGTAGAATCGCTTAAAATGCTGAAATAATTCCCAGAATATGCTTTATTTGCTCATTTTATGAATATTTTCTATGTATAAATAAATATGCTCTGAATTATATTGTGAACAATATAAAGTGTTTAAATATATATTATAGTGATCGGATGACTTAGAATGAGTGCAGAATCGCTTAAATTACTCAAATATTGCTCAGAATATGCTTTCTTTGCTCATTTTATGCATATTTTCTATGTATAATGAAATAATTTACAATAAATATGCTCTGATTGTAGACAATAAAATTGTTTACATCAATAATCAATAATCTAAAATATAAATAAAGATGTGTGGGTGTCGGTTTTAAATATAAATAAATATGCTCTAAATGTGTAATCAAATTAATGATTTCGAATGCTTTTAACTATAATACAAGAAAGGTTTATGGGTTGACATAATAATACTTTTAGCTATAATAATACTTTTGCCATAGGTTGCTTTTAATTGTACTAACTTTTTCATTTAATTAGGAAATTCCCAAACTGAAGCGTATCCGAGATAAGGAAATATGTAACTTTGATCTTCTGTGTGATATTTTTGGTGTGGACCAAGCAAAAGGTGGAATATCTACCACTTGCAAGGAAAGGCTTCGACAATTGGAAAAGGATACTATTACCATAGATGATGTGGACCGACTCCAAGCAGAAAATGTGGTCATCCTTGACAATATAGAGAATCCTACTAATGGTGTTTCTCCATCTACTAAATCTATGAAAAGGTCCTCCAAAATGAGTGTTAAAAGAAAATTTCAAGATGTTGACATAAACAACACTGATTCCAAGACTCCAGGTAATCAAATGGAGGAAGGCTTAAATAGGGTGACTAATTCAATGTCTGAGATTGCTCGAGCACTTCAAGTGGCAAATGAGAATTTCATTAAATCAAATGCAAGAGTTTATTCACCTGAGGAAATTGTTGCTGAACTTAAGAAACTTGGAATAAATGGTGATATAATGCTTGATGCTGCAGATCTTCTCATGTCCGACAATAAGAAGGTCGGTCTTTTTTTTGCTTGTCCAGATGAACTCAAGGGACGATGGCTGCAGCGAAATGGGTTCAATGTCGTCTGATCATTACAATATTTTGATATTTTGGAATGATGCAACTCTTTAAGTAGCATCATTTTATTAGTATGGATAATATTAATTTAGTCTAATAAAAATAAACTTTTATATATTATGATATGTGCAACCTTTCATAGTCAATAAAGAGTATTTATTGTTGTCCATTAATTAGTTGAGTGCTTGATTTATTGCTATTGTATTTGTTTAATGATTTTTAGATTGTGAGTGTTGGCTTTGGCTGTACTCAGTTTGCTGGTACAGACTGAAACAAACTCACGTGGAGGTACATAAAGTACTCAATTCTTAGAATTTCACATTTTATTAGGACTAATGTGAATAAATAATAATATATGAAACGAACATGGATCTTGGATAAGTAGCCTAACTGTATTAGTAATAGTAATGAAATGTGATATATGAAATCTTCTGGACCTCAATGAAAATGTTTCATGCACCTAAATTTTGTTGCCTTCTTCAGTTTTAATAAAGCTTCTCTTATCATTTTGTAAAGTTTTTGAGGTCATGTGATTGTCTCTGGTAAGGATTTCAGTTTTATCTCTCTTTATTGAAGTTATGATCAGTTTAATAAGCTTTTTCTGTGGTATAGTTCGGTTTGCCTTGACCTTCCAACTGTAGTCACCATAGTCATATCGAAGCTCATACTGAGCACATGCTGTACAAGTTTGTAGTAAAGGAAGCCATCCACGTTTCCATGAACTTGACCACGTATAGCGCGCACAAAAAAAAAAAAAAAAAAAAAAACGAAATTCAAAAGTAATGTACTGTCAAGGTGATCGCAAGTATAATTTCATGAAGGAATTGTCAATTAGGGAATTTAATATCAATTAACATACAAACACATCAAATTAAGTATAACACCCCTGACAACCGATCCAAGACCAGCTAATTGCTCCCGGTGTGTATGGTACCAGTCCCTTTCCAAGCTGTACCAAATCAATGGTTCCCCTACCAAATTGGAAATACGCTACCTAAAACAACCCCATAACCCTTTTCTCCATCTTCTGACGCAGAAGGCACCAGCGATTCATAGAGCAAGGTATTTAGTGCCTGAAACAAACAAGTTCTCATTGGTTTGATAGCAAGGGTAAAATTGTCAAGAGCGTGGAGATCAAATCATTTCTTTCTTAGTTTTATTGTTATCCGATCACAAAATAGAATTCCCTTCAATTCTTTTTCTATTTATTCTGATCACCGGATTTCACTTTAAAAATCATTTCTTTTGAACTCTATTCTATTGAAATGAATTGAACTCTATTAAAAAATCATTCCGATCAGGGCCTTAGTATTAGTGCGACACGCCATCAAGACCATTGATTTTTCTACTCCGACTTAATCCAGTCTGTTCCTTTAGATGTATGTTATTTTTTTATGTATTACTTATTGTGTTGTAATATGTATTGTTTAGAGCTGTGATCATTTTATGTTGCATTATTGAATCTTTTTTTATTATACTGCACCATTTTTGTCACATAATTTATTTCAACCTCTTTCTCTTATAGTTGTTTATATGAGAAATGATGGAACAACGTTTTTTATTTGTGATAATTTAGAAACTTAAGTCAAGAAAAGTAATTCAAATGCCTAAGCAAACTACTAATTGTTAATTTTTCATAAAGAAATAGATCTTGCTTTTTTAACTATTGTGTTTTTTGAATTGTTAGATATCTTCACAATTATTTACCATTAATTTTTTTAAGGTACCAAATTCCTCCATTCATCCACGATGACAGTACCTACTTGCTGAATTCCATATTGATGATGAAAGTTATTATGCCGATGATGAATACGATCATGTTGTCGACATGTTTGACGATTAATATATTATGTAGAAATTTATATTTATATTTTAAATTTTTATGGTATCACCAATGTATGTTTCAATAGTTCTTCATTTTAGCTCGAATTTAATTTTTTTGTTTATAATATTTTTCCATCCCATTACTCTCTTCTTGTCGAATTACTTCACAAAAATTATGTCATCAGCATAAAACATTTCAACATATGGAGATATAATTTATTATTTCTACCCTAACAGTTATTACATTTTAAATTAATTACAAATATAACAACTTAATTACAATCAACATTTATTAAATGATTACATATTTAATTTTTATTATTATGTCAAATATCGAGCGAAGCTCGATTAACCCCTCTAGTTTATTATTTGAGTTGGAACGAGAGCAATTTATCATGAATGATAGAGAAATGAAAAATCATTTTTATATGGACAGGTGAAATTAGAGTATTACAAATTCCATGATTTCAACAGTATTGAGAGAGAGAAGATTAGAAGAGGCGCAAAATGAAGCTAATTCTCATAAAAAAAAAAATAGAAAACTAATGAGGCATAAAAGAAAATAAATTGCATTAAAAACTGCTATAATTTCTCTGTCGGGATTAATGGCTTGTCGGAAAAAAAAAAACCGACACGCAGGGGATTTAATTAATATATTTTATATTATAGATTGCCACAATAGTTTGACTGTCTAGCCACATTTGAAAACGGATAATAAAAGCAGTAAAATGCTAAATGGAAAGATAAACTTTCTAACTTGGAGTTTCTCATTATGAGGGATAAATATAATCATTATTTTTTTTAATCCAAATTCAGTATGCATGACCTCAAAATTATGAAATAACAAACTTCTTTGAAGTAACACTCTATAACATATTGATTGCATGATACAGATATCAGTATTAACCACTAAGAAGGTGCGCGCTATCAAATTTGTATGATCTTTCCATATTATAATATCAGTCGTCGAGTACAAATCAAAATTATAGAAGTCATCACAAAAGAAAAACAACTTAAACCATCAGCAAGTTAATTAAAAAAAAAACAAGTAAAGATTTCTTGTTTTTGATAATATACATTTCTATTTAAACAATTTATAATTAAGTTACATTTTTGCTCTCCAAATTTGATATGATTTGTATGAAATGAAGTAGATAAAGCTTTTAAAATATTGTTGTTTAATGCACGTGTTTGCATACATTTAAATTGTTGTATTGTATGTATGTATGTATATTTTTTCACCATAATAAATTGATTAAAGCATCTATAACTGTATATAAAGTTCCGCAAATGAAATCTAGCAATATAAATTTGCATAAAACTCGATACAAGTTTTTTATTGGATACATCTTTTAGTTGGCATACATAAATATAAATAGTATTTGTAAATACAAGTTGAGAAAATTTTGCAAGAACATGGTGTAATAAGCAAAAAGTTAATTTGGTTGCTGTGAACTCTCCATTGTAAAGAGGAACAGGAGAGAAGCGGTAACTAGACCCGAGTGGCTCAAGTTTGACACCTTTTGGTTGGAAACCGATCGAACCCGACCAAAGCATAAGAGCAGTGTTGGTCCATTGACCCCGCCAGCTCTTCTTCCTCTCTATCTCCGCTCTCCGTCTCTCCATTTCTCCTCGATCTATCTTCTCTCTCTCTCTCTCTTCAGAAAAAGGACAGACGAGAAGCATGAGCGGCCATGATTCCAAGTACTTCTCTACTACCAAGAAGGGCGAGATCCCTGAGCTCAAGGAGGAGCTCAACTCTCAGTACAAGGTTCCTCTCTCTCTAGATCTCTCCCTTTCTCTACTTCTTTTTCTATTCTCTTACTAGATCCTACAATTCATATACTCGTTATGACCGATTGGATCCTCAACTATCCTACTTGGATCATTTTGCGTCAGATCCACACGCCTTCTTCAGATCTCGTGCTCTGCTGTCTTAGAATTTCTGTCATTTTGAATCTCGAGATGCTGATTTGCTTTCTCGGTAGTTAGCTAAGGCATGAAATCGTTGAGAAACAGCAAATTTTTAGAAGAAATTGATGATAATTGAGTATCATTACTCACGGAGTAGATTTTGAATTGTTTTTTCCTTGTAACTAGACCATTTGTCCATACAGACCACTTTAACATTTCTATCTTCTTTGTGGCCACATGTGTGTGTTCTTAATTGAGAGTTAATTGATCTTTCTGAGAAGTAACATGATTCAACTGAAGGAATATTAAATTTTTCGTGCAAACTTTGCACCATTCAAGCTTCTATTATAAGCCTTCTTTTATAAAAAGAAAAAAGGAAGGTATCACCAGTTTCAGTTGGCTAGATACAGAATCTGAAATTTTACCAGTAATGCAAACAGAACCCTCTATAAACTTTGCTCAACTAGTTTCCTTAATGAGTAATGACTATGTAGACCTCAGTATGATATTTTGAATCATAGATGTTATATCTTATATATAGTTTTACTTCAAACTTTTCTAACTTTTGTATAATGTAGGATAAAAGAAAGGATGCGGTGAAAAAGGTCATAGCAGCTATGACAGTTGGAAAAGATGTCTCTTCACTATTCACAGATGTTGTGAATTGCATGCAAACTGAGAACCTTGAGTTGAAGAAGCTTGTTTATCTGTATCTGATTAATTATGCCAAGAGCCAGCCAGACCTAGCTATACTTGCTGTGAATACATTTGTAAAGGTTGGTGTGACTTTTGCTGCTCAATGTATTTGAATTTGTTTGTATAGTACTGTCATTTGTCAGTTGTTGAATGTGTTTAAGCTCTATGCTGAGGCCATTCCTGTCTTAACTCACTTGCGAAGAATCTATTTTATAAAATGGTAACATGTGCAGCAAATTTTGAATGTAATCTCCACTGGTTAATATATGCCTCATTTAGATAGAAATAGTTGAAATTTAGCTCTCAATATTGTACAAATAAATTAATCAAATTTACCAAACACAGTTGAAAGACATTTGAGTGACTGTGAAGATTGTTACTTATGACTGTGCCCCACTGAATCTGTACTGATGTTAATTTTTTTTTTATTATTTGATACTTGCTGCCTCATAGGATTCACAAGATCCTAATCCCTTGATTCGAGCTTTGGCTGTCAGAACTATGGGCTGCATTCGTGTTGACAAAATCACTGAGTACCTATGTGATCCCCTTCAGAGATGTCTCAAGGTCTGATTTCTAATGCTTTATTATAATTTTTTTTTGTAGACATTGATTAGCATGTATAGGAGTATTTAAACATATGCAGATTGACAAGATATTTGTGTTTAGCATGAGACTTAATTATTGTACATGCTGGTTTGAAATCTCAACTGAAGGCATGAGACTGTACTGTAATGTCTTATTTAGATTATTTTTTTGAAAGCATAATTTGGCCTGTTATTGATGTTTGGAATCTGTTATATGGCGATTCTTACAAAGAAGTTCCGATAAGCGCAGAAGAGATCACAAAATAGTAACAACAACAACAATAATAATAATAACAACAGTTAGACAATGAAGATTATCAAACCAGCACAAGGCAGGATACAGTATGATTTAGTACATACCAAGTGAAATGCCACTATTTTCATTATGTGTGTTAAAGTTTCCTATTTGTTTTTGAAGGTAAAATATTTATTTGTGAATGTAATATTTATATTATTTATACAGGATGATGATCCCTATGTCAGAAAGACTGCAGCCATCTGTGTTGCGAAACTCTATGACATAAATGCAGAACTAGTGGAAGATAGGGGTTTCTTGGAGAACCTGAAGGACTTGATCTCTGACAATAATCCAATGGTGGTGGCAAATGCCGTAGCTGCCCTTGCAGAAATTCAAGAGAACAGTGCTAGGCCAATATTTGAGATTACTAGTCACACTCTGTCCAAGCTTCTTACTGCCTTGAATGAATGCACCGAGTAAGATACTGTGAATCCAATATATTCTTAGCAATGCCATTTTCCCATTCAATATCTACATTAACTTTATTCTAAGTTGAAACTTTTTCTAAACTCTGTTTATCAGGTGGGGTCAGGTGTTTATCTTAGATGCTTTGGCAAGGTATAAAGCAGCAGATGCCCGTGAAGCAGAGAATATTGTGGAGAGAGTCACACCCCGTCTTCAACATGCAAACTGTGCGGTTGTGCTTTCTGCAGTCAAAGTATGACCTTTCCTTCTATATTTCCTTGATTGTTTGGCTAGCTAAAATCAGGAACATATATTTTTTTTCCCCTAAATAGGTTATACAGGATCCAGAAGGATGATGAATATTTTACATAAAGTTCTATTTTGTTTTGATTGAGGGAAGGGAAATGAACTTTTTTGGCATATATGTTTACTCCTTTCTGGAAATTAACTCAGCTTAGGGTGTGTGTACTACGTAAGAACAAAAAATAGCTATAATAAAGAAACACATTAACCTATGAATTTTGAATCTGCTTCCTTCCCCAGCTTTCAGCCCCCTCAAAATTTATATTTAAGAAAAGATGGATCTAGGATTTTCTGAATCAACCTGTACCTATGTTCAAACTTTTTTCTTTGTAAGATTTGTTTTTATTTTAGAGAATCCATATTTCTTAGTAAATATTTATACCCTTTTGTTGGAATAAAAGTGGCACCAGTCTCTGTATTACTAGAACACGGAAACAAAGTTTTACACAATGTTACAGCAACAAAGAAAATCCCCTGCAACCATAAAATGCTGTCCGACTGATATATCATAATCCAACAGCCAAGCAAAACTTTAAACCTTTAATGAAAATTAAAGTAACTGCTAGTTCCTACTTCCAACCAACTTAAAATTTGTGTACCTTGTTGTAAGCTGTTTAAGTTCAAAATTTTTTCCCTGTAGATGATTCTTTTGCAAATGGAAATGATTACAAGCACAGATGTAATCAGAAACCTTTGCAAGAAAATGGCGCCACCTCTTGTAACGCTTCTTTCGGCTGAACCAGAAATACAGTATGTCGCATTGCGCAACATCAACCTTATAGTTCAAAAGAGGCCAACTATCCTTTCCCATGAAATTAAGGTGAATTTGCTTTCCTCATTCTATACTAGTTTGTTTAGGTTAATTGCTAGTTTCCATTGGTTGATTGCTAATAATAGAGTTCTTGTTTAGGTTTTCTTCTGCAAGTACAATGATCCTATTTATGTTAAGATGGAGAAATTAGAGATCATGATAAAGCTTGCTTCTGACCGCAATATCGATCAGGTATATGACCAGCATTTTTTTTAGTAGTAATTAGAGTTCTAATTTCTTGAGCTTGGGCCCTTGTTATATTGTCATTGTCAATACCATAATAACTATGGACTTGTGCAGGTGTTATTGGAGTTCAAAGAGTATGCAACAGAAGTAGATGTTGATTTTGTTAGAAAGGCTGTACGGGCAATCGGCCGGTGTGCAATCAAGCTTGAGAGAGCTGCTGAACGATGCATCAGTGTCTTGCTTGAGCTAATTAAAATAAAAGTTAATTACGTTGTTCAAGAGGCCATTATTGTGATCAAGGATATCTTTAGGCGTTATCCCAATACGTAAGTTTAATATATTGATCTTTCTACATGATTTTGTATCCTGAAAATAAAATGAGGTGCTGGTTACTACCACTTTAGTGTGATAAGTAGTGCTACAAATAAAACAATTCTCAAAAAGACAATTTTCTTATATGATTTTTTATTTTTCTTCCAGCTATGAGTCCATAATTGCTACACTTTGTGAGAGCTTAGACACATTGGATGAACCGGAGGCCAAGGTAAAAACTTAACATAACGTTCCTGTTCAATGCCTAGTGTAAACCTTATGGCATTGTTCTTTTTTGTGTTATTGGCAAAAGTCAATTGCTATCCTGAAGGAAGCTTTTAAAGAACTCTGGGATCAAAGTCTAATTAGGCAAAAGCTAGGTGATGTTATCTGTTGGAGAAATAACACTGGAAAAAAGCTGTTGTTTACCCAGAATAAAAATAAGCTTTCGAGTAAGGTTGTGCAAAATTCCTCTTTTTAGGTTGCATTCTGTGTGGCAACAAGGCAAGAATCAGCAAACAAAACAGACCTCCAATCCTGTCTCAAATATACCTGTTTACAGGCGAGCAAGTGAACCAGTTTACTAATTTGTTATATGTAATGCAGGCATCAATGATTTGGATAATTGGAGAATATGCAGAGAGAATTGATAATGCTGATGAGCTCCTTGAGAGCTTTCTTGAAACCTTCCCAGAAGAACCTGCAATGGTTCAGCTACAACTACTCACTGCAACTGTGAAGTTGTTCCTTAAAAAGCCGACTGATGTGCCCCAGCAGATGATTCAGGTCGCTTATATCTTCCAAATCTTTTTCAGTCATTCTTTCTTTCAAATTCAATTATTACTCAAGCTAGCTTGTCTCTACTTTGTAAAATGAGCACTTTTATATCATGATAGTTTGTCGATGAATGTTTTCCTCTTTTCCATGTCAAAAGAGAGAAAATAAAGCTGATTTCCAATACTCTAGAATCATTGTAGCAATACTGGTACGTTTGGTTCTGTGCACGAACAAGGGGGTGAACAGCTGTTCGCGAACAGCTAATTCCCCAACCACCTTGTTCCCAGTTCATTAAAAATGGGGAACTAAGAATAAGGCCCAGTTCCTTGTTCACGAACTGTAGTTCACCGTTTGGTTCACGCAAACTAATTCTTGTTCGCAAACAGCCTAGTTCGCATCCATTCCAAACACAGCCTAGATGATATATCTGGGCTTAAGGAATAGTCATGACATATATATATATATATATACACAGTCTATATACTCAGTGCTCTGAGGTTTAATGATAGGTCTGGACGATAAACTGATCAAAAGTATGAAAATATGAGCTTTGGTGATGCTATAATTAATAAATCGTTATTTTTATTTATTGTATAGGCTGTTCTGAACAATGCCACTGTGGAGACAGACAATCCTGATTTGCGAGACCGTGCTTACATTTACTGGCGCCTTCTTTCTACCGACCCAGAGGTAGGATAGTCTTCAATTATATAATTATTTTGGTGCAAAATACTAGCTACTGTCTTCGATTAGATGTGTAGCACATCATTAACTGAATATTTTTTCTTCATTTTGTTAGGCTGCCAAGGACATTGTTCTGGCAGAGAAGCCTGTCATAAGTGATGACTCAAATCAACTGGAGCCTTCTCTGCTGGATGAACTGCTGGCTAATATTGCCACCCTCTCTTCCGTCTACCACAAGCCTCCGGAGGTATTTGTTACCCGTGCTAAGGTTGTGGCCGCCCGAACTGATGAAGAGGAGTACCTTGATGGGAATGGTGAGACAGCATACTCAGAGACGCCTTCCCATGTGGTATCCGGTGGGTCTCCTACAACTGCGACTGCAGCTTCAACCAGCCAGCCTGCGTCGCAGGCTCCTCAAGGGCCTACTGCTGCTGCACCTCTGCCGGACTTGCTTGGTGATTTGATGGGCGTGGACAATAATGCAGCTGTTCCAGCTGATGAGCCAGCTACCCCTTCAGCGTAAGTCACAAACTGTGGTTTTGGTTCTACTAGTTTGATATCACACTCATCATTCTGCTACAGAACACCAATGTCCTCACAATATTATACTGTTTTGGTAGAGAATATATGTATGTCATATTTGCAACCTACTTGTTGTAATTGGTGTCTAATTGTTCAATTCAAGAAGCAGAAGTGACTTTATGTTGCCCTTAATTTTGGTCAATTGGCTTAATTTAGCTTATCATCCTGTCAAAAACATAGAGGTGAACATCTAAATTCCCCTGGATAGATTTTTTTTTTCAATCCTGTCCTTCAAAAATGTCTCATTGTTATCCGAAAAGATCTCAGAACTATGGGATGCTAGTTGTAATTTTGAAAAATGCTGTGTCATTGTTAAAAATGGTAAAGGTAATCTAATGTGCATGGCCATCTGTTGAATCTTGAATCTAGCAATGCTCATGGGTGCATAATCTAACATTATTAAATTGAAGTTCAAATACTATGTTGTTTCCTTTTACTTCTTAGGCCTCCTTTGCCAGTGGTACTGCCGTCTTCAACCGGTCAGGGTCTACAGATAAGTGCACAGCTTGTGAGACATGAAGGCCAAATCTTCTACAGCATATTGTTTGAGAATGGTTCACAAGGTGTTCTAGATGGTTTCATGATACAATTCAACAAAAACACATTTGGGCTAGCTGCTGGTGCACCTCTTCAGGTGATGTTTGCTCCATAGCTTAAACATCAATATTTGTAATGGATTTGGCTAATTGTGACTTGTACTAAGATCATGCCTCTTATCTAAAAGTTGGTCAAAACAGCCTCAGATTAAGTAGAACATTAATTAGATGTAAATATTGATCTTATTATGACCCTAGGTCCCTAGCAAACAACCTTATCAAGGGCCAAGGGAAGCTTTCAAGCCAAAGATTTGGTCATGATTTCTGAATTATGATTAAGATTGTACCTGTCATAACTTTATCTTCTTCTGTTTAGCTGTCTTTGTCACTTTGTTTGTATGCATTTGAAGTTGATAAAGAATTATACAAATAGAGATAGCCTATAATGTCTCAAGATAAACTGAGTTGTAATTATCAAGTTCTGAAAACCAAATGAAAAGGAGTGGAATAAGAAAAAAGAAAGAACAACAATTATGCAAATCGAGAATCCACATCATGCTCAATAAATGCTCAATAAGTTACGACATTGTGGATTGTGTAGGTCCCAGCAATTCAACCTGGCTCGTCAGCAAGGACACTTCTGCCCATGAATGTATTCCAGAACATCATGCCGGGCCCCCCAAGCAGTATCTTGCAGGTTGCTGTGAAGAACAACCAACAGCCAGTCTGGTACTTCAGTGACAAGATCTCGCTGCACGTATTCTTCTCTGAAGATGGCAAGATGGAACGATCTGCTTTCTTAGAGGTATTGTATGGCCTAGAATGCCTCCCTTTTTTTGTGTGAACAAGATATTATTTTGTTACACAAAAAAATGCATGATGTTTTCCATTTTGGTACTTGCAACTTAGGGCAAAACTGTTTGATCTGTGTGATAGAAGATATTAACCATCAGGTTTTTCATAATTCTTTTTAGTACCCCTTGTTTTTTCCCCTGTTGTGCTTTAGTCAAAATATTACATATAACTATGAAATTTCAAGATTAAATTTTCAGTACCAGACTTATATTGGTCAACACGAACTAAGAAACTTTGCATTATTTTCATTAAAGTTTGATTTGTTAGCTTTAAGTGATGAGTATTCTGCTGATGTTAAAGTAAAATCTTTGGTGTCCTTTTGCATAAAAAGTGCTTTGGTTTGCTATGACTATGATAAAAAGAAAATCTTACTATCTTCGTTATATATTTTTTGTTGTAGACATGGAAATCTCTTCCTGATGACAACGAGTTTTCAAAGGACCTCTCAAATGCAGTAATCCACAGTATAGATGCCACTGTCGAGCACCTGGCAGCGTCAAATGTCTTTTTCGTGGCAAAGAGAAGAAATGCAAACAAAGAAGTGTTGTACCTATCTACCAAAATCCCACGTGGTATTCCTTTCTTAATTGAGCTCACAGGAGGACTAGGTGTGCCAGGTGTCAAATGCGCCATAAAGACACCCAACCCAGAGTACACACCCCTCTTTTTTGAGGCAATGGAGACCTTGCTTATGTGATGAACTCTACATTTTGCGTCTCTGTTTTGATTTTGGAGTCGTCCTTTTTCTTATCCTTTTTGGATGCATTTCTATTTTTCACTGCGATACTGTGAGAAATGGAGTCGGCGCATAGTGGGTAGGTCTTGCTTTTGTATTTGTGTTCCTTTTAGGGTTATTGTTGAAAAAAGCTGTGCGCTCAAGTAGATTAAACACGCGTTGCTGTTCTTTCTGTTTAAAATGGCTTCTTTTTTTGTGTTTTGTTTGTACATTTCATTATTTCAGCACTCATTTTGAAGTACATAATTGTAACTGATTTGGCCATCGCACAATTTACTTTATGAAAGGGCTATGTAATAGACAAGTTAGGTTTATATATTATTGAGGATCATATTTTGTACATGTTACGAATTTACGATTCAGATATCTGGCAAACATAGATGTCTCATGTCTAGCGTGGCTATGCAAGTTCAGTGCAGGAAATCAACCAACTGGTGTATCTAATAAAAAATTATCAAATAGAAAAAAAGAAGAAATAAAAAATATTTTTCTAGACACAGGAACAATCAGTTTTGTTTATTTATAAAAACTGGGATAAATTTTGTTGTAGAAACGATATATCCATAAATTTTATTTTCAAGCACTGAAGTTCGAATGTTATTATAACTAGCTTTTGATACGTGCTTCGCGTGTGAAGTATTGTTCTTGTAGTTAAACAGTAAATGTCGGGTCATTTAAAGTTGGAGATAGGGTATCAATAGTAATTGTAGAATTACAATTATAGTTATTTGAATAAATGTCAAATTATCTTACAATTGATCTCTTTTTATAATTAATTGAATATTTTGGTACGTGTGTCATCTTTCCTATATTTGCCATTTATGTCATTACGGGGCTATTTTGCCGAGTTCCTTAGATGAGAACATATGAATAATATAAGAAACTTTAAAAAACATATAATAGTGTAATTTAAAAAAAGAACCGAGCGAATTTATTATTTAAAAATAAAAATTATGAGACTTTAGACAAATAAGAATAATAATATATAAATAATGAAATTTTTTGCATAAATATTATCGAGGCAGCCCCTCCCCTCACATAACTCTGTCGACTCTACGGTTGTTAAAAAATCATAATCGCAATATTATCGAGATAGATTTATGTTGTTCATTTTTTTTAGATAATACATATGATTATTTTTAAGATAAAATTCGTTAAGCCTCTCAATTTATTTTTAAATTAAATGTTTATGAAAACTTCTCAGTCTGTGACCTTTCACTCAAGATGCATTGCTCTTTACCGCTAGACCAATGAACGCGATGCAGAAGAGTTTTCAATAAGAGCAGAAGATTTATTACTTTTTGGTAAAATAAATCTTGAAGAATGAAGAATGAGTATATATTACGCACGATATTTTGATTTTTTTTTTTAAAAAAAATTACTAAAATTTTCCTCGACTCTTGGTTTGCTTAATTGCTTTCGCTAATTCACAACTTGTCAAAAAGCTAATTTCATGTATTCATTCTATTTCTTTTTGTATACTTTTATTACGTTCAAAATTTAAACAAAATATTTTTAACACTCAAAATATAAAACAATTGAATCATTGGAGCATTCATAAAATTTTATGGAAAAAATAAATTTAGAAAAAATTCTCACAAAATGAGTTAAATTTGCAAATCTGTGAAAGTTTTAATATGTCAAACAATGTAAAATATTTTAACGCTGAAAAATAAAAAAATTGATTTCATTGAATTTACTACAATCTGAGAGCATACATATATAGTTTCATGAAAAGTTGAATTTATGAAAGTTCACAAACAACCAAATATCTAACAAATATTTTTCTAAAATTTATTTTAAAATAAATTTAGAGAGGGCTTAAAATAATTAAGATGTTTTTTTTTTTTGCTAGAATTGGATAAATGGTATAAATAAAAAAAAATATGTACGTTGTGGTTAATTAGTCCCAAGTGGACCATATATAGCTATATGAAGGTTATGCAAAATAAGTCTCCGATGGTTATTGCATATAATAAATAAAATTGAAAAATTATCAGTGGATTTTTTTAAAAAAAAAATTAAGAACATCCAAAAATTTTCAAAAAAAAAATGATTTAAAAAGCTTGTAAAAATTAAATAAAAGACTAAAATTCCGAATGAGTTGGTCAAAAAAGTAAAATTTTATTTTTTATGAGTTTTAATATATTTTAGCAATGCTCTCAAAATATAGAACATAATGAAATGATCCATTTTAAAAATTATGATAAATATGAGTTTGAATTCATTTATTTATGTTGCCATTATTTCAATTTTTTTAAATTATGTAGTTTTTTTTGTGTTTTAGCTGGATGAATATATTCTAAAATTATTTTCTATGTAAAAAAGATTTAATCATGTTATAATTTACATTAGTGTCATAGCTTATTGAGTAATTGTTAATAACTCATGAACATATTTATGTCCACAACTATTTCTGTTTGAATGATTTATTCTCTAATAAGATGTAATAACAATGATTTTTATCTTGTTAATATGATATTATTTTTTAATATAATATAAATTAAAATTAATTTGACCAATTTTACGTGTTATCTCATTAAATATACATATATTTTGATTCAAAATATATGAAATTTGTTAAAAAAATAAATTTGGTGGGACACCCATCCCTATGCCAATGGGGCCCACCCTCTCAAGTGGGTGCTCTGAAATACCAAAATATGCAAAAGATGAATGATGATTACATTAATTTTTTTTTGTAAGTTTTTCAATCACCAATCATGTTTCTTGCCAAACCTTAACCACAGTCCAAAAAAAAAAAAAAAAATGATATCACCATGTTACTGTAGAAAATGCTTCCAAGATTGAATTATTTATAGAAGATATAGATTATTCATGGAATAAATATTCAGAAATATTAACCTACAGAGCCTTTTTATAATTCTATCCGTAACAACAGTGCAACATTTTTATTAAGACAATAGAAATTCAATGTACTTTTTATTATTATTTTTTTGTAGAAATTCACTTTCAGAAATTGTATTACACGACCAAACATTGAGCATGCGGAACCGGATCCTCAGCAGTCGTTTTAAACGACTGCGAGCGGTCGTTTGGCTTTTTTTTTTGTTTTTTTTTAAAAAAAATTTTAATGGAGAATCCAAACCGTTCAACTTGTTAAATTTTACCGGCGATGCGTTTTCATATAAGTTTTATAAAATTTGAAGTTGATTTGATACTAGATTAAGCGGTCAACAAATGAACGTATTAGAATTAATCTAACTAGGTCCGTTCATTTGTTGACCGCTTAATCTAATATCAAATCAACTTTAAATTTTATAAAACTTATATGAAAACGCATCGCCGGTAAAATTTAACAAGTTGAACGGTTTGGATTCTCTATTAAAATTTAAAAAAAAAAACAAAAAAAAGAAATAAAACGACCGCTCAGCGGTCGTTTAAACGACTGCTGAGGATCTCGTTCCTTGAGCATGCGGCATGCCTCACTGGTGGGAATGAAATCCTCTGCGTGTTTGGTCTCTGCGTGTTTGGTGCACGGCTGGAGATCTGGACCGTCTGATTTAATCTCAACGGCTATAAGGGAGCCCCGTGCATTCCACCACACCCGAAAAAAATATTGGCTCGAAAAAAATGAACCGTCTGATTTAAATCGGACGGATCCGCACCGTTTCCTTAAAACACGCAGAGGATATTGGTCCCTCACTGGTGACCTGCCCAATTGCTTCAGTTCAAGTCTTCAACAGCCAATTCAGCATGCCTCCATCCGAAACCACCTCCCCACTGCCCCCACCACCGCCACCACCATCACCATCGACTCCTCGGAAGCACTACTTCTACTGGGGCCACCGTGCCTTGCGCCGCTCCCCTCACCGCCCCATCGTCCATTCCCACCTCCTCTCTCGCCTCAAAGCCCCCCTTAAACCCTCCAAACCCTCCTCTCTCCCTTTCTCTCTCTCCGACTGGGACCCACACTCCACCTCCCCACCTCCTCCCTGCCCTCCTCCTTCCTCCCTTCCCCTCTCCGACCGCCGCCTCTCCCCTCTCGCCCGCTTCATCCTCTCCTCCCTCCGCCGCCACAACCGCTGGGGCCCTGAGATCCTCGCCGACCTCTCCAAGCTCCGTCACGTGCCCCCTCCTCTTGTCTGTGAGGTGCTCCGCTCCCGGCCTCCTCTGCCGCCTTCTCTCTCCACGCCTTTCTTTCTCTGGGCCGGGAAACAGAAGCATTTTCGACATGATTATGCCTCCTTTAATGCGTTTGCGCACCTCCTGTCTCTTACCCGTCAGCCCGGCTTGGCTGATCAAGTGCCCGATTTGATGCACATGCATGGTAAGCCTCCTACTGAGAAGCAATTGGATGTGCTCGTCAAATTGCATTCTCAAACGGGTCATCCGTTACGCGCCTTGGAGATATTTCGGAGGATGAGAGCTGAGTATGGGATAAAGCCGAGGGTGTTTTTGTATAATAGGCTTTTCGAGGCATTGATAAGAAGGGGTCATGTTGATCAGGCACTCTCGGTTTATAATAATGAGTTCAGGGAAGATGGGTTGAAAGAGGAGGCCATTACTTTTACAATTCTTGTTAAAGGGCTGTCTCGGGCAGGACGGGTTGAAGAGGTTGTCGAATTGTTGGAACGGATGCGGTCCCAGGTTTGTAAACCCGACGTGTTTGCTTACACGGCCATGGTGAAGTTGATGGCTGATAGAGGAAACATGGATGGCTGTTTAAGAATTTGGGATGAGATGAAGAGGGATGGTGTAGAGATTGATGCAATGGGTTACGCAACCATGGTATCGGGTCTTTGTAAGGTTGGCAAGGTTGATAAAGGGTTGGAGTTATTTAATGAGATGAAAAGAAAAAGCATGGTGATTGATCGGTCAGTTTACGGAGCTCTAATTGAAGGTTTTGTGGGTCAGGCAAGAGTTGGTGAGGCTTGTGGTGTCTTGCAAGAGATGATGGATAAGGATTATCGGGCAGATTTGGGAATTTATGACACTCTTATTTTGGGTCTCTGTAATGTAGGTAGAGTTGATAAAGCTTATAAATTGTTTGAAATTGTAGTTCAAGAGGGGCTCAAGCCAGGGTTAAAAACTGTCTCCCCATTACTTGTGCTTTATGCTGATAAAGGTCATATGGATTTGTTCTTTAAGTTGGTTGATCGGGTTTCAAATTTGGGGTTACTAGTTATTGATTATTTGACTGATTTCCTCAAGTTGTTTTTGGATAAAGGAGAGAAGGAAATGAATGCACTTAAGATATTCGATGAAATGAAAGAGAAGGGGTATTGTAGTGTCGGAATCTACAACATCCTTATAGAAAGCCTTTACAAGTTAAAAGAGAGAAAGATGGCAATCTCATTATTCGAGGAAATGAAGAGGTCAGAAAAGTACTTACCTGATTCAGATACTTACAGTCTTATAATACCTTGCTTTGTAGAAGAAGGGGGGGTGAGAGAGGCATGTTCATGTTATAATTCTTTGATAGAGAGTTCATATACACCGACTGTAAATGCATATTGCTCTCTTGCCAAAGGACTTTGCAAAATTGTTGAGATTGATCTTGCTATTTCACTTGTCAGAGATTGCTTGGGAAATCTGACTAGTGGGCCAATGGAATTTAAATATGCTTTGACAATAGTAAATGTGTGTAAGACAAAGAAGCCAGATAAAGTGGTTGATGTGTTAGATGAGATGATTGAACTAGGTTATCCATTGGAAGATATAACCTTCTGTGCAATTATACATGGATTCTGCAAGTATGCGAGCTCAGCAGAGGCACGAAAGGTTTTCTCTGTTTTGCGGGAACAGGGTGTTCTGACAGAAGCTAATTTTATTGCATATGAGGAGATATTGAATGAACATCTGAAGAAGGTGACAGCTGGATTAGTGATTTCAGGTTTGAAGTTCTTCGGGCTTGAATCCGAACTAAAATGGGCAACTAACCCTGATTAACATGCTATACAGTACTATAGTCATCATTTTAACTTTTTACAACTGAGATTTGTTAAATTTTCTAAAGTTGGTTAGCTGTACAATTTTTTTTTTTTTTTTTTTTTTTGTTGTAAACTAGAAATAAACAATGCAAAAAGTGTGATGTATTGATCTACCAAACTGTGTAGTGTAGATTTTATTCAGTGTTTATGTGATTGAGTGCATTCTTTTTATTTCTTTTTATCTCTTTTTGAAAATGATAACATACAAATATGGTTGGGGTTGCACCGATAGAGGAGAAGCTTTTGAGATAGTTTGGACATATCCAACGTAGGCCTCATGAGGCACCGGTGCGTAGTGGAATTCTCAACCGTTTCGAAAACATGCAGAGAGTCAGAGGTAGAACAAGATTGACATGAGAGGAAGCGGTAAAAATGGACCATAAATAATGGTTGGCTTTTGATAGGAATGCATGTAAGTTAACAATTCCGTACCAAAGCTATGACATAGAAATCTAGGGGTAGGAGTGATGTCATAAATTTGTAGGTCATAGTATTAGTTTATGACTGAGAATGTAAGTTTTATTACTATTATTAGTATTATTAGTATTTTTATATATTATTCTATTTTTTCTGACTTTATTGTTGGAATTTTTTTTCTAACCTATCTAACTTGTTTGGGACAAAAGGTTTTAGTTATTGTCGTTCTTATTATTGTTGTTTATTGAGTTTAGAACATAAATTTGAGTTAAATAATATTTTGTTGCAGTTCGTAGTATTGATATGAAAACTGAGTACACTAAAATCGTATCACATATCTCAGTTGTACATTAAAACGGAAGTTTGACCGCAAACTTTTTCCTTTTAATTTGCTAATACAAAGCAGTTGCTGCTCCGCAAACCAAGGGAAACTCTGTAATTTGAACTTTAAAAGAAAAATTGGTGGCGAAATGTCTCACTGTGATTCTCAGTTAACAAGAAAAATAAAAAGTAACGCGAAACGAAACGAGGAAAGAACATAAAAAAAAAAGAAGCAATTATAGGGAAGAAAAGAAAATACAAAAATACACAATTTAATAGTGTTTCTGCTAGTATTGCATTAGTTTTAGTGTACTATACTACAAAATACAAATCTAAACAAAAGTGAAGAGATGCAAGAGTTCAACTGCACTCATAGTTCCCTCTTTGGCCGGCTTCGAGCCTGAGTTTCTGTAAGAAGCTCTTTTTTCTTAAGCACCTCTGTTGCTTCCTTAAATTTCTCAAATGTCATGTAACCGTCTAACAACCCATTCTCCTCCATTATAGCTAGGTTCTTCTCAAGCTGTAAAAGAAGGTAAGATAAAACACCTCCAGCTTTCAACAATCAAGATTTGATTTTTTTTTTTTTAAAAAAAAAAAACCTCTATCGCTCAAATTGTTGGCCATCGTATTTGTATGTTTCAGCATAACCAGAAAAACAAATTAGGCATAGAGGAATATGTAGTTTTTGAGGAATGAAGCATAGTAGCATGCTGCTATCTTTTGTTGACCTAGTATAAATGTTAATGTTTGGTATCTAAGACGTTAATGTAGCATTACAGCATATTCTTTCGATTCTATTTTGGGGTGAATTAATGAGGGCAGCCATTACAAGGGAATTTAGACTTAAAACTAGATGAAATTGGGTCTACACCCCTCAATTCTTCACAAATTACACCTCATCCCAAATTCCCCATACATATTTCAAATTGGGTATCCACCCATAACTCGTCAAGATCTCAGACATCTGATACACCCTAGTACATTTATAGAGGACAACAAAGGAGAGGAAATTTGGATAGGAAAAATAGACCCAACTTTGCACAAAAATTACATATACTCAAAAAGAACAATCAGAGTACCTCCTCCAAGTATTGGTCATCAAGTTGTTTACTGATTCGTAAGCTCACGAGAACAGTACCCACGATGAGAGATAGTGGCATGAAGAAAGCAAAGAGAAGAGTGCTTGTGCTGGGAGGCCCACCTGCTCTTGGCACCGGTACCAGCATTCTGTGCATCCTCCTCTCCAGTTGGAGAGTAGAACTTGAGGGGATGGTACCTGGTACTGGAGCGAAGAAGCTACTATCGGGAGCTTGTTTAGTGGTGGGGAATTTTGAGGAGAGAGAAGTGGGGGAAGTGTGGAGAGAGAGAAGCCTCGTCGCCATTTTAGAGAGTGAGAGAGGTACTGAGGAGCTCTGGCTTTTTTTCATTCATTGGTTCTCTTATCTGATTTAATAGTAAACGGGTTGCAAATTGGTATAATGTGGGTCGGATCCAAGGTGTTAATCCAACAATGCTCGCTTGTTGTTATTTTAGGCCCAGCCCAAAATTAGTGATGGTTTAGTAAGTTCATATTTATGGCCCGAAAACTCAAATGCAAGATTATCGCCATAACGAATTGTGGTTTATATACTTTCTATTTGTGTATTATTTTGTTCAAGTTAGCTATGGAAATATTTAGGGTCACTTTGGTAGATTCAATACACGTGAATAAATTAGCACAAATTTTTTTTAAAAGTTGGATTCTGGGTTGCTAAGCTACAAATTACCTCTCTTTTTCATGCGCTAATCCAGATGTGACAAAAGTTGCTATATTTCCAAATCAAATCTCCGGAAGCAGCAAGAATTTGTTTTATTTTCTAAATCAAATCTCGTCCAAATCAGTTGGAAAGTGATTTTCCTTCTTACAATGGGTTATATATTTGTTAAACAATATTGAATTCTATTATTGTCAATATTTTGAAATAAGTGGATTCGTCCACCACTCTTCTTATATAAGAAAAGTCAACCCATACAAACCCAGAGTAAGCATCTCAGGATATCAATCCTATACCAAGAGAAAGTAAAGGGACTGCACTGCACTGGTATCCCTTTTATCTTTGTACCAATATAATGCCGGGTTATATTGATAACAATTGAATTCGATACAACCAACAAACGATTATTAAAATAAAAATAAATTGCTACATATCAATTATAAACACAAAAATCAACATTTCAGTTTTAAATAGAATCTGATTGATGAACAAAAGATTCTCGAATAAAATTTAAGTTCTACCAGACCTACTAAAAAGTACATGAAAAATGTGTGCATTTTAAATGTTCATTTTGTAATACTTTTTGTATCAATTAGCAGCTGTCATCTTGTATACTTTTAATTATTTATTAACATACTTCTTTCACTTATCTAATTGAATACAGGATGAATTAAAATTTCCAAAATCCCTGGTACTATAGTATAGTTAGTAATGTTCACAAATGAGAAGATTCAGAATGAAACCTCAAACACGTGGCTCCAACACACCACATACGTTTGAATGGTGTTAACACAACAAATTATTAAATCGACAGAGTGAGTTGGCCAACATCTCAGACAACTGAAACTGAGATGCTGACACAAATAATTGATTTATTTTTCAGATATGCTATTCAACTTAAGAGGCAAGAAAAGAGCTAAAGTTGTTGATTCATTTTTCGGGGATGGTATAATAGCCCAATTTGTTTGTTTTTTTTTAGATGTAGTTGACAGTGGCTGTCAACAGAAAAAGTACAAACAATGCCCAATTTGTTGTCAAGCAAAAACTCCGAAATACTTTATTGTTTATTTATTTACTTATTTTTATTATAAGCTTTTATAAAATATTTTTATTAAACGGAATAAATAGTTTTTGCATTTCCGACATTAAAATTCTCCGCACGAAATTGTAATTAAATCGATTAAACAGTTAAATGACACTCCATTATTAAATGCTGGTATGTACTTTTTAAATTTTTGTTTTTTATTCTCCATATGGTAGCTGGGATAGTTATCTTAATTGGGTTAAATTTTTCATAAATCAATATTTTTGGACATTGTCGATTTAGTAAAAAAAAAAAATGTCTTTATTAGTATTTAGTTGAAGATTTGACTAATTGTTTAGAGCTCGTCATAATCCCTTGGAAACAGTCTTTCCTTTTTGTGTAAATAAATGTATTTCCTACTCCACCATTTTAAACAAAAAAAAATGCAGTGTTAATATCAGCACTCCATTTTGTTATCAATTAATTAAGTACGAAATGGTAACCAGAAATGAATTTGGATCCCCAACGGAGGTTTGTGGAAGCCTCCCTCGTAGGGGCAAAATAAAATTTAAAAATCCTGCAATAAATGAAAAGAAAGAAAATTGGATAGTTGTAAGACCTACAGTAAATCTCTTTTTACTTTTTTTTTTGTATTAGGCTCAATTAGCATGTTTTTTGCTTCAACATAAATACAGGCACAACATTGATATATATTTTGTAAGAGAAGTTTTGTTGTTTGTTTATGCAATTAGATAATATGAATTCAGGTCGTATTTGAGAGTAGGATAAAGTACAGAAACAGGGGGGGGGGGGGACTATATAATTCTTAACTCTTGTAAAAGTGATTATGAAAATTATCCTAATATCTATATATTTGATACTCCAGTCATATATGACCTAAACTCCTAAAGGGAAGGAGGACAGAGAAAAAGTAAGAACAATATAATAACAGGTTGACAATACTATAACAGTATAAAATACTATGCACATCTTAAATAATTTAATCGATTCTTGTACAGTGAGATGCAATTTTCATGACAAGGGCATGGTGTCAGATCCGACGATCAATGACAATAACCCACTTAGTCACTTACCCATTTCATAGACGCTCACAAAATATATATAATTGAGCTTTATGCATTTTTATGTCGTAGATGATTGAGACTTAAATCAAATTAATCTAAACCTCTAATATGATATCAACGACTATGGTTAGTAAACGACATGAGAAAAGCCATAAGATCTCTTCATGAAAAGAAAAGGTAACGACTCCTAGTGCGCCATAGAAATAGAAATTGGAGAGTCGCTGGCGTGGCGGGATGAGTGTCCACGATAGAGCTACAAATGGGTCAAATTTTTAAAATCTGACTTGATTATGAGTGGAACCGAATTTAATTATAGTTACCGATTAAATATCGAGCTCGGATGTATTCAAAACATAAATTGAGCTAAAGGTCTTCTTCAACACGAGCTCAGTTATTAACTTTTTAAATTAATTTATGTATTTTTTTTAAAAAATTAAAATGACTATAGTCGTTTTATCTAAACGAAAATTTTGTAATTATGAATGTTCTGTTGATCTTATAACAGCATTTGAACAAAATCTATATTTGCTATAGAAAATTAAGTATGTTGTATTGCTGTATACCTGACACTCCAATTACATAACACGATTATATATCAAATTATATAAATAACGTGATTGCATATCAAACTTTATGTTAGTGTTATAATATTATACATATTAAATCGTAAAATTATTTTATTAATCCTTGTATCATTAAATGTAAATAGAGCTTTTAATACTGATGTAGTTTCATCGAATTAACTGAACTAAAATTTGATCTATTTGAGTCATTTTGTAATTTGATTAGATTATTTGATATATTCAGTACATCAATGAAAATTAGGTTAAAATAATATTTTAAATTCAATTGAACCGAAAAAAAAATAAAAAATATTCCCAGTCTCCACTAAGTTCTTCAAAATTTGGATTCGTTGTGTTGATAGGAATGATAGCATCTAAATAGGAAAATAATGAAAAAATGAAGGATGAAATATATAGTCGCCCAGCTGTGGCAGAATTAGGTGCGGTGAAATAAATGACCACTTTGTATTCAAGTGTTTTGCACTTAGGCCCAAATTTTCTTCAATTGTACGTGTTGCAACATCAACTCCATAATAGGAAAGATGTCGGGATTAGATTTTTGATAATTTTGCAAAGCAAGCGTGGTTTAGTAGCTGAAGAAATTTCAATGATAGAGATTTAGTCCTATTTTAATATCCCGAAACAGAGTCAAAATAAACAAAATAGCTCATTTTCTACTCTACATTATCATCTCTGCAAACAACTCAGATATTGGTAAGAAAAAGTTTCATATGCCGTAAGCCATCCGCCTAACGTCAAACGACGTAAAAGACATATGAATTATTTTTTAAACAAAAAATTGTAATCTAACAAAACCGTCTAATTCAAATGCATAATGGTACTCCAGTTCTTTATTCAAAGAAAAAAAAAAAAAACGAAAAACTTATCCATCAGGACCAATTAGGCATGAAATAAAAGGGGAAGGGAATGAAAGCTAAGAGGGAGATAAGAGTGCCCCACATAACCATAATGAGTTGGATTTTGTATCAGAAAAAGGCTAATAAGAGTTGGCTTGTACACTAACATGAGCCCACTCTATGTGGCATTAGCATACCTTCTAGGCAAGCATGCATGGCATAGAGGTTGGTGGCTTAACCACCTTTTTTAGCCTTTTAGCTCTCCCAATCCCTCTCTGTTTTGTGCTTCTCCCCCTTTCTAATAATGCAATCTACAACCACAATGTTGCCCCCACTTCCTCCTCTTGGCAACCCGACTCCGTCGCTCGCAATCGTTGCTTCTTCTTTTTCGATACATTTGCGATGCGTTTTGTGGTGATAGATCCAAAATATTGAACAAATACGAATACAATATTCAATCAAGTTCAGTTCGATTTAATATCTCAATCAAGCTCAAACAAACAAATAAATATTTTTTTCAGACCTTGAATTAAATTTTGCTATTTTGGCAATAATTTTTTTAATTTACATATTGGCAAGGACCTGAAATTTGTTATTTTGCCTAGACCGCAATGATCGAGTTTATAACTTTACATATTCATTGTCATACTCGATAAATATTCGATATACGAGAAAATTTATCATTAATAATTAATCCTAACAATAATGTAGACTGTAAAACCCTAAACCCTAGACCGTTAGGCTTAATGATTGGTTTGATTGTGTTGTAAAATTGCGATTTGTAGGAGTCGGATAACCCATTTCGGGCTGAGCTGTAAGGCCGACAAAGGCCCTCATTGGCCACTAGACCAGATCTCTACCCCAATTTTGTCGGACCCACTTGAAACAACAAAGTTGACTAAACCTGGTCTATGGAATTAAATGCTAGTCCCTACAAATTATACCCATGTGCTTTCTCTTCTAGGATCCATCTGACAACTGGGCACGCTGCTAGAATGAATTAAAACTTTATTAGAAATCCTTTCTGTGAAATTGATCTTTACAAGGACTGAACCGTGAGTGTTAACAAACTGAAGGGAATTTAATGCTGCTAAAAAAGAGTGGGGACAAAATCTCGTGCTTGGACAGTTCATATTTTACCATGTGCGACCTCGAACTTAACATCACCTCCTTTAGTTCAACAACTGGAGACGTCCCTTCCCAAAACCATGGGTATACGACCAATCATGATTCAACATCAGCGTGCAACTTTTCTCAGGAGCGTTTTAATTTTTCATTCAGTTTTCTAGCTACCATTACTCAGGTGGAGCAACCTGGGTCAAAACTCAAAAGACATTCAGAACTCGTGGAATAAAATATATGGAGAATTAAAAAGTTGTAGGGACGGATGTGCAAAAGGTGGGAGAGAAATAAAATTAAATGGGGTAGTTAAAGGAGGTACTGGAGAGGTACGAGTCAAGCTGAGCTGTATTCGCTCTGCTGCGCATCGGCCATCGCGGAGTGAGTTGGGAGAAGCTTTTTAGGCGGAAAGAAAAATATCATTCATTAATATATGCACGCAGAGATGTTTACCAATAATTACGCACAGAAGCTGGTGAGTGGATTGTAGTGCCTAGAAGGAGCTTTTTGTAGGAAGTCGTAGCATGGCCATGTGAAGAGAGCATCTGCGGGGATCTTAATAGCAGGGTGATTAGCTGGAATTAGCGGATGACAGCTGTGGGTGGTACGACGGCTGCAGATACGCAGCTCCCGTCGCCGTTCGCTTTTTTTCCTCTCGTTTGTTTTCTGTTTTTTTCCCTTTCCAAAACCCAACCCGCTTTTTTGGCAATTAATGCTCCTGTGTAGCGGGTTGAAGAAATTTGATATGATCATCCGCTGCACAGTGAGATGTATGGAGTGTATAAGCAGAAGATCGGAGGATGTGTTTGGTTGGTCTGTCCAGAACTGTAGCCGTGCGGTGCTCCGCTGTCCCCACCTCGCAATTCGCTGCGTGGCTCTTTTTAATTTCTCTTTTTTTTTTTTTTTTTTTTCTTTTTGCTCTACAGCACAGCACTTTTTGGTTTAGCAGTTTTATTTCTATTTAGCACACTCTTTACTATGTGCCTCCGCCGTGCAGCCTGCGTGCATCTCTTGCATTTCCTAAAATGCCCCTCTCTACGTGTGACTCCACCTTGCAAGTTGCAACTCGCAACTCGTTTCTACATGACGCAATTAATTAACCCGAGAGTTTATTGAGCATTTCAGCCAATTTTAACATAATTTCATTAACAACTTATTGGACGGATGACAGAAAAAGAAAAACAAAAAGTCATTAGCAAATCTTTCATTCAGTTATTATATTAGTGAATGAACTAATTACACTTTGTGCATGATTATAAGTTCATGACCAACAAGTGTACGTCTCAACGTGTCGAAAATGGAGGAGTTCGATTAGCTATGTATGCATGATTTAATGGAAGGAGGTTGTTGCATTTTTATAAAACTAGAAAACGTACTCAACAATATATACGTGGACAAATAAAAATTTGAAAAAAAAAAATTATACTTCAACAAAAATAAAATCGACATCTCAACATGAAAAAATATTTTTTAAATAAATAAAATTATTTGAAAAATTACATATGAGAAAGTATTGCATATGTGCTCTATTTCCAAATTGGAAAATAAATATTAAATAATTATCATTCAAACAAAAATTTTCATGTGTTTTGCTCTTGATTCAAAACTAAAAAAAAAAAAAAAAAAAAAAAATCATCGTTCTAAGAACCAAAACTTAAATATATTCTCATTTGTAAAATTGTCATTCAGCCACAAATTAAATTAAATTAAAGGATTTATGAGGTGGTTATACGCTAGGTCTAGAGGAGAATATATACATCTTGAGAGGATTCTTTTCATAAGAGCAGAAAATTGGTTTATTTTTTTTTTGGTGACAAATAACTATTGGATTTTGACTTGACAATTAATATCGAAATATTTCATTATATATATCACGTTTTATTCTAGTACAATCTTTCATTGATTCAAAAAAATAAAAAATAAAAAAATTGCTTATAGCTGCATATTTTGGCTGCAATTATTATTGATCATATGGTTGAAACGGAGTAAAAAATTATCGATAATCTCAGTGCAAACAACATGTAAATTAATAGTCCACAATAGATTGCTCCTTTTTTAATCATTGACGACCAGTAACTAAAATAAAAGGATTATGTCTCTACTTATTTCGAAAATAAAAATAATAAAAGGGTTACATTTATCTTTCTATTGTTATTTGTCAGCACATTTTGATTCTTAAGAAATCCACGCATGCAGCCCTAGTTTAAGACACAGTCTGGTTCATACCAATCAACTTCATATAAAATAAAGTTAAATATTTTTGTGCATTGTATAAGGAGGTACTAATGAGACCATAAAAATATATATTATTATAATTTTATCGTGTCATTCAAAAGAGTGTGTACGAAGGCAAGATCATGTCATTTCATGCGAACGGAAAAGAGGGTGCAAGAATTGATCATGTCATTTTATGCGCATGAAAAATCAACTCAGAAATTTCCGGTAACAATAAAAAAAAAAGATATTAGTTATTGAATTAATCAGACTAGACTAGGTCTTCCATTATGCGAGCGAGTCTTCAAAAAGTATACTATAATAGTCGCTTAGCAACCATTATTATCTCTCTTTCCTTAATTTTTAAACAACTAATTATTTATTGCCACTTTACGTCACTATACCAACATTGCACCATGCTTTGTTTTCAAGCAATAATGTAAAGCCACAAGCTTAATGTCTAGTACACTGGATTACACTTTTGACCTGTGTAACGGGTTGCTAATAGATAGAGCAATTTTCACATTTACAAGCACAAAATAATATATATAAAAAAATTGAATGCATCCTTTCTTATGAACGATTTGAAGCAATTCTAACATACAGTATAGTAAAGGTTATTAGATTTATGAAAACGAATATTAAAATTATTTCAGAAGGAATTTCAATCAATCTTTAATTTTGTTTAACATCTGCACATGTGTATCAGTGAGAAAGTGGGAAAAAAATGATTATTTGTGAGATAAAAATTATAATGATGGATTGAAATCAATTTTAAAAGTCTATAGAATGCATTTTTCTCATTGTAGTGATACATTTTTTGGGCATATATTCATTACATTTTAATATTTTAGTGGCTTCTAAGGAAGTCTATTTTAAAAATAATAACTATGAAACATATAATTACGTCTCTACTTATAGAAACGATACAAGGCTTTGTCCCGGAATGACTCGCTTCATTGTGCTGTCACCAGAAATGAAATAAGAGATCATCCCACACTACTGCGTCAGGCTGGCATGTGACGACACTGTAAGTCTGTAACAGCGTTATGCCTCCTGTTATCGATATCACGCATATAACAAAAAAAAAAGATAAAACTAAAATACTGTAATTTATGGCCATTTGGATATTAATTTCGTTAAAACTAGTAGGAATTTTATGGCTTAAAGTATAAGGAAGTGGATAAAAGCTAAGAAAATAATGAAAAACTCCTGCCTGAAATAATTTTTTAAGTTACCATTTCTTTCATAAATTATTATATATGAATGGGGTTAAAATTTATGCAGACATAAATAAATTAGACAGATTTGAACTATTTAATTTTCATCGAACGTTTAAATTGATTTTGCCACTACCTGTGCTATCCAAGCTGCTTACGTGAATTTCCTCACTTTTTGTTGTGTGTGTGTGTTTTTGGAGGTCGGCGAACCGGAAAATTTTGCTCAAGTAAAATTCTAAAAATCGGATTACCAGTACTGTTCGATTTAAATTAAAATCATCGGATTTCTCACAAATGAACAAACAATTTCTTCAAGAGAGAAGCTAAGCCATATCATAAAGCAGGAATTTTAAAACGAAAAATTACCCACGACCACGAAACCGTTCCTGCCATGCGAAAAAAGTAAAAGCGGAAATGACCAAATTAGCCTTTCATGGTAATTTAAGTTTCGTATCAGCTCATAGACTCGAGCTACAATTATTGGTTTGACAGTAAGAGTTGTTTTAGCATCTGAAAAAGAAAACGGTGATTGACAAGTCAATAAAATATTAAAATTAGAATCAGTCAGTGCTCATAATAACGGTCTAATTAATGCCACATGACATATATGCATGCATTAATTGGTTACACAATTTTTTAAGTTGAAACACATTTGTTTCCGTTCTTCCTCGAACAATCTGTAAATAGTTTATCTGTATTATTTGACTGTACTTTTATACCCATTAATATAATAAATTAAATACGTGAATCATGTGTAGACATTAACAAGAACAAGCGCAATAATTCCGAGAATAATTTATAGGAGCATTTCTTGTATAAGCGAAACCATGTTTGAATCAAATTGAAAGCAAAATAAAAGCGAGACTTGGTTAGACACTAAAAGACTAAATAGGCGGCGTCTATTCCGTGAAACTTCTCAACAGTTTTTTTAATACCATACCGGCAGCCGAAATCTGATATTTTCTGAAATTTCCTGATTTTTAATCTCATAATACAGGATACCTCTGTTTCAGTCGCTGTTCCGGTCCTTGTATTACAGTAATTTTCCAGTACCCGGTATGTATTAAAATTTAAAAACGCTGCTTCTCATTCTCAACTAATATGTATCAGAATTAATGGTGACGTGGCAATGCATTATCCGTTGGATGATGTATGTCTCCGGATCTCAGTACCGGAGTGGTCCTAGTCAAAGCGCTGACCAAGACTTTGATGAAACATCAAAGCGGGCAATTAATACAGTGGTTGAATCGTAAATACCAGCTTACTGGGTGGCCTATTAAAGCTCCTAGTCTATAGCCTAGCTGCCTAGCATATAGATCGCGTGGTAAATAGCACTCATCGAAATCATAATCCCACTTTAGTCCTCACACCAAACCCATTATCTTATGATACGCTCAATTACAATTGGTTTAGTGTTGGTGGTAGCTCCACTTCCAAAGTAAATGTAGGAAGTCGTAAAATTGACAAGTGCGGCATAAGTGAACCTCAAAACCCGGAGAGTCTCTATTTATTTTTTTTTGAGGTGTAGATGTTTAATTAATAATAAGCAGAATTGTCCATACATAAGGGGCTATATATATAATATAAGATGTTCACTTGTGACTTGTGAGAAAATCAAACTCCTATCCTATCCGACATTTCCAAAGATAATAAAATCATAAAACAGTAAACTGCTTGTGATAATAACAGGAAAAAGAAAACTTGGATTGATAAAAGTCGGAAGCCTATATTATCATTAGAGTGTAGTAAGTGATATGAGTCGCTATCGACGCGCCGACCGACACAAGTCAAAGGACGTACCCATCGGGACCGGATCCGTCATTTCCAAAATTTATCAGGGGCAAATCGGTCATATGAGGGAGAGAGATTGAGAGAGAGGTCCTTTCGGAAAGAAAGCTTAGCCCGGCACGCACACCCCACTTCGCTGTCCAGCCCTACTTGCTACTCGGACACATAAAATTATTCATTACTCATTGACTGTCCCATACTTTTTCCACATAACCCCCCGGAATAGTCTTGCATTTATTTTTTTACTACTAACCAACACTCCACTCCATTGCTTAATTTTAAACCAGTTAATATCTAATTTGATTGGGAAACTGTGGACCTTGCTGACCCCCTAAATCTATCATTAATTGTGTAATCACTATAAATTGCTTCTAATAATTTTTAGCTTAAGTTGAAGAATATAAAATATTAATTGTTATATAAAAAAATGTTTATGAACATATTTATGCTAATTTCATTTATGCCAATTTAGTTATCTTTGGAACTTCAATTAAAATTAATTTTATGCAAAAAAGCCACCTCTGCACAGCAAGTGGTTAAGAGGTTATCTTATTTCATTAGAAGCATAGATTAATTTGAACTTCAGTTCCGTTAGCAACTGTATATGTGAGTCGTTTGTAAACTTTGTTTAGAAGTCAAAACAGATAAGAAAATAATTAAATAAGTTTTTCAAATATATACTAGTACTCACTACCCAATTTAAACTATAAACAGCTTCTAAGATCATTATTTTTTTTTTAATAACTTCGGCATTCAAGTTACTATATATATGCATTTCTTGTTACAATATTATCGAACCGTTTAGATGTTAACAATTTAAAATATATTAAATACTAAAAATTTACATGAGGAGTCCAATACAATCACTTTTGAATGCCACAAATACCACAACTTCATTTTTTTTCGTTAATTATTCAATATTTGATATTCATCTGACTTTTACTATTTCTACGTCATCCAAGGAAAAAACTTGTAAAAAGCTCGACAACCTGAGGAACCTCGATCGTCAATAATAAAATTATTAAAGGACCAGAACGCAATTCGTCTTGGCCACAATAAAAACCGACCTCTTCGGCTCTTCCCATTTCTTTTTCTTTCCTTCCCCTTCTCGCTCCTCTTCTCCTTCACTTTCCATTTTTTTTCTTTTAAAATTTCTCTGTTCCATCCATCTACTAAACCCTTCTCTCTCTCCATCTCGCTCAACTGAGATCTCCAGTTCGTCTCCAGTGGAGCTCGCATGAATTTATAACTCGACCCCTGCTCTCCATGGGCGGAGGCGGTGGCGGAGGAGGGAGGGGCGTGTGGTTTGGCGTGGCGGCGGGATGCGCCGCGGCGGCGTGCGTGATCGCCGTCGCTCTTGTGTCGCGCCGTGTCAAGAGTCACCGGAGATGGCAACGAGCGGCGGAGCTGGTGGCGGAGTTTGAAGAAGGTTGTGCTACGCCCGTGGGGAGGTTGAAGCAAGTGGTGGATGCCATGGTGGTGGAGATGCACGCTGGCTTGGCCTCCGATGGCGGAAGCAAGCTCAAGATGCTTCTTACTTATGTCGATTCACTTCCCCATGGGTACTTTTTTTTTTTTTTATTTGAAGAAAGTCTCCATCTTTGGCTCTATTTTTAGTTCATGTTAGCACTTTAGTAAATGCATTAGCTGGTTGGTAGTTTTGTTTGTTAATTTCCTACTTTTTTTTCACTTTGGATGCTCCCGTAATGTCTTTGCCCCATTCCTGATTGGAGGTTACTGAGACAATAAATTTAATTTTTGTATTTGTTTATTCCTTTTTCGTTGCTTCTTAAAAGATTCTGACTTCACATAGAGCAGCTTGTGACTGAGTAAGCCACTACTGCTTTTGTTTATTGGGAGAAACCTTCCTGTGGGAATTTTGTGTTGTTATTGTTTCTATCATATTAAGGATTATTTATTGCTCTCTTTGAATTGCTGCAGAGTAGTAGAGAAAGGCTTGACCAAAGAAAGGATAAGGAAACTGAAAAAATCAACTAACTAACAAAAGAATACAAAAAAACATTGACCTTTTCTATCTGGAATATTTTTTTTTTAGTAAGGCTAGGCTAATGAAGGGCCCATAATAACGAATAAATTAAATATTGTGACTTGGACTTGATAAATTTGCGCCTGAAAGATTTTCTACAATGATATATTGTTTTGTTAATATAAGCTTTTCTTCTCTCTCAATCGTTATGCATTTTGGATTTTTTTTTTCTAAATCATATCTGATATAATATTTTGCAAATAAATAAAAAGGTTGGACATTAATTAATTTTTGATGGCTTTAAAAAGAAGTACTGCAAAGTAACAGATTCTACTATATGTGATAAATAATCTAGTTGTATGGCATGGCTAGATTTCATGTAATAAATGCATTTCACTTCAGTTTTTTTTTATTTCTTTAATTTGATTGGTTTTGTCTTGATTGTACTCCCTTGCATTTTGCTCAAATCATTATGCAAAACCTCGATCACAGTTCTCTAGTTTACTCGGGAAGGGATTAACGAGTAATGACAACCACAGGAGCTGGTGCCAAAATTGTCGGAACCAAAATTTTATAATTGTAAATGTATTCTATTATCGTTCAGATGGATTATGTATGAAATTTTGGTACAATTTGATTTCTGTTTTGTCAGTTGTCACTGATAAAAATGCTAGTTAATCAAACTGTTAAATTTCCATAGTCCTTGCTTAATGGTAAATCAACTTCCAAATTGGACTGAATGAGACACTGGCTATCCAATTCATAGAATCTTAATTATGTTATATTTGGTAAGTATTTTGAATATCACACATTAGTTGGCTGCTATTATAACTGCTCTATAAGTTCTACTTCTTAAATTTAAATTTGCATTGTAATCCTTTTTTACATAGTATTATAAGTATCGCCTCAATGAAGAAATGATTTAGTTGATCCCCGGTTCTCCTGTGATATTTTTGTTTCTTAGTTAAATATATCTTTGAATTTTTGTGCAACGTCTACAATTTCTGATAGTTAAAATTTTCCTATTTAGGTTCTATTATTACAATATACTTCCTTCTCATTCCAGCTTAGCTGTACAAGTTGTTTCTTTGTATGGTTCTGATAATCTGTTCTATGGGCCAGTGTATTTTTGGTTCTGTACAGTATGCTTCCAATTGTTAATTATGTTTTGTAAGATTTCCCATGCTTTGGCTTCTTCTGGACCATGACACATCCTTTCTTTCGTCTGCTTTGTCTAATGGTTCCAAATTTAAGTCATTCTTTTCAGAACTGTACTGTGTATCTTAATCACCATAAATAATCTGAGTCATATAAAGACTATTGATGTAATACTTGGAGTGCACACTGTTTATAGTGCTTCAAGTTTGCAGTTATTAAATCTTTGTTGCTTTTAAATGCAATTTTCTCATGGAAATGTCATAATACTTATTTTTGTGCTCATTTTACTTACAATACGTCTGCTATCACAAGAAATGTTCTCATACATTTTTCCAAAACTTTCCAGGAGCGAAAAGGGTATTTATTATGCATTAGATCTCGGAGGCACCAATTTTAGGGTTTTGCAAGTGCAACTTGGTGGCAAAGGCTCTAATATTTTGAAACAAAAGGTTGAGAGGCAGCCAATCCCTCAAGAACTAATGACCACTACATGTGAGGTAGTTAGCAATGTTGTTGATTTTATTTGTTCCTTTTCTGGATGGAAGAAAAGTTTTGTTTGGGTCTCGCAAAAATTGTTTTCGACATAATATGAGGAGATTTCATCACTAGTGGGCATACTGAGTAAAGCTGATAATATACGCAAACACTCTTTGCTTTCCTTCTAATTGAATTATTAAACTAAGTGAACACTCAAAGCTTCAAACAAAGAAATGATAGCTGGTTTTTTCAGAAGCAACTGTTGAAATGCTAACACATTTATATTTTTCAGAAGATGTTTGGATTTATTGCCTCTAAACTGAAACAATTCGTTGAGAAGGAGGAAGAATCCAGGGAGGGAACAAGTGAAACAAGGGCACTTGGTTTTACCTTTTCTTTTCCTGTCAAACAAAACTCTGTTTCATCTGGTGTTCTCATTAAATGGACAAAAGGCTTCTCAATTGAAGATGCTGTAAGCTCTCTCTCTCTCTCTCTCTCTCTCTGCCATCTTGGTATCATTGTTTATACTTTATATGCTTTCAAAGATGCCATGATCTAATTCAGAGAGGTCCTTCTTTGGTGGTTCCATTGGGCTCAATTTTTTGGATTTATTTGTGAGATTCAACCTTTTTCCTTTGTTATTTTTGTAAAAATTCTGTTCTTGGAGGAATATCCTTAGTTTCATGGCTTTTTCTAATTGCAATTTGTTTTCTCAGTGTCAATTCCAGATGATGAAATGTGTTGCAAGCCTGTGATAAGATTTGCCATTTAAAATCAGCACTTAACACATCAAGGGATTATAAAATACTTATTCTATAAATAAATTTTATCCTCATTTGTTTGTTTTTGTTTCATGCTTACAATAATAGGCTATGGATGATATTATAAGAGTCACTGAACTACCACCATCCTATATGCTGCCCCTGCTTAAGCATCCTCTTGTATTTTTAATGCCCCTCTTGATTTTTTGTAGCCATCCTTTTGTAATTTAGTTAATGGAAGCTTTTTTTTTTTTTGTCAGCATGCTAGATAGTTTTACAAACCATACTTTGCTCTTTCCATTCTCTTTTTTGTTATATGATTATTCTTTCTAGTTATTAACAGGCCATAGTTGTCTTTGGACATAATTAAAATTTTGTAATTTAATACTGCTAATCATAGCCATGTGCCATGAATTATAATGTAAGATAGGTAGGTTGTCTTATCAAGGTATTTTTTTTCCTCTATGTCGTTTGCAACTTCCAATCACCAGTGTTCGGTTAGGTTTTGGTTCTAGTGAATTTTTTATGCTAACTACTAGTTGTATACATTTCAGTACCATATTTGGTGTTTTTTCCCACATTTATTGGAACTATTCTATTAAGTTATAGTGCCTATGGTTATTTTCTATTCTATGTACAAAATAAAGTATTCAAATGTCATAGGATCAGTAAGAAAAAAATCAGGTACTAATGAGGCAAATTCCTGTCTCCAGTTATCTACTTGAAAATTTTCATTCATGTATTCTGATATTTGTCATTTCAATTTTTGATATTTTTCAGTTCAATAAGGATATTGTGGCATGCTTACAAGAAGCCCTGACCAAGGAAGGGCTAAATATGCAAGTTGCTGTATTGGTATGTCTCAAGATTTTTACTCTGAACAGCTCTGTAATTGTAACTTTGTTCTAGTTTGTCTTTTGTTGTGAAATTTTTTTTATAATTGCAATTTCAATTTCTTATGTCATATGTACTTTACGCCCTGCTGCCGGCCCCTCAGGGTTTCAAAAATGGAACTTCTATTTAAGTGACATACTAATCTTGTTAATCAGGTAAATGATACAGTGGGTACACTAGCGCTAGGTCACTATCATGACCAGGACACTGTGGCTGCTGTTATAATTGGTACTGGCACAAACGCATGCTATGTTGAACGAACTGATGCAATAATAAAGTACCAGGGGCTTCTTACCAATTATGGAGGCATGGTATCTTTGCTTTTTGCTTTGAAATTTTCATTTTATTATTTTTCTAGTTCATACAAAGAAGTTGAGTGATGAGTCTTTAGTAGCTATGCTTAATTGCTTCATACTTTTGTACCTCGTTCTTTATTTGAGAAGATTAAAAATGTGAATGATAAATATTTTAGTTGCAAATGTTATGCAAGGGTACTTAGTAGCATTTTACTAAATTTTTTCAGTTGCTTGTGAATATCTGGTCTTGTAGCCTTTTGTGTAATGGCAACTCATTTAAATAAACTATTTACTCATGTACTGCTGTTTCACATTATCTGTCAATTAGGTAATCAATATGGAATGGGGTAACTTCTGGACTTCCCACTTACCTCGAACGTTATATGATATTGAACTCGATGAAGACAGCCCAAATCGCACCGATCAGGTACATGATGCCACCATCAAATTCATCTTAACTTTTAATCCCCCCCCCCCCCCCCCCCCCAACCTTTTCAGAAAAAAAAGAAAGATCCAATTTTGAGCTTTAAGTTTGGCTAGTTATATTCATAGATTGTTCTGGAAACTTTTGTATAGTTCCTCATGAAAAATTTGGAAACTCATAAAGTTTTGGGGAATGGACGATCCTATTTGGTCAAATCCCTAGCGAAAAATTCCTATCTTCCTTTCATTAAGATATATCCGCTCAAGTACCCGTATTTATCCGAGGAGTTTTTTTGATCTTGATCAATATTTCGATATAGATTAGATTGAAGAATTCAAGGACGATGATATTACTTATATTCCTTTTGATGTTGATGATAGTAGCGATATTGATATTGATAAGAATCTTAATTTTGATAAGAAACTTTTCAATATGACACAGGATAAGCTAACTACCAATGTCCCATTTTTTTTATATGACCGTGCAATTTGAATTGGCAAAAACAATCTCCTTGGATAGTATGGATTCCAAACATTCATGGTCTGGATTGGGATGAGTTAAGAGTATTTATCCCTCCATCTAGAAGAGAGTATAAATAATATGCATCCTCCTGTACTTAATTAATGTTACACAGAAACTGTTGCATGCTTGATTTGCTAGTTTAGTAGTTTCCATTAACATCAGAAGAAAACAAGGATCAATGACGCTGTTTATGTTTTTTAGGGTTTTGAAAAAATGATATCGGGAATGTATTTGGGTGAAATTGCGAGAAGAGTACTTTTTAAAATTGCTGTGGAGTCTGAAGTGTTTGGAGATGTTGGAAGCAAGTTGTCCCAACCATTTGCTCTAAGGTATTATCTTGTTTTTTTTTTTTTGTTTTTTCTGTGTAGATTGCAAATTATTGGTGTGAACTGTGAACCATTTTAAAATAATTCTTGTATTCTAATGGCCATTCAGTACCCCTCTCATGGCAACAATACATGAGGATGACTCTGCTGATCTTAGAGAAGTCAAGAGGATATTTGAACAAATTTTACAGGTTTGATCTTATTTTCTTGCATATAATAAATATGCTGCTTATTCCCCCCAAAAAAAGTAAGGTGCAAAAAAGAAACAATGATGATACTGATAGTTTATTACCAAAGTATGCTAGGTCAAACTTCAGGTCCGAAATTAAGTTTGCAATATTGCCTAAGGATTTAGTTCCTAAAGTTGTTAAATTGCAAAGCACTTGTATCTAGAATTTCTTATGTATATCTCCTACCTAACAGATCGTATACATGTCATTGTGTTCCTGGCTTGAAACGTTTTTTTGATGGATGCCTTTACATGCTGAAAAGAAAGAAAAAACATATAAAAGAGAGAAAAAAATTAGTTGATCCTATTTCATAGATGTTAATTGTATTAAACCCACTGTGATGCTTTTCAGATCCCAGATATTCCTCTGAAAACTCGGCGACTTGTGGTTAAAGTATGCGACATAGTCTCAAGAAGAGCTGCCCGTTTGGTGGCGGCTGGCATTGTGGGAATCTTAAAGAAAATAGGAAGAGATGGTAGTGGGCCCTCTACAAGTGGGAGACCTAGGGGCGAGCCGAGGCGAACGGTGGTGGCTGTGGAGGGAGGGTTGTATGAACGTTATTCCTTGTTTAGGGATTATGTAGATGAAGCCATTGTAGAAATATTAGGTGACGTGGCACAAAATATTTTTCTGAAGACAACAGTTGATGGATCAGGGACCGGTGCGGCTCTTCTTGCCGCTGCACACTTGTCGAATAGGAAAAGTTACATATAGAAATTACATGTAACTCTGTGCAAATGTAAAAAAGAAACGAACGGACAATTATTTCATATTTATTTATATGTAAATTGGGTTTATTTGGAAGTTGGGTGATTTCTTTTGATCCCTTGCTTTCTGTTGCGGTTAAAAACTTTAAACGGAAATCATGTATTGAAATGCAGCGCATGATAACATGATTCAAAATTAAAAAACCAAGGTGAGGCTGAAATTGAACCAGGTCTGGTAAAAGTTGAAAGGGTAGGTCTAAATCATCAACTGTCAGTCCTATTACTAGAATGGTCTTGTATATATTAATATATGACGCAGTCTAAAATCATTTAAGAGCAAACAAACGCGCTTGAAGTAACTAAAAAGAAGCCTGAAGTTAACTTAGTAAAATTGTGACTACTGACTACATCTACATGAGCAATTCCGTCAGACCAAAAATGCATTTGTTTAAGGCTTTGTCAGAGGTTTAGAAAATGACCTGGGCCTAAAATACGGCTATTACGGGCCCTCTTGTCCACGATCCCAACAACATCTTATTAATGTTTTGTAAAGTTGCATATCCATTTAGAAAATTAGAAAAGCTGAAATAGTTATTGGTGCCAAGTTTCAAAAATATTGTAAGTCTCATTTAATAATTGCAGGCCCTCAATAACTGAAAAAAAAAGAAAAATGGGAATTATAGCTTCAAAGAAGACAGAAAAAGTCTATATTGGCTTAATTTGACACAGGCAAATTGTAGCCTGTTTTGAGGGAATTTGCCATGTTTCAAAATCTAGGCTCTGAATTTCAAGACCGAATATTGTACGACTATTACTTTGGTTGGGAACAATTGCATTTTAATTAATTAGAATCTTAAATTGAATAGAATCTTAGTACACTAAGATAAATTCTTGGGACGTATCTCCAATTGCGTAGGAAGTGAGGGAAAGATGAATGGGTTGATAAAACATTAAATTTGGATAATTTTATAGCAGACTGCACCTTATTCTCCACAATTGTTCATCAAGAAATTTCAACCCAAAAGCAACAAAAGTAGACAAATCTATTTCGCATTACTTATAAAGGTTCGAGTATACAAATGAGATTTGATATTGCATGTGGAATGTGTATATACTACGAACAGAACTGTGTATCAAAGAGAATTTGATATGACACTGTGTACAATATATATTCTACAAATTCAATGGTAAATTTTACGTGCATGTTGACTCAATACAGGTAGCTCAATTGATCCAGATAACACAAGAGGAATGTAGTATGCAAGTAGTCCATAGGACTTCTTGGTTAGAATTTCAGAAGTATTTTTGCTCTCAGTGTTTTAATTTAATGTTTCATCCACTATTGATAGCAAAAAGTAAAACCAAATTGTAGTATTCTACTCACATAAATAACCATCCATTTAAATTGAACCTGCAACTATCGATACAAGTTTTACAATTGAACTCTATTCTAGTCCCCAGTGAGGGATACTCCATGGAATTATGCTTCTGACAATCTTCAACAACAGAAAACTGATCCATTGCAAGATATTCTGGTACCGTGAGTGAAGTTGATCTTGTCCGCATAAATGATAACTTGGAGGTTGTGTTTCTTTTGTTGGCTGATAAGACCTCGTCTGTTTCATCGAGGAAAGGAACTTGCTCGTGTCAATTTTATCTGCAAGTTTACAAGTTTGTGAGTTAAAATAATAATAATAAAATACAATATACTTGAGTTTGGTGAAGAAAAGTCTATTCATGAACTGATAATGTTGTTTTGATTATTATGTGCGTGTTAAATAAAGATAAAGGGAATGAATATGATAATGCTATTAATAGCAATGTTAATTATATCCATTTCTACTACATGGAAAATAGCACTATGAATGTATGTAGACAACTGAAATAAAGACCAACTCCCTCGATTACGAGCCTTAATTTTTATTAGTGATAATCATTATGCAATTGTTTTTGTTGATTAAGAAAAGAAGAATTTGAAGTGAATTGGGGTTCTTCAAATGAAGCTTTTGCCGCAACAGATGAGCCCCCACAGCTTGGGCCATCTGCAGGTTGAAATGCTGCTTTCAGCTTTGAGATTCTCTCGCCTTCCACGGTGGGTCTGAAACATAAGAAGAAATACATGTTTTTCTGAATGTGCACCTTTGAATAATTCAATGCATGTGTGATTCTATCCATTTTTATATTCTGACAAAATTTAGATTTTAGACCTTCATGACTTGGTTCCTCTTATTTCCTAACCAAATTTTTACTTGTCGCCCAGAAAGACCCAACGGTGATCTGAGAAGCCAACACCGCATTTCATCTGGAGGCGCACGGTCAGCAAAATATCTGTGTACATGCACAAGAGACGATATTACATTGCACAATCCTGAAGAACAAACTTTCATTTTTAATGAGAAAATAAATAAACAAAGTTAAAAAATACTAAAATCCAATTGCAAAAGATATTACAACATATAGTACATACACATCATCATTTAAATGTGCTACAGGCTTAATCGTTGAATAAAAATTATATATTCTATTAATTTAAAAATCAGGTGAAACAATTTTATTTCAATAATAACCACTAAGTACATTTAATAAATAATAATAACCATTAAGAAATGTTGTCATTAGCTGGGGACTCCCATGAAAATTTCGCTAATTGAACTCTAGTTCACTAAGTGGGGAGTGACTCGCACATGGCATCTATTGACAATAATGTTACCAAGAAAAATAAACAGTCACCGATTTTTCCAATATTCTCCAATAAACCCTCTATTGAATTGCATTTAGATTTTGCAAAAGTTTGTTCTGGTAAGAGAAGAGTTCAAATTGCAAGACTTGGATAGCTGTACTAATTAAAGGTTATAGCCATCAGATATAGGTACTTTCTAAAACCGTCCCAAATATTCACTATAACTAAATCATCTCTTTAATCTGACAGCTTATGTAAAGTTATTCGAAAAAAATGAAATTATAAACATCACCTTAAGATTAAAGGCAAACACCTTTATTTAGCCAAATAAAACGCAGAAAAACTATGTACTTAACAATGAGTCTGCTAATTTTATTGATCCTTACATCGAATATCTGACCTTATTGGAAATCTGAGACCATTTGGATCCTGTTTGAAGCTTCTTATGGATTCTATTTTTCCTTCCTCAGTGTAGCTATCCATGAGAGATGACCTGATGAAATAAAACACAAAAAATATTTAAAAGTCATAAAATATATTGCCTCATAATATCACAATCTTGGTCTGAACAATATATGCAGAATTTCGAAACATTGGCTTCCTAGGCTAGCTCAGGTGTATGTATTTTCAAAGTTGGTAGAAAATAAATACATGAAATATAAAAGCACAAATTATTATTTGGAAATTATTTCACTGACCATTATTTTATTTTATTTTATAGGTTAAGCTACTAACAACTAAAATTTGGACCAAGTGCGGAAATAAATTCGGAATATACTAATTGAACAGAGATGTAGACGCATTAAGATGTAATCAGAGAATGTTTATTATTGAATGGAAAATGAATTACAATACTTGTCTCAGAGTACTGGTACATATATTTAGAGACATCGCTAACCCACACTGTTGAGACTAATGTCACATGCTAACCTAAGATTAATTAGATCTTGATCACGTGACTAGACCAAGAACCCAAGTCCCTTAAATGCTATTTCTGACAGCTACATACATATATGCTCTATTACACCCCCCCTCAAGCGACTGGATGTGAAGCAACAGTAGGCTTGGAAGACATGAGCTGTGAGCCGGTGAGCGAGCAATAGATAAAGGTTTCGTTAAAATATCAGCTATTTGATCAGAAGAGGTGAGGAAGCAATAAGATGTAATCAGAGAATGTTTATTATTGAATGAAAAATGAATTACAATACTTGTCTCAGAGTACTGGTACATATATTTATAGACATCAGTAATATTGTAATAACCTACATTCATTCTTCGATGCTCTATCAATCATCAAACAATCATCAAACATCAAACAATACTACAATTTGAGGGTGGTTATCTACAGTGCCTTGGTGATGTCATTGTGACGTCATTAAAGTTGGATATTTTGTGACAGTTTGCATACTATTTTGTGTATCGGATCAAGTAAATAACTTTATATAACCCGCATAAAACACCTACAGAAAGGAAAGGTTTAGCCTTCTATAGTATAGGTATTCGATCTTTTATGGCTGATTTCCGTACTCTTATGTATACCAAGTTAAATCATCAACAATACTACAATTTGAAGGTGATTATCTACAGTGCCTTGGTGATGTCATTGTGACGTCATTAAAGTTGGATATTTTGTGACAGTTCGCATGCTATTTTGTGTATCGGGTCAAGTAAATAATTTTATATAACCTGCATAAAACACCTACAGAAAGGAAAGGTTTAGCCTTCTACAGTATAGGTATTCGATCTTTTAGGCTGATTTCCGTACTCTTATGTATACCAAGTTAAATAGGAACACTTATATCCCTGCAACATTAAAATCTGTACGGAACCGCTGTTATAGAATTCTAACAGTCCCACTTACATCTTGCCCAGGTCGAATGATCTCATATGATAGCTTTCGTATATCTTAACTGTATTTGATACGAACAATCCATTTTCTTATGATGCACGGAGAATTATGCAAAAACTACATTTATATCATTATTTGGTCCAATAATGATGTCTTGAGTTATATAAATATAAAGAAAACAAAAACTACATCTGAGTATCTGACGCGTTATAGCCTAAGCCCACAAAGTTTGTATCATTGTGTGCAACTGTGCAAGTGAAGTGACTAAGTGAGACTGTGAGAGTGCATCAGGAATTCAGGATTCAGGAATCCTGGTCGGAAATAAATGCATATGGTTTATGGCTTTGCTAGAGGAGAGGACTCAAACATCACCTGGGCCTAATTATAATGTAGCAATATGGACCCTCAGGTCCATCATCCCTAGTTCCCAAATTGCATATCATTCTCAAAAAATTAGGACCTTAGAATTTAGGAAAGTAAAACACCTTTTTTGGTGAAAAATAGTTTGAAAATATTTCAAGTTTATTTGAGGATTGCAGCGTCTTAAATCAAGAAGAAGAAGAAGAAAATGTTAATTGCAACGTCGAATAAGACAAAAAAAGGGTCTAATTTTTGGGGAAAAAATATATTTAAACTCTATAAAAAAATAAAAAATACAAAAGTATTCCACTATTGACCCCATAAATTTAATTTAATCATTTTATATAGTCCTTATAAAAATATTAATAAGGACATGTTGTATAAATCCCATTCAAAACAATTCTGACTCCATCTACGTTGTTTTAACTGGCACAGCCTACTTATAAACTGCTTTGGTCGGGAACAATTGCATAATACTAAATTAGAATCTTAAACAGAAAAACAATCTTAGTACGTATGTGCTCTCCAATTTCTCCAGAAGAGACTAGGGAGGGGAAGATAATGGATTGATAAAATATTGTACTGCTTACATGCACTCAGTTTGGGTTTTGGGTTATTTACTACATTTTATAGTAGATTAACACCACTACAATTTTACAATAGTTGTACCATGTTTCAACAACATAGCATTTCAGCCTCGTCAACGAGAACCGATGATGATGTTGCTCATGTCAATTCGCTTCAGTTGGTTTGCCCTGTCCTTCCTCCTTTTGCTTCTTTTCCTTCCAGGGTTCCAGCTCCTTGAACAAGAATGCCTCCCTCTTGTATCTTCTGGTGCATGTTTAGCTCGATCTCCTATAAACTGCTGGAGGGATACTGTAGAGTGAAAAAAATAAACAGATAAAATAAAATTAGGATTATTGTGTTTTGTTGAAATGCTTACAACTAGAGGCTTAACTGAACAATCAAATGCTTAAAAGCAAAAATTGATGATCAAGTGAGGATCTAGGCAAAGTTGGAGTTTTGTTGAACAAATGAGTTAAAATTGGGGTTATTAAATACTCTATTATTCTATCATCATTAAATTAATTGAAGACAGATTGTCTTTGGAATTCAATTCAAATTTACTTTTGGATTTTGTTCATGTAAAGTAAAGATAATTTCTTATGGAACAAGAAAAATTGACCTTCTCAGAAGAACTGCCTCTTCTCCCTCTTCACCAGAGTTCTTTTCGTTAGAGGGCTTTGGGCTGCAACGAGAGAAAAAATTATTTACAGTTGTACTGATGTTATTGTAGTCATACTTTGTTCACTAATATCACCATTTATATCACCTTAAAGTTAAAAAGAAGCACCTTTAAAAACCCAAATATAAAATACAGACGCTATCCACTTATTGTAAAAATTGTATATCGTTTCATTGATAATTAGACTGAATATCTGACCTTAATTCCTGAGAAATTTGGAAATTTGAGACTATTTGGGTCCAGTATGAAGCTTCATACAAATGTAATTTTTCATCCATCAGTGGAGTTATCCATGAGGGATATCTGATAAAAAAATGAAGAATGATAGTTAAAAGTCATCTTAGATATTGCCTTGTAGTCCTGATACAAACGTTTGTCAACCTGTCTGACATGCATATTTAGGGAAAATGACCTTTGTGGAAGAACTATCAGAGATCAGCATTCTATAGGGGTCAAAATACCAACAACTACAATGTGGACCAAATAAAGAAAGAATTTTGGCAAAACAGTGAAATACTTCAACACTTTGATGCTTTATTTTATTCACTGTCTGCACAATATATCAAACTGAAATATTACTTCTCTCTCTGTTTTTATTCTCTCAAATAAATGTTTATATTTAAATCATTTCAGGTCTTTGCTTGAAATTTTGATAAGTTGAATTTAGGAAAGAATATGAGTAAGTATACGCGTAAATATAATACGACTAACCACGTGTTTCGAGAACAGTGTTTGCGAAAATTATTTTATGATAATATATTGCTAAAATATCAATTAATTCAAAACTTTTTGAAGAGTTCTTATTTAATACCATAATTTAGAGGATATATATATCATTATATAAATGCCTTTTAAAAGTTTATATATTTTTATTTTTGGTACCTGAATATAATTGCATTTTGGTGAACAAAGTTGTTAATTTGGCGAAATTAGATATTTCAAAGAACATTTGTCGGATGATTTTTTTATCTAGGATGGTATGTAAAGAGAACTTCATAGACTTTCTAATTTACATATGAGACTTTACAACAGCTAAAATTTATATGACGACCTTAAAACCTTATATGCGCCTTATGAGAGGCCGACTCATTGACACTAGCTCTGTCATCCTTTCGTGTAAAAAAAAAAAAAAGTGATACAAGACTTAAATTTATAATCTTTTTAATTGCCAATCTAAACATGGCTAATACGACTGGCGTACTAAAAATAATAATCAGTCCTATAAAAATATGCGCATACCTTGACTTCTTAAAATTCTGCCTAAAATTTTCTATTTTGTGTAGAAAATGCATACATGAAAAATTATAACAAGAAAATAAAAAAAATTACCTTAGTAGGTTTTTAATACTATTCAGGAAGCGAAACTACCATAATCTAGCTTGAAGATATTGAAAGCCTCTCCCAAATGTTTTATATGAAGAAAGGAGAAAAAATAAGACAGGAGGAAAATAAATTGCGGCTTGTGGGATTAGAGTGGAGAGGCGTCGTTTATATATAGGAGATGCAAGTAGGGTTTTTCCGTTTTCGATATATTTGTGTGTGTGTGATAAGTGTGAAATTGGTGCTGTGGATTACTATATTGAGAACATATATATGATGTAATAACTCGCTACACAATAAATTACATCTCAAGAACGAGCAAATTTCAGGTACAATTGAATTAATGTGCATATCCTTGAGAAAATGGATCTTTTTTACTGGTCTTCAAATTAAGTCACTATGGATTGGTACACACAATTTATTTATGATAATTCCAATTCCATAACAATTGATAGCCTTCATTTATTTTAAATTTACAATAAATAAAAATTGAAGATATTTATACGTTAAATGATATTTAAATTATCTATATATAATTTCATAATTAAGCTATAATTTGCTCACTACTTATCCAAGAAAACTATATAATACATAACCTTACAGTCCTTACAGATAGAAGCATTGACAAAAGATAGTCAGGCTCCTGAATAAAAGCTCACATTAGCAGGAGCTTGCAGGACACAAATATACAATATGATAAGTTAGTAGGTTTCTGATCGTGTAGAACGAGTTGAAAATTACCAAGACATAAAACTTGTAGCAGGGTCTTGCCTAACCTGCTGGCTTGTTAATTGCAATTTTTATAACTAACATATCTGATCAAAAGGCAGGTTTATCGATGGCCTTAAGCAGGTTCCTGGTGGATAGCCATTATATGAAATAAAAGTAAAGTCATTGATCCCAACTCCCAAGTTGGTTAAAATCTGCCTTTGGTCGTAGCTGGCCATCTCCCCTTTCTTTTTTTTTTTAAAATTTTTTTTTTATAAGGGTGTGGAGTACAAATGTTTTGTTTTGTATTTAACAGTTGAATTAAGGAATTCAGCCGTTAGTTTTTTTTTTTTTTTTATTTAGTTATCAGGTGTATATATTATACTCTAACAAAATTTTCTGTCAAAATCTCTAAGAATTTTTTGTTTGTCATTTAAATTCTAAAGAGACAATTTTATTAATAGTAAAATCATGTAAGAATTTTACTATAACAAATAATACATTTATAAAACCTCATGCGCGTCTTAAGTATGATATCGATATTAACGCTCCCTATTTTTTTTCCCAAAACATTATAGTGTTGACGAATTTCAAAATATTTCCATAGTTTTTAAATACCGACCCAAATTTTCTACAATTTTTGAACATTTACCATCAACTTAATTTTGGATTTTATTAAATGAACTCATCCGTTGACGCTGAGTCTGATTTACTGTTGACAGCCGCTGTCAACCTGTCTTAAAAAAAATGTTGGTTGCTGTAAGAAATCGGAGGTAGAGAACCGGACTTGAGGCACTAATCCCCGCCTCTTTGAATAAATGTGACCCAATCAGGTTGCCTAGTAACTTTTTTGTTAAAAAAGCTTGACAGTGGCTGTCAAGTAGTGGTATACCACAAGTGGTACACCGGTACAAAACAATCAGGTTGCCTAGTAGCAACACAACATTGAGCCTTAACAAGCACTAACAAACCCCGAGTGAGCTCACATCAAATGAATTTTCTGAAGTCGCATGGGGGACAATCCAATAAGTTACTTATTTCAATATCTTAATTAGGGGCATTTTCTGTTTCAATCTCTTAATCGTTGCCAAATGCCAATCAAACCCAAGTTACTTCAATTTTCGTCAAAAAAAGTAACAAAAAAAAAATAATAATAATCGACAGTTGGAATAAACTATGAAAAGAGATACAGAAATTTCCTTATAAAATCCACTCAAGTACCTATAGTTTACCTACAATTTAAAAAATAAGGTAAGTGTCAATATAGAAAAAAAAAAGCACATGTAAAACCCAAGAGGAAATAATAAACCACCCTACTGATCACTATAACAAATGAAAAAAAAAAAAAAATCAAAGGCCGTACAAGTTGACAAAATATAACGGTCCCCTATTTGTCTCCTAATATATCCTCTTGTGGCACCCACCAAACTCTGAGGCTCCTATCCAGCCCCCCACTGTACACCACATATCCTCTCCCAGCTCTATACCAAGAAGCCTGTAGGCACCTCACAGGCCCCTCATGCCCCCTTAATAACCCTAATTTCCCTAATCCACCTCCCATCTCTCTCTTCCACACTCCAATGCTCTTGTCACCAGACCCACTAAACACTAAATCACTCACCACACACAAACTAAGCACAGCCATGTCATGAGCTTTAACATCACAAACCAGCGTCCAAACCTTCTTCTCCTTCTCCAACTCGCACTGCCACGCGGCCACATGGCCATCAGACCCAGCGGCATAGACTATTCCTGTGTTGAGACATGTCGCAACTGCATTCCACGACATGTTGTTTTGTGCTACTAAAGTATTTAAGAGGCAATGTGAGTTCTTCATTACATTTCTTTTGCCCCATGCTTTTATCTTGCCATCAGCTGATGCAGTATACAAAATTCCATCATACACTGTTAGCGCGTTGATCGCATCGTCATGGGCCCGTATTGATTCCAAGCACTTGAGGTTTGACATCTGCCATACCTGCCATACGATCAAATACTTCAATACACTGAAAGACTAAAATTGACCAAATTGACCAATACATCGGGCTTCAATTGAGATGCTGAATCAGGTCGGGTGAAAAGGGAAGCCTTCAAAATGAGATTAATTCAGAAAATTAACTAGTTTAGAGGCGCAATTGAACTTTTCTTTACAAATTTTTAAGTAATTGTACCTATTAAGATGCGTTATTAAGCCAACAGCTGTAATCATAAAAAAAAAAAAGAAACCAAGAATCACTGTGTTGAGTGTTCTATATAAGTGTACCATAAATAACCAAATTTCTTAAAATACCTTCAATTCGTACTCCTGACTTAATTGCCAACAAAAATTTTGGTCAATGGAACTAACCTTAAGGGTTTTATCCCAAGACCCAGAGTACACCAAATCTCCATGCACCGCGAGGCAGGAAATGCTATCACCGTGCTCAATCCACAACCGCCTATGGTTCCTTCTTGTCTGCACATAGTTACTCTGTTTCAAACACCGGCCTAAATAATCCCGTGTTGTTGGCAAACTCGCGACCAGCCTAAACGCATTCTCTGACCGAGAGGACACCTTCCACACACGAACCTTCCCATCTTGATGAGCCGAGAACACACGGTTTCCCATGGCAACAAGTGCCTTAACAGATCCTTCGCCATGTCCAAACTTTGCGAATTGCCGTAGGTCGGGATGCTGCCACACCGTGATGTCCTTTGTACTTGAGGCCGAAAAGAGGAATTCGCCACAGAGTGTGAGACTGGAGATGGGGCCCGCATTGCCTGCGATGGTTGCAAGGCATTTGTAAGGGGTTTGGGAGTTGGGACTGTGAGGAATGGAGATTAGGATATTGTTGGATTGATGCCGGGTTTTGGGTTTGGTAAGGGGTTCTGGGTCTTGGTTGGAATAATCAGTTTTGTTTGGGAAACTGGAGAGCAATGGAGTGTTTAAGGTGGGTTCTGTACATGACATTTTCTCTCTGTGTGTGCTGTGAGAGAGAGACGTTAAGAGGAGAGAAGCAAGAAGGAATAAATAGAAGCAGAAATAGGGAATTAACTCAATTAAGTAGTAGAGAGCGTTTCTTGAAGATGGGGGATTCATTGGTCGGCGATGAAAAAGATCCCTTGTCGGGAAAATATCCCTAGTACCCTTGTAAAAATGGTAAATATCTAATAAGTTCTTTCCGAAATGCAAATTGAGGATTTCATAAATCTCCAATAGGTTTGACAGGAGATTTGATGTAAATACTGAGTTTAACTGTTTATATAAGAGGACAGTAATGAGTTATTGGAAGGTATTTGGTTTTGCTGTCAGTTCCCAGCAGTATTCATGAGAAATTTGTTGTTTTATGAGGGGGTTCTTAAAAATTTTTCTGTTTTAAGGGATATAATAGAAAAGTTGTCCTACTTAAAATTGTGGGTTGTGGAGGCGGTCCAACGGCTACTTTTCTTTTGTTATTGCTTTGTTCCTGTGCAATCTGTAAAGATACTTTTTTCCTGGGCGCCGGACCCACACGCGCTCCTATTAATCGATTGTTAATTAATCAATCAGTTTATATTTTATTTACAAACACAAGTTTCTCGTTTCAATTTTTGTTCGAAACTGACAAGCTTCAGTATCGCGTTCCAACAAAATTTATTCTTTTCTTCATTATTTAAAATTTATCTGTTTATTGAAAGCACCAAAAGGCTTATGAAAACATGAACCGAGCAAAAGTTAAATTGTTGAGCTAAATATCTAGAACCATAGTTGTAACCAAAGTAACAAATTTGTAATCGAAATTAATTTAGTGAGATATATTGTGTGCATGAACACATCACAGTTAATTAATTCACACTAAATTCTGTATTGTTTGCTAGTCATTTCAAAAGGGACTGAAAATAAATAATTCGAATACTTTGTGTACCCCAATTGCAGCATAATTATTCCCCCCCCATTATTTATACAAACACCGCCTTCATATTTCTCCAGGAATTATGGCAAAAGATAACTCTCTAGGTCTAAAGTTATGTAGACTCAATAGACAAATAATGCTTGTAACAAGCAAACTACGGTGCATAAAATATATAAAGGAGAAAGGTTCATTGGTTACTTTACAGTCTTGAATGTATTTTATGTGTACGGCCGGTAGGGGAATTTGGTACAAGTGGAGTAGCTCAGAAGTATGGTTTCCTTTCAAGTTCAAACTTTCTACAACATTTGTTCGTTTTTCTTTCTTTTTTTTTGTGCAAAATACATTGTAACTATAACTTGGCTGGTTTGCATCTTTTAATTACTATCACATTCGTTTTCTTTTCGGATTTACTAAGTTCTTAGTAAAAATGTTGGTCCACGTCATCAACACAGCATGGGAGATCCAAAACAATAAACTCTGCTCGAGAAAGGATACCGGAGGAAAATGAGGAGAAGAAAAATGTCCAGTGGTATTAACTTGCTCCAAAAGAATAAATTTTCAAGCAAAATGAAAGTGAACCAGAGAGAATTCAGGGGTGATATACACCATCCGTCATTTTCCCATCCAGCGCCATCCACAGGCCAGAAATGGGCCTCAACTTCAATTTTTCGCGCGCTGACGTCAGCGAAAATTTTTCGAAAATTTCTGGATGCTGACGTCATCAAATGTACTGATTTTTTTTGTTCAGTTAAATACCATAAGGGTTGAATTAAAAGTGGTAAGTGTTCAGTTAGATGCATCTCAAAATGAAATTTTCGTACTTTTGTGTTCAGTTAAATACGTTAAAGGTTGAATTAAAATTTTTATGTGTTCAGTTAGTTGCATCTGAAAATGGAATTTTCGTACTTTTGTGTTCAATTTAATACGGTAAAGGTTGAACTAAAAGTGTTTATTTATTCAGTTAGTTGCATTTGAAAATAAAATTTTCGTACTTTTGTGTTCAATTAAATACGTTAAAGGTTGAACTAAAAGTGTTTATGTGTTCAATTAATTGCAGTAGTTAACATTATACAATATACAAAGTGAACACATATAACACTATAGTTAACATTTACAATAAACAAAGTGAACACATATAACAATATAAATAACATTTACAATAAACAAAGTGAACAATTTACATATGTTTATACCACAACTTCATAATTCATAAGTTTTAACAACCACAAACAATCACAGAAACAAACTGAACACATATAATCACTAACTACTCCTTTACAAAAATAAACTAAACACATATGAACACTAACTATTCCTTAGATCCGAGCCTATATTTGTAATAACAATAACTTGGCTTTTCTTTTTGCAAATTCAGCTCTTCAATGGACGAACCCTAAATCTGTACAAAAAAATTGTAAAGAGGAAGTATTGCTATCAATACATTTCTATAATCAATGACATAATTTAAAACAAAAACAATGGTAGCATTCTCCATATCATTTCCGGAATCAATCTCGCATTAGCGAGGATTGCACGGACAAAATAATTCAATGCATACTGGTAAAAGGTGATCCTACTAGCTCAAGTAACGAATGAACATCTTGATACAAGCCTTAGTTACTAGTTAGAATAAAACAAGGAGGAACGAAAAACAATGTAAAAAATTTATGCTAATAGAGCACCAGCCTGTTGTTCAATTTAGAAAAATAGAAGAGTATTAACGCAAACCATTACATATCTGAATTTCTCTACTATCCAATGCACATTTTTGGCAACGAAGCAAAAAAGAGAAAAATTCAAGACTGAAAAATGAAAAAAACTAAGAGATTTTAATGGAAAAAACAAGAAATCTGACAGTTCAAGATAAAATCGAGAAGAACTAGCAAGATACAGGTCAAATTGTGACAATATCAACCAAATTTTTTAAACCCTGGTCACATATCATTTTCTGGCTGGTCGAAGCCTGAGAAGCCAGAGAGAAGTCGCCATAAGCGCACGAGGATGATAGGTCGACGATGAGGATGCGAGCCGAGAGGATGATAGATTAGCCTGATGTGTAAAGAGAAGCGATCTGGTGAGATGGAAGATCGAAGGAGATGGAAAGAGGCGAGATTGTGGAGAGAGAATGGACAGGGGACGGCTAGGGTTTGCAGCGAAAGAGAGGATTTGGAGCGATATATATAAACTGGGCCGGTCGTTGGCCCAAAAAAGATTTGTTTGGAGCCTGTGGATGGTATGGATGGAAAATTAGAGGATGATAGGTACCAATTCTGGAGAGAATTTGAAGAAACCCTATACAAAAAAAATGAAAAAAAGTGGAAAGTTAGTTCACCCCAAATTTGGACTATATTGACCTTCTTCTTCTTCTTTCTTTCTATACCGTTTTTTCCCTTTCCCTTTTATTCTAAATTCTGGAGCAAAGCCTAAGAATTGATATCAGAAGATATGGTGACCAGAATCCAATCTACAATTGCCATAGAAACACACCTCATATATTATTTTAAGAGGAAGGTTATAACATTATAAAATCATATTTTTATTAAATATTAAAATCTAAAAGTAAAATGTTATATCTAAACCATTGATATTTTTTCTTTTCACTACATTTAATTTTAGCGCCGTACATGCCGGATTCTCATTTTTATTTTAAATTTTGAAATATCATATTAATGTTGAATTCAAATTCTAGATTTTACTTACTACTTAAATACATAATTAACTAAATTTATTTATTTTTTACCACTTGATGGTATAAAAAGAACTCCAATAGTCATAAAATTTTAAATAAACACACCACTTATTTATAGAATACGTTTACAAAACCAAACTATGAAAAATTAAAGTACTTTGTTATTTATAGCTTATATATGTTATGAAATTTAGTACATTTAAAAATTGATTGGACATCCAATATAAAGAGTTGAAAGATTAACGGTTCCGATTTGTTTGGAGTTGATTAACAACTAAACAACTACAATATTATATGTATCAGATCGGTACATTGACCGCTTATCTAAATTTATATAGAAGATACTTTCTATTATTTTAATTATTACATATTTCCGTTACTATTTGTTTTTCAAAAGTCTGATAGATATCTTTCTCAATATCTCCTTTCCAATATCTAATATAAAGTTCTGAATATATCCGTTCCAAGTTTCCACTATCTTATTCCCATTGCTATATTGTATACCATAATGTGTTACTTCCATAATGTATGAGCACTGTATAATACCATATAATCTGAATAAAAGAAAGTAAACAAAAATGGAAGATTACACTACATATCAATAAAATTATATATCTAAAAGTTTATGCAGCCAATGACAAACAATGGGCTCTTCTTGTCCAATAATAAGCATCTTTTTTATTCCGTTGACGAAAGCGTTGTTTTGTACCGAAGTAGAATTTTTTTTATTTTTATTTTTATTTTATTTTTTTATTATTATTATTTTTTTGAGAAAAGACTATGCCCGTAGTTTCATATTAACGACTTTGTTCATACAGAGTTAACATCTTCAACTTCCTGACGACCTCCATCAACAGCATCTAAACAAAAACACCCCCTTCTAATAAACTAATTTACATATCAAACCCAAAAGTGGACCAAAGGCATGGTTCCATATACATGAACAGTAAATAACATACAGCACCTAATCTAATTAATCCAACATAATAGTATCTGTTTGCACTAATACCCAAAAGCTATGCCAGACACCACTTGAAGCAACTTGGAGCTCGGTGGAGACCTTGACTAAGATAGATCTGCTTAGGAATTCCTCTTCGAGCATCATTAGCCAAGAGATGCGCCTCTTGTACAGCATTCCTCCTGCATATCTCACTGTAATGAGTTGGTGTCATTAAAAGCATTTGAATTCTTGCAGAATCTTCTCAGCACATCAAGATGAAATTTCCTGCATAGAACGATTGTTAACAGCATCTACAATAATTTGTGAATATGAAAAAAATATGAACTTGGGGATAGAAATGTAATATAGACTAGATCCTTCAGTTGCGGCTCCGCAACATGAATCGATATGGTACAAGTTAAGATTGAAAAAGAATAAAATTTTATGGCGCCGTGCTTCAAATGATCTATTTATCATTTGATGTGGTTTATTGATTTGTTAAGATATGGTTTCAGAATACAAAGAAAAATAATTATGTAGAACTATATAATTAAACATTAAACAATTATAAAATGTAGGTTTTTCTTAATTATTATATCTAAATAAAAGTACAAACATACAATCACTATAAGGACCAGTGTAAGACGAGGAATCAAATTTTAAAATAGAAGAGGTTCACTACATTTTGTTTTACTAAACATATAGAGTTTCCCATTCAATTGAGTTTTATTACATATTTTTTTAATTTCAAATTCATCCTAATCCATTTGTTAGGAAAATAAATGAATAAATACAAAACACGATAAAATCTGGACAACATCAAATCAGACTAAATTAAGGAGCTTGTTTAATTTTTTTTCGCACTAGAAAGTTGATCGGTACAATTTTACCATACTTTTTAAGGAAGTAATACTATTTCCATGAGCCCCTATTGACAAATCAAACATAGTCGGTTCATCAGCTAATAGTAGAATAGGTGCAGACAAAAAAAAAAAAAAAAAAAAAGCAAAGTTAAATGCATATGCACACACCTCCATACAGGCTATCTTGTAACGAATTGCAATAATAATAAAATTCGACTTAGAGTCGTTTAGTTTCCTTAAAAAGGGTGGACACAGTAAATCCAAGTTATTCTATCTCGCATGAACATGGACTAAACAAAATATAATTTCATAGACCAAAATATGTAGGTTGGTCCCACTTCATATCCCCTAAATAATAATCCTACCAAGCTTGTTACACATGGTTAGTACAAAAAACCCGTCGACCCATTTTACCCGTCCGACCCAACCCATTCCGTACCGGGTTAAGATGATGTTGGGTCGGATACGGGTTTTAATTTTGACAAATCCATTCATTTGGATTGGGTTACGGGTTTTATAGTAGTAACCCGTTCGGACCGGATTCATTATGATTTAAAAATAATTTATCTTAAGCATGATTTATATGCTAAAATTTCATAAGATTTTATCATATTTAATACAAACTTTTTTTTTATTATCGACATCGTATTTTCTCGTTGTTTGCATACACTAATAAACTAAATCAACATTTGAAATTTTAAATATATTTAAGAGTACATATTCTTTAACTTGAATTTTGATCATGCTATCAATTTTTTATGAAGATATTTTGACTTATTTTGTTAGAATTTTTTTTATCGATCATATCTCAAACTTTTGCTATGATCTTATATATTAAATTATTTTTATATTATTTAAAAATATTTTTTATTTGATTAAAATTTGAACCCGTGAAACCCGTTTAACCCGTAAAAATCCGTCTATAAAAAAAATTGTTGGGTTGGGTTGGATTATGGGTGGATTAATTAAATTTTTTTCTTAACCTGTCATTATCGGGTTGGATTCAAATTTTGGTAAAATATTGTCAACCCTCCCGTTGTACACCCCTACCCATGGTGTAAGCAAATTAAACAAAAGAGGACAACTCTCCCTCTTTAGAGCCATGTGAGTTTGACTTTGTGCAACCCTTTATATAACGATTCACATCAAACCAGCCTATGGTCCTATGGATCATCTTGATTCTTAACTTGCAACACAATAGTCTCACTGAACGCTATAAAAGACACAGCAGTGCACTATTCATTTCTTATTCGGGATACATGGGTTTTTAAATTTAGAATTGTGTATCGCAAAGTGTAAAGCAATTGCTTCTGCCACCAGAGCATCCTGAGCCATTCCCTTTTTAGTAAGAAAGTTATAAAAACTGCCCATGTCATAAAAAAATATCTATTGCTACACGCCTACACCCATTCTTTTATTCACATCCGATGAACCATCTATAATCACCAGAGCTGCTCCCTGTGGCAATTCATAACGGATGTGTTTGGGAACTCTTGTTCTCGCAAACAACTCGCGAACAACTGTTCGTGCCCATCCAAACAACTCACGAACAATAGTTTGTGTCTTGTTCCTAGTTCCCATTTTTTGGAGAACAAGAACAACGAACAAGAACAAGGGGTGGGTCCCACTTTGTCCTCTGTTCGTCCTTGTTCACGTCCCAAATTGATGATCTTTAATTTGTAAATTGTATACTGTGCTTGCCTCAGCACCCTAATTAAAGACATCAAAGTCCACCCCTTTAAAACAAAAGTTACATCACTCTTTCCAAATGTGTCACATTATACTAAAAAACATCTTACATTGATCCTTTCTTAAATTTTTTGAACGCATGTATCAACACCTCTTTGATCTTCAAAGGCAAATCAAAATTTATTAGGGTCAAACCAGAAGCTAATCTGTCGGAGTGGTGATTGCCACCTGACCCTAAAAAAAAACCAGAAGCTAACCAGACTGCTCTAGATGAAGAACACTGAAAGATACGGTGTTCAAGTTCAATCGTTTATTTCTCCTGTTCACATCTAGTACAAAACCCTATTCAATCTTTTTTCCTGTAGTCAGTGCATTATGCAAAACCCTCCATAAATGGTAATTCTCGGAGGTAATTGTGTAAATTACTGAAGTAGAAATTTTGGTAGGCGGAAAGTGGGGTATGATGCTTGTGTTTGGTAAATAACGTTTCAATTTAAAAATTACTCATCTACTAGTGGTCTAGTGCATAACACGATGAAACCGTGAATCTTCTTTCCAATTTAAACTTTTCGTGCTCGAAAGAGATAGAAATTATGCGATAGAGGACTTTTGCTTTTGGACAATATCTTTTTAATTTTTTTTAAAATTCAAACAGGGCACCAAATTTTTTGGAAATGCAACTATGTAAGATGTTACCAAGTTTTGAACGTTTGCTCGCACTAATAACTTTTTTTTTTTTAAAAAAAAAACTAAGTGTGATTTTGTAATAATTTGAAAATAAAACAAATATACATATGCTTATCCTGTTTATTATATATGTAATTCTCAAGTAAAATTTTGCAACTATTTTAGTTCTAAATATATTTTTGTAATTATTTTGGCTAGAGGATCAAGTGCCACAAAGCCACCCAGCACAAGATGCCTCTGCTTCTGCCTTTTAAAGGACATTAGAAGTTCTCTGTTTTATTTATTTATTTTTTTAAAATTGTTTTCTTACGGCCTGAACTCATCTAGTCTTGTTATGACAGCCTGACTGACCTAGTGGAATTATACTACTTTTTAACTGGGAATCCCAGACTTTAGGAATGAAGTGTCAATTATCGCTCAAATTTTAGGTTTTTTACGCCTATTAACCCCTGTATAATCATTTTGTAATATTCTTGTTAACCAAGCTTATGCATATACTAGTTTTGAAATCAGATAAGCTGTCAATATAATGATCCTTGATGCGATATTAAGTAAATTCTCAAATTGCATTGAATTTGATACACAATATATCTAAACTAATTATATAATATACTTGTAATTTTCTCTTTTGCTTTATTTTGATAATTATTTTGTTTAAATATTATAATTTGGTGTGTATATAACCCATTCCTCCCTCAAGTACATATATAACTAAAAAAAAAAAAAAAATCTCTTTGTTGAGGAGCGTCCCTTCAAAGTTAACTAGGTATCTGAACAGTCAGAATTCTGGCTTTACTTTTAATATTTTATACACTCTTTTGGCTTTACTTTTAATCTTTTATACACTCTTTGAAGAACATTAATCTCCAGTACCACAAATTTTGCTTAGATGGACCATTGAATTGAAAAAAAAAATGAACTGATCTCATCAGTCCAGATTTGACCAATAATTATTACTGGCCCAAAGAACTGGATTAAGTTAAATAATTATTCCTTATCATTTTTAATAAAATATTTTATTTTTGTAACAAAATTTTGTTGGTTGGCTCTTGCCAACTAACCTTTCAGAAAACTTATCCCTTATCATTTATTTGGAAAAACATTACAAATATTTCTCTTAAAATCGCTCAGAAAAAGTCAACTGCAAAACTTGTTCATGCGAGTTTTTTTCCATATTTGAAGTTCCAGAGATCCCAAGTCATTCACCAAAATTTCAAAATTATGGATCTGAAAATATGAAATAATCAGAATAAGAACCTAATTTTAGAAATTAAAAAATTCTGGTTCACGTAGCTTCACTTATGCGAATCTTCTTCTGCGTGTTTCTTTGTATGGCCACTAATCGAGTGCAACGAATTTTGCGAAAATGCAATTAAATTACGATCTCGAAAAGTCGAAATGCTTTAGCTGTACTTTTGAGAAAAGTGACACATAACTAAATGAGAGAGAAACTGATTAGCTCATGGACTCTTGGCCCATGTGCTATAGGCCCACTGAACAAGAAAAGCCCACTACAATGTCTAAACGAGAAAGTGCTTCGAATTGTTCTGTGGCTGCACCGCTGCAGCCAGTAATGCATTGGATTGCGCGCGACTGCGATTCGAGGGGTGGTGTGCGATGAAGAAGGTTAACGTTAACCAGGTCTTGGTTTTCTCCATTACGTGTAGTATTTACACAAAGGTCAAATGATTTGAATTGCAGAGAAAGCCTATGAGCGTTCAATATTTTAAAAAAAGGAGTTAAATTGCAGAGTTAGCAGGGATATTCATATACCATGTTCAGAAGATAGAATCGAATAGGTAATATCGTGGATATTTGTCGTTCATTCATTCAAAGAATCAAAGTCAGTCTTATTTTTTTTGAGGGCCCATCCAAAGTCAGTCTTCCAGTGGTAACCGTGTCCTTAATTTATTTCCTCTTACTTTTCCAATCCACTTCTCTCCTCATATCTTCCTCCACTGTTCAATCTACCTACTCGCAAAATCTGAGGAGAAAACCACCTCTCTAAATCTTACCATTTCAATTAACTTCCAAATCAGCAATGGCGGATCTACTTGTGTCAGCAATAATTCCAGCTGTGATGAAGAAAGCGACAGACTCACTGGTGCAGCGGATCGGGGAGATGTGGGGAATCAATGACCAGCGTGAGAGGCTCCACAACTTGCTTCTTGAAATTCAGGCTGTACTCCCCGATGCTGAGGACAGAGCGAATACTAATGAAGCAGTCAAATCCTGGCTTAAGAAGCTCAAAACAGCCGCTTATGATGCTGGCGATCTGCTTGATGAATTTTGTTATGAGGAGCTGCGCCGAGATGCTGTGAGACGTGGTCATAAGGTTGGTAATGTAAGTGGCTTTTTTTCCCTTGAAAATCCAGCTCTGTTTCGATACAAGATGAGTGGAAAGTTGAAGAAACTAGTAGGGAGGATGGATGGCCTTGTTGTCCAAATGGGGAGATTTGGATTTCAACAAGGTCAGCGTGTGCAAGTGGCTAATCGGGTCAAAACTGATGCCTTTGTGGTTGAATCAAAAGTTTTGGGTAGGAATGAAGATAAGGAAAACATAGTGAGATTATTGCTAGAAGAGAGCAATAATGAAGATAGTAATAGTGAAGATCTCAAAGTTGTGCCAGTGGTAGGCATGGGGGGACTCGGAAAGACTGCTCTTGCTCAACTTGTTTACAATGACCCTAGAGTGAAAGATCATTTCAAATTGCTACTATGGGTTTGTGTGTCTGAGGACTTTAATATCGCTCTTCTTATTAAATCTGTTATCGAATTAGTTATGGGAAAATGTGAAGTTCCTATTGACAACATGGAACTACTCAGAAGACGTTTACACGAAGCTATATGTGGAAAGAGGTACCTTCTTGTTCTAGATGACGTTTGGAATGACAATGTCGATGAGTGGGACCGGTTGAGAGCTTTGTTGAACTATGAACATTCTGGAAGTGCCATAATTGTTACAACAAGGAGTGATAGAGTGGCTTCCATAATGGGTACGGTGGAGAGTTATAAATTAGAATTTTTAGATAAGGATGATTCGTGGAAACTGTTTTACAGAAGGGCATTTAGCATGGGGGTTCAGGAAAATGGAGAGTTGGTTGAGATTGGTAAGAAGATGGTTCAAAATTGTGGGGGATTGCCTCTGGCAGTTACTACGCTTGGTAGCTTAATGAGTAATAAGCATGAGGTGCGAGAGTGGTCAGCTGTACTCGAAGAAAGCAAGATTTGGGAAATAAGGTCAAATAACAATAATGTTTTGCGGATATTGAGGTTGAGCTATGACCATTTGCCTCCATACATGCAACAATGCTTTGCTTTTTGTGCAATATTCCCCAAAGGTTATAAAATGAATAAAAATAAGTTGATCCAGTATTGGATGGCCAATGAATTCATCCCATCTGATGGTCCTAGCAGCCAAGAAATAAAGGGCAATGATATTTTCAATGAGTTGGCTTGGAGATCGTTCTTTCAGAATGTTGACCATATTTGTCCTGATTATAAATGGGTAGATGGATACTGCTCAGAAACTACGTGCCAAATGCACGATCTTATGCATGACCTTGCTCAATCCGTTATGGGTGATGAATGTCTCTTTTTATTAGAACAACCCACACAAATTAAACAATCAAAATTTATTGTTCACCATATTTCATATGAAAAATTTCCTTCAGATATTAACAACATCACTAATAGTTTCCCTGCTATTCGGAGCATCATTTCAGCCTATAAATATGTCCGTCAACGTCAATATGCCTGCAACGTTGGTTTTCTAAAATCCAATGCTCTGCAAATATTAGAATTGCATGCAACGATCATTGGAAGAACTATGGTAACACCTGAAAAGATGAAATACCTGAGATATCTTGAGATCAGTTCAAATTGTACATCACTTCCCGAAGCAATAACCACTCTTTACCTCTTGCAGACCCTAAGTCTTGTTGCTTGTCGGAACCTTGTAGAGCTACCTAATGGTATGAAATATATGAGTAGTCTTCGACATATTTACATCAAAGATAATGATTATAATTGTTCTAAATTAAGAAGCATGCCTCCATGTCTTGGACAAATAAATTACTTGCAGGTGCTAACAATGTATATTGTAGGCACTAGTGTTGGCAATTGTATTGGAGAGTTGAGGAACTTAAATCTCCATGGAACATTGTCTTTATATAATATAAGGGAAGTCAGGGATGCTGCAAATGCAATGGAGGCAAATTTGATCGCTAAGCAGAATCTGGATGATTTGGCATTATGCTGGGGGATGCCAGCTAATTATAAAAGCTCTTTTTTCGAGGTAACAGAATCCAATGATCAAGAGGTTGTGCACTGTGACCCCCGTGAGGTGTTGGATGCTCTTAAACCTTGCAAGAATTTAAAGGTTCTAGAAGTCACACAGTACCCAGGTAATGATTTTCCAGTTTGGATGACAGAGTATTCAATGCTACAAAATTTGATTGAGCTTTACCTAATTGATTGCAGAAAATGCACAAAAATACCACCGGTAGACAAGCTACCTTTTCTTCGAATTCTTTGTTTAAAATTTTGTAATAACCTGAGGCATCTTTGCAATAGTGGTTCTACTAGTGGAGAAATCGATGAAGACCAGTTAACTTTTCCAAAATTAAAGAAATTAGTGTTATTTGAAATGCCAAATTTAAGTAGCTGGTGTGAAGGTGAAGTTGGAATTGAGACTTCGTTGGTTTTTCCTGTGCTAAGATCATTTCATATTATTAACTGCCCCAAATTGACTGCAATGCCAAGCACACCTTCGCTTGAGTCGTTGACTATCAAAGGAAACAGATCCTTACAATGTATTGCTACAAGATTAACTAAACTTGAAGTACTCTCACTTGGGAGAAATGCTGGAGACACTAAAAGTGAGAACGAATCTCTTTCCTTTCAACCTTGGGAGTCTCTTCAAAGTTTAGATTTAAATGGATACAGCAGTATTGTTCCAATAGATACAAATGAAGGGGAGAAGCCTAGTGTAACTCCAACAAAATGTCTCACGTTAAGACTTGAATCATGCAACTTCATCTTTTCATCAAATGTCGTGCCAAATTCATTGTTATGGTTTTGGAAATGTTTCAAATTTCTTAAAAAAATGTATATTTGGAGATGTGATAGTCTTAAATATTGGCCGGTGAAAGAGCTCAGAAACTTAAATTGCATAACATATATTACAGTGAATTATTGCCCAAACTTTCTTGGGTCACAGCAGGATTTACCATCCGAGAGGTAAATAACAGAAGCTCTATTACCTAAACTTGAAATGATGGGAATCAATGACTGTCCAAACATGATTGAAATTCCTAAATGCTCAATGACCATTCGAGCTCTGTGGATTACTGACTGCACAAAGCTTGAACGCTTACCAGAATGGTTGGGAATCATGGTTTCTCTCAAAGTGTTGGAAATTATATGTTGTGATAACTTGCAATCTTTACCCTCGAGCATAGGAGGACTCACGAGTTTGGAAAAGCTTGAAATTTGGAACTGCAAAAACTTGGCAAATCTTCCAGAAGGAATGGAAGGGCTCAAAGCACTCGAGGTCCTTGAGATCAGAAAATGCCCGAAAATAAGAGTTCTTCCTGAAGGTCTGTTGCAGCAATTGAAGAACCTTGATCAACTGTGGATTGAAGATTGTCCCCACTTGGAGACGCATTTCAAAAGGTTTGGCAAATACGGACGCCTGATTTCTGAGATTCGGATTCGTAAGATTGGAGGAGAACCAGTATTGGATTAGGCCATATCTCGAACTGTTGGCTCCTTTATGCACAACACCTTTTTCTCAGCTTATCTTAAAGGCTAAAGACTACAGGTCAGTACTCCCATCTGAGGTACAGTGTGCATCCGTTGTATACCATTTTAAATTATTTTATTATTAATATTTTTCTTCAGATTGATGCTTTAAAAATCTAAAATAATAGTGTATGAAAAAGTTGGTGGGGGTTGGTGGATTTGTGAATTGGGAGTAGTGAATAATCCAATACGGGTAATTGTTTCCAATCTGATTTTAGCTGTTGCACATTTTATTTTTAATCCAATTGCTTGACTAAATGTTGGATACATTAAATATTAAATTTTTTGTTTAATTATCTGGACTCGCTTTTTGTGCGTATAAACAGTAATGGAGAATGTCATTTGATTACCCAACATAATTTTACCTAAATTGTGTCCAGTACATAACTTATTTTTTTTATATAAAAAGTTAATATGCACCGAAAAATTCCGAAGGAACTTTTATAATGATTAGTTCGGTGGATCGAATAATAATATAATAGAATTAGAATAAAAGTTGTTTACTTCTGTACAAGTCGTAAGCCCTAGTAAAAAATAAAAAAATAAAAAAATAACCAGGCCTATTTACTTCTTGGGCTCGTCTCCAATCTATTACACTATGCGATGTATGGCCGATCATGGCCGTCTTCTTTTTACTAACGATCATGGCCGTCGGATTAAAAATTAGATTGTTTGATTGTTCAGGGACAGAGGTACCGGAATAGCATCCTCTGCAGATAGCAGAATCCAGACCTTTGACACCAACCGTTGGATTGGAATCCAAGGGTGGGCACCCACCCTATGAAGTAAGGAAAAATATTGTCGGCGGCGAAGGGAGTGTCGAGGTATCTGGCGAGGTACAAATCATTGCTGGAGAATTCAGGGGCCAGGTCAAAGAAGGCTTATTGATCAAACACAATTCATTTTATGGGAGGAGAAGAAACCGCAGAAAGTTAGAGTTCTCAGAGGCAATTCATCAAACACCTTGTGAGTATTGCAAGGCAAGTGTTGCTTCAGCTCCTTACATTTCGTTTGGCTCCTAGTGCCTTCGCTCTGGCATACAGACTTGATAGATTACACTGGTACGGTGTGTATTGAGCTCTGGTAGAGGTACTAGTCTGTTTGCTACAGCATACCAGTATACCACATCCATTTCATGAAATTTACAACTCGCTGATTTTTTTTTTTATAGTTTTAAGCAATGTTTTGAAAACTGGACTGGATGTCGAACCAGTGAACTAGTGGATGCAACCAGATGACATTATCCTCTCGTATCTTACTATATAATTTAATTGCTCAATTATTCACAAAAACATCTCCGGCCCAGTGGTAGAGTTTCTGTTTGTTTAGGCCGATATATTTGGTTCGCTCGGGAGGATTTTTGCTAGAGCTGAAATTGTTCTTAAAAACGTAAACTGGCCAGTTTGGTTCAACGATTTCACCAGATCCGAATCGGACCAGCTGGTTTACTGGGTCGAAAGTAGGTGATTTTTGGTCCATTCTGGACCCGAACTGTTGATTGGTTCACAGTTGAACTGGTCGAACCAGATGGTTCGGTTTACAAAACACTGGTTTTAAGGGACCTAAGCGTAAACATGAAGAACTATTATATTGGTCATGTATGAAATGTTTTTGGTATACCGTCTGATTACAGAAATAATTATTACTTACATTTACTGTGCATAATAATGTACATAGCACTTCTTTTCCTACAAAAAATTATTTTTAAATATAAAAAAAGAATAACTATGTAATAAATAAAATCAAAATCCCTATGAAATTTTTAACGGACACATCCATTCCCTTTAATATTAGAGTACGAGTTCTTTGTGTCAGTTTAAATGAGGGACCCATTTAACGGACCAGGTGTCCAGGCCTATTTACTGCTGAGCTTCAATCAGCCTGGGCAGCTCTTCTTGCACGAACCATTAGGACCTTCAGATCAAAAACAGACTGTTAATCGAACCAATCAATACTCTGTGGATTATTTCCGATGATTTCGTTCTCTCTCCGTCCCAACCTCGGTCGGGTCGATTCCTTCCCCTATTCCACCTGTAACGTAAGGGTCCGGTTCGGTGGCAGTGCAAGTCAGGAGAAGTGAATGGCAGTTAGACCTGTCAAACGTGCCAAAATAGCACGGAACAGAGCGAAACCGTTTGCGTTTCGTTTAGAAACACGAAATAAAGACCCATTCCGTTAACCGTTTCGTTTATGAAACGGCACAGATTTCCGTTTCGTTTACCGTTCCACTTCAGAAATAACACATAAAACGGTTTGAAATGAGGTTGAAACAGTTGAAACGGTACATTTCAGTGTTTCGTCTACCGTTTCGTTTAAGAAAACGGAACAGCTGACCTTTTCGTTATTCGTTTCGTTTAATTTGAAACGTTGTGGCAAACGATAAACGCCACGCGTTGACAGGTCTAATGGCAGTGCATAACATGATGAAACCGTGAATCTTCTTTTCTATTTTAACATTTCTTGCTCGAAAGAAGTAGGAATTTAGGCCATAGACAACTTTTACTTTCGGTCATTTTTTTGTAATTATACTCCTATCGCAATAGTCGTTTTTTTTTTTTTTATAATTTTTTGTAATCGAAATGTTTTGATACAGTTAATATAGATATTCTAAAGAGAGGGATATATTATGTTGACACCAAATTATTACATCTAGACAAATGGTTATCGAACTTTCTTAAACGAAGTAAAAGTACAATTATATTATTTAAATAATTTAGATGTATTGTGTATCAAATTTGATGCAATTTAAGAATGTACTAAATTTTTATTAAAACAATTATATTGACTGCTTAACCATTTTAAAACTAGAATGTCTCCTCCACCGTAGCTAGCTAATAAGTTTTTCCATAAACTGACAGATCGAATTTTCAATTACAAGATAAAAAGGTCTCTATTTTAGGCCTAAAAATATTGAGCACGATCAATTGAGTCCCCGATTTTTCTTTTTCAGCCAATTAAGTTCCCAAAGAAGTATTATATTTGATTTATTTTAGTCTTTTCGTCTTTGTGAAACCGATTCATTGTTAATTGAGCTGGAACGAAATTCGATCGTATTAGATGGTTCGGTGCCACGACGTGGTTTTTTAAAACCTAAATAACTCAAAATTAATTTTTAATACCAAACCTAGTACAGTCGAAAATTCAAGAACAAACATGTTAGTGCGCAGGTGCTGTGGCGTCGCCGCAAGCACGCCAGTCCCAGTGGCGCGGGTACGATGGCGCCAGTGGCAGTGGCGCGGGTCTAGTGACTTCAATTTCGCATCCCTGTTTTAACTAAGTCGAGAATTTATCATCTAAATTGGGTGCGTGAAAGACACAATGACAATTGAAATTGATATAATCGTATTCTCCTTTGCTCAAACTTTCTATTGATATCTAGAATGATGAAATCCATCCGGTGGATCGCTGGATATGCTAGGTATCGAATGGAAAGCGAGGGGTCTGTTGGGAGCGAGTTTTGAGGGAGAGAAGAAGAAAGATGCGAATTGACCTGTCCATTTTCTATTTTGTTTTTTTAATATTCCAACTGACCAAAATTGGATGTTTCAAATTTTCCAGTTGTGAAATAATTTTGCCAAGTAGAATAGCCAAGGATTAAAGTATTTTAATTCGTATTACCTTTTTATTCAACAGAGCATTTAGTTTTTGTCTAAACGCAGTTGCAATATTTGCTAATTAAATATAATATTCGCAATACATTTTTTTTGTTCCCATGATAAATTATTTAAAGAGTATTTTTCTTTAGTTTTTTAATATATTGTTCAACAATTAATTTACAGATATTGACAATTTTATCATCATGAGGAGCGTTCCAGCGCCTCTAAATTAGAGTGCCCCCAGATGTCAAACATCAGGGACCATTGGATCAACAATTGATAAGCGGTCTGGATTTTATCTCTATTAAATGATCTATTCCTCCGTAAATTGAAAAGAAAAGAATGAAAGGGGAACCAAAATCATCTCCCCCACTCCCACTCGCTGTCTTCTTCCTCCATCGGCAACAGTTGGGTTTCTGCTCGACTCTCACCTCTGGCCAACTTTTTCCCTCCCCGTCACCTCTAGCTTTCTCTTCACTCTCGTCTCCACTATCGCGACTCTAATCGCTCTCGCACGAAACCCTAGATTTCTCCACCACCGTACTTTGGTCGTCCACATCAGGCTGCGCTTTATTCATGGACTCGCGAGGAGCTTGAAGTACTTCTTGGCCTTATTGTCTCACCTCTTAAGATGGTACTATCTCTTTCCCTCTGACGCACACTCAAGCACGCACACTGCTGATAGAGAACAAAAAAAATTGCTTTAATTTCCGTCATGTTTTTTTGTGCGGGTTTTTAATTTTTTGCTGAAATCATTTGAAATAACAAATGGTATGTTACAATTTTTCTTAAAAATAAAGTTTTAACCATCCCGATGTCATCACTGTTTAATTAATGTGCAATGCCTCCTTTTAATTAATCTCATGCTCTTTAGTTTGGACATAATATGGTACTTTTCACATTTTATTAAATTTGGTGTTTTTTTTTTCTATTCAGGAGCCGTTGTTGCCGAAGGATAATGAAGAATTCATGAATACTAGGGAATTAAATGAAGATGATCTAATTGAGGCTGAGTCCAAAAGAAATAGAATTGATGCTGGTAACACAGACCATGTTGATCAAAATATCGATGGTCTCATATTTTGTGAAGGTATGGTATTCACATCTCTAGAAAATGCTGAGAACTTATACAAAGCTTTTGCCAAAGCTAATGGATTCACTGTCCGGATTAAAAATACTCGTCCTGGAAGAAGAGAAAGCATTTCCAGTAAAGAATTTGTGTGTTCTTGTCAAGGATTTTGTATAGAAAAAAAGCAGAAGGAGTTATCTATTGCAAAAGAGGTGGACAGAAGAACATTAACTCGTAGATGTGGATGTGAAGCCAGGTTAGTTGTCAAATGGGACAAGAAGAAAAATACATGGATAGCACACAAGTTCAGTAATGATCACAATCACAACATTGTAAGTCCTAAAAGTAAATGCTATCTTATAGCCAATAAGTGTATGCCGATAGTGGCGAAAAACCTTGTAGAAAAATTTAATGAGTCTGGTCTCCCAATTGGAAAGGTTCCAACAATCTTTGGTAACATGGAAGGCGTGAATTTTAATGAGAGGGATTGTTATAACCACATGAGAGATAAAATGAGGAAAGATCTTGTTGTAGGTGATGCACAAGCTGTTGTAGAATATTGTAGAAGGAAACAAAGTGAGAATCCTAATTTCTTTTATGCAATTGATTGTGACAAGGAGGGCCGGATGATCAATTTCTTTTGGGTAGAAGCTAAGGGACGCCTCTACTATGAGAAATTTGGAGATGTGTTGGTTTTCGATACAACCTATCGAACCAACAAATATTGTTGGAGTTATGTCCTAGAAGTCAATATTTAATGACTTAATTATTTAGTTTATGTTATTGATGATATTTGATCATTTGTTCCTGGATTTTATTATTGACAGTTCATTCAGGTTGAGGATCTGAATTGTAGATCACTGTATTTCATTTAATAGTAAATGACAATAATAAATCGAAACTGTCCATAGTCTTGATAATTAACAAGGAACATTAATTATCATATAAGACTAGTATGCAAGTTAAGCGATGATTAAGTTCTACAAATCATAAGTAAGGAGTTACTAACTTAATTGCATATGTATATGTTACTAGAACATAGTACAGGACATGACCCCGATGAAATAAATATATGGATTGTGTTAAGTGTCATTATTTATTTTATCAGTGTTTGATTCCAAGTTTGAGATGATTCAGTTTTTCCACATGAGGATAGGTTCTATAAATATCGTCTACCGTTGATTCCTGATAAGGGCTGCTATACGGACTTTATTTATGTTCTCTTAAATTGTGCGGGGAAAACTGTTCATCAAGACAACCGTATGTCCCTCATTAGTTCACCTGATGAGCGATGATATCTACTGGGCCCCTTGATGGAGATGGATTGCTTGCTAGCAACTTGTGCAATCATCTCTAGATCAAGAAACGTATAATCTGCAAGAATGACACATTCCTATCTTGGATTATACAAGGATATCATGTGACATAGGAATCAAAACAATAAGAAAATAATTTCTTATGCAGAATTAAATGATTGTATTAGTACATTATTCATTTATGCGAATTGGGAATCATAACGTGTTGCTAGATACCGCTTGTGATTATTGGAAATCAATAGCGATTTATTTTCATAGCCAACATAGCATAAATCCTCAAAGGGTCACACAAATAGGACTTTAACCATACGTGCATTATTTGTTTATTTGTAGTAGCGAGTACTGCGAAAATATGATAAGTTGATTAATTAATTGTATACCGTTATGAACCGTTATAATTAATTAACTCAAATGGATCATATAGAAACAATATAATGCATATGCTAATTCCAAATTAATTATTAATATGTTAATAATTAAATTCGTTCAGCATATATTTATTATACTGAGCTAGTCGGTCTTTTATTAAATCAGTTAATTAAAAGCCTGATTTGAGATTAATTAATGGAGTTGATTAATAGGCTAATATAATATGTTATATAGCCTATAATCATATACAAAATTTCTGCAATGAAGGGATATTTTTGTCAAGACAAAATTATGGAAAGAGAGAAAAGTTTAGAAATAACAAAATATGGCAACGTTGTTTATGGAAACACCGAGCCCTATATCTTTTGCCTCTCTCTTCTTATTCCCTTGCGCAAGAAATAGAAGAGCAGAAAAATTTCTGCCCTAGGCGCCTCCATCTCTCTCTCAATAGCTCATGTGTTGAGCGTTAATTTTTCTTCCATGAAAAATAGTTAATCGCGCGAAGAAAAATCAAAAAGGGAATTAGCTATCGTCTCAAAACAAGCTAGCACTTGTTTATAGACTTTGGTTAATCTTCTAGGTGGACTAGAGGCAGCGAAGGTGCGCATCCATCGACTCCTAAGCAAAGGTCGAGCCTTCTAGTTACGATATTAGAAGAGGTATAATCTCCTACACGTTCTCTTTTATATATTAACTGCTTGAATAACTAGATCCGTTAATCGTGCATCTTAATTGCCTATTAAATGTTAATAAAAATTAAAATTGCACAAGGACTTGAGTTCCTAACAGTGGTATCAGAGAGCTGGTCGTTATTCGAGTTTTTAATATTTTAAAATCGAGAATTAGTAATTAATTAAGTTAATTAGTGATGTGTATGCTTGCTGTTCTGGAAAAAGTTGTTTTTCTGCCTTGATGCTTGTTTTTCGTATTGTAAAGCTTTCTGAAAAAATTTTATTTTTTATAGAGATTGTAGATCTTTGAGTCGTGGTTCTTTTGGCACTAGTTTCACTATTTTCTAAGCAGTTATGATTTTTTAGTGATTTAAACGGTGACGGTGCGCAGATCTGGAATTCTGCTGCACAGTTCTGTTTGTATGGCAAAAAGGACGTATTTTATGAATTAACTACCTGTATCTTTTTCTCTAGGGTTATTCTAAATTTGATGCTCTTTCTGGATATGTATAATTTGTTGCATGTTTCGGATTTTTTGGACGTTCAAATGTGGAAAGAATCGAAGTCGTCAGATCTGTCTTGCTGAACAAGTTAGTTGTTTTTTAGAAAACTGAATTTATTGAAGGACTTTTTTAGGAAAGTATTTAAATAGAATTGTTCTATTTCAAATTAGGATTCTGTGAAAATTAGTTTCATAATTTTTCAATAAAATTTGATGCTTCAACTAGGTCAAATAGTTTCAGTCGTTAGTCTGTTTCAGAACAGGACTTCTTGTTTGTTTGCCTTTTAACTTGATGATTTTGAATAGACCTTAGTATTTTTCTTTCCATGGTTAGATAGCCAACTGCATATTCTAGTTTTGTGTATAAATTGTTTGCATGAAAATTACATGTAAGATGATCCTACAGACCAAAAGGTTGAGATGAAAAAACAGAAAATCCGATATCGGTGCTTTACACATGAAATCTGGATTTGTCTTTTTGATTCTCCCTGATGGTAAGTGATCTCTTCCTGAAATTTTTACTGGTAGTTAGACTCATGATGAGGAGTTTGCATGATTTATTTCATAATTTTTGGAGACCGAAAAATTTTGATTTTTCTCGAGTCCCATTTAATATTTTAATTAGTTAAAATATTATTTCTAATTAATCAATTGGTTGAAATGTTAATTAGAATACTCCTTATATAACCTCGGATTCTGTTTTGGATTGTTGAATTAAATTTCAAAGGTTTAGACAAATAGTTGTAATGTTAAACTTCTTTGCATTTGGAAAAACGAGCGACAAGCATACACAAAGATTCTAATTAATGAAATTAATTAAGAACAAGTGAACCATGTATATTGTATATGTGCTAACTCGTTTTTGTAAGAGGATCGTGGGTTTCGTATGGCTCAAGATTTCAATGCCTTGTGGTTTGTAATTGTATGCATGTGTGAATGTGTGTAATGCGGCCTTTGGTGCCATTAATTAATTTTGATTAATTTTAATGTAACTTGTGAGGCTTGCATGCCCCTAAGGCCTAGGAGGGAATTAGGATTTTTCTACATGTATTTATTTCCATTAATTATAGGATATGATCAATATAATTAGTGGGAGGGCTTGATTTAGATTAGTCTTGCTACATGGAGATGCAGCGAAGACTGATATGCAAGCTGGAGCCATACAAACCCACAACAATGCTTGTGTTTGAGATGCTAATTATGTGAATGTTTGTATACTATGAAATGTCATAAGATAGGTATGGGTGTATGCTAACACGACCACCAAACAAGAGTCACATAATTGAATAGTCCCAATTAATTTGATTAAGCCAAACGCTCTCCTTCTCTCTATCCTCTTCACGCCGTTTGTCTTCTCATGGCGCGGTCCGCCATAGCGGACGTCATGGTTGCCACTCGGAAGTCGGGGTACAAATAAGATTTGTTAGGAGCAAATAGAGAGAAGTTGCTTATCGATGGACCCAACAAGTTTCTTGGACATCGGGGCGAAGTTCGCGTTGCGAACCAAGAATCATAAAGTTGTATGATTGGTTGGAGAACCTACCTTGTCTAGTTAAGTAGGGTGACGTGCCATAGCAGGCTCTACTTGATGAAAATGGGGATCTTGGAAAACCAACTACATTTGGGACTTTAAATAAATGTAGTGGGAGTTTTGTTTATCATTATAAACAAAACATTGCATAAACTAAAAGACCTTAAATTGAAATTGTTATAGATGTTAAATGTGTTAATTTCGTTGCGATCAATCTTTGAAAATAACAAACTCGTTTCTAAAGGTACTTACTTGGAGAAGTAGTACTGATTCCTAAGACATGTTCTTAGAGAAGAGAAACTTGAGCATGTTAATTCGCAAATTCTTCCTCGACCTCCCAAATAAAGCATCGCGTGATGATTGATAGACTTTTGCGAAAAGTTATTCAATAATAAAGCGGATGCCGATATCCACATTTTAGGATCATTAGACCTTTGAATTAAAGAATTCACACGGACTAGATTGTCTCATATGCTCTCGTCCACTTACTCAAGAAGGAGTTCTTAGAGAAAGTAGATGTTGACTTAATCATTTATGATCAAGTAACAGAGCATGAATTGAGCAAGAGAGATTTCTTTCAAGAAGATACATGAATGTTCCATTGGCTTGCGAACCGAAAGGTTTGAGTAGCTAATTGGCAACTAGAGATATTGAGATCTCCAATATCAAAGGTTGTTGTTATTGTCATGTAATCTCTCCTTAATTAATGAAGGATATAATGTTACTTTTCGCACACTTGTTGGTGCAAAAGGTGATTAGTTAAGTATTAAATGAATACTTGACTAAGGTATGAGTTGAAACTACGAGACCCTCATGTGACCATGTGTCACATAAGATGTTTCATTTGCCGTTTATTGGCGGTATTTGAAAGGTTGTCCGAAGAACCATGATTATCGTGTTGGAAATGTTATAACCCTTCGAGAGTATTTGTCGTTCGAATTATATCGCTCTCTCTAATTCAGACTAGTAACTTAGTACTAGTTCATGTGCTCGCATTTATTGAAATATGTAGACATTGAAAAATTAGATAAAGCTCAAGAGTAGTGAAGTAAACTCCGTATAGGAAATGGCTTGTTCCTCCAAGCCACTACCATTGGATACGTAGAGTTATCTTTACTAATAGTTTGTTTAGGAATCGTAGGTTGAATACCTCATTCCTTTATATCCCAAAACTTTATCTTCATTTCATATAGATGATGGATGATAATGTTTTTAAAAGACAAGCGATGTTCTTTTATTGTGAATTTGTTTATATGATTTCATGTATATTACTTGAATTTGCTTGAAATAGATAAACGAGTTTTGAATGACAGATAGGATGCGTAAGACTTTACATGAAGTGTTTTGACTTTCATGTGGATTAACCGCTTAGTCACATAAACAAGAATCACATCATAAGAGTCTATATAGAATAGAGCTCGTGGCTCAGTTCGATTGCGAATCAATTGAGATATGCGAATCATGTTTACTAAATGACAAAAGCGCCTTTGACCTATAAAGGTGGAAGGACGAGTAACTTGATTAGAACTTATACATGTCGATGTATATAGAACTATAAGTACTTGTGTAATGAAAGGTTATTAATACTTTACTACTTAACCAACGATCATAATAGATATTGACGTATCTATTTGATAAGGTATAAGTATGAAACCTTTTGACAAGTTCAAAGTTGTTCAATAGTAAAGTTGAAGAAATCTTTCTACAAAAGGTATAAAGTCTTACAATGGATCGTGGTAAATATCTAAGTCATATGATTTGATGTATTATCTAATGAATGTGAAAATAGTTTCATAACTCACTCTATTAGGAACATTATATTAGTATAGTGTGTCCAAGAATGAAGGTATCGAACTTTATTTGATATAGTTCGATCAGTAATAAATCGAATTGACTTAATCGACTCATATTAGGGATTTGTGTTTGAGGACAATACTGTTTACACTGAATAATGTTCCATCGAAGTCCATTGAGAAAGATATCTTACGAGATTTGATCTCTAAGTACATTGTTTCTCAAGATTTGGTGTTAAGGAGCTTATTTCAAGTTTGTTGATTGATAAGCTTAGATCCAAATAAGGCACTTAATGTTTTGTAGGACATCTTGAACAGACCGAAAAGTACTACTTATACGAACATGATAAGAACAAGGTAGTTGTTGCTCATCATGACGTAGTCTTGGAGAATAACTTTCTCAAGAAGAAGTAGTGGGAGTAAGGTGAGCATTAAAGGAGTTTATGCATCACTACAAGAAATACCTTATGGAAAACTTGTCACTCCATATATGGTGCTTAGTGGAAGTAGAGCAAAACTTTATTCACAAACTGTTGTAAAAGGAAGTGCGCTCCTTCCAATGAGGACTCAAATGTCTCACGAGTTGATGATATTCGAGATCTCAAGATATAAATGAGGATCAAGAACTTATTCTACAAACCGTTGTAGAAATAGTTCATGAATCTCAAGCACTAATCCTACAAAAGTCAACGAGAGTAACTGCCTAACCGAAAGGTGCATAGGCTTCACAATGCCCTCATACTTGGCATACGAGGATACGTTGACAAATATTGAAGCGATGGAAGGACCCAATTCCATAGGTATGGTTTAAGTCCATATGATCTTTAAATGTAATCCATATATACCAACAAGGTACAGACCTTGGTTGATGTTTATGAAGGAATAATCCATCAAAAACATTTAGATCTTTAATGAAAGATTGACATGGATGACAGGTCGACTATATACAATGCACAGCTTCTTGCTTGTAGCTATGTCTAAGTCGACAGCTAGTTGACTGTATACAAAGCACAACTCTTGGCTTGTAGCTATGTCTAAAGTCAATAAAGATCATTCTAGCAATTGGTATGTTTCATATATATTGATATATGGAAATGCACATCAAAAACCGCCTTCTTCGATTGAATGAAGAAAGAGGTTGTGTATACGATACAAACCGAAAGTTTTATGTTGATGTACTGCTGGAAATATATGTATGCTTCAAGGATTCATTAATGGATTGAAGCTAGTATTGTGGAATAAACATTTTGACAAGAAATCCAAGGAGTTGAATTTTGTCAAAAGCATCTTGTATAGACAAGAGATTCAGTGGGAGCATAATTGTGTTATTAATTGTATAAGGTAACAAAATTGGAAATAACATTAAAGAAATGAATATTGTCAAGATCTCATTGAAGAATGTTTTCTTAATGAGAATTAGGCAAGATCGTCTAAATCCTAGGAAACAAAATCTATGGAGATAGATTATGATGGATGTTAGGTTTGAGCTAATGTGCATAAAATGATATAGTGTTGTAGGAACATAAATGGTGGACTCCAAGAAAGGATGTCTAACCACGTTATATGGCATACACTTGAGTTCGACTCGGTGTGTTGCGACTCAATTTGAGAAGAGTGCACGAAACAGTTCGAGCATCCTTCTATTATGAGTTTCATTATGTAAGCCATATTTATGCACATGCCCCGATGTGTTGTACCCAAGGAGTATGACAAGCAGTTGTCAACTGGATACAAGGAAAAACACATTTTGACAATAATCGGGAATATCCTCGAGTATCTTATGAGAAAGAGAGATATTTTTTCATCAGTTAAGAAAAAAAAAAATAGCTCGTGTAAGTTGTTGCACTGATTCTTATTTCAAAAAATTGATAAATCACATTTTGAGCTACCTATTTGCTTAAAGGTGGTGTCGTAAGTTTAGAAGGAGTTCTAAACAAGGTATTACAACCGTTTCCGTCACAAAAAGCAAAATATATAGCAACTTGTGAAGCAATGAAAATGATAGTTTGGATTAAGAAGTTCTCAGTCAAGCTAATATGGTTCTATGCATCTCGAACCATAGCTTAGTCTTAAAGAACCCAATATCGTATTGAAGGTCCAAATATGATCTATGACAATATCACTTGATCGCATATGATGATGATCAAGAACATATACGTAAGAATATATATATGTATTAGGTCAAACAACATGGATAGTTTCGCGAACACAGCGGAGACTTTAACATAACCTCTACCTTAAGCAGTACACGAGATGAAATTGTTCATCCATACGTAATGGACGTATGAGTGGCTGGTTTTAAGTGTATTATTTTATGAGGTTCAAGACATGTATATATGTAGATATATGACATCGTTCTCAATTCTCGTTGGCTAGAAGTCACTATTGATTGACTCTAGTCCAAGTGGGAGATTGTTGGAGTTATGTCCTAGAAGTCAATATATAATGACTTAATTATTTAGTTTATGTTATTGATGATATTTGATCATTTGTTCCTGAATTTTATTATTGACAGTTCATTCAGGTTGAGGATCTGAATTGTAGATCACTGTATTTCATTTAATAGTAAATGACAATAATAAATCGAAACTGTCCATAGTCTTGATAATTAACAAGGAACATTAATTATCATATAAGACTAGTATGCAAGTTAAGCGATGATTAAGTTCTACAAATCATAAGTAAGGAGTTACTAACTTAATTGCATATGTATATGTTACTAGAACATAGTACAGGACATGACCCCGATGAAATAAATATATGGATTGTGTTAAGTGTCATTATTTATTTTATCAGTGTTTGATTCCAAGTTTGAGATGGTTCAGTTTTTCCACATGAGGATAGGTTCTATAAATATCGTCTACCGTTGATTCCTGATAAGGGCTACTATACGGACTTTATTTATGTTCTCTTAAATTGTGTGGGGAAAAACTGTTCATCAAGACAACCGTATGTCCCTCATTAGTTCACCTGATGAGCGATGATATCTACTGGGCCCCTTGATGGAGATGGATTGCTTGCTAGCAACTTGTGCAATCATCTCTAGATCAAGAAACGTATAATCTGCAAGAATGACACATTCCTATCTTGGATTATACAAGGATATCATGTGACATAGGAATCAAAACAATAAGAAAATCATTTCTTATGCAGGATTAAATGATCGTATTAGTACATTATTCATTTATGCGAATTGGGAATCATAACGTGTTGCTAGATACCGCTTGTGATTATTGGAAATAAATAGCGATTTATTTTCATAGCCAACATAGCATAAATCCTCAAAGGGTCACACAAATAGGACTTTAACCATACGTGCATTATTTGTTTATTTGTAGTAGCGAGTACTGCGAAAATATGATAAGTTGATTAATTAATTGTATACCGTTATGAACCGTTATAATTAATTAACTCAAATGGATCATATAGAAACAATATAATGCATATGCTAATTCCAAATTAATTATTAATATGTTAATAATTAAATTCGTTCAACATATATTTATTATACTGAGCTAGTCGGTCTTTTATTAAATCAGTTAATTAAAAGCCTGATTTGAGATTAATTAATGGAGTTGATTAATAGGCTAATATAATATGTTATATAGCCTATAATCATATACAAAATTTCTGCAATGAAGGGATATTTTTGTCAAGACAAAATTATGGAAAGAGAGAAAAGTTTAGAAATAACAAAATATGGCAACGTTGTTTATGGAAACACCGAGCCCTATATCTTTTGCCTCTCTCTTCTTATTCCCTTGCGCAAGAAATAGAAGAGCAGAAAAATTTCTGCCCTAGGCGCCTCCATCTCTCTCTCAATAGCTCATGTGTTGAGCGTTAATTTTTCTTCCATGAAAAATAGTTAATCGCGCGAAGAAAAATCAAAAAGGGAATTAGCTATCGTCTCAAAACAAGCTAGCACTTGTTTATAGACTTTGGTTAATCTTCTAGGTGGACTAGAGGCAGCGAAGGTGCGCATCCATCGACTCCTAAGTAAAGGTCGAGCCTTCTAGTTACGATATTAGAAGAGGTATAATCTCCTACACGTTCTCTTTTATATATTAACTGCTTGAATAACTAGATCCGTTAATCGTGCATCTTAATTGCTTATTAAATGTTAATAAAAATTAAAATTGCACAAGGACTTGAGTTCCTAACAAATATGAGATGCCATTTGCCAATTTTGTTGGTGTTAATAACCACCTGCAATCGATCTTTTTTGGGTGTGCATTACTTCAGGATGAGCAAGAAGAAAGTTTTGTGTGGCTTTTTGAAACTTGGTTAGAGGCCATGCATGGAAAAGCACCAATTTCAATTCTCACTGATCAAGATCAAGCGATTGGAAATGCTATCAAAAGGGTCTTTCCTAGCATTATCCATCGTTTATGTTTGTGGCACATCACAAATAAGTTTCCGACAAAGATTGAAACTTGCAAAACGAGATCTGGATTTCAAAAAGAAATTGCACATTGTATTAGAAGTATGAGAAGGCTCTTGAACACCTTACGTGAGTTTGTGATGAAGTATGAGAAGGCTCTTGAATGCCGCTACTTAGATGAGAAAGATGAGCAGTTTGTTTCCAAGTACAAATTTCCGACAAAAGTCAAATCTCCACTAGAGCTTCATGCAGCCACAATGTACACAAGAAAGATCTTCAACTTATTTCAAGATCAGCTTACTAAAGGTATCTACATGCGAACAAATGAAATTGGAATAGATGGCACCTACACCATTTATGAGGTATCATGTTTCCAAAAGCCAGAAAAAAAGTTTCATGTATATCTTAATTTGGATTCACTAAAAGGCTGGTGCGAGTGTCACTTATTTGAGTTTAAAGGTATCTTATGTCGACATATCTTAGAAGTACTTCATAAGAGAGATGTTGAAGAAATTCCAGCTCATTTCATTTTGCCTCGTTGGACAAAAGAGATAATTTATGACATGGATATTTCACTTCAAAGAAACTGTAGTGAATTAGGCCACGATATTAGAACATGTGTGCATCGCAATCAAGAAAGTAAGTTCTCTGTCATTAATTTATAATTTACTTTTTAGTTGTGATGCACTCTTAGATTGAAATTGAATTAGATGCTTACAAAAATGTATTATTTGCAGGTTGAAGATTGAGAAATTGTGCTACTATTAAGGGGTAATGTGCTTGTCACTTTTTTTTTCTAAGATGAACATACGAAAACATAAATGTGGTTTTTGATTCAGGGTTAACAAAGTTTAGTAGAGGTCAAAATTGGAAACTTTAATTAAGTCCAAGTTATATTAAAAAAATATATATTGAAATGAGTAAATTGACCATTTTGGTTGATGTTATCAGCTATTTTTTTGAAGATTCAGATTTCAGAGCAATAATTAGTTGCTGCTACATTTTGGTGTGTGTGCTGCTACATTTTGGAGTGCGTTCTTAATCTCAGGATATGAAGTTGCTTGGCTGTTGCATTTTGGTGGTTAAATTTGCTTGGCTGTTGCATTTTGGTGGTTAAATACACATTTTGTTGTTTTCTCAACTAGAATATAAGTTGAATGTAAGCTTGAACCAATTATAAAATTGAATCATTTGTTATAAGCTTGATGTATGTAAAGCCGACTTTATTAAAATATAGAGATTATTTTGTAAACCTCAATCACTTGTCACTTCTATTTTGTTGGATTGCTATCAGCGTTATAAAATTGGTGTGGATATATTATGTGTCAGGTTCAATGCCAGTAAATGCCAGTAAATGCTAGACATGCTAATATATTATGTGCTAGATATGTCAAACACCTGTTTCAATAAATTAAAATAGCCAAGTACAAAATAAAAGAAAAGTCTCAAAATTAGTTGAAACAAAATCATATACAAAACAAACATCTTCTCTTATCTAAGTTGAAACAAAATCAAGTAAAAAGAAATTAAAACTTTGCACTGTATGCGTTTGTGCCACTCTAGTGCTTCTAGAATTAGGGCAGCTTTGCATTGCATCAGTTCTGCATTTGTTGCTTCATCATGACCCTTCAACTATCATCTCTTGGGTTATTACATCATTCTCCTAGCACATATCAAAGGTAAATGTAACAACAAATAACAGATTGCTAAAAATCTTAATTCTTTAGGAAAAAAAATGCGGGCTTTTATTTGCTCAAACTTCATTCTCCTAGACCATATCAAAGTAGTAAAATAATATTGTTTCGTTAATTTAACCAACAACAGTTAAAGCTACACTATGAGTTCCAGAACTGAAATGCATCCATCGCTTCTCTCTACTATCTAACTAGTGCTGGCACTAATTATAATTTCAAATGATTTCAGCAAAAAATTAAAAACCCGCACCAAAAAACATGACGGAAATTAAAGCAATTTTTTTTGTTTTCTGTCAGCAGTGTGCGTGCTTGAGTGTGCGTCAGAGGGAAAGAGATAGTACCATCTTAAGAGGTGAGACAATAAGGCCAAGAAGTACTTCAAGCTCCTCGCGAGTCCATGAATAAAGCGCAGCCTGATGTGGACGACCAAAGTACGGTGGTGGAGAAATCTAGGGTTTCGTGCGAGAGCGATTAGAGTCGCGATAGTGGAGACGAGAGTGAAGAGAAAGCTAGAGGTGACGGGGAGGGAAAAAGTTGGCCAGAGGTGAGAGTCGAGAAGAAACCCAACTGTTGCCGATGGAGGAAGAAGACAGCGAGTGGGAGTGGGGGAGATGATTTTGGTTCCCCTTTCATTCTTTTCTTTTCAATTTACAGAGGAATAGATCATTTAATAGAGATAAAATCCAGACCGCTTATCAATTGTTGATCCAATGGTCCCTGATGTGTGACATCTGGGGGCACTCTAATTTAGAGGTGCTGGAACGCTCCTCATCATTTATCATATACACTGTATTTAATTTCAACTTGTTTCACACTATTTTAATTTTTTATATTCTTTTCACTGCTCGTTGCTTTTAAAAAATGAAAATGGACACGTCGTATTTTTCTATATGTATACAAAAAAAAAAAAAAATATAAACGATACAAAGTAGGTTGTGAATGGGTTGTTTGGAAATGCCATAATTTTTTATACGTATGCAAAAACAATATTCTCTATTGCATATAATTATTTTTAGTTCTAATTGCCAGTTATAAATTTTGAACCTTTAAAAGTTTAATAAGAATAAAAACGAAACAAATGTTTTTAAAAATTTGGAATGGTAATATTGAGAAGCACCATCAAACAGACTTTACACATCTATAGTTTCTAATCATATGGTTCAAATAATAATTAACACATCTCTTCCATAATAATTAACACACATCTCTACTAGACGAGGGTGGGACTCGGTACGAGTATTATTGATAAACCTAGATAAGAATTACACTCCTTTAACTACAAAATCTGGATCATCCGATTTGATCATATTTGAATATTTGAATTAAAAAATGTGAGACTGGATACATCCATTTCTGACCTATCTTCTTCTCTCCATCGAACCTGTTCCCAACAAACCTACCTCCCCAACTTTCGAAAAAAAAAAAACAGACCCTCCTCCTCCATTCAATCCCCCTCTTCTAATTGAACAACCACCACCAGACCCAGCGACCGCATGGATTTCATTATTCTATATATCAATGAAAAGCTTGAGAAGAAGAGAATACGATTATACCAATTGCAACTGTTATTTTTTCTTTAATGCGTCCAATTTAGTTGATAAAATCTCGACTTGGTTAAAAGAGGGTTGCGAAATTAAAGCAATTGGACCCGTGCCATTGCCACTGGCGCTGTCAATACCCGCGCCACTGGGACTGGCGTGCTTGCAGCGACGCCACAACACCTGCGCACTGACATGTTTGTTCTTAAAATTCGACTGTACTAGGTTTCATATTAAAAATTCATTTTGGGTTATTTCGGTTTAAGAAAATCACGGGGTGCCACGTCACTATAATTAATTAATTATGTACTTCCTTTGCTCGAGGAAAAGATCGTCGACTGTACTGAGAGCTCGTGTTCGATTGATGAGATCCCCTTCTCCGACGCCGTCCGATCCCCGCATTCAATTCTCCTCCATCGGAGAAGGCAACCCATTAACCCGCTTGAGCAGACAACCCACTGCTCCCATGCCCCCTATCTCTTCGCCCCAATGTCAGTGTAGTTAAACGAGTACTGTTATATTAGAAGATTTTCACACAATCAGAAATTGAAAATTAGTGCCACTACAATCAACTGCGGTACTTTGCCAAACAATCTCCATGCGTCTGGTAATTCTTTCTGTTAGGCTTAGGTTTCACAGTACCAGAAATATCAGTCAGTCAGGTATTTTATCAATCAGCTGGGTGCTCTGGCAATCAGACCTGCACCAGTACTGGCACCATAGCACAAATCACTACCAATTATTGTAACAAAGATAGGTCAGCAAGGAGCACAAGCACTGTAACTATCTCAATAGGGACTGATTTTACTTGTAATAAATTAAGGTCTTATTTATGAACTTATTTTGCTCTAGTAATCTTGCTGCTCTTTCGAGCTTGACTATTTTTGAATGTCCACCAGAATTACTAGTTGCCAAGTCTAAGTATCTGCATAATTACAAAACCAAATTTAACAATAAGGCCGAAGAATACCTGCTTTTTTCTACATTTTAATTTCTTATGCTAAAAGATTGCTCATTATCCATGAAGAAGATCTTTCATAAAATAATCCAACATTGCTACTTTATGAATGAATATAACTCAGATTGTAAATATGATAATACAGGTTTACAATTGTGCTGAACAGAAGGTGCTTTTGCATGATGGAATCAACCTTGCCAAACTCCTAAATCTTTTAGATCCGCTCCGTTGGCCAATCCTTTTTACTGGAATCATAGAAATCTGGTGTCGGTACTTGCCATATTTAATTAAGGTCTTTCAGCTGCTTTAATAGTCCTCCAGGAAAACTCTTATATTTGGGCATCGTCAGATCATAACTTGCTTTAGAGCTTTCAGCCCTTCCATTTCTTCTGGAAGACATGCCAAGTTGGAGCAGTCAGAAATTACAAGCTTTTCGATACTCGTGAGACCTCCTAATCTCCTATGCTCGAGGGTATTGCAAGTTCTCACCATCTTCAATATATAGCTTCTTGAAAGCAACCATCTCCCAGCCATTCTGGTAAGCATTGAAGCTTTCTGCAACTATCAATTATCAGAAATTCAGTGGAAGTCGAGCATATGGGAATTTTACCACATTTGGACATTGTAAGATCCACGTAAATTTGGGTAATAGATCTTTTATGATTGACCTCTCCTACAATGATTCCTGCTGTGACCTGAGAAAGTTCTGACAGAAATCCACATTAATGAATTTTACGGAATTCAAACTTCTGAGCTCTTCCTCATATTAAAAAATATCATACTAAAATATATATAGGAAAAAAAATTAATATATAAAATATTTAACTATGTACTAAATAAAATGAAAATCTCAAGAAATTTTAAATAGATTCAGCCATTTTGTTTAATATAAGAATATGAGTTCTTTGTGCCATTACAAATTAGGGTACAATTTAACAGACCAGGTCTAATTACTGCTTTGCTTCCATCAGCCTGGGCAGCTCTTTTTGCAGACTGTTAATCGGACCATCCTATTCCAGTTAATACCATTATTCTGTAAGGTCCGGTTTGTGGCAGTGCAATTCAAATGAGGTGGTGCTATTTGGTTGGAAACAGATGTGGCAAATGTGGCAGTGCAATTCAATTTCAAGATAGGGATTGCCCTCAAGACGAATTGCCCCTATTTGGTTGGAAATTGGAAGTTTACTACTAGTGTAATGTGTAAGGATTGAAAGTTTGAATTATGAAGAATATAGTAAAATTCCATGGTTATTACCTATCTGGAAATTGTAATGTCATGCAAGGAATGTGCCTCTTGCATGATCTTTTCGTCAATTGGTTGAATTGTTTGAGTTGAAAAAAGTTGAGAGATTTAAGCATGTTGCTACCTACATAGCAGATGGAAATATAGGAAATTGCATTTGGACACTTCCAACAATTCACTTGTATTATATTTGCAGGATCATGTCATGCATGTAATGCTGATTTCTTGAAGAGCCAAATCAAGGCAATCGGTGCAATTTCAATTAAAGCATTTTCATCTGGTCTAAAGTAGTTTAGCTGTACAATTGGAATTCAATAGTTTAGCTGTATAAATGTGTGGTGTTATGAATTTTGTCATTAAGTGCTGGATGACCATTCTTAATCGTAGTAGCTAATTTGGATTTAATTACATTGCTTTTGGTTTTCTAAGGGCTTTGTTTAGACTTTTCAGTTTTATCTGTACTATTTCAGTGGTTGTTCGCAGTTCTTGAACTGTCAATTTCTTACGTCAACTAGTTCGATTATTTTTTTTAAGCCAGGTGCACATTTAGATAAAAAAAAAAACTTATAGTGCTACATAAATATATTTTTCCATCACCCCACGATGCAATCCAACCAATAAAAGAAGTGAAGCTTGCCTAGAGAAATGAAATAGAAGTTAAAGAAATAAAGTGTTACTAAAGGAAAGTAAAAAATGCTTGTAGATTCTGGATTATCTCCAACTGTTACTTTCTTCATGCCAACTAGTTCGATTTCTCTGTCATGTCAGCTGTATTTATTACGCTTTTTTGTGATGCCAAAATATTCTACACTGGAGGCCGGTGCCTACTCAACAAATAGTCATAATTTAAACTGTCCTTGCTTCTCTCTCTCGCGTCCAATATAATAATAATATATAGACAGTGGGCATCTCTGGCTTAATCTTAAAACAAAAATAAAAAAATGGTCGCTTTCTGCAGAGTTGGTAAAGCTACGCTGTTTCTACAATCAGTCACTAAACCATTTTCTGTGAACTACCTTGCTTTTTCCTAAAACCTTCCGTCTCTTGAAATCTGATATAAATTTCTCTCTCTAATACCTGCAATTTCGAAAACCTTCCGTGTCAGCAATGGCGGATCTACTTGTGTCAGCTTTAATTCCAGCTGTGATGAAGAAAGCGGCAGACTCACTGGTGCAGCGGCTCGGGGAGATGTGGGGCATCAATGACCAGCGTGAGAGACTCCACAACATGCTTCTTGAAATCCAGGCTGTACTCCCCGATGCTGAGGACAGAGCGAATTCTAATGAAGCAATCAAATCTTGGCTTCAGAAGCTCAAAACAGCCGCTTATGATGCTGGCGATCTGCTTGATGAATTTTGTTATGAGGAGCTGCGCCGAGATGCTGTGAGACGTGGCCATAAGGATCGTAATGTAAGTGGCTTCTTTTCCCTTGAAAATCCAGCTCTGTTTCGATACAAGATGAGTGGAAAGTTGAAGAAACTAGTAGGGAGGATGGATGGCCTTGTTGTCCAAATGGGGAGATTTGGATTTCAACAAGGCCCGTGTGTGCTACTGGCTAATCGGGTCAAAACTGATGCTTTTGTGGTTGAACCCAAGGTTTTGGGAAGGGATAAAGATAAGGAAAACATAGTGAGAATATTGCTAGAAGAGAGCAATAGTGAAGATCTCAAGGTTGTGCCAATAGTCGGCATGGGAGGGCTCGGAAAAACTACTCTTGCTCAACTTGTGTACAACGACCCTAGCGTGAAAGATCATTTCAAATTGCCACTATGGGTTTGTGTGTCTGATGACTTTAATATCGGTCTTATTATTAGATCTATTATTGAATTAGTTATGGGGAAATGTGAAGTTCCTATTGACAACATGGAGTTGCTCAGGAGACGTTTACATGAAGCTATAGGAGGGAAGAGGTACCTTCTTGTTCTAGATGATGTTTGGAATGAGAATATTGATGAGTGGGATCGATTGAGAGCTTTATTAAACTGTGGAGATCCTGGAAGTGCCATAATAGTTACCACAAGAATTGATACAGTGGCTTCCATAATGGGTACGGTAGAGAGTTATAAATTAGGAATCTTAGGTAAGGACGATTCGTGGAAATTATTTTACAGAGGGGCATTTAGTATGGGGGTAAAGGAAAGTAGAGAGCTAATTGAGATTGGTAAAAAGATGGTTGAATACTGTGGGGGATTGCCTCTAGCCATTAAAACACTTGGTAGCTTAATGAGTGAAAAGAATGAGGTGCGAGAATGGTCGACTATACTCGAAAAAAGCAGAATTTGGGAAATAAGTTCAAAAAACAATAATGTTTTGCCGGTATTGAGGTTGAGCTATGACCATTTGCCTCCGTACATGAAACAATGCTTTGCTTTTTGTGCAGTATTCCCGAAGGATTTTGAGATGGACAAGGAAAAGTTGATCCAATATTGGATGGCCAGTGGATTCATCCCTTCTGATGGCCCAGGTAGCCCAGAAATGAGGGGCGGTGATATTTTTGATGAGTTGGTTTGGAGGTCATTCTTTCAGGACGTTGAGCAAGTTAGTCCTATCTGGCACCCATGGGAAGAGGGATATCTCTCTGAAACCAAGTGCAAAATGCATGATCTTATGCACGACCTTGCACAATCTATTATGGGCGATGAGTGTCTCTCTCAATTAGAACTTCCTACACAAATTAACCAATCAAAACATGTTGTCCGCCACATTTCATACAAAAATTTTCCTTCAGATATTAACAATATCACTAGTAGTTTCCCTACTATTCGGAGCCTCATTTCTACCCATTATGGCAATCGATATTCCCGCAACATTGGTTTTCTAAAATCCAACGCTCTGCAAATATTAGAATTGTATGCAACAACCATTGGAAGAACTATGGTAACACCTGAAAAGATGAAATACCTGAGATATCTTGAGATCAGTTCTAATTTTGCATCACTTCCCGAAGCAATAACCACTCTTTACCTCTTGCAGACCCTAAGGCTTGTTGCTTGTTGGAACCTTATAAAGCTACCAAATGGTATGAAATATATGAGTAGCCTTCGACATATTTACATCCTAGTTGATTATAGTAATTTTAAATTAAGAAGCATGCCTCCAAGTCTTGGACAACTAAATTACTTGCAGGTGCTAACAATGTATATTGTAGGCACTAATGTTGGAAATTGTATTGGAGAGCTGAGAAACTTAAATCTCCATGAAACATTGCATTTATATAATATAAGGCAAGTCAGGGATGCTGTAAATGCAATGGAGGCAAATTTGATCGCTAAGCAGAATCTGGATGATTTGGCATTATGCTGGGGGATGCCTACTGATTATAAAAGCCCTTTATTTAAGGTAGCAGAATCCAATGATGAAGAGGTTGTGCACTGTGATCCCCGTGAGGTGTTGGATGCTCTTAAACCTTGCTCTCAATTAAAGGTTCTACAAGTCACAGAGTACCCAGGTAATGAGTTTCCAGTCTGGATGACAGAGTATTCAATGCTGCAAAATCTGATTGAGCTTTATCTAATTGATTGTAGAAAATGCACAAAAATACCACCGGTAGACAAGCTACCTTTTCTTCAAATTCTTTTTTTAAAGTTTCTTTATAACTTGAGGCATCTTTGCAATAGTGGTTCTACTAGTGGAGAAAGCGATAAAGATGCCCAGTTAACTTTTCCAAACTTAAAAAAAATAGTGTTGGCTGAAATGCCAAATTTAAGTAGTTGGTGTGAAGGTGAAGATGGAAATAAGACATCACTAATTTTTCCTGTGCTAAAATCATTAGATATTATAAATTGCCCCAAATTGACTGCAATGCCAAGCGCCCCTTTGCTTGAGGAGTTATCTATCAAAGGAAACAGAGCCTTACAATGCATTGCAACAGGATTAACTAAACTTCAAGAACTCTCACTTGAGAAAAATGGTGGAGACACTGAAAGTGAGAACGAATCTCTTTCCTTTCAACCTTGGGAGTCTCTTCAAGAGTTAGAATTAAACGGATACAACAATATTGTGCCAATAGATACAAATGAGGGGGAGAAGCCTAGTGTAACTCCAACAAGATGTCGCGGTTTACATCTTAACTCATGCAACTTCATCTTTTCATCAAATGTTGTGCCAAATTCATTTTTATGGTTTTGGAACTGTTTCACGTTTCTGCAAAGGTTGAGTATTTTATACTGTGATAATCTCACATATTGGCCGGAGAAAGAGTTCAGAAGCTTAAATTGCCTAGAATCTATTTTGGTAATGTTCTGCCCGAACTTTCTTGGGTCACATCAGGATTTACCATCTGAGAGGTCAATAACAGAAGCTCTATTACCTAAACTTAAATGGATGCAGATCTCTTACTGTCCAGAAATGATTGAAATTCCTAAATGCTCAACAACTATTCAATCTCTGGATATTGTTGGCTGCACAAAGCTTGAACGCTTACCAGAATTGTTGGGAAGCATGGTTTCTCTCAAGGAGTTGCACATTAAATATTGTGATAACTTGCAATCTTTTCCCTCGAGCATAGGAGGACTCACGAATTTGGAAAGCCTTGTAATTTCTAATTGCAAAAACTTGGCAAATCTTCCAGAAGGACTGGAAGGGCTCAAAGCACTCGAGGTACTTGAGATCAAAGCATGCCCGAAAATAAGAGTTCTTCCTGAAGGTCTATTAAAGCAGCTCAAGAACCTTGATCAGCTGTGGATTGAAGAGTGTCCCCACTTGGAGAGGCATTTCAAAAGGTGGGGCAAGTACCGACGTCTGATTTCTAAAATTCGGATTCGTAAGATTGGAGGAGAACCAGTACCGTATTAGGCCATATCTCGAACTGTTGGCTCCTTTATGCACAAGCACCTTTTTCTCAGCTTATCTTAAAGGCTAAAGACTACAGGTCAGTACTCCCATCTGAGGTACAGTGTGCATCCGTTCATTCCGTTGTATACCATTTTAAATTATTTTATTATTAATATTTTTTCTTCAGATTGATGCTTTAAAAATCTAAAATAATAGTGTATGAAAAAGTTGGTAGGGCTTGGTGGATTTGTGAATTGGGAGTAGTGAATAATTCAATACGGGGTAATCGTTTCCAATCTGATTTTAGCTGTTGCACATTTTTTTTTTAATCCAATTGCTTGACTAAATGTTGTATACATTACCAAACATAATTTTACCTCAATTGTGTCCAGTTCATAATTTATTTTTTGTATATAAAAAGTTAATATGCACCGAATATATTCCGAAGGAAATTTTATAATGATTAGTTCGTTGGATTGAATAATATAATAGAATAAAAGATGTTTATTTATGTACAAGTCGCGGGTCCTAGTAAAGAAATATAGATAACCAGGCCTAGTTACTACTTGGGCTTGTCTCCAATCTATTACACTGCGATATATGGCCGATCACATTTTGGGCAGGCAGTCTTCTTTTTACTAACGATCATGGCCGTCGGATTAAAAATTGGACCGTTTGATTGTTCAGGGACGGAGGTACCGGAATAGCATCCTCTGCAGATAGCAGAATCCAGACCTTTGACGCTAACCGTTGGATTGGAATCCAAGGGTGCGCACCCACCCTATGATTCTATGAAGGAAGGAAAAATATTGTCGGCGGGGAGGTACAAATCGTAGCTGGAGGTTCGCCACCGCGCTGGTAGCCTTCAGAAGGAGGTTCTTCTCGCTGGGGAGTAATTGCTCTTGCTCTTCTTAGATTCTCTTTATAGGCCACTGGAATTTTATACATTTGTTAAAGGGTTGAAAACCTAACTCTAGTGCTCATGGATATCAGGTGTATGTTTCATTAGATCAGTACTAGTTAGTTTTTAACTTGCTTAATTTAATAATTCACCAGACAAACAGAAGGAAATAGAAAGCCTAACAAAAACATGTCTCAACCTATCTGGAATATGCAAATTATTGAAGGGATGGTACAAGTTGTGCAATGTATACCTTTTAGATTTTTATTTTGTACACATTCAAATATATATACCTGTTTAATTTTTTTTTATCCTTTACCAGGGATTGGCCATATGATCCAACATGAGGGGAAATGAGAGACCGGAGGAAAGGACACAAGGTCGATTGCATTGCTGCTGAGAAGTATGTTTTATTTCAGTTCAGTTTATAAAGTTTCTTAATGTGCCTTTGAATAATCTGAAAAGAGAACTTTTCACAACCACAGGGAAACAACAAAATTGTTAAAATTAAAGTTCCAAATTATCAACATTGCTGTAATGAGTCAAAAAATGTTTTAGGTTGAAAAAGTGTAGTTTTTTGCTAGGCCAAAAGATTTCAAAACCACAATGAGTCAAAGTATGAGGAATGAATTGATAGTTTGTGAACTTTGTGAAGAAATGTGAGAATACTACTGATAATTGTAGCTTGTAGAGAGGTACAAAATGTTCATCTTCCTTTTAGAGGTATATGTAGGATTTCAAGCCTAGGATTGCCAAATCTTTCTAAAACAGCATACCAGTCATCCACGAATCCCCAATTGGGGGTATTTGTAATGTTTAGGATGTTCCTGACAACTTCCTGCCACTCTCTTTTCCAAATTACGTAAATTTTCTTCAAAATGGCTAGTTTTGGAAGGTGCCACAAAAAATTATGGTGGGCGAGGAACCAGCATGCATTGTTGGGTATTCAAAATGGCTAATTTTGGAAGGAGCCACAAAAAAATCATGTTCTCATTTGATATTGAACTCCTATCTAAGTTATTGTGTAAGATTATTTTTCAAATTTATATGGTATTTTGATGCAGGCGTGCACATACTGCTGAGTTGATTAAGAAGATGCCAGAGATGCTGCTGGATTATAAGGTTCAAAGAAAAAAACTTTCATGTCATATTTTATTTTAGTCCCTTGTTGTGTGGTACAGTTACAACAGTATTGTGAAGTGATACTGCTCACAATTTAAGGTCATGATAACTAAAATCATCGGGGTAAGTAAATGTTCCATGTATTTTGGCTTCAGATTCTTGTTTCTTTAAACAAAGGTTTGGTTTTAGTTGTTTGTTGAAATAATATTATTATTATCTTATATTTGTCTCACTTTTCCTGCCACAGAAGCGAAGATGGGAGAAAAAGATGAAGGAAGAGGAGAAGGATTCTTCTATTTAAGGTTTTTTGTAATTTTCTTTTACGATGAAAAGTTTATTTTGAATTAATGAACCAGAGTTCCATAAGCTAGTGTCTACTATTATGCTTAGTGGTTATTCTGCCCATGCAACATAGTTGTAAGAGTTGTTTCCATAATTTGTTTTGTTTTCTTTTTATTTTTTCATCAAATTATCAATAAAGCAATGATGAAAAAGTTGTTTCTTTTTGCTGGCTATATAGACTAGTAGGGAATCACGCTGTGCGTGATCTAGTGTTTGCATTAGTTGTCCCGGCAATTACACAATAGCAAGGATATTTTGTTTTTGCAAATTTCTGACAATTAGACGGTAGAATTTCTTAATTGACTGAGTGTTGTCCCTAGATGAATCTGCATCATGGATATACCATTGATAGCATTGGCATTAAAAGCTCTTAACATACAGTAAACGTGCAACATAAACAAAATAAGGACAAAATTAACCAAGTATATTATGTCATGTACTTCACATCAACAAAACAAGGTACTTTATCTGTTTGTTTTTTCAAGTATGCTATGACTTTGATTGGGTAGTAGAGTAATTTCTTAGACATATTTATATGCACTTCACATCAACTTGTTGGCATCTTATTAGGTAATAACAGTTTAAGATTGTGTGGGTTTGCACCATGAGTTTTTTCTTTTCTTTATTGAAAACTTTTATACAGCGAGTATGTGCTTTTGTCAATAATATACCTAAATTAGGCAGGTCAAAGGAGGCTTATTGATCAAACACAACTCGTTTCATGGGAGGAGAAGAAAGCGCAGAAAGTTGAGTTCTTAGAGGCAATTTATCAAACACCTTGTGAGCATGGCAGGGCAAGTGTTGCTTCAGCTCCTCACATTTCGTTTGGCTCCTAGTGTCTTCACTCTGAGATACAGACTTGATAGATTACACTGGTACGGTGTGTATTGAGCTCTGGTAGAGGTTCCAGTCTGTTTGCTACAGCATACCAGTATACCACATCCATTCAATGAAATTTACAACTCGCTGATTTTTTTTTTTTATGGTTTTAAGCAATGTTTTGAAAACTAGACCATATGTCAAACCATTGAACCAGTGGATGCAACTAGATGACGTTATCCTCTCATATCTTACTATATAATTTAATTGCTCAATTATTCACAAAAGCATCTCCTGCCCAGTGGTAGAGTTTCTGTTTGTTTAGGCCAATATATTGGGTTCGCTCGGGAGCATTTTGCTAGAGCTGAAATTGTTCTTAAAATGGCCAGTTTGGTTCAGCGATTTCACTGGATCCGGATCGGACCAGCTGGTTTACTGGGTCGATAGTAGGTGATTTTTGGACCATTTTGGACCTAAACTGTTGGTTGTTTCACAGTTGAATTGGTCGAACCAGATGGTTCGGTTTCCAAAACACCGGTTTTGAAGGAACCTACGCGTAAACATGAAGAACTATTAGGTTGGTCATGTATGAAATGTTTTTGGCATACCGTCTGATTACAGAAAGAATTATTACTTACATTTACTCTGCATAATAATGTACATAGCACTTCTTTTTCTACAAAAAAATTATTTTTAATATATTATAAAAAATAACAATGTAGTAAATAAAATCAAAATCTCAACCAAATTTTTAACAGACACAGCCATTCCCTTTAATATTAGAATACGAGTTCTTTGTGTCAGTGCAAATCAGGGACCCATTTAACGGACCAAGTGTCCAGGCCTATTTACTGGGCAGCTGTTCTTGCATGAACCATTAGGACTGTCAGATCTAAAACAGACTGTTAATCGGACCGATCAATACTCTCTGCATTCTTTCTGATGATTTTGTTCTCTCTATCCGTCCCAACCTCGGTCAGGTCGATTCCTTCTCCTATTCCACCTGTAACGTAAGGGTCCGGTTCGGTGGCAGTGCAAGTCGGGAGAAGTGAATGGCAGTGCAAGTCACTTTACTAATGCTCGTCCATAACATCATGAAACCGTGAATCTTCTTTTTCTACTTTAACATTTCTTGCTCGAAAGTAGGAATTTAGGCCATAGAGAACTTTTATTTTCGGTCATTTTTTTGTAATTGTGTCAATACTCCTATCGCAATAGTCGTTTTTTATTTTTATAATTTTTTGTAATCGAAATGTTTTGATACAGCTAATATAGATATTCTAAAGAGAGGGATATATTATGTTGACACCAAATTATTACATCTAGACAAATAATTATCAAACTTTCTTAAACGAAGTAAAAGTACAAGTATATTATTTAAATAATTTAGATTTATTGTGTATCAAATTTGATGCAATTTAAGAATCTACTAAATTATTATTAAAACAATTATATTGACTTCTTAACCATTTTAAAACTAGAATGTCTCCTCCACCGCAGCTAGCTAATAAGTTTTGCCATAAACTGACAGATCGAATTTACAATTACAAGATAAAAAGGTCTCTATTTTAGGCCTAAAAATATTGAACACGATCAATTGAGTCCCCGAATTTTCTTTTTCAGACAATTAATTTCTCAAAGAAGTATTATATTTGATTTATTTTAGTCTTTTCGTCTTTGTGAAACCGATTCAGTGTTAATTGAGCTGAAACGAAATTCGATCATATTAGATGGTTCGGTGCCACGTCACTATAATTAATTAATTATGTACTTCCTTTGCTCGAGGAAAAGATCGTCGACTGTACTGAGAGCTCGTGTTCGATTGATGAGATCCCATTCTCCGACGCCGTCCGATCCCCGCATTCAATTCTCCTCCATTGGAGAAGGCAACCCATTAACCCGCTTGAGCAGACAACCCACTGCTCCCATGCCCCCATCTCTTCACCCCCAATGTCAGTGTAGTTAAACGAGTACTGTTATATTAGAAGATTTTCACACAATCAGAAATTCAAAATTAGTGCCACTACAATCAACTGCGGTACTTTGCCAAACAATCTCCATGCGTCTGGTAATTCTTTCTGTTAGACTTAGGTTTCACAGTACCAGAAATATCAGTCAGTCAGGAGTTTTATCAAACAGCTAGGTGCTGTGGCAGTCAGACCAGCACCAGTATTGGCACCATAGCAAAAATCACTACCAATTAATGTAACAAAGATAGGTCAGCAAGGAGCACAAGCACTGTAACTATCTCAATAGGGACTGATTTTACTTGTAATAAATTAAGGTCTTATTCATTAACTTATTTTGCTCTAGTAATCTTGCTGCTCTTTCGAGCTTGACTATTTTTGAATGTCCACAGAATTTCTAGTTGCTAAGTCTAAGTATCTGCATAATTACAAAACCAAATTTAACAATAAGGCCGAAGAATACCTGCTTTTTTCTACATTTTAATTTCTTATGCTAAAAGATTGCTCATTATCCATGAAGAAGATCTTTCATAAAATAATCCAACATTGCTACTTTATGAATGAATATAACTCAGATTGTAAATATGATAATACAGGTTTACAATTGTGCTGAACAGAAGGTGCTTTTGCATGATGGAATCAACCTTGCCAAACTCCTAAATCTTTTAGATCCGCTCTGTTGGCCAATCCTTTTTACTGGAATCATAGAAATCTGGTGTCGGTACTTGCCATATTTAATTAAGGTCTTTCAGCTGCTTTAATAGTCCTCCAGGAAAACCCTTATATTTGGGCATCGTCAGATCATAACTTGCTTTAGAGCTTTCAGCCCTTCCATTTCTTCTGGAAGACATGCCAAGTTGGAGCAGTCAGAAATTACAAGCTTTTCTATACTCGTGAGACCTCCTAATCTCCTATGCTCGAGGGTTAATGAATCAGGTTTTGCATCCGATAGGTCAACCTTATAGCGACGAAGAGCTTAGCATCACTTTTGATGAGTTTTATGCAAATTTATGTAGACATGTATGAGTTTTATTTTTGAATGAATGTGAATTAGTATATATAGCTTCTCACCATCTTCAATATATAGCTTCTTGAGAGCAACCATGCTCCCAGCCATTCTGATAAGCATTCAAGCTTTCTGCAACTATCAATTATCAGAAATTCAGTGGAAGTTGAGCATATGGGAATTTTACCACATTTGGACATTGTAAGATCCACGTAAATTTGGGTAATAGATCTTTTATGATTGACCTCTCCTACAATGATTCCTGCTGTGACCTGAGAAAGTTTTTTTTTTTTTTTTGACATACTAGATAGCGGCTATCTAGTTGAGAAACGAAACTAAATCTAAAACTAAAAACTGAAAAAACTGAGAGTAAAACTAAACAACTGAAACTAAAAAAGTAGAACTGAAACTCAGACTGAGACTAGCAGTTTTTCATGAAGAAAGTTGCTTCTTGCACAATCCAGTCATGTATTGCTTGCGGTGTTCGCAAAGCATTTTGAAAGGTCCTGTTGTTCCTTTCCAACCAAATTCCCCAAAGTGCAGCTGCAATGCAAGTAGCAGAGGATTTATCATTGTTGTTGCATCGCATGTCAGTACCCATTTTTTGAAGGATGGAGTCAATACTTTGAAAGTGTCGAGTGTGGAAACCCAGTAAGTTCCAAACTCCTCTTGTATAGCTACAATCACAGAACAAGTGATGTGATGTTCCATGATTTGTTGCTGGCATAAATGACAGCACTGCTGCACCAATATATTCCTTCTGATTAGTTGATCTTGAGTCAAAATCCTCCCATTAGCTAAGAAAAACAAGAACAGCTTTGTTGTTGGGGGAACTTTCACCTTCCAAATGTGTGAAAATTGAAATCTGGTTTTGCCAGCAACAACAAGCTGCTTGTACAGAGAGGAAGCCGTGTAGACTCCATCAGAATTCCATTTCCATATGAACTTGTCAAGTTGGTTACTAGAGAGACTCAAGTTGTCCAATTTGGTATGTATTTCTAATTGCCACAAAGTCATGGGTGCAGGGAATAGCCGATGCCTCATATGAAATGCATTCTTGAGCGTTAGAAAACGATTATGTGCCAGGTGCTGATCAAATCCAAAGCTAGCAAAGGTTGAACCACTCCAGTTGTCATACCAAAACAGAGTGTTCTTTCCGCTTGCCACGATAGACTTAATAGACATTTGAAAGTATAAGCGCAATGATCTCAAGTCTTTCCAAAAGAAAGATCCTGCCTGGTTCCAAGCAAGTGGTGGGGTAAGGATGTTTCGTTTAGCATAAAGAACCCTTGCTATAACAGCCCATGGGGAGGCCTGATGGCAGTAAAGTCTCCAGCACCACCTTAGTAATAAGGAAACATTCTGCAAACTCAAGTTAACAAGGCCTAAACCCCCGTAACATTTTGGTAAACACATTTTTTCCCAAGCGACTAGGTGAATACCTTGCTGCCCTGCACCATTTTTGCGCCAAATAAAACTCCGCCTAATTTTATCTATTTTATCTATTTGATTGATTACCCATCTTGGAAGTAAGAATACTGACATGAAAAAGGTAGGCATTGAGGAGAGAACCGTCGATGCCAGTACCATCCTACCTGCTCTTGACACAAAGGAATTTTGCCAACATGTCAGTTTCTTTGCTATTCTGTCAATTAATGCTTGGAAGCATGCTCTATCGGGTCGCTTTTCTGTGAGAGGTAGTCCTAGATAAACAATTGGGAGAGTAGCCACCGGACAGGATATCAGCTGTTGTAAACTCAGAATGTCAGGTGGAGAGATATTAAAAGGAACCATCTTTTTTTCGTCCAATTTAAAGTCAGACCCGAGATTTTAGAGAAGAACTCCAAGGTTAACAGCAGCGAGCGCACAGCCTGCCCCTTGATAGTTGAGAAGATCAACGTATCATCCGCATATTGAAGAAGAGTGTATGGTTGTGGCAGCTTAGTAGAGATTCCATGAGGCACGGAGGTGGATAAAGATTGGATCATTCTGCTTAACACATCCGCTGCAAGAAGAAACAAGGAAGGAGATATTGGGTCCCCTTGCCGAAGGCCTCTTTTGTGTTGAAAACTAGGTCCCACTTGACCATTAAGGAGTATCGAGGAAGATAGAAGAGTGCAGCAACTCTTTGAGCCAAGACAAAAATCTTGGAGGGAACTCTCTGTGCTCAAGCGTGTGAAACAAAAAAGGCCATGAAACGGAATCGAATGCTTTATTGAAATCTAATTTGAGCATAACAGTAGGGTGTGAACCCTTTGAGATGTGTGAAATAACTTCACGTGCTGCAATGAAGTTTTCGGAAATCAACCGATCCTTTAAAAAACCTGTTTGCGTTGTAGAAATCAGAGAAGGGAGAAAAGAGGAAATTCGATTAGTTAACACCTGAGAAAGTTCTGACAGAAATCCACATTAATGAATTTTACGGAATTCAAACTTCCGAGCTCTTCCTCATATTAAAATATATCATACTAAAATATATATAGAAAAAAAAAATTAATGTATAAAATATTTAACTATGTACTAAATAAAATGAAAATCTCAAAGAAATTTTAAATAGATTCAGCCATTTTGTTTAATACAAGAATATGAGTTCTTTGTGCCATTACAAATTAGGGTACAATTTAACAGACCAGGTCTAATTACTGCTTTGCTTCCATCAGCCTGGGCAGCTCTTTTTGCAGACTGTTAATCGGACCATCCTATTCCAGTTAATACCCTTATTCTGTAAGGTCCGGTTTGTGGCAGTGCAATTCAAATGAGGTGGTGCTATTTGGTCGGAAACAGATGTGGCAAATGTGGCAGTGCAATGCAATTTCAAGATAGGGATTGCCCTCAAGACCGAATTGCCCCTGTTTGGTCGGAAATTGGAAGTTTACTACTAGTGTAATGTGTAAGGATTGAAAGTATGAATTATGAAGAATATGGTAAAATTTCATGGTTATTACCTATCTGGAAATTGTAATGTCATGCAAGGAATGTGCCTCTTGCATGATCTTTTCGTCAATTGGTTGAATTGTTTGAGTTGAAAAAAGTTGAGAGATTTAAGCATGTTGCTACCTACATAGCAGATGGAAATATAGGAAATTGCATTTGGACACTTCCAACAATTCACTTGTATTATATTTGCAGGATCATGTCATGCATGTAATGCTGATTTCTTGAAGAGCCAAATCAAGGCAATCGGTGCAATTTCAATTAAAGCATTTTCATCTGGTCTAAAGTAGTTTAGCTGTATAGATGTGTGGTGTTATGAATTTTGTCATGGAGTGCTGGATGACCAATCTTAATCGTAGTAGCTAATTTGGATTTAATTACATTGCTTTTGGTTTTCTAAGGGCTTTGTTTAGACTTTTCAGTTTTATCTGTACTATTTCAGTGGTTGTTCGCAGTTCTTGAACTGTCAATTTCTTACGTGAACAAGTTCGATTATTTTTTAAAGCCAGGTGCACATTTAGATAAAAAAAAAAAAAACTTATAGTGCTACATAAATATATTTTTCCATCACCCCACGATGCAATCCAACCAATAAAAGAAGTGAAACTTGCCTAGAGAAATGAAATAGAAGTTAAACAAATATAGTGGTACTAAAGGAAAATAAAAAATGCTGGTAGATTCTGGATTATCTCCAACTGTTACTTTCTTCATGCCAACTAGTTCGATTTCTCTGTCATGCCAGCTGTATTTATTACGCTTTTTTGTGATGCCAAAATATTTTACACTGGAGGCCGGTGCCCACTCAACCAATACTGTCATAATTTAAACTGTCCTTGCTTCTCTCTCTTGCGTCTAATATAATAATAATATGGGTCACTCTATGGTGGACAGAATTTAGGCCCGGTTTTAAGCCCGATTTCAGGTAAATAAATCGGATCCGTCGATTATTTCAAGGGCAAAATAGACATTAGCATTTTTATGTTAGTCTCTCCGTTACTTCACTTCCTCTCCGTTACTTCGCTCTTCAACTCCAGCGCGCCCTATCAAGCGTTCCTCTCTCCAGTGCCGCCGCAGTAGTTCCTCTCTCCAGCGTCGCCGCAATAGTTTCTCTCACCTTCTTCACTGTCGAACTAATTTTGTTTGCTCTCTAGCGCCCCCAATTTTCATCGCATCAGTGCTACCATTTTTTTTGTGAGTTATCTACCCTTTTTTTTAGCGTGATAATCTTCCTTTTCATTTCTACGCCTCCAATTTTCTAGCGCATCAGTGGTATTATTCGCCCCCAATTTTCACCGCACATCGTTAATTACATTTTTGTTTGTTTCTGGATTAAACTATTTTTTCCTTTTTAATTAAAGCCTAATTAAAAAAAATCTGGCCCATACACGGAGGAGATGCAGAAGTGAAGAGCATCTCACTTATTTAAGCATCTTTTTCATTCCTTTTTGTAGTTTAATGTTGACCATACCCACTAAACGCATTGACCTAATTGATTGGTTAAATATGAACATTAGCATAAAGGAGTTCATTGTATATGAGTATTAAGATGTATGGTCCTGTTGAATTGTTCTCAGTACCAAGCACCTGACCAGTGACCACGCATGATAAAGGGATAAAATTGAAAATGACCTGTGGCTTAAGACCATCAATAGCTTGACTTGATTAGAATGTTGTGTAATGAAATTGGTAGCGATTGATATACATACGCATGAGAATTAAGTTAAATAAAAGAAAGTGGCCCCTTTGAAATGTAGAAGTGTACAGTATTCAATTTTGTTTACATGATTTCTTTTCCTTCATTTGATTAGAGCAGTCCATGATATCTGAATTGCTTTATAAGCATTATCTTTGTCCAAAACTCTGAGTTTGACGGTAAAGTACTTCAAACGATAATATGCTGAGGTTTAGCGCATGGCAAATTACTTCAATTTCCTTGTATTTTTACATTTTTTTTTTTTTTTTTTTGCATTGATTGAGGTATATCCTTTTAGTTAATTCGTGTAGCTGCGAAATTTGTGTGCAATATTGACCTGCTGTGTTTTTCATTTGACTAAATGATGTTTTGGCTTTCAAAGAAATGATTGAAGATGACCAGGGTATAATAGTCATCTTTGATTAATTTGTTTTAATTTTCCTTCATTAATTTACCATCTAAACATTACAAAAAGAAGGGAGGAAAAATATTTTTACTTCCCTTTTCATGCATGAACTATTTTATATATTCAAGTTAATTGGTGGAAATGTAGATTCCTGTTCCTGTCATGTCTATCAATGAAGGAGACAAACCACCTGTCCATGGAAGCATATCAAAGAAGAGATATAGGCGAAAGTCTGAAGTGTGGAAGCATTTAGATGTATCACCAGATGGCGAGAGAGCTATCTGCAAGTATTGCAGTAAATGCTTGTGTGCAAATACGAATATGGGGACATCCCATCTGAAACGACATATCAAAGTATGCAAAAGACTTATTGAAGGAACAACTAGCCAAACCCCATTAACAAGACACGAGGAGGTTAGAAATTTTCTTAAATACATATGAATATCTTGTGTGTATAAGATATGTTTCATTTGAAACTACTGCCTTTATCAGCTATTACTTGTGTGTTCAGTTCAAGCAAAATGCAAAAGGTACTGAAGGAATTAGAAATTACCTTGTGGTAAGGGCAGCGAGTTTTAGTTTGAAAAAGTAGTTTGCAACAGTTTGGTCTAATAGTCATTGTGAAGTCAATTTGAACAATTTTAGTGTTTTTATAAGAAAATTTCAATGATTTACATGTTTATCTCTGATTTGGAGAACTGCTCGTTGTACTTAAATTCTGACTTAATACTGGATGTTAAGTGCTTAGTTAGGGATGGGGGATATGTGGATCATTCTTTCACATAATCTAATCCGAGGTGGATTTATAAAAATGATAAACAGTAGTTGAATCGAAGAAATTTTTATGCTTATTGATTGCATTAATTAATTTTCTTGTAGGATAATTTACATACCACATCAACGCCACTGAAGCCGCTTGGCAAGTTGCATTCTCTCAAAGAAAACAACATAGGAGATGCAGCCAAAGGAAAGGTTGAAAGTGCTAATGTAAAAAAATTTAGTAAATATTCTGATGGGCAACAGAAGGTTGTTGATCCAATTGAAACTACAAATGCTGCTGAGCGACAACAAGGTGAATCAAGTGCTTTTATCTTTGCTGAAGAGGAAAGGAGGCTCCAGGTTTGTCTTTTGATTATTTTTAATTATAAAAATTTATGCTAAATTACCTGTTAATCGTTCTTAATTGCAAAGAGTCAGATTGTATGAACCACTTGTAAGTGTCATAATTATTTTCGTAACTCAAAAATTGTTTATCTGTAATTGTACAGTAATTTTCTATACTGATGATGTGTGGTTCTGTAATTTATCCAGTTCTTTTATTTCTATATATGATATGATTGCATCAGGTTTTATAAAATAAAGAAAGAATATTAGTGAAACTTTCATATTTGTTTCTTCGGGTCTATCTTCTTTTCTAATTTTCCTATCATTCCCGAGTTAATTTCAGGTCTTTATTATTAAAATTTGTAAATAATTTTCATCGCAGGATAAGGATGTCGATGTCGCATCATTGAAGGAGTATGGCCGCATCGTCAGCATGACTTTCTCAAGTGAAATTGAAGCTTTTAAATTTTTCAATGATTATGCCAAGAGGAAAGGGTTTAGCGTGAGGAAGAGTATCATTGTGAAAGATAAAGAAAATAAAACCATCACATTTCGTCGGTTTTATTGCAGTAGACATGGCTTCCGAGAGAAGAAGCATCTTGAAAAGACAAACCGAAGGAGAAGACACAAAATGCTCACTCGATGTGGCTGCCCCGTCAAATTTTGTGTTAAACTAGACACAAAAACTGGTATGTGGTGGGTGCAGGATTTCATCGATCGCCATAACCATGATTTAGCAGCTAGTGATGCCACACCTTTTCTTCGATCCCACTGTTTTATTAATGAAGCTCAAAAGTTAGAGATATCTACTAAGCGAGCTTCGGGCATTCGGAACTGCCAGATACGAGACTATGATGCACGATGCAGCGGAGGTTACCAGAATCGTGGTTACCAAGAGAAGAACCTCTATAATTTCAGTGTTGCGGATGAGCAGTCCAGAAAGCTCGAACATGATGCCGATTCAGTGCTAAAGTACTTCCATGAAAGAAAAAATGCCGATCCGGATTTTTTTTTCAAATACGACACAAAGGATGGGTGTCTGAATCGACTCTTTTGGGCAGATGGACAATCTGTAGTTGATTATGCTTACTTCGGTGATGTGGTTATCTTTGACAGCACATATCAACTTAACCGATACAATATGATAGTTGTTCCATTTATCGGCTGCAATCATCACCGCAGCACGGTAATTTTTGCATGCGGTATTGTCTCGGGTGAGAATGATGAGACATACCGATGGCTGCTTGAAGCATTCCTTGAGGCAACCTTCCAGAAACGTCCAGAATCAGTTATCACAGACGGTGACCTTGCCATGGGTAAGGCCATCAAGTCTCTATTAAAGGGAACAACACATAGGTTATGTTCATGGCATATGGAGCGTAATGCCAAGAAATATATCCATGATGAAACCGTACGAGCAAAGTTTCATGAGTTGGTGTACGTATGCAGTGTTGAAGAATTTGAGGAAAAATGGAAAGATTTTGAGAAGGAAGTCAGTGGAGGGTCGCCCAGCAGGCAGTGGCTGCAAATGATCTATGAATTGAAAGAATCATGGGCTGCCGCTTTTCTGAATAAGAAGAAGATGCTCCTAGGAATGACAAGTTCTCAGAGAAGCGAGAGTCTGAATGCAGATCTTCACAATTACATTAATGGTAGGATGTCCCTATGTATGGCCGTGCAGCAATTTGAGCGATGCTTGACTCATAAGCGCACCAAGGAGGCCGAATTTGATTGCATAGCCTTTCAAAAAGAACCAGTGTTACAGACCCTTTTCCCTGATCTCGAAGAATCCGCAGCGCGCAGTTACACTCCGAATGTCTTCCATAATGTTAGAGATGAATTGGAAAAAGTAGTGGGACTTGTGGTTGATGAAATCCTCAACAGTAGCATGGCATCAAAGTACATGGTTTCTCGAAAAGAAAAGGCTAAATCACAGTACATCGTGTGTTGCTCTAGTATTCAGGATGATGTGGACAAAATTTCATGTACTTGTGCAAAGCTTGAATGTGAGAAAATTCCGTGTAGGCACATCTTTGCTGTGTTGATACACATGAAAGCTACATGCATACCTCGATGCTGCATCTGTGATAGGTGGACCAAACATGTGAAATCTGCATTCCCTTCGGATCGAGAAGGCGGTACATTCAATGTTTCCGACCACTGTCAGAGGTTCCATGAGCTGAATAAGGCAGTCATCCCATATCACTATGAAGTCGCCAAATCCACTGAGAATTATTTGAAGTTAATGGAATCAATAGAACAACAAAAACGACAATATGAACATGTGCATGACAAAAAGCTTGCAGAGAATTCTGTGGTCAAACAAGATGTTAAAGAGGATGTAAAATCACTACCAAGGATTGGCAACCCCAAACCGGTTGTAACTAAAGGCGCGCCGAAGAAGAATAAGAAGAGGTATGAGAGGATTAAGTCAGCGACTGAGAGCAAGCGCAAGAACAAATGCGGACGTTGTGGGCAGCGAGGACATAATCGGCAAACTTGTCAACTCCTTACTCAGGTCAGTATTTTGGTTTGCTAGTCAATTAAACTTATCTTGGTAATGTAAATTGATATTTTATTCTTATTTTGTAGGATTGTGCTGCTGAACCCTCACCTGTATTCGAGCCGACTGTCAACCTAACCGAACCCTAACCTTAACTCAGGTTTAACTTTTACATTTGTTGTCAAAGTGTCTATCAATTTTTATGTAGTTTATGATAAGAAACGGAATAATATAATTTATTGAGGTCTGTTTTGTAAGATTTTGGCATACTGGTAAATTTGTAAGATATTCTATTATAGAAATCAATTAATTAAGATTGTAAACTTGCTTTGACAGTACCTTATCAGTAAAGTCAATTTCATGAAATCTCCCATAAATAAAAACCTCACAATCTGTCATTAATTGTTCAAGGAAAAAGATGAGATGCTGATGCTTGATCTTTGTGCAACTTGTAAAACGTACTTGGTTTTTGGTTGTATATGAAAAGGCAGCAATTGAAAGAAAAAAAAAAAAACAAAAAAAAGAAGAAACATTTGCAGCTGGTATAGTTTTATCTTTATGTCAACCTAACTGAACCCTAACCTTAACTAAGGTTTAACATTTACACTTGTTGTTAGAGTGTCTGTGACATACTGAAAGTTCAAAAGAAGTCAATGAATATAAAACTAGATCCAGCTTTTCTGCCCTTTTGTTTCTTGAGAAGACTGTTCTGTGAATTGCTCTTAATATATCTCCAATCTTTTGCAGGATTATGGGCGCAATCTTGTAGAAATAGGGATAAATCTTGCTGGTATACTTGTTTAGGACTACAAATAGTTGCATAGAGGAGCTGCATACTCAATAAAGTTGTAATGGTACCTAGATATCAGTCTTGAAAAATAGATAGATTATTGGATGTGCTTACATAAGTTCTTTTTTTTTGTACAAACATGCTGGCAAGGGAATGACCAGTGCAGTGAACACTGATTGGGTTAAATCTGAGCACTTGTCATCCAATGTTGTAGTTGTAAGCAATGTTAATTGTAGTTGTAAGCAGAATTCACTAGCAATGTTGTAGTGGATTAGACTAGATTAGATGATGGATGGATGACAAGTAGTGTAGTAGTGGATGTTCATGTTGTGTTTAAAAAATGAAATGGATATTTTGTTTAATGGAGTCTTGATTTATATTGTATCATTAGCCTTCTTTTATTGTTGCCTTATTAGACTTCTTTAAACGCATAGCATAGCTTATCATGTTGCCTACAAACAATCAGTGAATAAACTTTATAGAAACTTCATTGCTGGTATATGCAATCTGGTACTAGAAAGACAAATTTTCCAACACTCCACTATTACCATTCCAAAAAAATAATCAATCCATTCGTTATTGATCCAAATAAACAATAATTACATCTCTTTGAGTTGAGATTGTTACAGTAACTAAGCAGAAATCAATACAACAATGCCTTACAACTTCCTTACCTTAAAATTACGACTAGCCTCGACTAGCCTATAAATTAATTTTGTTCGCAAATCCATAAAAAAAGAGTCAGTAGAATTTCCCATTATCTAAACCATCTACATCATATTTGCTATTATTTAACACTTGATAATCTCAGCAACGTCAATGTTTCAGAGAACTATCCAGTATTTCTTCTTCTCTTTGAGAATCCACATCCAATTTGCAATATTTTACACCATCATCACTCTCCGTGTCATCTGGCACACATCCTGGATTTGATTGAGTGTCATCCAAAAATATCGAGACGTCTTATGCTCAATGCCTGCTCCTTGGCAAATTTTGGTGCGGTGCTCCAATTGTCTGCTACCAAGTCTGTGACCCTAACCTGCTACAAGATAAATTATTTATTATATTTCCACTTATCGTCTCAAGTTAGTTGCATCAATGGATGATGGAGAAAGAAAGACATGCTCTCAGTGGAGATTCAGTAGGAAAATACTTTTGCGCCTCACTACCAATGTGCTAAACTTTATACTATAAATCTATAAACATGTTTTTTCAAGATAATATTCTAATTAGTCTTCTCAAGTCCATTGCCTAAACTAAACACAAAAAAAATACAAAGAATGAACCAAAATATAGAGTACAATTCTTGGTCAATTAAAGATCACAATATCAGAACAAGAAAGGTCTGAGTAGTAAAATGGTACACTCACAGATCACCACAAGATACAGAAAATTATATGCAAGATATTTTGCAATTTGTTTACAAAATAAAAAAGGATAAAGTACCAAAAGGAGAAGCTTTGAAAGGTTTGAAGAAGAAGGCTGTTGCAGGACCTCACTGTCAAGTCTGCTCCAATCTGGGTTCCCTTTCTTAGCTTCAGCAAGAGTCCTCTCAAATCCAATATCAAAATTGTAAGTACTTCACTGATTTTGAAATAGATAATATAAATATACTGGTACATGAACTGGTAAAATACTGGTGAAGGAATACTGTGGGCTGCTCCTATCTGTGGGTCCAGAGCTCTCACCTTCTATTGTATCTAATTCATCAATTATAAATCGGTCCATACTTTTAGAAAAAAAATTCAGCTGCTTTGCTGCCTCCGTGGCCATCAAATACACCAACAAGAGCCTAAAATTAAAGCACAGTAAAAGATTGAGTGCAATTAAGCTAAAGTATCACTTGGGGGAAATAAAAGAGCAACTCCAATTAAGCACAGTAAAAGATTTGAGTGATCATTCGAAGTCTGAAACTTTGGCCTTATCCTAAGATCGGAAGTACAGTTACATGCCAAATTCTAGGTTTCCAGACCAAAATTTTAACATATACTTGAATAAACCAAATGCAGGAATGCCAATTTATGTTGAATACTCCAGACTCACCATGTTATAATAGCGCTTGCTAAAACAAACAAGCGAGGACACTAAATTAAACCAAATTAAAAATTGCGTACTGTCTTTGAATCTCCATTGAAGCATGGCATGGAGAGATGCCTATCTTCCATCTGAAGCTTCTTCTCCCTCTCTTCGAATTGACCTGATTCATTCTCAGAGAGGAGAAGTTTTAGGCGAGGAGAAGTACGCCGGCGACGGCAAAGTCGGGATCACGACGGAGCATGACACGGAGAAGGAGATAGCACTCTCATGTGAGACGAGAAGTCTGGAATTTGACATAATAACTGCTTTTAGACACCGCCAATTTTGTTTATCGATGGCATCCGATTAAGTTTCCCTCCAAAAAATATTTTAGAGATAATCTTCGTATTTGATTTAGATAACCGTCTTTTTGCTGAACTTACAATTTCTTGATCACATGTGGCATTTCCTGATTCGTTGGTTTCATGTGTCATGGATAGATGACGTGGATAACTTGAGTGCCGCATATTTTAGCAAATCTTAGCATGTACATGTCGATTTATTTGCCAAATATTATTGTGCATGGAAAACATCATTAAATTTCGTTTACCATTTTTTTAATTTTTAAATTGTTCAATGATTTAATGGACAAATAATTGATAAACTTCACAATTTTGGAGGTAATATCCGTATTCTTGCTTTAGATAACCGTCTTTTGATAAACTTCACAATTTCTTGATGACACATGACATTCTGACTGGTTGGTTTCATGTGTCATGGATCATGTCCGTGGATATTATGACATGGACAACTTAGTGTTGCATATTTTAATAAAATTTAGCTGGTATATGTCGATGTATTATTATCGAAAATATCATAAAATTTAATTTGAAAATTTTTTAAAATTAGAAATATTGTCCTAAATGAAATATTAAATTATTAAACCTAATATTTTCCCAAATGATAATTTTTTAATATTTGTCCTAAATTAAATATTTTTTTTTTTTAAATTTGTCCTTCATGTGAAGTCGACATAAAATAATTACATTATGAAAATTGTTGAAACTTCAATGAAAGGTAAACTTGTGGAGCAAATGACGATAAAAAAAAAAAAAAAAAAACCTTGTGGTGCAAATGACAAAGTGAGTTCAGCTGGTATGTTCATTCTTGTTTTTAAAAGCCTAATGCTTTAATTTCAAATAGATTTCATATTTTCTTTTTCAAAATAAAAAATGAAAAAAATGGATACCCAGTCAAATTGGAAATATTTTGTCGTAAATGATGTTTTCAAAATTGTTTAAATGATTTAAAGGACAAGTAATTTGTTGTGACAAATTAATAGCTTTTATGCTTGTATTGTACTAAACTAGGGAGGAATGCTACAATAAAAGCAATTTGACTAATCACTCCGTCAAACTTGAATAGATCTTTAATTCAAAAGCTCAAATGACCAACCCAAACACTTAAGGTGATTTAATTGCCGAATATTATTGTGCATGGAAATTATCATAAAAATTCATTCTCTAATTTTTAAAATTGGAAATATTTTTGTCCTAAATGAGATATTAAATTTTTAAACCTACTTTTGGTCCTAAATAAAATTTTTAAATGATTTAATGGATAAATAAATTGTTTTTGCAAATTAGTAGATTTTATGCTTATATTGTACTAAACTAGGGAGGAATGCTACAACAAAAGCAATTTGACTAATCACTCCGTCAAACTTGAATAGATCTTTAATTCAAAAGCTCATCATATGACCAACCCAAACACTTAAGGTGATTTAATTGCCGAATATTATTGTGCATGGAAATTATCATAAAATTTCATTCTCTAATTTTTAAAATTGGAAATATTTTTGTCCTAAATGAGATATTAAAACAAAGAAATAAATAGTCCATATGGATTTTTTTCGCTTTTTATTTAAAAAAGAAAATAAAAAATCCATTTGAAATTAAAGCATTAGACTTTTAAAACATGAATGAACAGAGCAATTGAACTCACTTTGTCATTTTGTTAGAAAAAAAAGAAATGAAAAGTCCATATGGATTTTTTATTTTTTATTTAAAAAAAGAAAATAAAAAATCCATTTGAGGGTAGGGCAAAAAACAAGTGGTGTAAATATTGGTAAAAACCAAGTGGTGAACAGAGCAACTGAACTCGCTTTGTCATTTTGTTAAAAAGAAAGAAATAAAAGTCCATATGGATTTTTTTCATTTTGTATTAAAAAAATAAAAAAAATCTATTTGAAATTAAAGCATTAGACTTTTAAAACATGAATGAACAGAGCAGCTGAACTCGCTTTGTCATTTTGTTAGAAAAAAAAGAAATGAAAAGTCCATATGGATTTTTTTATTTTTTATTTAAAAAAATAAAAATCCATTTGAAATTAAAGCATTGGACTTTTAAAACATGAATGAACAGACGAGCAATACTCGCTTTGTCATTTTGTTAAAAAAATGAAAAGTCCATATGTTTTTTTTTTATTTAAAAAAAGAAAATAAAAAATCCATTTGAGGATAGGGCAAAAAACAAGTGGTGTAAATATTGGTAAAAACCAAGTGGTGAACAAAGCAACTGAACTCGCTTTGTCATTTTGTTAAAAAGAAAGAAATAAAATTCCATATGGATTTTTTTCATTTTGTATTAAAAAATAAAAAAAATCTATTTGAAATTAAAACATTAGACTTTTAATACATGAATGAACATACCAGTTGAACTTACTTTGTCATTTTCTTAAAAAAAATAAATAAAAAGTCCATATGCATTATTTGATTATACAAAAATTTTCAGTTATGTCACCGATTTTTTTGGAAATACAACGTTTCCGATATTTCGTGCTTGATCGTTGTAACGTTGTACCACCATCAGGCCTTTAATTAATTTTGAAATTTAAAATGTTTTATCAATTTTTCTATTTTTAATAAACTTACAAATTAAAATTGCTCCTAAAAATTTTGAAAAATATATGGTGCTATTATATTATACATGACGGCAAAGTGAATTTATTTTAAAAAACAAACTTGCTGTACACGTGAAAGTGGTGGATACAACACTTTAGTAGTAACCGCTCAAAATTTATTTGATTAGCTTTGGCGGAAAAATAATATGGTGCGAATTCCCAATTTGAATTTGGAAAGCAACCGCTCTCCATTGGCTGATGTGTCATATATTACTGGGTGGTTATATTTAAAAGAACCCCTTTCCTTTCAGGATTCTCTTCCATTGCCTTTCACAATTCCGTTCACAATTTAATTCACGCAGGATTAGCGAGAAGGTTAGAATTAGAAGAGATGGAAAACAAGCATGATCAAGCTGTCGTAACTGTATGTTTTTTTTTTTTAAATTCCCTTTTTCACCATTTAATTGATCAATTGATTAATAAGGTCATCTGGTAAACAGTGATCAGACTTTATTCCTTCAATCATTCAAATTGCAAAATTGCATCAAAATACTATTATAATATGTACAAGATAAATTATTAGTATGGTCATGGAGATCGTTTTTGCATATTGTATGTCTTACGTACCGTAAAAGGCCAGGTTGCCTTCGTTGATTGATGAGTCATTGAACACCTTTTTTTTATTGAGATTAAACCCGTAGGTTTCCATTCCAATACAGAGTGTCTCATACATGAGTTACATATAGTTAGAACCCCATAAAGAAGCATTGAAATTATTGTACATCTAGGATTTACTACTGAACAACTACCACTCATACCGTTAAGCAACAAATATATGTCTCAGAGGCAAACAAAATAGGTAAGGAAAAGTTCCCATTTAAAATACAACAAAACTTTGGGACTTAGTATGGTCATGATTATGGACTCCATTTAAACGCTAGAGGTGCGTACATTATTTCCTCTTTTTCGTGGTGGCGAAGCCCTATGATGGCATGTCTAATCTGAACGGAGGACATATTCAGGAGCAGATCAACGCACTCTTGCAAAGTCACATTTGCCCGCCACGATGGTGATTCCTGCAAAACAAAATGATTCATGATTTCCACCAAAATTTTTTAATCTGTGAAAATGTCATTGAGCACCTAGAAGTCCAAATATTTTGTGGCAAATTTCAGTTCATTGATATATATCTTACGACAATTGTTCCCTGATAAATCAAAGTTTTTCATATCTAAAACATATATGCTATACTTATCCTAGATTTACATTTTTCTAACTGATATTTATAATTACAAAGGGAATTGATCTATCAGCCCAATTTGCGATTTTGCTGGAAAATTTACATCCGACACAAAGAAGAAGAATAACTGAATTAGGCTTTGGGGCATTACTTGAAATGCACCCCATACAGCTCTCTCGCAGACTGATAGTGGACATGGTCGATGTCTACGATCCCTCTTCTCAGACTTTCTACATGGGAGGAAAACATGTGCCAGTAACAACGCAAGATGTTTCCTGTATCCTAGGTCTGCGAGACGAAGGGATAACTGTCGATATAGAAAAACGAACACCAAGGGATGAATTAATAAAGATATTTGAAGATCCTTACAAAGAGGTTATCACATTTAGCTATGTAAGAGATCTAATTCTTCATACCGATGCACGTGATGAAAACTTCGTTCGAATTTTCATTATATTGATGGTTGCTGGGCTTCTAGCCCCACCATTAACTGAAAATATTCCATATGAATATTTGAACCTGGTGGACAACATCCCACGGATTGCGCAAATAAATTGGGCCGAATTCACTGTAAAAATTCTTCTCCGTGGCCTTAAAAGACACTTACTGGATAGGAAGATACGTATTCAAGGAAGCCTGTTCTTTCTTCAGGTAAATTTCGAATCCATCAGTATAGTATACTTTTCTTTTCTTTTTTCAATATTTTACACTAAAATAATATTCTTTATTTCTTTTATTATAGTTATTCTATTATGAGCATATTCAGCTTGGCTACTTGGATGATGAAGTGCATTGCCATCCGCAAATGTCAAAGTGGACTTGTGAACGTGTGCGGAACAGAAATGACCATCACCGCAGCAAAGGTCGATTCGATGGTGAAATTTTAGTGCAATTGAATTGCACAGAAAGGAAAGGTAGGGCCCCACCTTCGAAGACAACAATCAATAGAGATAGAGCCCCACTTTCGAAGACAGCAATCAATAAAGGTGGGGCCTTGAAGACGGCAATCAATAGAGGTAGCACCTCTGGAATCACTAGAGGTATTACCCCACCTTCAAAGAGGGCAATCGATGGAGCTAGTAATGGCCCAAATGTAGAGATTCTTAACGAGGTAATATATTGGTTTTATTGAATCATAATTGGTAGAGGCGTGCATGAAATTTGATGTTTTACAAATGAATAGTGAATGGACCAAATTACTTGACCAGTCCTATATTTCTCATCCTTAAGACCTTAACCGCAACAGAAAAAAGGGCATATGATATTGATCAAAATGAGAACTTGATGCAATTGCATCAAAATCTGCTTGTTTATATTGGCCTGGAACAGTAAATTAAGAAAGCAAACTTGTTACCATGCATATTCATTAAAAATTTAATAACCAGGATTATTTCTATAACTTAGCCAAATTGTATGCAGTATATTTTTTTCCTATTCGACTCTCATACTTTTATACAATAATGAAATAAATTTCCAGAAAAGGGCAAAGAAGTCGAACGACCAGCCTAGTACAACACCTCTGAAAGAGAAGGAAACAAAATACAAGCATCCTGTTGA